>CM059574.1:49618110-50341708 GCA_030386875.1 Morinoia aosen | reverse complement strand
ATTTTCAAATACAAATAAACTCGATTTTCAACGAGCGCATAAATTTTTCCAGTAATATTTTCCAGCTCCTTCTTTTTCCAATATTTCAATTTCAATTTTCTCATAATTTTTCTTATTATTTTCAATCTCAATTTCCAATTCTGAAGCTCTACTGTCGTCAAAGTTTATGTGTTTTTGGTTTTTGAGAACAAAGTCGCTGAGGCACCACGCCGTCTGAGCGGAGCACGGCTCAACCACGTGTACTCGCCACGTGCTTAACACGCGGTACCTGCCCGTACCCGCTGTCACTCGCACAACACGCGAAGCTGAAATGAAACGAAAACAAAGAAAACAATTAGCATGGCCCGATATCAACAACATGAGTTAACAACCAATTAAAAATATAAAGAAATTAAAATTCAAACAGGTAAATAATACTAAGTACGAATCTCATTAATTGAGTTAACAGTCTACTCATGACCCCAAATGTTAAAGCATAAGTTTAGGCAAAGTCCATTCACCTCCCATTAATCTAAAGTATTTACCTATAAATTGAGAACTACATTTTTGAGTCTCGTTCGGGAAATTTCCAGTCACGTGAGTGCTGATTTCAAATCGATTTCAAATTTAATTTAATTTTGCTGAGACAGCAAAAGTGCACCGCCGCATCGACTCGTCAGCCAAGTCAGCGCATGCCTCTCGCCGGCAGCGAGCTATTTTTTAGCTGCGAACTAATTAAAAATCCACAGGCGTGAGCAAGGAAAAACAAAAAAAATAGAACAAATTTCATAAACAGCAAATTCCTCACAAGCACGTATTCACAGAATAAAACCTCGAATTTAAAAACATAACCCAGAAAGGTTACTTCAGTTCAAAGAGATTCACCATGCTGCTTTTTGCAGACGAACACTACAATGCAAAATTAGAAGCAAATAGATTATAAGCAAAACGTTTACGAGAATACAATGAAACAAGCAAAAGCACTGAAAATACTTGGTATATACATAAGAAACATACGTAAGAACGTACTTCAAAAATCAAATCAAAATCAATTTTCACGTTAAATGCTTGACAATCAATTATAATCTTTCAATCAGTTGTAAATTGTCAATTGGACAATTTTGGTATTCAAGAAAATAAATTGCATTCTTTTAGAATTAAAACATTTTAAATTTCATAGCACAAAATTTTACTGAACATGAAATTCAGATAGGCTTGTAAAATGACTTTAATGATGCACTAGATCGTTTCAACGTGCTCAAAAATTATTAACTGAAGGATTATTAAATGAAGCCTCTCTCATTGACAAATGACTATGAAGTAAATTAAATTTTACTCTCACACTGAATTAGTGTGGACTCTCACGTCCAAAACACATCTAATTCATGACTATCCACCAGTCACACCAGTCACTAAAAAATTTTTAACAACATTAACAACATTAACAACATTTAATGACATTTGTGGCACTTTACCATAATCTTTAATGGTCACTATCATAACTAGTTACCTAGTCATATACTGCTTCACAGTATTACTACCTCCACAGTATTACCAACATTACTGCCTCGTGCCAATACTAACGCGTACGAAATGCTGAGCACAGCTCTCGGCCTTGCGCCGGCGTACAAAAAAAACATCTGCCTCTGCATCAAGCAAAAAAAAACATCACACTCACTCGTGTGCGCTGCAGTGCAGCTGCACTGGTAACTTTACTCGATACTCTTTACCAGTGATACTTGATACTCGATACTCGTTACTCTTTAACTTATTACCAGACCACCACGTGTGGTTAATTTACGGGCATCTATCGCCTCTCATTATTATTCGCCAGCACAATGACAACCGCAATCTACAATGCTTAACTCTGACCGTCATGGTATCAATGGTATTACTTCCACCACATGAAATTATGAACTGAAATCAGAGTCCCAATGAAGATCAACGGTAACAGCTTCTGCAAAAGCTTATTCACTTCATTGTCTGCGCGAATTACTCAACAGTATTACTCGACCTCGCTGGTAAATGTACCTGGTAACCTTAAACCATTTTACCAGATATATTCACAGACTTGTCGGTATCTTTACCAAGCGCTGCAACGCTTTATTTATTCTCTCACGGACATTCACTCTGCCGCGGTATCTTCTCTTTTTGCTCTATTTTTCTCACATATTTCTCACATATTTCTTCTATCGTACTCAGAGCAATAACATCAGGAATGTATCATCTGAACATCCATTATTACTTACTTCACTTGAAAGAGTATCTTCCAACTTTAATATATTTTTAATTCTCGAAATCACATTGCATTTCTCAGTACATATTTCATCACTATTACATCATTTCAATGCATTGTACTACTTTTACATCATCTTTTAACTAATTCCTGTCATCTTAATACAGCGAATTGTTCTTTCAATAATTGATCCTTTGATCAGTAGTACTTCCTCGAAATAAAAATGCAATGATTCTCTTGCAAACAATTTTCCTCTTACTCTCTAACTGCTTGAACGTTGAGTTTTACAAAGGTCTTCAGCATTACCTTTGGGCAAATTGGAAACGCACCTCCCCCTGCAGCATCCCATCAGACGCAACCAGCAAAAAAACTCAAATATGATCTTTAAAAATGACACAATAAATGTCCAAAAATAGTCACCCAAAAATGACCTTTCTGCCCGCAAACAAACAGGGATACTTTTAAAGAGCATTTTGCAACTGACCGCCTCGCTCAAATTACAGGGAGCATTACATGACCTAACTGTTGCACTGGCTACAGGAGGCATTTAAGGATACTTATGTCTCTTTCGCCAACATATCATCGCTAGAAAAATATTCGTGGCAGTCATTGTACTCACTACAGGAGCGCTGGTTACCGAAATTTCAGGCATAGTTACGTTACTAGTTTGATGTTTAGGTATTACAAATTACCTTACTGCTCAACTGAGCTTAATGATTGCTCAAGCGAAAATTAATTGAGGCTGCAATACAAATACAATACAAAATTAGTGTTTCAGGCTACAATACAAAATTACTTGAAACACTTATAGCAACACTTCGAGAAAATAGTGCCACTCACATTAAAAACAGCTCTCATAACATCTTAAAAACAGCTCATGTCTAGGGGTTATTGAACACACTGCTTGCACTCTGCAAATGCAAAAAAAACTGCCTGGCAAAAACTCTACTTCTGCTGACGAGCGCTTTTACGCGGCTCGGCCGATGAATGTATGAAGGGAGGCGCACTGCACGCTGTCTGCCTCACGCTCAATAAATATCTAGGCTGCAACGGAACTGTAACAATTATAAATATTTATTGTTGCTGCGTTACTTATCTTAAATTGTAGTTTTAGTTGTCGTTGTTGTCGAACGATGTCGCGGTCTCTGCAGTCGTTGGAAGCGATGCACCGTTACTGCTTCGTCCGTACAACGAAAATAACGTAGCTCTAGTCGGTTGACACACCTCGTAGATGTAGTTTAAGATCTGTAGCCGCCCTCTCGCAGATCTCTGAAGCTCTCTGTAGACGCTGTCCTTATTCTCGATTTCTTGTTGCTCTGACTGTCTCTTCAGATTCTTCTTAGAAGTTATAATTCTTGTCGTCACCAGACGATCTTCTCGGTAGTTCTCTTAATTTCTCTGTAGTTATCAGTAACCTCCTCCGCCGTGTTGATTTGCTGAAGTCACTGGATCTTCTTCTCAAACTTCTGTACTTCTCAAACTTCTTCTTCTCAAACTTCTGTACGTCGAATACTATATCTACTTGACTTCCCAAATATATCTTCACGAATTCGTGGGTCCGTCCCCATACTGGCCACCAAATATACAGGCAGACAGAGGTTAGAGATAACAATGGAGAAGGGCAGCGTTTACTGGTAGGATGCTGTACAGGTGGGGACGCGAACCAAATGCGCGGGCCCTGAGGAGCTCACCGCTTATAAGACCTCTGAGGCGCACGGGGGAAGAGGGCATGGATGGCGCTTGGCGCACATGCTTACACTGTAGGTGACGGACACTGTCTCCTCCACGCCGTAACGACGCAGCTTGCTTCACAACAAAAATCGAAATGGAATTATATATCTCTGAAAAAAGCCATCAAAACTGAGAGCTCCAGAAACAAGGACCAGTATGCAAAATTCGTTGACAAGAACAGTGGCAGTTTCGAACAACTCATCGATAAATACATCGATAGAAAAGTCTTCGATCACGCAGTTGGAGACCTCATACCCCAAATACTTTCTAATGTAACGAGAACACCAATTCACGTATTTGATGAAAGAGATAATGGGATTTGGAAGACGACAATCTCCCCTACATCAAATGCTCTGATAAACTGTCCTCCGGTAAACATACACCGGAAACAGGACCACTATAGCGCCCTCTTGAAAATGCGTGATGAAAATCGTGTTCCTCCCTCCCCCATTTTGTGACTAAATAACAGTGATCAAATTGAATATGAAGCTGAAATCACAAACAATGAACGCGGCAATAAAGACCTAGAGACGAATACTAAATGCCCTGCTAGACCTAAAAAATGCAATAACTCCACTAAAGATCTACCTATTGAGGTAAATAATATCAAAATATTGCACATAAATGCTCGCAGCCTCAATGGTAAAATGGATGACGTACGAGTAATGTTGATCACTAACGATATCGATATTTTATGCGTATCTGAAACATGGTTCGATTCACGAGTCGACAGCTCATATCTCAGCATTACCGGGTACAAATTGTACCGTTATGACGGAGTCAAGAGTAAGAGAGGTAGCGGTTCATGCATTTTCATCAAAGATGTCTACTCTACATCCTTAGTTCCGATAAAAGAAAAATGCGAAGACATAGAAATGGTTTGGCTCAATGTTCAAGTAAACAAACACAAGTCTTTCATTATCGGCAGTCTTTACAGACATCCGTCAGCATCTCTTCGTCCAACATTAGATTTCATTGAAAATACGCTTAGATCAATCTCTGCAGCCAAAAAGTCTTTCTATGTTTTCGGAGATTTTAACGTGGATCTGACAAATAAAAACAATCAGCTAAGCAAGATGCTGCACAGGCTTAATCTTTCTCAAATGGTCCAAGAACCAACGCGAATTACCAACACTTCTAAAACTCTTCTTGACCTAGCAATTACCAACAATCCCCAAGCAGTACTCAGCACAGAAATCTTACCGTCCTTTTCTGATCACCATTCGGTAGAATGCCAAATCAATATTGCAAAAGAGAAACAGAAATCTAGTTACATTACATATCGCATGAAAAACCACTACTCCCCTGAAATATTTCAAGAAAAGCTATTAGACAGATGGAGTGAATTTCAAGGCATGGAAAACACCGATGATGTCAATCTACAAGTTTCGCTTTTCAACGAAAATTTCGTATCAGCTCTTAACGAATGCGCACCTTTCACTACGAAGAAAGTTAAGCCAAGAATTTCTAAATGGATAACAGATGAGATAAAACATTTGAGCAGAGCTAAAAGAAATTTGCAGCGTGAGTACAAACTGAATAAATCAGACAGTACGCGTCGAAAATTATATAAAGATCATGAGAAGGTCCTACGAAGAAAAGTTAAGGAAGCAAAACGGGACTAGTTCCACAAAGAACTCTTGACGGCAAAACAAAACCCTAAAAGAACTTGGGAAATCATTAGAGAAGCTGCTCAGTATAAAAATTCAGACTGCAAAAGCACTTTTGACAACCCCTCAGAAATGGCGAATGACTTTAACACTTTCTTCTCAAAAGTTGGCGAAGATGTTTTCAATGAAGTATCCAGGACAGTTTCAGACACATCTACAGAGGCAAATCTGAGCGATGTTTCATCCCCAAATAGTAGCAACAAGTGGAGACCAAAGCCAGTTAGCGTCATAGAGATACGAAAAATCTTATACTCACTAAAGAATACTAAAGCGACTGGACATGATGGCATAAGCCTCCAACATATGAAAGACAGCTTCCCTGTCACAGCACCCTTTATTCGCTTGATAATAAATACATCTATAGTCACAAACAAGTTTCCCGATCAATGGAAACTATCCATAATTAAGCCATTACATAAATCTGGTGATATCGACATAGCGTCAAACTACAGACCAATCAGTCTCCTGCCTGTTGTGTCCAAAATATTAGAAAAAGTAATAACAAACCAGCTCTCGTCTTACATAGACGAGTCACATCTACTGCATCGCAATCAATATGCTTACAGGAGGAATACCAGTACTCAGGACGCCCTGTTAAACATAACAGAAAAAATTTACAATGATATTGACCAAAAAAATTAACTCTCTTACTATTGCTTGATCTCCAAAGCTTTCGACAGTGTTGAGCATAAGAAACTTCTACGAAAAATTTCAAACCTCAGAATAGACACTCAGTGGTTTGAAAGCTACCTACGAAACCGCTCTCATGCAGTGTGCTTGAATAACAAAATGTCATCATTCATACCAAATAACTTTGGCGTTCCTCAAGGTTCAATCATCGGCCCACTCCTATTTTCAATTTTCATCAACGATTTCCCCACCATGCCGGCAAACACAAAAATCTCAATGTATGCTGATGACGTACAAATTGCCATGACAAGCTCAACAGCGGATTTAACAGAAACACAAGCCAACGCTGAAAACCTTCTGAGAAATCTGAAACTGTGGTATGACCATAACGGCCTCAAACTTAACGCAAGTAAAACGCAATGCATTATTTTTGGATCACAGAATGCGACTGAAAATTTACCACCATTCAAGCTAACATTTGGAGACGATACAATTAAACCAGTCGATAAGGTTAAAAATCTGGGTGTTTGGTTTGACAAAAATATGACTTTCAATTCACACGTCGAAACAATGTGCAACAAAATTAACGGAACCTTAATGTTCTTTCATCGTATAAAGAACACACTTGACGAAAAATCTAGATTATTAGTGATTCAGTCTTTAGTTTTATCGCGTCTGGACTACTGCAGTCTTGTGTGGGGAGAATTACCTAAATGTCGTCAGGAAGAGTTGCAAAAATGTGTAAACTTCGCCGCCAAAGTGGTATGCAAAGGAAATTTCAATAAATACGATCATGTCACCCCTCTTTTAAGAAAACTCGACTGGATCCCAATACCGAACAGATTCATGATCCAGAAAGCTCGACGAGTATTCTCCTCTCTGTACCTCCCCCAAAGTAATGCAGAGGTGGTAAAATTTTTTCCATCTAATATCCCAAACGAAAGACCAAACCGGAGTAACGATGTTTTAGTCAGTTACCGTTCATCTAACGTGGGACAAAAAGCTCTCTCAGTTTCTGGAGCTTTTTTGTGGAACAAGCTTCCCCAGCAAATCAAAAACTCTAAAACTGGAAAAGAATTTAGAGTAAATGTGTCACGTCATTTTGCATCTCTGTCATAGGGCCTGCAGCATCTCGGGACATGTGAACTTCCCATCTATCAGAAATTTTAATTTTTCCTGAAATTTCTGTTAGAAATTTAGAAACTATTTCATTTTACGTTTACTAAGCGATTCGCATATTAAACTTACTTATTTCTGTCGACAACAATGAGCACCACAGCCGTCAGTTCAGTGCAGCAGAACGAACGTTCTTTCCATAATTAGGAGTATTTCCTCATATTTATTTTGTTATTTCTTTCTGTTTTCAGTATTAATATTTAACGTCCGTATGACAAATATACCATGAAATACATTTTGTGTGTACACCAATAAACAGGTTTATAGATGTGAGGGTTGTGCAAAGTTTATAATGAATTAAATTTTTGGCTAACGTTGTCTCGCTATTTCAAAATCATTCTCGAAGATGTTTTCAATCGATTTTCGGCTGAGCTGGGGGGAAAGGGGTAATTTAAGCATTGCATTTAGTCTTTTTATTTTTATTTTTTTTTTCGTGCGTTCAGCGCACACTAGCACTGAACTTTCAAATCGGAAAAAAATCTAAATTTCTGTAATCAAAATTATTATTTTGGATCAAGGCCTAATCTTCCTATATGTGCCAATTTTGTGAATATTCTCCACTCAGATGTGATATCCGGCCACAATGTTACTCCATTTTATCCCACGTACACATGTCCGTATAATGCTGAAGAGTTGTGTTGCTTCTTGACTATAACTTGATTTTTCTTAAAAATTTCTGTGAAGAAATTAAAAAACAGCTCATTTTTATGTTTTTCGAAGTCTTCTCTTCCTTTTAGTTATCTTTTGCGAAAAATTACTTAGGATTACAGTGAGCTCAGCTGTCATTTTCTGTGTAGTAGATGGTAGGTTGCTTCTTTCTTTTATCATATATATGTATTTTTTTTTCTAATATTTTATTTTCAATAAGTATATATATATTAATATGTGTGTGTACGTGTGTAGGTATATATATGTATCTACATAAATAGATATACATGTTTCTATTTCATTTCTTTACGCAAGAACCATTCGGTTAATAAATTTTATTTCAATAGCGAAATGATTCAAAAATAGATCTAGCACTTCCCCAGAGGGCGTTTCTGTGAATCGGATTAATGTTACATATAATTGATGAAATAAAGTGCAATTTGAGCATATGAATCGTAGTAAAATTATCTTTCTGTCCGTATGTTGTACAAGCTATGAATTTTGATATTGAATATATGTTTGTTTACCCATTTCTACCAGTATTTTTTAGATATTTGTCAATCATGAGTGGTAACCGGCTTACACTGTATCTCTATTTTATCCCATGCACCCATGTCCGCATGATGTGGTGAATATCGAGAAGATATGAAATATGTTTTTGGTGGTGATAGGGCTTTGCATATTTTTAGGGCATATTTTTCATTTCTCATTCAACTACCCTTGACAGAGATAGACTATTGGCAAGCCACGTGTGGTTTATCTATTAGTACGCCTCGTATATTTTGTCAATTAATATGCCTCGTATGGTCTATCTACTTGTACACCTCTGACAGTTTGTCTATTAGTACACCTCGTATAGTTTGTCTATTATTATGCCTCGTATGGCTCATCTACTTGTACACCTCGGAGGGTTTGTCAATTAGTACTCCTCGTATGGAACATTTGTTTTAGGATGCCCTAGATTTAAGAAACTTTTAAAAGCCAATATGTTGGCATGTATCTCATGTGACAATTTGGAAATAAACGTTTTTTCTTTTTTTTTTTCTTTTCTTTTACCCAACAATATTAGGATATGACTACTACCCTACAATAAAGTCAGACCGAATGGTTTGCAATACCACAACTGAAGCGCCAAATTTTCCACGATAGTATGTTTGAATACTCCATTTCGGCGAATTTCAGGTTAGGATGCATAGGTGGTTTCGAACATCCTACTACAGGGCAATGGAATCAAAGCGGTCCGTAGAACACTACATAATTTCGAGCACGCATGCATGTGCACGTGATCGTGACCTTCCCATGAGTGATGTCTCGATCTCAATGTCAGACTAGCGTTGATAAGCATCCTCTTGGTAACAGATTAGAGAAAATAAAGTGACATGGTACACGGGAGTAAAATGATGTCAATGGTACAGTTGTAAAGAAGCGGAGTCTAGACATTTTTAAATAACCTAAATCAGTGAATTGCGATCCCAGGAATCGCTAAAGAAACCCATTTAAGAACGTTTCACACGAATGACATTCTGCTCGCTGATGCGTTATTTTCGAATTATTGAACTTTGAAGTTGGCCTTCGCACGCCATCAGAATTTAATTAATAACGGAAGCTAACCCCCTATTACAAACTGTAAAGAGGTTGGGTCGTGAGGGGGAGGCACAGTTCTTCTAGTTAAAATTATAAATAAAGCTTCTAACCACCCATTAGAGTGACGACCGCAATCTTGTTTACATCGGCTCCAAGATGGCGACCACCATAGGCGCCGCCATCTTGGAGCCGATGTAAACAAGATTGAGGTCGTCACCCTAATGGGTGGGTTAAAAGCTTTATTGATAATTTTCACCAGAAGAACTGTGCCTCCCCCTCACGACCCAACCTCTTTAAGTTTGTAATAGGAGGTTAGCTTCTGTTATTAACTAAATTCTGATGGCGTTTGAAAGCCAACTTCAAAGTTGAATAATTCGAAAATAACGCATCAGTGAGCAGAATGTCATTCGTGTAAAACGTTTTTAAATGTGTTCCTTTATTGATTATTGGCACCGAAATTATAAAAATCGTTGGCAACATTAAACTCAATATTGACCCGTTCAAGTTTAACTGCAGTTCAAACTTTGGGGGGGAATAAATTTGAACACCAAATTTTCATGAAGCACAACTTGAAATCAGATAATTTAAACTGAAAACTAAAAATACATACTGATAAACCTTGCCTAATGGTTAGCTGTTTTGCATGTAGACGGATTATATACCGCGTTTTTTACAAAAGTTTTTAAATTTGTAGCTTCTCACGGGAGCAGTAACAGATGCCGGTTTGAATTATTTTCGATGCTTGCAGAAAGGTGAACGACTATTAGATAGCCTTTACAATGCCGCTATGACAGTGCTCAAGATAATTTTTTGCTACAGTCCTTCTAAAACACAAGCAGCTACAAAAAGATTCTGGGCAACAAAATGTAACGAAGGTCACTGGATACAAAAAAAAGTAAAATATTCGCAGTGCACAGGTAAAACAACCCAATCTCGTAATTACTTGTCCTAGAACGACAGCGTATCAAGTTCTTTTGCACAAGTTAGAAACGCCTCTCACTTCACCGGCTACTAAGCTATGTTTCGAAATGAATACGCCAACATAAATGAATTTGCCGCGCGACGTCCCCCCACGCCTGAAGAGTATCAACTGACGTTTTATCTTTTATGTGAGTAATAATGTGACTCTGCGCCACGATATACACAAGACAGGTAGGTCCACTTCAAAGGGGACAGCTGCTCGCAACCGTTAGACAAGCCAGCCAATAGGAGACGTTAAACCTGATGACGTTGCCACACCCATACCACGTGACCCACACCACACTCGCGGCAGCGATGCACTGGCTGTCGTACGTACGATTTCACCATGGCAGGAACTGCCGGGTTTCCGCACATACGTAGTGAAAAATATTTAAATAGTCTGGAAACTATGATACTGAATAACTTTGATAATCTTGTATGCAATGCTTAATAGCCATGTAATAATTAAAATTTGTGTGCATACTGAGCAAAACCTTCATATTTATCAATCCAAAGCTCCGTTTAGGACTTGCATACTCATTGTAATTCTAAAATTCAAATGTTTTTTTCGAGTGTTTAAAGGATAAATCAAATGAAAGTCCTCATGATGTTACTTTATATTTTCAGAAAGAAACACCGAGTTCATAGTTCGTCAACGTAAATAAACCACAGGATGAAATTAGTCTGGCAAACAATGCTTTCCGCTTCTAGAAAGTCTTCAATTCTTTTAGAATACTTGTTGAACGTCATGCATAGGAAGCAGGATTAGTTTTTTACGATGTCCATCATCTTTAATGCACATTTATTTCGGAGTATTTATATACATAAATATATTACGGGCATCGTATAAATTCAAATTATAAATTATAAGAATTGGCTCATGAAGTACAAATCTTCCGCACAAATCTTTTTCTTGCACCTCTTTCATAATCTGCTGTGCTGTCTTTCTCTTACCTACCGATTTGTTCAGACGATTTTTGAAGAATCACCGCTACATCATATTGCGTTATAAAGAACGTGTTAGCTTAGATTATTTAATTTTCGAATTGCTCTGTACATGATCAACGTCTAAATAGTTGAAAATTTGAATAACGAGCATTGTTGAACTAAAAGTATAGCTTTGAGTAACTCCAGGAATATTGGCAGTATTGCTGTAGTCATTCCAGTAGCTACACTTTTCCCAGTGAAAATCCCTCAATACAGTAAAACATGCAATTACATGGAAAAAGTAGCCTTACATCCATATTTATTCGATGAATACATTATTATTATTATATAAGAAAGTTTTAGCCTCCCTTAACCACGACAAAGATGTTCCAAGAGAGGAAAGAGGAAGGCACCATTTAGTATGGAGTTGAGGGAACGCGGAATCTATGCACAAGGCGCACAGAAACAGTAAGCTAGGAAAGAAGTTCATGAAACAAGAAAAAAGTTGAAGAAGAAAGTAGTATGAGCTGAAAAACAGGACAGCAGTGGACCGAAAAAAGGTGGTCCGTAACAAAACAAAAATCTATTTTATTACAACAAAAGGAAGCCTACCTAACCTTTAGCTCAGGCCCTCACATAGTCCCCCTGGGAGCGCTAATTCCCATAGATACAATACCTGTATCCCCCTGAGGGGTTCGATGAATACATTATTGTAGCAATTTCATAGTGAACACTACGTCCTTTAATTAATAAATATACAGATATATATATGTGTACGACATATACGGCACACATCCTATAATATGCCATTAGCTCCGGTTTTATATATATATATATAAATGAATAATAATAATAATAATCTCACTTAACAACTTCGGTCATAGACTATTTAGTTGTCGCTTTGGCATTTCTACCAAAGTTGCTGTGTTGTTGTACGGTGATACACTGAGGTCATGAGTGTCTTCCATCTTTCTCCGCTATCTATACAGATTACTTCAATTACGACGTTATTGTTCGCATATTCCATCTTACTCAGTCAAGTACGATGCAATTCAATACAATACACGTTTCAGCAAAAAACAGAACTCATGTCCGACTTCAACAATAACTGGCATAACACATTAAGTACGCCCTCCTTTCGTCGGGCCACAACAATTCTCCAGAACTTCACCCCCATTCGTTACACAGCAATATAGTATTACATAAATGTCGATAACTACCGTTTAGCATGAGCCACCCGAAAAGGAGCTGTCATGGACATTCTAACACTTGTCACAACATTTGCTTCTTTTTACCAGTCATCATATGGATTCAATCACCATATGAACAAAGATTGAGGCCAATATAGCTGGAACTCGTAATTTTTACCTGAAGAACCAGGGTACATGGATGCAATGGAACAATGAATGTGGAAGGATTGAAGCTAGGACCCCAAAGTTGGGGTTCCAGCTCACACCCTCACTTTGGCTGAGCGTCTTACCCGCGCTGGGTAAGAGCTCCAGCTCACTTACCTCAACTCTGCGTTGAGGAGCGCAGTACGCTCGGCCATTTAGGTTCTAAACTGTGCCGCAGAACATACCAACTGCTACAAGACTAAGACATAGGCAAACCGTAATACAAACATTAAAACACAACCTCGCCACTCTTGAACTGGGTGGGTCCACTCAGATTTAACATCATATATTCCCTAATACATTCACTTTTTTAACAAATTCCATTACTTTATGAATAAGTCCCCCTTCAGATAACAGGTTGGCCACGCTTATGTTTCCTCCTGTCACCGCTTAGAAATTACAAATCTCATTTCCTTTCCTGTTGGACATAACAAATTTTAAGACTTCAGCTGTAACCAGACGCTTGAAACGTAAAATACACAATTTGTGAAATCTATCCTGCAGAATTGAAATCTCTTAGAAATACCTTTCCGTTATAACACCAAGAACAACGTGAAGATAACTCTCAAAGAAATGTTATAAATATAAAAATAACACCAATCGCTATACATATAAAGGGTGGGCCAGAAGTAACCGAGCCTTTTAATTTGCTAATACTAGAAAAACTATGAACGCTAGGGAGTTGAAACTTGTTTCATTTGAAAGAAAAACATTTTTATGGTTTATCAAGGCTAAATTTTAAATACGTTCGAATGAGTGCCACGACTGTTTAGACAAATTAGAGCTCTTTTCTTTGTCGCTTCCATAACGCTCCTCAGTGTATCAGGCGAGAGTTGAGCTATTTCATATAAAATTTTATTTTCAAGTTCTTGTAAATTTGTTAAATTGGCTACATTAACTCGTGACTTACGGGAGCCCCACAAGAAGAAGTCTCATGGGGACAAATCTGGAGAACAAGGAGACCAAGGGATGTCACCAAATCGTAAAATCAAGTTATTTGGAAAGCACTCTCCCAACAATACTCTTTCTATTCCTGTTAATAACAATAGTGTTAACCTAGAAAAAAATTTTTCTTTCAATAAATAAATTTCAACTTCCTAGCGTTCATAGTTTTACTTATATTATCAAATTACAAGAGTAAGTTACTTCTGGCCGACCCTGTAAAAACCAAGAGACAATTAGCATGGGCTGGACAATTTTGGAACACATTACAGCTACTACCACACCTTAGAAGTACTGTCGTTGCTAAAATCAGAAACTGTGAAAGGATAAAAATGAATGCTAAAAATTTAAAACATTAACACGCAAGCTGGAAAGTGAAAATAACGTTTTTGAAACTTGCAAAGCCCTAGGGACTCTAAGAGCGTGATTTACGATATTAAAAAGTTATGTCTATATTTTACGCAACGTTGATTCAAGATCAGATGTTAGGTTAAAGGCTCCCTAACCGCAACAAAGACGTTCGAAATAGAGGAAGGAAGAAGGGACTGTTAAATATGGAATTAAGGAAACGCGGAATCTATGCACAAGGTGCATTGAAACTGTACATTCAGAAAGAAGTTCATGAAACATGATAAAAGTTTAATGAAAAAGTAGTAGTAGTAGTAGTAGCAGCAGCAGCTGAGAAACAGGACAACAGTGAACCAAAAAAAAATTGTTCATCCCATAATAAAAAATTTATTTCAACAAAAAAACCCTACCTAACTCGCTACTCGGGACCTCACATATTCCTCCTAGGATCGCCAATTCCCTTAGATACAGAAGTTGTACCCCTTTTATGATGAACTGTACATGTTTTGGATCCAGGTCATATCGGTCTAACCAAAATGGGACAATTTGTAGTAGTAGTAGCTAGCGCTTCAGTTACTCAAACTATGTCACACCGAAGGTCACATAATTTAATTCGTACCAGACTCTTCCAAATCACCACACAAGATGAACATCACTATTATTTGAAACATCAAAATTATATGAGCATCGTGGTTATAATTGCAACTCAAGATTACAAGTGTCTCCCCATTAAAATTTGTTCACAACACTGTACAGTCGAACGCACTGGGCATCCAAACCCCGTAGTGGGGTTTCAGCTGCCCACCCATTTATGGCCGGACGACTTACCCACGCTGAAACCCCCGATGTACCAACGTAGCGCGCCCGGCCATATTGCAGTTTCTTCATCTTCAAACTTCTAAGACGATATGACGTCTGGCTATAATGCGTTACAGCGCGGCTTCACGTTAAATCTCTTCAAGCAGTGCAACATGGAATACGAGGGTTAGTCAAAAAGTTCTCAGACAATTGCCATAATTTTGAACTGAACAGAGATTAACAAGTTGAAACCTGTCCTTAGAGCTTCCTTGATAACTTGCAGCTGTCTCATCAGTCTGTGTCAGGTCAGCATCGAGAGAGGTTGCATCTCAAAATAGTAATTTTCAACCTTTCAAATGGCAAATTTTGAGATCAGAGCTATCATCAAATTTTTAACTTAACTAAATTGGAAACCTGTTGAAATCATCGAAGCTTTGCTAACAGCAGGTTTATGGAGACTCTGCACCACGTAGAGCAGTCGTTTATGATTGGATTGAACGCTCTAAAGAGGGAAGAGTCCAACTTGATGACGACCCACGAGGAGGAAGACTCACAACAGCAACAAATGAAAACATCTCTCTCGTAAAGAACCTACTGGAACAAGCTCCCCCTCCCCCCAATTTTATCAGGAAGGCATTTACAGGTGGAAACATAAATTACAAAAGTGTATAGACCACAATGGAGCATATGTAGAAAAATAAAAGTAATGAGTTGTTAAATAGAGAAATTATGGCATTGTTCGAGAACTTTTTGACTAGGCCTACCCCTCGCATCCCCCTGGGATAGCTAATTTCCCTTGACACAGTAGTTGTGTCTCCCTGATGATTAATTATATATTGGGTCCTAAACCCCTTGACAACATTTAGTAATGTGAACTACTTCAAGTCTTCTGGTAGCTTAATAATCGCATGATAGAATTCTAAGAAAAATTTGCCCCTCTTCATTTCAACAGAAGTGCTCCGTGTTTTCCATCATTAAAAATTGAAAGTTATAGTTAGATACACATTTGTAAAAATTGGCAATGCACTGCTGTACCTCAGAATACTTTGAGGATATGCGAATTAAATTCAACTTATTAAAGTCAACGCAATAATTTATGTTTTGTTCAACGCTCCTGTAGCGCTGCAGGACTGCATGATGCACGGGTCATCCCAGTCTTACCAAAATGGGACACTTTAGAGACCAAGTTTCATCGAGGGGAAAAACTTAATTGTTCGTTATTTTGTCCCTTTTTCTTTCACACATGTCTTTCGTAATGATCTACTCTGATTGATTGTACATTTCTACACTTCACATAAAACTTGATGAGGGAGAATGTAATCTGCGAGCAACAAGTGTTAGGTTTGGGACAGTTGGAATCGATGACTTCACAAATTGTCTTACCAAAGCCAGCCAAATGACTGATTTCTGCTTAACAAAACCAAGAACTGAATGAGTCCGTAAAAAGTAAAAACCTATTCATTATAAAAAAGGGCTACTTAACCGTCAGCTCGAGATCTCATATGCTCCTTATTGGAGCACTAATTCACACAGATAAAATACTTGTCTCCCCCCAGGGGTGCTTTTAAGTTGAAGTTATTGTGATAACAATTTAGCATTGAAGAATTCTTCCTTCAGCAACAAATATATTTTCATTTCCACACACGTACGGCTTTTCACTTTTTCTGCTTCAAAAAATTTCCGTTTTTCCATACTTCCCTTGCACATAACTGGAGACATTTCCTCTTCTTATCCCTATTTTTCTTGCTAATGGGTTGAGGGTCCTTTTTCTTCTGTTTCGGAACCTGAGAGGCAAAAAAAAAATTAGCAAACTCACAACAAAACAGCATTTCTGTGATGTAGGTGCAATTCATCACAGTGAGAGAAGTTGGAACTTGGAAGAGATGTCTGTGTGATGAAAGGAGACTTGTAGTAAGAACAGGATGAAGAGGATGACTATAAATTGCAAACCGTGAAATGGTGAACAGGACCAAAAATGTACACCAGGAAATGCAAATGAATCCGAAATTCCCTGAAAACAAGCAGGAGAAAGGATGGGAATGAGAAGAATTAGGTTAGATTATTGGTTAGTTTGAACCTCCCTATCCTCAACAAATGAGATCCAAAGAGAGGAAGGAAGAAGAAACCATTTAGTAAGGAGTTAAAGGAACGCTGGATCTGTGCAGAAAGGGCATAGAAACACTAAATTGAGAAAGAAGTTAATGAAACAAGATCAAAGTTGAAGTAGAAAGTAGTAGGTGCTGAAAAACAGGACAACAGTGAACCGAAAAAAGATTGTCAGTATAACCAAACATTCAATTTCAACAAAAAGAAGGCCTACTTAAATCTAAGCTCGGGCCCTCACATTGTCCCCATGGGAGCGCTAATTCCCATGGATACAAAAGTTGTCTCCCCCTGAAGGGGAATAAGAGGAGAGAGACATGGAAAGAAGATAGAAAGAAAGGAAATGGAAAGGAAAAGGACATACATCTTTCTAACAAACACTGTAGCAAGTTGACAGGAGTTATGTTATATGAAGCTTTTCATTACCAAAAAATTAACATAAGATCATGAATAATAAAACACTTCTCTCAAAGCAAGCCTAAATTTTACAAAATAATTAATGTAACATCTCACATGTTAACTCAACGTAATTCGCCTGAAATACTAAACGTATATACACAAACCATCACCTGAACCATGCTGACTATCATTGTGCCATTTATTTTTCCATTCTGACTAGAGTTCAATCATCTTACCTTCAGAAAGAATCCCAAGGTGTCTCTCTCAGCTGCTGATCAGAGAGTCTTGCAATTGCAGGCAAAAGGGGTACGGATGAGAAACTCCACGGGGGTCTTCATATATCTCAAGATGAAGACGAACATTTTGGCGTTTCTGCAGTAGACGAGCCTTGTGGTAAATGTTAAAGCTTCCATAATGCACTTTGCAATGCCAGTATCCATTACTGCCAATCATGAATTAGAAGAATAAATATTGTCAAAAAGGGTCCCACCTTTGAATGTATTTGTGATATAATGTTGAAATTTTTATACAGAACAGGAGTCCTTTTTTTTCTAACAGCATTTTTTCTGCCATTCCTTGTTTTTTGATGTCCTTTTGACCCTCATGGGGCATGAAAATAAATTCCCTCAACAAGATGGGTCATAAAATGCCTTGATATTTTCTGCCACTAGACATTCATCAAAATTAAGATCTGGTTGACCCAGGGTTCTTGACAGCTTCTTTTAGTTCCAGATGGGGAAGTTGTAGAGATGCTTTAAAAAATTGAACTTCTTCTAGTTACACTTTCAGGAGTTACAGTAGTGAGGATGTCATAGTAACATCATAAACAGTCTGGCAAGCTTCAATGCTTGCCAATTTAGGAGATTGAGAGGCTCTCTTTTAAGCTGCTTGTGGAGTTGAGCATGCTTACTTAGTTACTGTCTGAGAAGTAGAATATTTTGACACTTTGTGAATTACCTAACTTAGTTGACAATTATTTGAACAGGCAATGTAAACTCATGTCCAACTGAAGTGGGTATATGGCTTGATGTAGCATTTATTAAAGGTGAAATATTCCCAGGGCAGTGACTGGCAAGTAGCATCCATTAACTTGACCACACTCTTCCTGTTGGACAATGAGAAAGAATTAGACAAGGTACAGGAAGTTGGTAGAATCATCAATCATGACTAATATTATTTGCTCCTACGGCCGTAATAACAAAATCTTGATACTACTGATACCAGAACTTAGTACAAGAATAAAATTAATTGGACTATAACAATAAACATACTACAACAACAATGTGTAATAACTGATCTGTACATGCCTCTTGATTGAAGCATTTCTGTTTCAGCTGGGAAATTTATTTTTCCCCATTGGAAATTGGAAGCAAAGAGGGCTGAGATTAGTTGAAGACTGCAAAAGCCTTACAAATTTTTTTCATTCACATAAATAGTAGGATGTAACCTCATGACCCATAAGATTGGTTTCCAGTGTTCCTCCCTCAATCACTCAACCCATTACTAAATTCTTTCCATTCCAGCTTGTCATTTCATCTTGAGAGATTTTTAATAAACTACTCATATTCTCCTACTTTCCCTTACCCTAATTATATTTTAGAACATACATCAGGCAGTCAATGTAAATGTAAAACTCATTTTCACCCATATATTCTGTGTCATTACTCTCTCTTTTGGGTATTTGAGAAGGAGAGGACCATAATCGATTTTCCAATTTTTGCTGCCAAAACGTAGTTGATATGATGAAACAAAAATTTTTTCTTCTAAGCACTTTCTGTCATAAATGAGTATTCAACGAGTTATAGCGGTATGTTAATTTTTGTCTTTGATGACTGGAATGTGCTCGAATAAACAGCTACTAATCGATTTTTTAATTTTTGGTCCTTGAATCATGGTAATAACATCAAAATAAACTACTTTTCTACTACACACTTTTTGCGGCGAATGAGTATTTTAAGAGTTATGGCGGTAGGTTTAATTTTGTGTTCCATACAGCAGAAACCGTTGCACGCTTGAGCTGTTCAAGTACGTTTGGGTACTTTGAAATTTATCAATAGCAAATCCCGCGAAGCCTGAACCCACTTCTAGGATCTTTTAGCTAACAACACAATAAAGGTTATCACCCATAAACAACAAGTTATGGCGGTAAGTTAATTTTCGTTTTTGATGGCTGAAATGGGCTTGATCATTCAAACGCATCGATAGGGAAAGTCCATTGTAGTCTTCCCCTCTGATCAATTTCCTTCCGCTTCAAACATTAGAGTTGCGGTAAGTAATTTACACCTATAACTTGATAAATACTCATTATTGACGGAAAGTGCATTGAAGAATAATTGTTTATTCAGATCTAATTAGATATGTTTAGGCACCAAAAAGTGGAAAATAGATTATGGTCCTCTCCTTCACATTTACTCTCTCTAGTTTCAATCATCCATATAACATAGTCAATTGCTCTTTTCAACCCCTCTTTCTTTTATATCAGCTAAATATAAACAATAAAAATTTGTGATTTTAAAAAATGTCCCACTGATATCAATCACCATATACATCTTTCCTTCAGGCATAGCCACATTAAAATTCATACCCTTAGAAATCTCTACAAGCCAGCAATATTATTGCATTCAAACATAAACTTGCATTCAAAATGCTCTTCAAAGGCTGTGTAGTTTTGATACTAATAACAACAAATATACATTTATAGGCTAACACATTTCAATATTTTCTTATTATTAGAAAACATCCCCACAACCTGGTTCTTTATTCTTTCTACAAATCTCCCGCAATTGATAATTTAAATCAATACAACTAACTAAACATTTGGCCCTTGTTCATCAAAAATTGTAGTTGCAAAGTTACCTTTATAATGAAACTTGAAATTAAAAATCTATGACACATGCCATCTGCGTAGAATTGTCATTTATTTGAATAATTAGTTTCTTATCAACACTTCTGGTTTTGGTAAATGTGTAGCGCTTGGCAGTAATCAATTTTCCAGTTTTTGGTGCCTATACAAAGTTAATTAGGTTAAAATAAAGAAGTTTTCTTCTATGCACTTTCCGCAGCAAATGAGCATTTAATGAGTTATAGCGGTAGGTTTAGTTTCGCCTTTGATGACAAACGAGCTCGCATAAACAGCTACTCATTGATTTTTTAATTTTTGTTGCTTGAATCACGGTAATAACATATATATTAACTACTTTTCTTCTATACACTTTCTGTGACAAATGAGTATTTTACGAGTTAGAGCGGTAGGTTTAGTTTTGTCTTTGATGACTAGCGTGTTGGAAGCGAGACTCCATTGCAGTGTTGCCATCCGACGCGGTCGATGAATTACTTGCCGCTTCAAACACTTGAGTTGCCGTAACTAATTTGCTGCTATAACTCGTAAAATACTCATTTACAATGGAGAGTGCATAGAAGAAACCTTGCTTATTTCTATCTAATTAACTATATTTAGGCACCCAAAAGTGAAAAATCAATTACTACCCAACGCTACACATTTACCCTGGTTTTTGTCAAAATTTGTGGTCAATATTGATTTTAGGTGCCTCACGGGAATTAGTAATTTTGTTCCAAACAATCACTAAAGGAACACATTTAAAATAGTTTTATACGGATGTCATTCTGCTCGCTGATGCGTTATTTTCCAATTATTCAACTTTGAAGTTGGCTTTCGCACTCCAAAGGAAGCGAGCCTGCCAAGCGGAATATTAATAATGGAAGCTAACCCCCTAGCACAAATGTAAACAGGTTGGGTCGTGAGGGGGAGCCACAGTTCTTCTGGTAAAAATTATAAATAAAGGTTCTAACCCACCCATTAGGGTGACGTCTGCAATTACGTTTACACCGTACCGGGCGACCATACCGGGTGGCAGTCATTTTAGATGGCAGCCATCTTTCTACGATAGCAGCCATCTTTCAACTGATTGTTTCTCTGTACAACGTGAACAGTATTACAGTTGAATAACTGTAAAATATCGAATCAGTGAGCAGAATGACATTCATGTAAAACGCCTTTAGGTAACCTTTATTTATGATTTCCATTAGAAGAACTGTGGCTCCCCCTCACGACCCAACCTGTTTACGTTTGTAATAGGGGTTAGCTTCCGGTGCGCTTTCTTTCTTTGGCTCTCAAAAGCCAACTTTAAAGTTGAATAATTTAAAAATAATGCATCAGCGAGCAGAATGACATTTGTGTAAAACGCTTTTAAATGTATTCCTTTAGTGATTGTTTGGAACGGATTATTAATTTCTGTGAGGCACCTAAAATCAATATTGACCAAATCTGCATTTAAATTGGTAAATCTGACGCATATGACAGTAATCAATTTTGTAAATTTAAATGTCTAAACATAGGTAATTTAATGAAATTAAACAAGTTTTCTTATATGCACTTTCCATCTGAAATGAGTATTTTATTAGTTATAGCAGTAAATTACTAATACAACTTAGTGTTAAAAGCGGTAAATAATTTATCAATCCCACGGAATAGCAACACTGCAATGGAGTTTTGCTGACCGCGCTCTCATCGTCAGAGACAAAGCCAAACCTACCGCTCTACCACGTTAAATACTAATTTGACAAACAAAATGTACAGAAGAAAAGTAGTTTATTTTGATGTTATTACCATGATTCAAACAACAAAAAATCAAAAATCAATGAGTAGCTGTTTATTCAAGCGCATTTTTCATCAAAGACGAAACTAAATCTACCGCTATAACTCGTAAAATACTCATTTCAGACGGAAAGTGCATAGAAGAAAACTTGTTTATTTTGATTCAATTAATTAGGTTTAGGCAACGAAAAGTGCAAAATCGATTACTGTCCTATCCTTCAGATTAACCTTTGAATTTGGTATAATCTATCTTTGTATTACTTGTTGCAAAATTATTTTCTAGACTGCAATTTGTGGTGTGATACATGTCTTTCTGTTTAAATGAAATCTGATTTTAGTATTTTAACTGCTACAAATCTACAAATTTAGCACTTCATTTAGAACTACGATTTGAAGTAATGTGATAGTTCAGTCTTGTAATGCATAGGTGGAATTATTATTGATCAATTTTTCATAGTCTTTCAATCTTTGCCAAGTATCCAGATTATGATCAATAATCATAATTGAACTATTAAACAATTCTGGTTACTATCATTAATAAGTCACTCAATAAAGTGAAATTTTAAAAACCTCACAAAAAATAAATAGACAGACATTTATAATCGTTAAATTCAAGCAAATTGGCATACCAGCTGAATAAAATATCATCTTCAACCACCCTTTCAAGGTAAATGTAAAGGACTTGACCATAATCGATTTTCCACTTTTTGATCAACAAAGATTGTTGATCAGACCAAAATAAACAATTTTTCTTCAATGCACTTTCCGGCGGAAATGAGTATTTTAAAAGTTATGGCGTTAAATGAGTTACCTGAACTCCAGTGTGCATCACCCTATTACAAACGTAAAGAGGTTGGGTCGTGAGGGGTAGCCACAGTTCTTTTAGTTTTATAGTTTTCACTAAAAGAACTGTGGCTACCCCTCACGACCCAACCTCTTTACGTTTGTAATAGGGGGTTTGCTCTTCGTCGGCTTGGTTAGCGCGTGGTAACGCCTGTTTACTTTCACGTCGGACCGAGCGGTGTATTTTTCCCCGCCTCAAACACTGGAGTTACGGTAACTCATTTAATGCCATAACTTTTGAAATACTTATTTCCGCCGGAAAGTGCATCCAAGAAAACTTGTTTATTTTGGTCTCGTCAACAATCTTTATTGATCAAAGAGTGGAAAATCGATTATGGTCAAGTCCTTTACATTTACCCCCTTTCAATTGGCACGGATAATTACAATTTATGAAGAAATGTTTTAAAACATAATTAATTAAGCACTTTTAATAAAAATTTGCCTGGCATTATTTCTTCCATTGTAGCGTAGCAACGTATTGAGAAAAACTTTCAACTAAATTATACTACCATAAATACACAAACCATATGAAATGCCCTCCAGAAATTTCCAATAAATTCCCAGATAACGAACTAGTTATAAAAAATTTTCAATTTCACACCTTACACTTTCGAGCTACAGTGAATAATTATGAGGCAATTACCTTACACCAGTTTCTAGATATACGTAGATTTTGTTTTAAAATCTAGTCGCCATTGCGCCCGATTCAATGGCCGCCAATGTGGTGAACTTGAACTTGAACTTGAACTTGAGGGCCGACAGTGTCGGGGCCTTTGTAACGGCCTACAATTCCCTCCACAATTTTCACACAAAGAGTTCAGCGCCTGGTACCAGACTTGTCCACTAAACTACTCAGGATCTACGATCCTTGTCACAAGCCTCCATTGGAAGGCATCACCGGGACAGCCAGTGTGTCAAAACACCATCCCCCGGCACATTGGGTCATTACAGCCCATTCTACCAGACTGGCTCATTCCAGTCACTGTCTCTTACTCCAGGCACGCACAAGAAACACTTTCATAGCCTCAGTGATACTCGCATTACACTCCTGATCCAATCCAGCAAGACAGCTCATACCGCAATCATCTTCAGCACATCTGGCATTCCACTCATTCTCTCCATACTGCTCAGACACCACATTCATAAAACTCTCTCTCTCTTGCTCATACTTACTACATTCCAGCACAAAATGCTCAATTGTTTCCTCTACTCCACTATTACACTGCTGACATAATCTGTTATTATTCTCATTCCATCTCCATGTACGTCTGTTCACACTCAATGACTTACATCTCACAGCAAACAAGAGTTGACTTCCAAAACTACCATCATAGAACAGCTCAAACTTAGGTGCTTTCTTTTTCATATACCAGTTAAGTGTAGGCTTCCGCATCATGCTAAGCTTCCACTTATTCAATCCATACTCTTTTGTTTGTCTCTCAATCTCTTTCTTCCACCTCTTGCAGTCCCACTCAGGCCCTACACCTCCTACATTTATTAAACTCCAGTCATCCACAGGTCTCCCAATTCTAACATGAATAATCTTTTGCATACTGAGTTTCCTTGCATGCCCCCAACATACTTTCTCCCAATAGCTTACACTCAGATTCCATTCAAAGATTCGCCTTACCCACCTGCTATTCTGCATTCTCTCAATTCTCACCTTATAATTCAGCACAGCTTTCATCATTCTTTCTGAAAATAGGCTCCACCCTAGGTCACCTCTAATGGCTTCTATAGCTGTCCATTTCGGAGCACCCAATGCTACACGTCCTACCTTATTTTGTATCACATCCAGCTTTTCAAGATCACTTCCATTCCAAGCAAGAGCACTCATACCATACATGACACTAGGTACAGCAACATACTTCCACATTCCTCTCACACATTCGTACTTGTTTGCTCTGTATCTGGCCACACTACCTAACCGTCCACTCCACTGCATTGCTTTAGCCACTTTCTCACCTTTAGTTCTAGTACATCCATCTTCACTCATCATACAACCTAGATATTTGTATTCTTTTGTTCTACCTATTCTGATTTCTCCGATATTCCACAGTCTGTCTCTATCAGTCTCATCACTATTTATAACCATGACCTTACTTTTATCGGCACCAAAGTTCATCTTGAAATCTGTACTATATCCATTCACAATGTCAAGCATCCTTTGTAGTTCATGACCACATTCACTAACCACAACCACATCATCAGCATACAACAAACAGCTCAGTCTCTCATTACCAACTTTCAGTCCTAAACCACTCCCTCTCAGTCGAACTGCTAATTCTTCTGTGTACAATCCAAACAACAGGGGGGACAGAGTACAGCCCTGTCTCACTCCTCTAACACTCCTCACTTGCCCTGTTTCCAAATTTCCTAACCTGTAGATAGCACTTGTGTTCTCATACAGACTCTGTACAATGTTCACTATTTTTCTGCTAAAACCAACTTTTCTCAAAATTTCAAACAGCCTAACCCGATCCACTCTGTCATACGCCTTTTCAATATCCAGGAATGCTAAATATACCTTCTTGTCATCCTTCTTCATTCGCTCAATTATTTCACTCACTACAAACAGATTATCCTCCCCCCGTCTATCTTGCCTAAAACCATTCTGTTCTTCTCCCAGGACTCCTAATTCCTCAACTAAATTTTTCATTCTCTCATTCAAAATACCACAAAAGATCTTACATACGGTGTCACCCAGTGCAATTGGTCTGTAATTTTTAAGTTCTTTCATACTCTTATGTCCACCCTTATGCAACAGAACTACATTACACTTGTTCCAGTCATCCGGTACTCTTTCACTCTTCCATATCTCATCAAATAAACATTTCAACATACTGACTACACTGTCCAACTTGTCGTACAGCTGACTCGATAATGTCACATATTGTCGCCAGGTGGCGTATTCCTGGGTTGCTATTCGTTCTAGGCCCGTGACGTCACCACACCCAGGGCCCTTTTGAGAAATTACTTGAATGCTCCTACCTTCTTATGTGTACCGTGCTCTGCGCCCTGCGGCTCTGCCACTCTGGTAGTCTGGCTGGCCGCTGGTGGCTGGCTGCGCCTGCTGCTAGTGCCAGCACAGTGGCAGGTGGCTCCCAGTCAACTTTTTCCAAAATCCCTAAAGTTCCACTGAAATTTCCCTAGATCGGAATAAAATTCCCCAGTTATTACCATAAGTGATAAATACGTAATTTATGCTTATCTTCAATACATTTTTAGGTGTTTTTTCCATTTTCATCATCAATGCCAGCACGAATGTCAAGAGACTTTGATTTTTCCCTCTTTTCAGTCGATCTTGGTATTTATGATAGATAGCTCCACCTAGTTCTTAGGTCAATTACGAAACTTTTTTTTTAGAATCCCACTTGACATACTTTGCATCATTTCTTGCTAAACATTGCTTTGCAAGAAAGAGATTATTTGGCAATTTTTGGTTTTAAGGAATTGTTGGCTTTATTTTTTAATTCAGTTAAGTTGAGAATATATTTTTCAATCGATGGAGACGAAAGCGCCACGAGAAAGTCATTAAATATGATAGGGTGCCAAATTTAGATTTGCCCAAGCCGCTTTCATTTTCCCTAATGATTTTCAATACTGAGGAATTGGGTAGTCCCTCACCGATAGATCAGCTACAATAAGGCGAACACTTCTCCACTCGTAGTCCATTTCATTTTAAGGAGCTTCATCAACTAGCGAGGCGAAGTGCTACTTGTCATCATCATTACTTTCATTAGGCGCTTTCTGCTTAAAAATGTGCAATATCAACTTTCTTTCGACTTCGTACGTTCATAACTTGGACCAAATATACTTCAAGGACACAAAATTTGCAAACTCGTCCCAGGTGTACTTGACGACACCAGTGTTAATCCAAGTGTAGTTTAAGGACACCAGTAAATATTTGAATGTATCAATGCTACGGTGTTCTGCAAATCTTGACTGCAATAAAATCGAAATAATTTTTCTATAATCCGAAAAACCGAGGTCTTTTTAATAAAATGAACAAGCACTTAGCCTGCCATTGGATACATGGAAATAGTGGAGAAAATGGATACTGCCACGCTGGTGCCAATTATTGAAAAAGTGGTGGAAGTAGGTACTACAATTCATAGCGACGAATGGGGAGCGAACCGGAGGATTACAGAGATTACATGTCTCCAACACAAATCGGCAACCATTCCATTAACTTTGTTGATAAGGTGACTGGTGTCCACACTCAAACGATTGAAAGCTATTGGAATCGCCATAAATATTACATCAAGAAGTGATTTTCAGCGATTGAGTGATTGTCAGCGAAATTTTTCATCAGGATATCTCAATGAATTCATGTGGTTTGACCGTTTCTCCTCAAACGCTTTGATAGTGTTCTGTAACAACATTGCCGCTCAGTATCCATTACAATAACAATGATTCACTAATCAGAAAGGAAAATGTATTATCTATTTATGTTATGACCGCCTCTTCAATATGCTTTCTATGCAGTGCTTTTATAAATGGCTACATTTTTATTTAATATCGTTTTAATTATCATAAATATCACCCAGGGGTACTTTAAGGACCCTAAAATAACCTGGACGTAGTTTAGGGACACCAGATGGAGCTGGTGTCCTTAAAGTATACTTGATCCCATAACTTTTTTATGCTATTTGGTTCCTACTCTTTCAGGAGAGCAGACGTGGTTACACTTTTGAACATAATATTGCAGCACTTGCAACTGGCACGGTTTCCATCTCTATCTTTCTGTAGCCAGTTTTTGTATTCGGAATCATTCAACCATTCATCTCTGAATATTTGACTGTAGCACATTTTTTAGGTGATTCCGTGGTGTTTACCTACAAGCTGATAATGCAATACGGACAAAACACCGCGACCGGTAGCGCTAGTACCACAGGTGTACACTATAAAAGAAATTTAGCACCTCAGCAGTGCAAGATAACGAGTGACGGGGGCAGGCGCTGCAATTCCGCCCCTGCGCGCTTCGTTCGGACTTCGGATTTCGTAAAAACGTGTATTATTCTACCATGATGCATTCGCGAAGCAGACCCGGGCCTCTTGTACTGATAATTTGATAAATTTCTAGGTTGTATTGTTGTTATTTTTGTTGTTACTTGTTAGAAGCAAATATTAGTATAGCAATCCTAGTTTTGCATACAATACATTATATATTATAACACACCCCAAATTCCCTAAATCCATCGAGTTTTTGTTTCGAATTCCCTAAATCCTCAAGCAATGACCGAATTCCCCAGATCTTTGGAAAATTCCCAAGGCGACCATGGTAGGCTGCGACACAGGCACGCAGCCTCAAGCCACTGGCTTGTAAACTTGGAAAAACCCAACTCATCGCCCAGAAAAAACTATTAGCTTGAAAAAAACGGGCTTTTATACGCAGAATTTAAATAAAATGAACAATGTTTAGGTTTAGCTGCCTCTACCACTCATACTTGATGTATAAGAGATTTATTTAGAGTGATGATATTGCTAACCTGAGTTTACGAAGCAACAGTACGCCTGCGTACTGCTAATAAATAATGGGCGCTCACCATTGACCTTGTACGTGGTACTGGCATGATACAAGAGTTTTAGATCGTTGGAAAAAATAATTAATGAATGCAGAGAGAATATGAGTCCTAGACTGGGAATTGGCAACATTATGAACGAGCGCCGTCAATTAAATACGTAATATGAATTTATTTTTGCAGACGGAAATAGAAGAGCATTTTAATGGGGTATTGAATAGGTTTTGATTAGTCAAGTTTGTCTATCTTATTTGAAGGCGACTGGTGCCCCTACGGCATTACTATTAAGTTACATTAGCTACAGGGCAAGACATTTTTGGGTTGGATATATTGTGCACCCATTTGGTTTCATTCAGTTTTCCTTACTTCGTCGCTAACTCTTTTTTTTTCTTTCCTCGTGCATGCTTCTTCACTCATTTCAATGTGCAGGATATCTTATGAGGGTATTCATTTTGTCAATAGTTTCTGTTTTCTACTGCCCATGCTTAATGGTCCCTTTTCTTCGGTCTCTAAATGTCGCATTTGCTCATATTGAGGGCAGCTGAAAAATAAAAAATCGACGGATATTTTTGGGGTTCGTTGTTAAAGATGTAATATTTTATGTATAAATTGCACAAAAAAAAAAGAACGAGAGATTTTAGGCCTTGAACCGGATATACCTAAAAACATAAAAAGAACAATATTTCAAAGACGGATGAGCCTCCAAAAAATTTCCAAAAATGTAACAAACGGTGCTCTAACTGACATCAGTATACTCCATGAATCAAACGAAATTGTTATATTTATATACTAGAAGCATGTTAAATTTCAGTTTCCCAATTTCAGCTGTCATACCGTCGTTACGATAGTCACACCTTAAAAAGCAGAATTTTGTTCGAGTTAAATGTACATCGCAGGAAAGAACATTGGCGCAATATTATGCAATGAAGTCATGCTAATAATAAGACCGATGAAAATTGTCCCTGCGTTTTACCTTCAGCACACATTCTTATGAAATGCTCCGGTACGTGTATTCAATTTTCAGTCAACCTTGGATAAGACATTCGAATATCATAGAATCTGAAGAGGATATTGCGGACGATTTGAAAGAGCAGGCGATTTTCCAGAAATCCTTTTTCCTATCTTTCCTGTTTCACCATGTACATACGTCCTCTAATCCGAAAATTAGGCATTTATGTATATTATCTAGAATTAAGGGACCTCCAAACTTTCCTACTGATTACTCCAGTAAGTTCTAACGGTCGAAATCTTTTAAATTTTAGTGCCATTATCTATAATTTCTAGAGTAATCGACGAGTACGCGCCCTGAGGTAGCATTCGCTCACTTAGTTAGCTTGTTCAATTACTATTGTGCATTGTCGCGAGCAAGATCCCCTCAGAGGGATACAACTATTGTATCTATGGGAATTAGCACTCCTAGGGGGACAATGTGAGGGCTCGAGCTGAGAGTTAGGTAGGCCTTCTTTTTGTTGAAATGAAATGCTTTTGTTATGTTGAGAAACATCTTTTTTCGGTTCACTGCATTCTTTTTTTCAGTACTTACTACTTTCTTCTTCAACTTTGATCTTCTTTCATGAACTTCTTTCTTATCTTACTGTTTCTATGCCCTTTCTGTATAGATTCCGCGTTCCCTCAACTCCATACTAAATGGTGCGTTCTTCCTTCCTCGTTGAATCGCCTTTGTTGCGGGTAGGGAGGCTTAAACTAACTAATAATCTAATCTAATCTGTCGAGAGCGAGAGTGTCCACACTGGCGGGCTGTAGTTTGGATACCAATGATCGAGACCACTGATCTTGAGAAAATATCTACTGCCGCATGGCTTGTGGTAAATAAACAGTTTAAAATAAATAGAATGAATTGCGTTCAAGTAGAAGCCACTTAGGTGTAGTCTACCTTGAAGCACTAAATTTTTGCATCACTTCCGTGCCCAGGAAAATACAAGAGCAGCAGGGAAGTTCCAGAAGAAAATACCGTAGATAAAAAGCAGAAATAAAAGGAGCAAGATTCATGCAAAACAAGCTCCGCGAGTTGTAAGGTTAGGACATAGAATGGAATGACAATCTCAAAAAGTGCGTTGTTCCTCATACCTTCAATTCAAACACCTGCACACATTTAATTGTTAATTTGCAGGTTTTAAGAGGAGGGTTATTTACATGTTTGCTATTATCCAGCCACATCTCTTAGTTACGTTACTTTGCCTGAGCGATAAAACTGGATGAGTTGTTTTATGCTCGTCATAGCCGTGTGGTTTAAGGACCCGCCCTTCCGTCAAGGCATCGAGGGTTCGAATCCGGCTCTGGGTGGCGATTTTCTCCGGTATAGGGGAAAAATTCAATGCACAATACCCCCACTCTACCCAGGTGTCTGAAATGGGTACCGGTTTTGACCGAGGGAAAGCGTCATGGCGTTAGTTATAAGGCATTTGAAAAACCAATGTACAGGGTGATATGTATCAGGAATGGTTGGAACTAAAGCATTCTTAGATCCCGATGTTAGTTTGTTTTACCGAAAAATGCCCGCACCAACCTGCCCATCGGAGATTCTCGAAATTTCAATTTTTTAACAGATTCAGGTTCTTTTAGATGCAAGACTCTCTAAACCTCTTAAGTTTCAGTTACTGTTTTGTTGTGGTGGTACGAGGTGCTATTCACGTAATAATAAAAAACCTCCAACTTCATAAAATGAGTTCTGAAAAATCAGGTAAAATGGATTTGGCACTTTTTTTCGTCTGATCGACAGAAATGCAAGTGAAACATAAACTTCAACATCGTTCGAGTGCATTGAAGCGTCAGCGTTATATGTAAATTTACTCGTGATCATTTGATGACCAGTGAACGCTCACGAACATCAGTTAATTCAGGCTTTTCATGTTAACGTATCACGACTACTAAGAAGCAACTCACAGCTTTCATTAGACAACAACTGAAATTTACAAAATGAATGTCAGGTCACTCTAATGGTCTTTGGTTCGATGCTTCGCAATGCATCTCCTTGTTCATAAAAACCTCGGTCGCACTTTTCAACCGATCTAGAAATTAGAAATGGCTGCTGGCGAAAACCAGGGGTAACCGCAACTGCGTTAGTAATGAGAAATGTTGACGACCAGCGTAAAAGATAACGTGTGTATACTTGAATAAAGTAAATTCTCCTTCCGCGTTTATAAAAGGTCTCATCGTGGCTTTCACTTAGAGCGATTGTAAATGTGACTTTCAGTTCTAGTGGCACTATAAGGCCATAAAATTGTAATGCTCCAGTTCAAACAGCTCACGACTCAGAACAAGAAATGATAGGTTGGGGTTGGGCAAACATAGGTTGGGCACAAGCCACCTGCTGAAAATGAAAGGTGAAAAGAGAATGAAGATTAGATTAGATTATTTGTAAGTATAAGGCTCCGTAACTGCAAAAAAAAAGCGTTTCGAAAAGAAGGAGGAAGGAACCATTTAGTATGGAGATCAGGGAATGCGGAACCTATGCAGGAGGAGCATGGAAACAAAGTTGAGAAATAAGTTCATGAAACAAGATAAAAGTTAAAAAGAAAGAAGCAGGTGCTGAGAAACAGGACGCAGTGAGCCGAAAAAGTCGTTCATAACATGACCAAAAAAAAATTATTTCAACAAAAAGGCCTATCCAAACACTCAGCTCGGGTCCTCACAGAATTTCCCTCTGGGAGCGCGCTAATTCCCATAGACAAAATAGTTGTATAACCGAGGGGGAAATAAGAATGAAGCAGAAAAAAACAAAAACTCGTGCAAAACGTCCGCAGCTCGGAACACCAGCCTTTCTCGTGAGAATAACAAGTGAATAGTAGAAAGACAAGACCTCCTCAAACCTAAGTTAACTGCCGACCATATTAACAAGTTTTGCCAATTTTAGGGCGGATATCTAAGGCCCTCAATGAAGAGCACTACATAGTTGCCTGCAACACACTGACATGAGAAACTATCAGAATACGCTCTTCCATACCAGCATTCCCATCCGATAGAATTGCCAAGTCTCCGAAACGCACTGAAAGACGATCCCTTCAACAGATCAACCGAAGGTGTTGTCCAGCTCTACTCAAGCTTTTCAGTCTAATATAACAGCTAAAAAGTAACTCTAGTAATGAATTCTATTAAAACAACTGAGATCTTTTGTTAGTTTATATCGTCAGCACACATTGGCAACGCCCATGAACTGGCTCAAATATTACAGCCATCAAAATAAATCATTACATTAAGACACATACAACAGCATGGATGATGCCAATTTCTGACCTGTAAATATCTCACTTGGACAATGTTCGCCCCACTTGGAATCAATTGGAGGGTACACCACACCTACCATTTTATAATTCATTCTATCTTTTGTCACGAACAATTCCCAAATGAAATCAACGGCGTTCACAACGTGGGAACGATACGTTCACTCACGTCGAGTAGCTGGCAGCAAAGTCTCTTTGGCTCACAAAACCAGAGTTGCCAATCAGTAACTAGGATAAGTCAACGTTTTAAATTACCGCAATATACGCAATATGGTAGCCTTCAATGCCAGCACGATGTATTTCCACCACCAAGACATGGCAGCTTAGTTACATTTGGGACACAACCAGGAGGGCGGAGGTTTATGAGACCGCTCTAGATCTACAGCTTCGTAGATAAATTGACTAAGTAGATCCCTTCGTACACAGCTTCAAAGTTACAAGTTAGCAAAACTTCTGCTTTAGTTTTATTCATCATTTCAGCATCTAGCAGGTGGTTCCATTACGGAGCATTTTACTAATAATGACTAACATTTGTGCCACAGCTTATGCTGTTGACCGAACACAGATGAACCAAGACAGGCGTGGCTACCCGATAAATTAATTAACTACCTAATTAGTTATGCAATCATTTTTAAATTCAAATTTCAAATCTGAATGAAATAGGAATCAATGCACAAATTCTCATGCCTCCAAAAGAATTATTGTTATTGTTTGTGGTCGCTTTTCCACCGGGGTCGCCAGCTAATAGCAAATGTGGACCCCTTCGCTTTCGCGAAGCAATTAAAAGATAATAGGTATGAATTTCGATTGGGAGTGCAGCTGGAATCGCAGGGGTTTCAGCTGCTCACCCTCTAACAGCCAAGCGCCTTAGTAGTAGTAGCAGCAGCAGCAGTAGTAACATGGGTTTGCTAGCGCTTCGGTTACTCAACCTATGTCGCATCGACGGTCATATAATTTAATAAGTATCAGACTATTAGACTATTTCAAATTACCACAAAAGATGCACATCACTATTATTTGAAACATCAAAATTGTACGAGTATCAGGATTGTAATTACAACTTAAGATTACAAGTGTCTCCCCATTAAAATTTCTACAGAGCACAGTTCGTTCGAACGCACTGGGCAGCCAAACCCCGTAGGGGGTTTCAGCTGCCCAACCTCCAAAAGAAATTTGAACTCAAGACTCGAAAAGTAATAAATTTTCAGTAGAATCCTGATACCTAAATAGATAACTTCATGCGCATTGAAAGTGGCTTTGTCGTAAAAATAGCTTAAAGTTCAATCAAATGCAAAAATATTGAGAATGAAATTCAAAGTAGAAAGTAACAATTTAGATTCACCTCATGAGACTTAGATCGGTTCAAGTAACTCAGTCTTCATTAGAGAACAATGGGTGATTAATTCAAGTGACAACATAACAATTAAATCATGAGATGACTTGGATGCATCAAAACAATACTTGCACGTATGTCAGTGCGCTGCTATGAAATATGGTCCCTAACTTGACGAGTCAAAAATACTACAAATAACAGCAAGTAAACAGCTCTACCAGCTAAGGATAAGCGAGCTGTAAATGAAAAACCAGTATTAAAACTTGAATTCCCCATTAAAGTGGCCGAACACATAAAAAAGTAACTACACTAACAAAAATAACAAGCCCTCTGCGTCTTGCCATATACACTCAATATCAACGAACTCCTAATGTTCAGGAAACTGGAGAATGAAGACATGAATGTGCTAGATAACTGCCCAGACTGCGGATTAGTTGGAGTCGTTCTATAAAAAGTGTAAATAAGATAAGAAGATTAGATAAGTTTAAGCCTCCTTAATTGCAAGCTGTGTAAATGAGAGCAGAATATTTAATTCAGTTTACTTAAAAACAATAAAATCCATTTACCAAGTTGGTCACTGTAATTCATAAGAGGCAATACAAACTTGTAAATCCTTACATTTCTCTAAGTTGAAGTTGAGATTAGATTAGGTAAGTCAGTTGAAGTCTTCCAGTCGAGATCAGATAAGCCATTTTAAGCCTTGAAGTTAAGACATTTGACTAAATTTAATTAATATATGGTGCAATATATTGTGATGCAATAACATCCCAGTCAGGCAGGTTTTATTTTTCACTCAAATGAAATCATTTTTGAGCACAAGATATCATTTACGCACAGCACGGCGTGAAGGTGAAACAAGAGAGTATCTTGAGAGAGGCAACCATGACATGCCGGCCAATGATGAATTACAGGCACAAATATTTTCCTTCACAGCAAGCCAAATGAAGTGAAAATGGATAGAAAGAAAAGGTTTTAACTGAAACAAACAGAACTGAAATTAAGCCTAGATCGACACTAGTGAAGAATGTACGAATTCAAAACTAACTGGGCACTGGTAATCACAACAAAATTATATCTCTTCACTTGCAAATCAAAACATAAAAGCGTACGTATTTAGGTCACTAAAAGTCTTGCATGCTACCACAAAGTAATAGATGGCAATATTGTAGAACAAGTACTTATAAAATGTGTGCTCACAATAAATATTCCTTCATACCTCATGATACACTGAATTTATATTATATATAATACGTCAAGAACAAGTCAGCTAACCATGTACAAAACTACACATCTTTTCATTAAACTGTACACATTTCATTCCAGCTACACAAACAATTATTTCAACTAAAATAACATCATTCAAAAAAATCCGAGACTGTAGGCTGTGATGCTCGACAAGAATTCACATCAGCCACACAAATGATCGCCCTAAGCAGCATTAAGATTACTGCGGAGGCTGCTTTTCCTCAGGTGATTTAAAAAAGCGAGGAACAATGTGGTCCGTGAAGAGCTTGTAGCCAATCCCAAAGGTAAGCATCCCCACAACGCAGGCCTGAGCGATGACTCGGGTGTGGATGAGATGCACTGCAAGCGATTGCTTCCTCTTCTTGATCCCGTACAGTCCATAGGCCACAATGCCACACCACCCAACCAAACCTTTAATAAAAGTCAGGGTGACAGTTTTTAAAACAGTACTGTACATGAAGATATAACACCAAGCCATTTTTATTTCTAAGCATAACTCTTTGCCCATCAATGCGCAGAAATTCAAGAGATATTATGCAGTAGGGAGGCAAATCAGGGTCAACTCAATAATTTAATGCTATACTGGTCAATTTTGAGTTTTGAAGAAAATTGTATACTTTTTGATGTTGGAGCAGTTATCAATGAGCCTCCACCACAAACAATAAATAAGAAAAAAGCTAAGGGAAAATTTACAGTCACTAAAAAGCACACATGCAAGTCATTGGATTGTACTTCCAATTGAGGTAAGCTTAGCTCTTTAATGTCTGAATTTTGTCCTCATGTTAGCATTATTACATCCAACAACATTAGACTGGTGCTAACATCAGGTTCTCACAAACTTCAGAATGCGAGAAAAGCTGCCACTCAGCAGTGAATGTCAAAAAAATTAAGGCACAAATTTGATTAGCAAATATGTCAAAGTTATAACTGAAAAATGACACTAGTGTTCTAATGGTTGCCAAAGAGTTAAAAAGTTGTTAGTAGTGCTAGCAGACCAATGCAATCAAAAATGCAGCCAATCACATTTCTTTGTCTTAACCTGTCGCCACGTCCTGGACTCTTAGAAGGTCGGCAAAGCTAGTACATGTTTCACATCAGCAAACCTAGGGTTGCCATATATGGTCTTAAGCGTCTCGTTGAGTGCTATTCATTGGTGTAAGGTAAAATTAGGTGGGGGAACAGGGAAGGAGAGGTAACAAGCTCAAATCTGTATGAATTCTTCTGCTCAGTCTGGAGTGTAGCTACCGGCGCTGCACAGCCTCTTAGAAGGCCAGCTGTAGCTGAGGCATATCAGCACATACTCTGCCTCTTAGAAGGTCGCCATCATTTTGATTTTTTTATGTTTTTTGTTCCAAAAATGGGAGTCCAAATCCAGATTTACTCCTGGGCAAAAAATAATACCACCCTTGTATTCGGGAGGAAAAGCTCTATGCATATCAAACTCTTTACAAGCAATGAAACTGCTTGATAACAGCCTATACACAAAATGAACTAAAAAATAAAAACTGTGTTTTACATATAATGCACATAACTCCAGAACTATTAGACCTGAAACAAAATTCACATACCGCAAGATTCAGCAACTCAGAATCTATGAAAATGCATCATAAAAAACATGAAAGAACAATAAATAAAAATTGGCCAGTGTTTTCTGATTTGTTTTTTTTTGTATTTTACCAAAATAAAAACTCAAATTTTGTATATTTTTGTTGGGGTAGCAGCATTTTTTTCCCACTGACAGAAAGAGCAACTCTCTCTCTTTACAATGAACCCCCAATGAAACTTCTAACATGATTAATGAATGTACAGTAAGTTGCACAATTGATCGATTTTCTTCAAACCTCCTGGTAGGTCGACCATGTGGAGACGGTTAAGTGATTGCCAATGATAGCAGATTGCAGAAGAGCACTCATCATTCTGTGGAAAATCTGCCACATACCTTATAAGAGATAGGTGTCCACTCCTGAAAGTTAATACATTCTGTGGTGAACTGGCAGCTGGTTTCTATCTACTGCAACAGAACCTACAATTGGATCCACAGCCTTCTTATTTCAACTACATGAAAAAATTTCAACACCATTTGCTAAAGACAAGATATAAGTTAGGGATCATTATTATTTAAAATACACCTCGAGTGTTTTTGCTGTTTCTCTTGTTTTTTTTTTGCTATTAATTGTTCCAGACGTTTCTCTCGGGAGCAGCGATTAAACTAGTTCTTTAATTTGAACAACTGCTTCCATGTATGAAACCATAATAGTGTTTTCTTATTTGTTTGTGAGGAATGTTCGTTGTTACAAGTAAAATGTGACGTTACACAGTACTTATATTAGTATATCTCTAGGCATTCCTGGAATGTTCTGGACTGTCAGAGTCTAGACTTTGTGGCATTAATTAGTTTGACTCAGTTAGTCGCTGTCAGACTTTATTGCCGTTGGGTGTGTAGTTCTTGCACTACCCTACCCTATTGTGTTTGGTATTTGTCTTCAAATAAACTATAGAACAAAAATCGGTTGTTGTACTTGCCCCCATTTATTTTAATTTTGTTATCATTACAAGGTACTATTTATGAGTAATAAATGCAATGTATATGTTAACAAGCTTGAACCACCCAAAGTTTAGTTTAGTCGTTAGTTTTAGCCTCCCTACCCAGCAACAAATGCGATCCAAAGAGAGGAAGGAGGAAGGCACCATTTAGTATGGAGTTAAGGAAACGTGGAATCTACGCAGAAAGGGCGTAGAAACAGTAAGTTGTGAAAGAAGAATATGAAATAAGATCAAAGTTGAAGATGAAAGTAGTAGGTGCTGAAGAACAGGACAGCAGTGAACCGAAAAAAGGTGATCCTTAACATGAAAAAAACATTTTATTTCAACAAAAAGAAGGCCTACCTAATTTTCTGCTTGGGCCCTCACATTGTCCCCCTGGGAGCGCTAGTTCCCATAGATACAATAGTTGTATACCCCTGAGGGGTGAACCACCCAAAACTGACAGCATTTCAGAACTTCCAACCAATGTGACTGGATCCCAGAAAGAAGACTTTCCAGCACTGGATATTGCTGCAAGAACTTCAGCATTACCACCATGTTAACAACACTTACCAATAACCATGTGGGGGCTCTCCTTAAACTTGCGAGACATTCGGCTCTCTCCCTCTTCATCATCCAACACCATAATTTTGGTAGACTTGGGTTCTTCACCAGAAGCCATTGTAATGGATTTAGAGTGATAACCAAACTAAAGTGATATTCTCATTCAATAGTACCTGGAACATTTCAAAAGATTTAAAAACATATATGAAAAATACAGGATAAGGGCCATGACCAAGGTAGTATAAAAGGGAACTTTATTATGACCTGACACAAAGACACTTCAGAACTATGAGTAGCAGTCTAACAAATTTTTGTAAACTGTTTCTATTGTACCTCAAAATCTTATTTGTCACCCTAATTTTGGTCAATAATGATAAATAGGTTATTAAAATGTTATACTACAAAAAAATGATAAAAAAGCTAAATTTATGCAGCTTTCCTATATAAAATACACGAATAAACTTTGATAAGATGGAACATCACAATGCTCCTCCACAATTCTGGAGGTAATTGAATGACCGTGACTGTCAATTGGAATGAACTTGCGTTCAAATGATTGCATATTGTAGTAGAAGATAATTTTACACCATAATTTCTTCACTATTTGGACATAAATTAATGTCATTGGAAAGAGAAAACTTTAGACATAATGATGAGATAATTTGTTCTGTAAAAAAATATTGATAGGTACAGTAATTTGTTATTGTTTTCTGCACGCCGAAGCGGACAGAATAACCTCCAGTCTCTTCGAAAGACAAAATTAGCCTTCTGATCAAGTTCCAGCCCAAAAATCACTTGCTGGATGTAAATGAACTACAGAGTGTGAAGAAGTTCCTTTGACATCATTGCAATGTTTCTATCCTGCTGCAACAATCTTGCATTGCGCATGCATTATAATGTACTGATACTAAATTGAGGACGTAATAATTTATTGCAATGTGATGATACATTTAAAATTGTAATCCTATGAAGTTGCTATGAAAAAGTTGAAATGTAAATCCAGTTTTTCCCTTAAATTGCTCTTGAAATCACATGATATTTTTGTTTGCATTGAATTGAGACTATTTATCTTCGAATAAGAATTGGAAGGTCATTTCATGTTAAGGAGGATGCTCCAGGGTTTTTTGGCATAATTGACCATGTAATTTTTGGTTAAAAAAAAATCCTTAGGTGGTGGGTTACTGTGTCCTAAAATTTTATGGGGCTACGGGCACTTGACCTCACCCCAAGGGGTATGTAAGGGGACCAAAAATCATGAATTTTTGACCCCATATATAAGACAATGAAAAATTTGGCTTTTATTTTGTTAGTAGTATTTCAAAAATTCCAAAACTGTCTTTGGTTTTGTTTTAGCATAAAAACTCATTGACTTGTATTCATTTGAAATAGCAGATGAAATGACAAAAAATAAAATATTTCCCATTATCTGAAAAACCAAGGCCAGAGTCAGAAAAATAAATAGAACAAAATGTACTTCTTCTAAAAATTGCACATAATGGTTTATTTCAGAAGAATCAGTTCAGAAACAAAAATTTACCACTTTCAAGAAATGAACAATAATTTTCATTTTTTAAATTCATACGTATACAGTTAACCCTCGATAAGACGGACTACTAGAGGGGAAGGGTGGTCCGCATTCGCCGATGGTCCGGAATAACCGATATGCCTATTATATACAGACGCACCTGCCTCTAATTTTCTCATCATTTCTGGTTTCTGGGTCATAGATAATGCCACTTTTTCCTAAGAGGAGCGTTAGTGGGGCCTCTAGAAGACATGGTGAAAAAAAGGAGTTTCAATTATGCTTAAACACAGAAATATTCACCCAAAGGTCAGAGCAACACAGCACTATTTGAATATGGTGGGGGTAAACAAACTGAATTATGGCGGGAGCGGTGGCGGCCGATGCGCGAGCCATCTATTGGCAACTTTCGTCACTAACACCAGTAACTCGGACAATCCCTCTTTACCGCGAACGACGTCCGTCTTATCCGATATCCGGATTACCGAGGTCCGTCTTGTCGAGGGTTGACTGTAATTTGCAATTCACTGTGTAAATATGAAATTATGCTTGCAGATTATTAACCCTTTAACCCCCAAGTGGACTGTACGGTCCTCTTTCAAAAATAACAATAACATATTGTATTTCTTATTCAATTTGTTCACTAATGTGTCCTTAGAACTTCACTGCCAAGTGGCAGTTCCTTCCACATCTTGATAACACTGACTACTAATGCCAGTGTCGGTTTAGTGGTAGTGGTTGTTGTAACGGTAATATGAGTATAAAAATGTGGGCGTTAAAGGGTTAAATAAAACATGTAAACAGCATTCAAGTAAAGTCGTACCTCGGTACTCGACCATAATCCGTTCTGAGGTGGTGGTCAAGCACCGATTTGTTCGAACACCAAAACCAATTTTCCCATAAGAAATAATGGAAAGTATTTTAATCTGTTCTTACCATTAAGAAAAATACCAAAAATATTATAAAAACGTGTATCTAAACAACAATGAAGACGTAAATGTGCACAAGCAGTACATGATAAAGATAAATGCGACGCGAGTTCGGACACTCGCACACCACTTACATATTTTGCTATAATTTCTTTCCTCAGTTCAATAGTGGTCCTCACTGTTTTCCTCTTTGCCTTCCCCTTATCACTGTCTTTCTTTGGGCCCATTATTAAGGCTAGAACAACACGAAAAAGTTTAAATCTGCGAAGAAATACTAGAACAAACTGCATACGTCTTACTCCACTGGCGGTCGGAGTCGAACTGACGCTTACCCCCTGGCCGAGGAGCATGTTCGGGGCAACTCGGCTAGTCGAGTACCGAAAATCTGTTCGAGGTCCAATGCATTATCTACTCGAATTTTTTGGTCGAGCACCGATTTGGTTGAGTATAGAGGCGTTCGAGTACGGAGGTACAACTGTATAGAAATTGTCCATTATATTACACTTCAAAAAAAAAAATTTATGGCCTCTTACATAAAAACTTCCCTTTCAACATTCAAAAGAATACAAGTCAGTAAGTTGTCAAGCTAGGAAAAAAACAGTTTTGGAATCCATTGGAACATTTCTAACAAACTAAAGGATCTTGATTTTGTACTTTGCACATTTATTACTTTTTATCACAGTTCAAAACTAATACTTTGGTATATTTTGGTTAGTGATAAAAAATCGCATATCAGAAGAAACGGAAAACAGAAAATTCGGATCATTTAGTTTGGTTGATGTTACACGAATTTCAAAAACTGTATTTGAATTTGCATTTGTACTAGCATAAAAACTTGTTGCTTTCTATACTTTTGAAATATCTCTAAAAATGTACTAAAACACTAATATTTCATTCTTTCAAAATCTAAGGCCTAAATTGAAAAAATTACACGAGTTAAACATGTTTTTTTTATACACATACTAGCTAAATTTCAGACCAATCGGTATAAAATTTAAAAATCGTTTGGTTGTCCCTCTCAATGATAATCAAAATTTTGCAAGCCAAATAAATGACTTGGAATTAAACATTATTGATTAGGACTATAAATGTAATAAGTTCAATTCATGACTTATTTATCCAAAATTGCAATAGAATCACTAAAAGCTAATTGAGAATTTTTTCTGTGCTTACAATTGGGAATAAAGTACACTAATGTTTTAGTATCAAGTGCACAAAAAGAACAATTAGGGAGTCATCTATGTTATACATACCATGGGCAACTGCATCCACTAAAGATGAAACCCAATAAAATGAGATAGTTATTTAGTGATAAGTGTGACTACCTATTTGAAAATTATGACTAGATGTCTATTTATAAAATTTAAAAGAATAAATTCACAAGATGTTTAAAAAAATCATAATTTGCAATAAAATATAAATTATTTAACTTGACAAAGACATTTAAATCAAAGCCACTTGATACACATCCATGAGAAAACATGTAGCTAGGCAATTTCATTTTTTCAGAATTGTTTATCGCATTTTTGATACTTAGGAGAAAAAGATGTCAAATGTTGACCTCAGGGTCATAAACACAGAATTTTTATATCCTTATTTTATTTTCAATATTAATCCCTAATATTGCCAGTTCCTCAGCTTGTAATTCAAGGTAAGTGCACACCAATGAAACTGTTTTTAACAATGCATTGTCACTGGTATTATATTTTTTATTTGTATTCATACAAATTTTGAAACATTGATTACATTTTTATGGTTTTCCCTCAATAAGCTGTTTGGAGTATTGGAATAGGTATTACAATGCCACGCATGCATATCTACCAAGTATCTTTATTTTGTAATATTTTAAAAATAAATGATGGTTTTGTATAATCTTTATTGGGAACAAACTGCTCCAAATGTATTTATTTATTTTATCTTACATGATACTCATAAGTTGCAAAAATAGAAGCGTTGACTTGCAACAAAGAGCCCATGAATAATATTTTCTTTGCCAGTTTTAGGGTGTTTAAGATTGAATATAACTGTTTTTCAATTGACCCTTTCCTATTTAATTTAGTATACATATGAATAAATGAGAATTGAATGTTCAAAGCTGCATTCGCATTTGAATGGTCAAAGCTGCATTCACATTGACACTTTTTGACACTCTAGTGTTGCTGTGATGGGCACGTTAACTGGTGATGGGCACGTTCACTGTTGCTGGGCTTGCAGGCGGGCACCGCGAGGCTCACTTTGCGAAATATTTTTCAGCACTTGTTACACGTTCATTCAACTACATCACATTTGAAGACTTTTGTGACATTACAGAAATAAATGAAAATTTGTGTGCAGAGTCCATAAAAACGAATGGCAATGGATTTTTGTATAGTTTGACAGAGTACGCAGAAACTTTAATTGGTGGAAAATATTATAAAAAAAACATTTCTTCCTGGATAATCATGCTCAGGTAATGAGCATGTAAGAACTGTATCTGCAATACAGCATGAGCCACCTTTTCAATTTACCCTTCTACATCTGTTGAGCACCAACAAAAAATTATATCTATTATGATATCTTCAATTTCAATATTCTTCAAACAGTGAGATTATAAAATTTGTTTCTATAATACACTCATTAGTACTATGACCTGTAACTGGGGAAGAAAATATTTTAGTTACTCAGCCTGGACAAAAATCAATGTCTCTATTTTATTCATAAAAGTTATGGGCATGCAAAATGTTATTAACAGTATAGCTTAATATCCCAAATAATATGCATATATAAAATTGAGTTTGAAGTGGCACTATGGCTCAAATATATTTTTTTAGCAGTTGCATCACTGCTAGGTTAGCTAGTAACTAGTTCTAATTCACTAGGTTTGTCACTGCTCATATTTCACATTCACATTTGGTAGGTATATATTATAAATGATGCAACAATTTGAGTAAAATACTACTATTAAACTCAGAGCAAAGACATTCAAATGCCCTTCATATCTGCGGAGGGTAAGTTTTTCCTCCGAAGGTAACGGGATTGGGTACATTTTAAGAAAATGATTACAAGACAAGAATGTCGAATATTATTGAGAGAAATGGTAACTTAAAGTTGTTATTTAGAAAACTCGGGCACTAAACTGAATTCAATTATGAAAAAATTAAAATCCCTGATTATTTACTCATCATGAGTCTAAAAATTTATCAAATTACATGGAAAAAACTTAACACATTTAAATTACTAAAAATGTTATTGATCAAATGAACCTTTCATCATAAAACAATTTAATAACTTTCAGATCAAATTGAATGAGGAAAAAGAGTGAACCATTATTAGGTTGCTCCCAAAAATTTTTGGAACTTTTTACTAATTTGTGTCCTCCAATCTTGAAATTACATCCTAGCTATGACCATGGCTGGTGACAGATAAAAGGTACATAAAACGACTCAATCTCTAATGTTTACATCTGAAAATGTACTTCCAACAAGCTGAATGTCATTCATGTTGTAAACTTTATAAATGTGTTCCTTTAATGATTCATGGGAATGGAATTCTGAATTTCCGTGAACGGGTTAAACTGCAAATTGACCACCTTTTCTTATCAATCTAAACTCATTCAAGCTTATTTTAGTGATTTCAAGTCTATTCAAAATTCCGGTAAATGTGGAAGAGAGGACAGTAATCAATTTTACATTTTTTGGTGCCTAAACATAGTTAATTAGATGAAAATAAACAATTTTTCTTCTATGCACTTTATGTCGGAATTCAGTATTTAACAAGCTATAGCACTAAATTACTTACCGCAACTCCAGTGTTTGAAGCGGAAAGAAATTTATCAAGTGCGTCGGACGGGAAGACTACAATGGACTCATCCTTCCTACGCACTTGAATGATCGAACACATTTTGGCCATCTTAGATGAAAAATAACATACCGCAATAACTCATTTTTGGGTGATAACCTTTACTGCGTTATCAACTAAAAGATCCTAGAGGTGGGTTCAGGCTCCGCGGGGTCGGCCAATAATAAATTAAAAAGTACCCAAGCATACTCCAACAGCTCAATTGCGAACAAATAAAACCTACCGCTCTAGCTTGTAAAATACTCTTTTGACACAAAAAGTAAACAGAATAAAAGTAGTTGATTTTGATGTTATTACCATGATTCAAGCAACAAAAATTTAAAAATTGATTAGTAGCTGTTTATTCGAGCGCATTTATCAGTGACAAAAATTGACATACAGTTATAACTTGTAAACTACTCATTTCCGACCAAAAAATGCATAGCAGAAAAATTGTTTATTTTGATCAAGTTGACTAAAACTTGCAAATATTGCTATATCAATTACTGTCCTCTCCTTCACAAATATCAAAATTTCTCAACTTATCCTAAGCTAATCTAACTTATATTAGCAAATCATAATGATAAACTTATGAATAGCAATGTCAACTGCAGTATTACTATGATTAGTCGTGTGGGCACGACCCGGACAGTCTTGATTAACCAATAAACGATCGAGCCTAGGATGACGTCAGAGCTATGACGTATGAGGGAGGGCGGTCCTAACTAGACGCCATTTGTATACGTCCCTGCCGACGCTCCGCTTGTAAGCAAGGTAAGAATTTCAATTTTAAGAGGTCGCGATCTTAATTTTCGGCATCAGGATATATTGTGCCACAACCACGAATAAGGCGTGATCAACTTGTGATAAGTTTTTATTATGTAATATAGCCATATTGGCATAAAATCAGTGATAATACGGAGTGCCTAAACAACAATGGACTCGTTTGGGGTGCCCGCTAAACAAAATTATGCCGTGTTCTAGACTCGAACAATTTTCGACAATTCATGCATATTAAGTGTACTGGAAAAAACAATTAAAAAGTGAATGATTGCATAGTTCTTACAACTATAATGTACCATATGTGAGATAAAGTCATGGAAAAGGCTGGAAATGGGTGTTTGCCACGGCTAAATATCGAGTGATTTTTCGAAGTGTTTTATTGATAGAAGTGAATTATTTTTAGCATTAATATGTGGCCCCCCCATTAGTATTTACTTCTCCAAATTGAAATATTTAACCTAGGCCAATTGTTTATATTTTTTACGAATTTAAAAAAAAATGATATGAGTGGTCTCGACTCATACCATGTAATCCCGACCTGATCAAGGTCCTCCCTCCCTTGAGGGACTTTAAAATGCATTAACTAAATTCAGTTACCTTTTTTCATCATATATATTTTTTTCTTACATTGATATTTTGTTACCAATTGTTTTATTCCACCTTTCACCGTCATGTTCTGGATGTTCTTAGTAAGAAAAAATATAAAACATTGGTGTGTGTTTTTGGTGGACCAAAAAACAAGTCTTGACCCGGACAGAGAATTCTGGATTTTAAAAACGGCTGTAAACCCAATACTATGATATCTGTAGATATGAAACTCATAGCATAAGATGGGGAATTAGTTAAGCTTTCTTTTAAGCACAAAATCTCTCCTGTAGCTCAATAACCTTTTTATTATGAATATTATTCACTTTACTGTCCGGGTCGTGAACACATCACCCTACTATGAAAAAAATTAGATGCATTTGGATATTTAGAAATAACTTAATTTTGTGGGGACCTTCAAAAATAAATCTCCAAAATACTCAAAGCAACACAAATCAGGGTTGGCACATAAAAAACCCACTCAAAAACACACTAAAAAACCCGCTAAACAGTGGATTTTTTTGGGTTTTTCTGGGTTTTATTACTGTTATGTAAATTTTATTTGTTTTCAAGCTTATAGAATCAAAATGAGCTAAATATTTATCTTGTCAAAATAAGTATCTAAGTCATGTGCATGACTATGACAAGAAAACATTGAAAAACAAAACACCAACCCTATACAAATCAAATTAGAAAATCCTTAATCACAAAAAAACTCGAGGGACTAATATATTTTAATGAATTCCATTTCCAAAGTAAAAAACCAGAAATTTAGAAACAAATGCAGTTTGACTACTTAATATGGAGACTTCTGAATTTTTCCTGTCTTCTAGACTAGACTGCTACTACAATAATACTGTGTTTCTTTTTCTACATCCACTGCCATTTCATCGCTGTCATCCACATCATGATCATTTGTGAGGTAGCGATATACTGAGACGATTTCTGTGCGCGTTCTGATCCTAATCTATTTTTCAATTTATTCCACACAATTCCAAATGATGGGAAAATTCTCTCAATGGTTCCTGAACTTGCCGGGCAAGAATGAAGATAGCTTATAAACTTGCAGAAACCCTCTGCCAGTTTTTTCATGAATCTGCATTTTCTGCTGTTTCATGTCTTGAATATCCTACCATCAACAAGGAGTCATTGTCTTAGTGATATTCTCATTGAATATGTGTTTTGGGAAGATGTTGGAGTCCTTCAATTTATAGGAGTAAAGCGCACCGATGAACTCCGGATTGTACTCAGCCAACCACTCTTCAATATCAGTCTCCTGTGAGAGCTTTGCCTTAAATATTGTAAAATGAAACGTCAATATCGAGTTCATTATCTTGTTGATCAGTCTAATGTGAAACTAGGCTAAGTGAATTAGGTTAAACATTATTGTACATCCTAGAATAATGTAATGGTAGGATGCCTTAGAAGTCGCTGAACTTATTCGGGCCCACAGGTAGCTATACTCAAATTTGACCATTGTATTAGACTTGAGAAACATTCTACCTCTGTATCACCTGTGGTAAATAAATTGTATAAATTGTTTAAATTGAAATAAGTCTAACAATTATAGTCAGATGGGGCAAGACAACCTCAGCCATCATGGGGTGAGAAAGTAAAGAAACTACAGGCCTATGGTGAGCATAGCAATTCACTTTGGACATCTTACGTCTTTATAGACTGCAGAGCTATGTCTCTATGCATATGGTAATTGGTAAATGGTAATTGTGATGGACAAACTTAATTCATATATTGTTCATATAATGTAATAATTCATATAATAATGTAATATAATGTTGGAAATAAAGTAATCAAATAACAATATTTACTCAACAAGTGTATGTATATAAATCTGAAACAGGGGCAACGGGAGTTGTGTGAATAACTCTTTTACAATAACAGGTATTACAAAAAACCCAATAAAGCCCATAAAAACCCAATAATACCCATAAAACCCAATTTAACCCAAAAAAACCCAGGTGGGTTTTTTTTTTCAAAAAACCCTGGGTTTTTTCCATCCCTGACACAAATACATTTGATTTGAGGGCACGGTTTGGGTCTATTTCCGGGTTATGGTCATTTTTCAGTTTATAAACTCATCTTAGAGATTTTTCTTGCTCATCCAACAATATATTGGCTTTCAAGTACGTCAATTGGTTAGTCGTCTGGAGGGGGTAAAAGACGCACACTAGTGTGACCTTGGGGTGCGCCAATGGATGGGTGACCTCCCTCTTGCCCCCCCATTACGAGCCAGTATTGAGTGTTTCTCTACGGGAATAGCATGAGAGTTCATTCAGGGCCTTACTTGAAATTGTTTTGTACTCAAACGAAACATTCTATTACTCAGTGATAAATTGTGATGGTGTAATTGAGTGTTTGTTTCGAGTCCGGCTGCTGAGTCATCAGCTAATTAGCTGGCTATGTAAACATAAATGCCTCCTGGAGTTTTAAAGCTACAGGAATGGCAATTATATCAATCGATGGGGCTTAAAAAGAGCTACAAAGCAATACAGGTAATAAAAAAAAAATCAGTCAGCATTGAAAAAATTTTTTTAAAAAAAAATCCTGTTCTGAAACTTGTATTTATTGACTTTTGATATGGATCCTTTCCCACTGTTTTGAAGGTACATAAGAAGGTACAGAATTGCTGATAAGACCCAATTAAAAAATTAGTACAGACCAAAAAATTTTTTCTAGGAAAAATGCCTTTTCTGAAAACTCGCCTTTTTGATTTTCGAAAACCTACTCCTACCACAGTTTTGAAGGTACAGAGATGGCAAGCATACCAATCAATAGCGATTGAAAAGGAAAATAGATCCATTGCAAAAGTTTTTATAATTGCAATTCACCTCGGAAATTTGGGTAAATGTGTAGCGCTGGTCAGTAATCTATTTTTGAGTTTTCAGTGCCTAAACGTAGTTAATTAGATTGAAATAAACAAGTTTTCTTCTATGCACTTTCCGTCGTAAATGAGTATTTAACGAGTTATGGTGGTAAGTTTAGTTTCGTCTTTGATGACGAATGCGCTCAAATGAACAGCTACTCATCGATTTTCAAATTTTTGTTGCTTGAATCATGGTAATAACATCGAAATAAACAACTTTTCTTCCATACACTTTTTCCGTCAAATGAGTATTTAACGAGGTATAGCGGTAGGTTTGGTTTCGTCTTTGATGACGATCGAACTAGAAGCGAGACGGCATTGCAGTGTTGCCGTCCGACGTGCTGTTTGAATTATTTCCCGCTTCAAACACTGGAGTTGCGGTCAGTAATTTACCGCTATAACTTGTAAAATATTCATTTACGACGGAAAGTGCATAAAAGAATACTTGTTTATTTCGATCTAATTAACTATGATTAGACACCAAAAAGTGGAAAATCGATTACTAACCAACGCTACACATTTACCTTTCAAGCAAATTATTCAAAAAAGTTGAAAAAGATGTCATTATTGGGGAAAAAAGTTCTCAAATCAAAAAAATCAAGTAATCGAAAAACTTTTGCACCGGATCTCAGAACAAGACAATTTGCTATCTAGAAAATATTTTATCAGCTCTGCGAGTTCAAAATTTTAGGAGAAGGATTTTCTGCAACACATGTTTTTTCATGTTTTTTTTTTAAATAACCTTGGTAAATCTGAAGGATATGTCAGTTATTGATTTTCCACTTTTTGGTGCCTGAACCTAATTAATTGAATCAAAATAAACAAGTTTTCTTCTATGCACTTTCTGCCTCAAATGAGTATTCTATGATTTATAGCAGTAAGTTTAGTTTCATCTTTGATGACGAATGCGCTAGAATAAACAGCTACTCATTGATTTTCGAATTTTTGTAGCTTGAATCATGGTAATAACATCAAAATAAACAACTTTTCTTCTATTCACTTTTTTCATCAAATGAGTTTTTAACGAGGTAAAGCGGTAGGTTTGGTTTCGTCTTTGATGACGATCGTACTGGAAGCGAGTGCGCATTGCAGCGTTGCTGTCCGACGTGCTCCTTGAATTAGTTGCCGCTTCAAACACTGGAGTTGCGGTCAGCCATTTACCACTATAACTAATCTAATACTCATTTGAGACGGAAAGTGCATAGAAGAAAACTTGTTTATTTTGATCGGTAAATCTGAAGGAGATGACAGTTGTCAATTTTGTAAATTTCAATGCCTAAGCATAGTTAATTAGATCGAAATAAACAAGTTTTCTTCTATGCACTTTTTGTCTCAAATGAGTATTTTATTAGTTATAGCGGTAAATGACTTACCGCAACTCCAGTCTTTGAAGCGGAAAGAAATTCTTGGATCCAGTTGTATGGCAATACTGCAATGGCGTCTCGCTTCCAGCGCTCTGTCTTGAAAGACGAAACCAAACCTACCGCTACACCTCGTTAAATACTCATTTGGCGAAAAAAGTGTATAGAATAAAAGTTGTTTATTTCGATGTTATTACCATGTTCCAAGCAACAAAAATTCAAAAATCTATGAGTAGCTGTTTATTCGAGCGCATTCGTCATCAATGACAAAACTAAACTTACCGCTATAAATCGTAAAATACTCATTTGAGACGAAAAAAGAATAGAAGAAAACTTGTTTATTTTGATTCAATGAATTAGGTTCAGGCACCAAAAAGTGGAAAATCGACAACTGTCATCTCCTTCAGATTTACCTTTTGATCTAATAAACTAAAATTAGGCATTGAAATTTACAAAATCAACAACTGACATATCCTTCAGATTTACCCATTCGTCACTGTCTCTTACTCCAGGCACGCACAAGAAACATTTTCATAGCTTCAATGATACTCAAATTACACTCATGATCCAATCCAGCAAGACAGCTCATACCGCAATCATCTCCAGCACATCTGGCATACCACTCATTCTCTTCATACTGCTCAAGCACCACATTCATGAAACTTTCTCTCTCCTGCTCATACTTACTACATTCCAGCACAAAATGCTCAATTGTTTTTTCTACTCCACTAATACACTGTCGAGATAATCTGTTATTATTCTCATTCCACCTCCATGTACGTCTGTTCACACTCAATGACTTACATCTCACAGCAAACAAGAGTTGACTTCCAAAACTACTATCATAGAACATCTCAAACTTAGGTGCTTCGTTTTTCATACACCAGTCATGTGTAGGCTTCCGCATCATGCTAAGGCATTGTGGACACCCTATCTTTCTTTCAAGGATGAGGGAAGGCAGTAATTCCGAACTTGAACTTGAAATTGAGGGCTGACAGTGTCGGGGCCTTTGTAAACGGCCTACAATTCCCTCCACAATTTTCACACAAAGAGTTCAGCGCCTGGTGCCAGACTTGTCCACTAAACTACTCAGGATCTACCAATCCTTGTCACAAGCTGCCATTGGATGGCATCACTGGGATAGCCAGTGTGTCAAAACACCATCCCCAGGCATATTGGGTCATTACTGACCACTCTACCTGACTGGCTCATTCCAGTCACTGTCTCTTACTCCAGGCACGCACAAGAAACATTTTCATAGCTTCAATGATACTCAAATTACACTCCTGATCCAATCCAGCAAGACAGCTCATACCGCAATCATCTTCAGCACATCTGGCATACCACTCATTCTCTCTATACTGCTCAAGCACCACATTCATAAAACTTTCTCTCTCTTGCTCATACTTACTACATTCCAGCACAAAATGCTCAATTGTTTCCTCCACTCCACTAATACACTGCCGACATAGTCTGTTATTATTCTCATTCCACCTCCATGTACGTCTGTTCACACTCAATGACTTACATCTCACAGCAAACAATAGTTGACTTCCAAAACTACCATCATAGAACATCTCAAACTTAGGTGCTTCTTTTTTCATATACCAGTCAAGTGTAGGCTTCCGCATCATGCTAAGCCTCCACTTATTCAATCCATACTCTTTTGTTTGCCTCTCAATCTCTTTCTTCCACCTCTTGCAGTCCCACTCAGGCCCTACACCTCCAGGATTTATTAAACTCCAGTCATCCACAGGTCTCCCAATTCTAACATGAATAATCTTTTGCATACTAAGCTTCCTTGCATGCCCCCAACACACTTTCTCCCAATAGCTTACACTCAGATTCCATTCAAAAATTCGCCTTACCCATCAGCTATTCTGCATTCTTTCAATTCTCACCTTATAATTCAGCACTGCTTTCATCATTCTTTCTGAAAATAGGCTCCACCCAAGGTCACCTCTAATGGCTTCTGTAGCTGTCCATTTCGGAGCACCCAATGCTAACCGTCCTACCTTATTTTGTATTACATCCAGCTTTTCAAGATCACTTCCATTCCAGGCAAGAGCACTCATACCATACATGACACTAGGTACAGCAACATACTTCCACATTCCTCTCACACATTCATACTTGTTTGCTCTGTATCTGGCCACGCTACTTAATCGTCCACTCCACTGCATAGCTTTCGCCACTTTCTCACCCTTAGTTCTAGTGCATCCATCTTCACTTATCATACAACCTAGATATTTGTATTCTTTTGTTCTACCTATTCTGATTTCTCCAATATTCCACAGTCTGTCTCTATCAGTCTCATCACTATTTATAACCATAACCTTGCTTTTGTCGGCACCGAAGTTCATCTTGAAATCTTTACTATATCCGTTCACAATGTCAAGCATCCTTTGCAGTTCATGTCCACATTCACTAACCACAACCACATCATCAGCATACAACAAACAGCTCAGTCTCTCATTACCAACTTTCAGTCCTAAGCCACTCCTTCTCAGTCGAACTGCTAATTCTTCTGTGTACAATCCAAACAACAGGGGAGACAGAGTACAGCCCTGTTTCACTCCTCTAACACTCCTCACTTGCCCCGTTTCCAAATTTCCTAACCTGTATATAGCGCTTGTGTTCTCATACAGACTTTGTACAATTTTTACTATTTTTCTGCTAAACCCAACTTTTCTCAAAACTTCAAAGAGCCTAACCCAATCCACTCTGTCATACGCTTTTTCAATATCCAGGAATGCTAATTACACCTTCTTATCATCCTTCCTCATTTCCTCAATTATTTCACTCACTACAAACAAATTATCTTCCCCACGTCTATCTTGCCTAAAACCATTCTGTTCTTCACCTAGGACTCCTAATTCCTCAACTAAATTTTTCATTCTCTCATTCAAAATACCACAAAATATCTTACATATAGTGTCACCCAGTGCAATTGGTCTGTAATTTTTAAGTTCTTTCATACTCTTATGTCCACCCTTATGCAACAGAACTACATTACACTTGTTCCAGTCATCCGGTACTCTTTCACTCTTCCATATCTCATCAAATAAACATTTCAACATACTGACTACACTCTCTCCTCCACATTTATAGAACTCATATGGGATCTTATCAGGGCCACATGCCTTTCCATTTTTCACTTTCTTCAAAAAACTTACAATCTCTTCATAAGTGATTTCGTCTCCCATTTGCAGTTCACGTTCATCAATCAGAAAATTTATGGGTGCATCATCTGTAACCTGCTCATTCATTCCACCTGTCCTCCCAGTATTCTTCAACTGCTTTCACCATTTGCATCCTATCTTGCACACTGCATCCATTAACTACTAATTCATCAACTTGAACTTGACTACTACTATCATTACCTTGTATAAACTTATACCAGTCTTTTATTCCATCCGGACTTTTCTTTCTTAGATTTTCAACTTGGTGTCTCTCCTCTTTAACTCTAGCCTCATTGATCATTCTCCTTACTTTCTTCTGCTGGTCCTTGTACTCATTCCATGCACTCTGCCATTCATCCTCAGTAATTGTTTCTTTCATACATTTTCCTCATACTGCGTTGTTTCTTATTTAAAGTCTTTCTTCTCATTTGTTCTTCCTTTATCTCACTTGTAAACCACCTGGCATTCCCTGTCCCTTTCCTACATTTTTTTCTACCAATCTTTTGCTCTGCCACATCATACAAGGTTCTTGCAATCTCACCATTTAGGTCATTTACATTTCCACACCTGTTCCAGTTATACCTACTCAATTCATTCTTAAATTCTTCCCAGTTAGCCTTTTTTTGTGCCGCCATAGCCATGTGGTAGAGGTTCTGCCGTCGTGCGGCAAGGACCCGGGATCGAATCTCGGCGCTGGCTGTGGCGATTTTCTCTGTTGGGTATAGGAGAAAAATTCCAAGCACAAGACCCCACTCTACCCAGGTGTCTGAAATGGGTACCGGTCTTGTCCGGGGGAAAGCGTCATGGCGTCCTGGCGTTAGTTATAAGGCATTTGAAAATCCAATGTACAAGGTGATATGTATCAGGCTTGATTGGAAATAAAGCATCCGTAGATGCCTTCATTATTCATTTTATCTGCCAACTTTCTTTCCGATTCTCCGATTCTGCACGTCTTGAACTTGAACTTGAAATTGAGGGCCGACAGCGTCGGGGCCTTTGTAACGGCCTACAATTCCCTCCACAGTTATCACACAAAGAGTTCAGCGCCTGGTACCAGACTTGTCCACTAAACTACTCAGGATTTACCAATCCTTGTCACAAGCTGCCATTGGATGGCGTCACTGGGATAGCCAGTGCGTCAAAACACCATCCCCAGGCATATTGGGTCATTACTGACCATTCTACCTGACTGGCTCATTCCAGTCACTGTCTCTTACTCCAGGCACGCACAAGAAACAATTTCATAGCTTCAATGATACTCAAATTGCACTCCTGATCCAATCCAGCAAGACAGCTTATACCGCAATCATCTTCAGCACATCTGGCATACCACTCATTCTCTCCATACTGCTCAAGCACCACATTCATAAAACTTTCTCTCTCTTGCTCATACTTACTACATTCCAGCACAAAATGCTCAATTGTTTCCTCCACTCCACTAATACACTGCCGACATAATCTGTTATTATTCTCATTCCACCTCCATGTACGTCTGTTCACACTCAATGACTTACATCTCACAGCAAACAAGAGTTGACTTCCAAAACTACCATCATAGAACATCTCAAACTTAGGTGCTTCTTTTTTCATATACCAGTCAAGTGTAGGCTTCCGCACCATGCTAAGCCTCCACTTATTCAATCCATACTCTTTTGTTTTCCTCTCAATCTCTTTCTTCCACCTCTTGCAGTCCCACTCAGGCCCTACACCTCCAGGATTTATTAAACTCCAGTCATCCACAGGTCTCCCAATTCTAACATGAATAATCTTTTGCATACTAAGCTTCCTTGCATGCCCCCAACACACTTTCTCCCAATAGCTTACACTCAGATTCCATTCAAAAATTCGCTTTACCCATCTGCTATTCTGCATTCTTTCAATTAACACCTTATAATTCAGCACCGCCTTCATCATTCTTTCTGAAAATAGGCTCCACCCAAGGTCACCTCTAATGGCTTCTGTAGCTGTCCATTTTGGAGCACCCAATGCTAACCGTCCTACCTTATTTTGTATTACATCCAGCTTTTCAAGATCACTTCCATTCCAGGCAAGAGCACTCATACCATACATGACACTAGGTACAGCAACATACTTCCACATTCCTCTCACACATTCATACTTGTTTGCTCTGTATCTGGCCACGCTACTTAATCGTCCACTCCACTGCATAGCTTTTGCCACTTTCTCACCCTTAGTTCTAGTGCATCCATCTTCACTTATCATACAACCTAGATATTTGTATTCTTTTGTTCTACCTATTCTGATTTCTCCAATATTCCACAGTCTGTCTCTATCAGTCTCATCACTATTTATAACCATAACCTTGCTTTTGTCGGCACCGAAGTTCATCTTGAAATCTGTACTATATCCATTCACAATGTCAAGCATCCTTTGCAGTTCATGTCCACATCCACTAACCACAACCACATCATCAGCATACAACAAACAGCTCAGTCTCTCATTACCAACTTTCAGTCCTAAGCCACTCCTTCTCAGTCGAACTGCTAATTCTTCTGTGTACAATCCAAACAACAGGGGAGACAGAGTACAGCCCTGTCTCACTCCTCTAACACTCCTCACTTGCCCCGTTTCCAAATTTCCTAACCTGTATATAGCGCTTGTGTTCTCATACAGACTTTGTACAATTTTTACTATTTTTCTGCTAAACCCAACTTTTCTCAGAACTTCAAGGAGCCTAACTCGATCCACTCTGTCATACGCTTTTTCAATATCCAGGAATGCTAAATACACCTTCTTATCATCCTTCCTCATTCGCTCAATTATTTCACTCACTACAAACAGATTATCTTCCCCACGTCTATCCTGCCTAAAACCATTCTGTTCTTCACCTAGGACTCCTAATTCCTCAACTAAATTTTTCATTCTCTCATTCAAAATACCACAAAATATCTTACATACAGTGTCACCCAGTGCAATTGGTCTGTAATTTTTAAGTTCTTTCATACTCTTATGTCCACCCTTATGCAACAGAACTACATTACACTTGTTCCAGTCATCCGGTACTCTTTCACTCTTCCATATCTCATCAAATAAACATTTCAACATACTGACCACACTCTCTCCTCCAAATTTATAGAACTCATATGGGATCTTATCAGGGCCACATGCCTTTCCATTTTTCACTTTCTTCAAACAACTTACAATCTCTTCACAAGTGATTTCGTCTTCCATTTGCAGGTCACGTTCATCAATCAGAAAATTTATGGGTGCATTATCTGTAACCTGCTCATTCATTCCACCAATGTCCTCCCAGTATTCTTCAACTGCTTTCACCAGTTGCATCCTATCTTGCACACTGCAACCATTAACTACTAATTCATCAACTTGAACTTCACTACTTCTATCATTACCTTGTATAAACTTATACCAATCTTTTATTCCATCCGGACCTTTCTTTCTTAGATTTTCAACTTGGTGTCTCTCCTCTTTAACTCTAGCCTCATTAATCATTCTCCTTACTTTCTTCTGCTGGTCCTTGTACTCATTCCATGCACTCTGCCATTCATCCTCAGTAATTCTGTTTCTTTCATACATTTTCCTCATACTGCGTTGTTTCTTATTTAAAGTCTTTCTTCTCATTCGTTCTTCCTTTATCTCACTTGTAAACCACCTGGCATTCCCTGTCCCTTTCCTACATTTTATTCTACCAATCTTTTGCTCTGCCACATCATACAAGGTTCTTGCAATCTCACCATTTAGGTCATTTACATTTCCACACCTGTTCCAGTTATACCTACTCAATTCATTCTTAAATTCTTCCCAGTTTGCCTTTTTTATCTGCCAACTTTCTTTCACACTACTGACCTTTTGCATTGACTCTTTTCTACCCCAGTTATATTCAAGCACAAGCATTTTATGGTCACTATCAATATCAAAATCATCTTCATCTACAAACATTTCATTGACACACTCTCTTGCTCTACTATTCACAATCATATAGTCAATTGCAGTTTTCCATTCCCTGCTTTGCCATGTATGCAAGCCATTTCCTATTGTTACATTCAGGTTTTCAAGTTCATTCTCATCACAAAAATCTATCAATTTTTGTCCATTTGCATTCACCGGCTCACCAAGTATACCTACATGGCCATTCATGTCACCCATCACAATCAGAGGGCACCTGCAGTGTTCTCGTACAATCCTTGTTAATATTTCATACTTTTTCGTCGCAGCGACACAGATGCATTTTCACCGGTTACGCATTTCCGATATCTTGAAATAAGAGTAATGACCAAGTTCAAATCATCCATTGTGAATAGTTTTCAAAATAATGTATACACATCATAATTGAGATGAATAATCAAGACGAGCATTTTAATCAGCATGCAGCAATTCTTCTGATGTTATAATTTTAGATAATATTTCAGGCAGGATAAATAAATTTTTAAAATTTTAATTCATATTTGGGCTCATTACTGGAGTGCCAAATTTCGAAAACTCGCGCGAACACTTTAACACAGTCTTTCTCCCTAAAAATGAAATGGAAAACGGGTAATTTTGACCAACTCATAACTTTCTCGCGCGCTCGCGATAGCCATGTGCTTGAGGTTCTGACGCCGTGCGGCCGGGACCCGGGTTCGAAACTCGGCGCTGGCAGAGAGATATTCTCTGTTGGGTATAGGAGAAAAATTCCAAGCGCAATACCCCACTCTACCCAGGTATCTGAAATGGGTACCGGTCTTGACTGGGGGAAAGCGTCATGGCGTTCTGGCGTTAGTTATAAGGCATGTGAAAATCCAATGTACAAGGTGATATGTATCAGGCTTGATTGGAAATAAAGCATCCTTAGATGCCTTAATCATTATTATTTCGAAAGAATGCATCCATTGACTTTATATTACTCTCAAATGAAAGAGTGAAACACACTCTATTTCCTATATTGTACACACGATCCTGTAAATTTTTTGGAAATTACAGAAATTTATCGGTAAGCCTTTCCGACTCGCGCACTGTTAAAAAACTCAAGTTGACCCACTAATACATTTTGAAAGAATGCACTCATTGACTTCAAATTCCTCTAAAATAAAAGAATGAAACATTTCTAAACATCACCCGATGGTGGTGAGTTCAATTTAACTATGTATCAGCTTGAAGAGCAAGTAAGATACCGAGGTCACCAGCGCGTGAGGACGCGCATTGAATTTTACTGGTTTGCACACTCAGAAGGAGTCAAGCAAGGACTCGGATGCTCTTTAAAGTTTGGATATTTTGATTGATTTTAAATAGAACAAAGTTTGGTGTTCCGTGATGAAAAAAGGGTCACCAGACGCCGAAGTGGCCTCAAAAATTAAAATGAATTAGGTATGGCCAAATGCTCAGAAGGAGTTAGGGTCCGGACGCAGTATTTTCAAGCGTCAAATAATCAACACAGGTATGTTCATAAAAACCACAATGCGAACCATCACTTGGGGTAATTGAAACTAAATATGGCTCGCCTTTTCGCTCATTTGGGTAGTAGTTGGACGTTGAAGGGCGAGGCTTGATTCTTGGTTCGTGAGAAGTTCTTGGGAAGACTCCGAGGCGATTGAAGAAACTTCAGACGGTGCGCTACCAGCTCAGGCTTGGGGAAGCGTGTACTGGAGTGTGAAGTTTAGGATGGTTTTAAGTGTGAAAGGTTCCGAAACTAAGTGACTCGTCATTGGGAGATTATGGTAATGCCACTGTTGCAGTATGGGAAGGCTACCGGTTGGAAAAAACTCGTTAGGACTAGGCAATCGACTCAAGAGTCTTTAACTGGCATTTTAGAGGCTTAGCTGCCGGTATGCAGGGCCTTCCAGAATGAGTAAATTGGGGAGAGAAGGAGGAAGGGAGGAGGTAATCTCCTTCGTGATCTTAATGCAGAGTGGCTGCAATCAAGATGTTAGGGTGTTGACTTTTTGAAGTGTTTGTGAGTGAGGGGAATGTGTTGTCCAGAGGGTCCTGTGAGGGAACAGCAGGCTGGATTAAATTGGACGTTAACAAGCCTATCTATACACATGTGCAAGACTGCTGCAGTCTGCTACTTACAAGAAGAACAATGGCAGAAGTCTAGTGCTAAGGTCAGTCCGCAGCTCCGGCGCCCGAGTTGCAGCCTGAATCATGTTAACATCCAGAACAGGTGTTCAAGGCCAACTGGTCATACGCTCTATCTTGATATCAGAGGCAGTTAGCACAATCTGGAATAATGTTAAGTAACTGGTTGGTGGAAGAGCTCCACAACTGCTGTCAGTTGGGCGGTTGTGGCTTGAGTCACCCATAAAACTATACTTATTACTCAGCATGATGCTGGGACTAAAAACTTACAAGAGTCCACGACTGGGAACTAATTCCTAAAGGCAAAACACAACTGAGTATGCCATCTAAATGAACTAACAGCTAGAAGTAAAATAGCTCAGCACATTCTGAACGTCTACCAAGTGAGGTAATAATATAATGTAAGCAATAAGAGAACACAAAAATAATCAGAATCTTAGACACCAAAATATGAGGAAAAGGTGAGGCCTCTTATTCTCTTAAATTCTGGTGAGCAAAAATTGCTCCTAGGCACATCTATGAAATAATGATTAAATGAGGTAAACTCTAGCGTAATACTTAATTGATATTAAGATTCACAAATACTGGCAATGGTATGAAGAATGTATCTAAGGTATTTACACTAAAATGTTTTTTTTACTAGAACACGTTAGATGCACTTAGGTAGATATTGGGATGATTTTCGAGCAAAACTTTGGGAATGTCTCAGTGCAAGGATGTTTAAGCCCTTTTTTGATTAAATATTCACAACCACCTATTTTCTGGCAGAATCCTGAGGTGCACGACATGCGAGAGGTGGAACTCTCTTCCTCAGCGAAACAATCGGCTGTGAAGGCTTCATTCTTGTTTCCAATTGCTAAAAAGTAATTTACTTTTCTGATTCAACAGGCAATTTAACTGCCACAACTAATTGAATAAAGAAGAGACCGGTAACTAGCAAAATACATATAAAAAACACACTTGTAAAAGCAAATTCCAAGTGGAATTAACGTTAAAGTGATTGAGCAAAAGGTTAGTAAATGCTCTATTAAATTCAGTGAAACAATATTGAACTCAATCTTAACTGATCTTTGTGGACGGCAAAGTGTCCTAAAAAATATGGCTCAGCACTGATAAAATATCTAACGAGCTAATGCCAACATCGTACAATAAATTCGAGCACAATAAAGATTAATCAGAGACTAGCAAAAACAAAGAGAAGCAACAATGACCAAGATGGCGCAGTAAGCTTGAACAACTTGTGCCTACCTAAACACTGACACAGATAAAAAGAGGATGTTCCTTAGTTAATTACATAAAAATGAGTTCTATTTACACTGACACGTTGAACATATTGGAGTCTCACTCGTCGCTGCAAAGCACCAGAACTAAGCACAAGGAGAGCTAGCGTTAGAGTGAGTCTCAATTCAAAATGGCCTGCGGAGTGTGGCCAAGCGGAAGTGACATAAGGAAAAACATGATCGGCACAATATTTTCGAAGCATATTTTATTGGAGGTAGGTTAAGTAAGACGAGACACTTGGAGTTTGTATAATCAGTACACACAGCAGGACACAGTTTACATCACGAAGGATAGCGGTGGAGTAGGCTCCAGCCAAGCCCGAGAACCATGAGCTCAGTTCTCCGCGCGGAGTACTGTCTAAACACATTCTAACACAAGAACACTGTAACATTATCAGTATTATACACATATACATTCAAGGTGCTACAATAAAGGTTTCAACACTCCTTCTCACATTGAATGTGTGTCAGATGAGACCATTCCTAACTTCGTTCTCAGCCTAGAGAACTTTTCTATGGGCAGGTTCTTGGTAAATATGTCGGCGAGCATTTCGTCGGTAGGGCAATACACTACGGCTATGTCTTTGTTACTTACAAGCTCCCGTACATAGTGAAACTTAATATCGATGTGCTTGCTCCTCCCATGATATTTGGGATTGTTGGCAAGACCGATGGCTGACTGGTTGTCTTCGTTTATAACCATTGGTTCCACAGTACCAAATTTTAGATCACTGAGTAAGTGCTTCAACCAGACAGCCTCTTGAGCCGCATCGGCAAGAGCAACGTATTCGGCTTCTGCAGTTGAGAGGGCTACACAAGTTTGTTTATTAGATCTCCACGTAATTACCGAATTACTGAGGGTGAAACAGTAACCAGAGGTAGACTTTCGGTCATTTTTATCACCAGCCCAGTCAGCATCTGAATAACCAATGCAAGTATCAGAACATTTGCTATACAAGAGACCTAGTTTGGAGGTGCCTCTCAGGTACCTGAATATTCTCTTAACACGCATCCAATGCTGTTCAAGAGGTTTGGAGCTGTATTTAGCAACATTATTCACTGCGAATGCAATGTCAGGTCGAGTTCTGGTTGACAAATACTAAAGGCTGCCTACAGCACTTTGATAAGTAGCAGGGTCAAATTCGACATCATTTGGGGAGCATATCGGATTTACATTTACATCAGCGGGAGTTGCAACAGGTTTACAATTATCAAAGCCAAATTTTGACAACAGAGCCTCAGTGTAAGCAGTTTGATTTAAGAAAACATTGTTTTTAGATTGTACAACACTTACACCTAGGAAGTGACTCAGCACACCAAGGTCTTTCATTTGGTATTGGGTAGAAAGACTCGTCTTTATTTGATTTATTTCGTCGCCAGACTCAGAAGCAATTATTAGATCGTCTACATACACCGCCACAATACACAGTTTCTTCTCTTGAACACGAGTGTATATACAAGCATCACTCTTAGATTGTACAAAACCCAATTTCTTCAAATAGCTATCTAGTGTAGTATTCCAACACTTAGGAGCTTGTTTTAGTCCGTAGAGCGATTTTTGTAGTTTACACACAAGATTTTTTTTGCCTTTGATAATAAAACCGTCAGGTTGAACCAGGTACAGTTCTTCAACCAGTTCTCCATTAAGAAAGGCTGTTGCCACGTCCATGTGATGGACTTGCATGTTGCATTTGGCAGCCAAAGCTAGTACTGTCCTGACAGATTCAAATCGAACCACGGGACTGAAGGTCTCGTCGTAGTCAGTGCCATATTTTTGTGAGTAGCCCTGAGCCACAAGGCGAGCTTTGTACGAGCAAATGCTTCCGTCGGGTCCGGTTTTTCTTTTAAAGATCCACTTTGATTTGATAGGTTTTTTGTCATTAGGACACTCTACAAGAGACCATACTTTGTTTTGATTTATAGACTCCATCTCATTCTCCATAGCTGTTTCCCATAGTTTTGCTTCTGGTCCACTGAGTGCTTCTTGAACACAAGATGGTATATCAAGCTCATTTTTCATTAAATACACCCATTCACCAAACCTATCAGGAGCGCGTCGATACCTGGCTGATTGTCTAGGCTCCACTCCCTCCATCCCAGCATCTGACTGTCTATGCTCCACCCCTCCCTCAGAGTCTTCTGGTTCTGGATCCTGAGGAAGAAGAGTAAAATTACAATCATTTACTTCAGAATGCTCCTTCTCAATTGGCATCTGCTGAGATTCATTGAACATTACGTCTCTACTCAAAAATATCCTTCTGCTGCTTATGTCATACAGACGATATTAAATTATTAAATTAAATTATTAAATGAAGGCATCTACGGATGCTTTATTTCCAATCAAGCCTGATACATATCACCTTGTACATTGGATTTTCAAATGCCTTATAACTAACGCCAGGACGCCATGACGCTTTCCCCCGGTCGAGACCGGTACCCATTTCAGACACCTGGGTAGAGTGGGGTATTGTGCTTGGAATTTTTCTCGTATACCCAACAGAGAAAATCGCCACGGCCAGCGCCGAGTTTCGAACCCGGGTCCCGGCCGCACGGCGGCGGAACCTATAGCACATGGCTATCGCGAGCACTTGGATCCACTTCCATATCCTACAAGAACACACGGTTTAGATTTTGGATCAAGTTTTTCCCTCTCATCTTTGGGGACATGTGCGTACGCACTGCAGCCAAAGGTTTTGAGGTGCTGTACATTGGGCTTGTGTCCATTAAGGGCCTGATAATGGGTCATATCATTCAATGCACTAGCAGGGCTCCTATTTTTGACATACATGGCAGTTGATATAGCTTCACCCCAGAATGATTTTGGTAACTTTGAACCAGACAGCATAGCTCTGACAGAGTCAAGGAGAGTTCTTTTCATTCTTTCTGCAACTCCATTTTGTTCAGGTGTCTTAGGCACAGTTTTTTCATGGATAATTCCTTCCCTTTTTAGGAATTGTTCAAAGTCATTAGAGATGTATTCCCCACCGTTATCGGAGCGCAGAATTCTAATTTTGTGATCATAGTGATTTTCTACCAAAGATTTGAACTCCTGAAATACTTTAAAGACATCACTCTTATGTTTGATAATGTACACCCAAGTATATCTGGAGTGGTCGTCTATGAAGGTTACAAAATACCTTCCACTCCCAAGTGATATGGGATTAAGCTGGCCACACACATCACTGTGGATAAGTTCTAAGGGTCGGCGTTCCCTTTTGTGATTTGTTTTGGGGAACGGAAGCCTATGATTTTTACCATCACAACAGTTTTCACAAAAAATGTTATCTCCACTCACAGAACAATCAAAACCTCTAACAAGATTCTTAGTGGCTAATTTCTTAAGATTATTGAATCCTAGATGACAAAATCGTTTATGCCACAGAATTTCATCAGAGGAAACGTTCATGCATTTAGCAGCTGAATTAAGGGTGAAATTAAGTTCATACAATTTTCCTACTTTACTGCCTAAGGCAATTAATTCATCGTCTTTATTTACAATCTTACATGAGCTTTCGTCAAAGTAAACTGAGTTTCCACTTTCTGTAATCTGAGGCACAGAAAGTAAATTGTAGGCTAAGCCAGGTACATACAAGACATTCTTAACAACACAGGTATCTACTAGACCTTTAGGCAACAACACCATAACTTCAACATCACCTACACCAACACCTTGCAAGTTTCTACCATCACCAACTTCAATGTTAATTGGACTAGATAGTTCATTCATACAAGAAAAATCATTCCAATTATTACACATGTGTGCTGTTGCACCGGAATCAATTACCCAACAATTATTGATATTTATCACAGACAATGCACTGATATAATTTGTTTTACCTGCTACAAAATTGTTTTGGTCTTCTGTGTGGTTCCCATCTTCTTTCTTCAACTTTCCTTGATAGATCCAGCACTTGGTACGTAGGTGTCCCAATTTTCCGCATTCAAAGCATCTTGAGTTTTTCAATTTGGAGGTCACAAGGGATTTTTCACTGAAGTCTGAAGCACTTTGGTTTTTCAGTTTTGCTTCTTCATTCAGAAGACGCTCTGTCACAATATCCCATGACGGTAGTTTTTCATGAGCTTCCAGTGCAGTCACCAGTGTGGAGAAATGGTCGGGAAGTGACGACAGCAAGATTATTACACGACTTTCTTCATCAACAGCGTCATCAATCACACTCAAGGACTCAAATATTTCGACAAATGCTTTGAGATGAGTTTGTAAGTCTTGGTCTTCTTTTAGTTTCATGTTGTAGAGTCTTTTGCGTAGTCTGAACTTGTTAGACCAAGTTTTCTTTTGGAATGTATCTCCAATCTTATGCCATAGTTGCACAGGGTCAGTAGGATCACCCAATAAATAAAGTTGACTTGTTTCGACACCAAGCACAATTGTTGCAAGTGCACTGTCACGTCTTTCTTCAAATTTTCTTCGAGCAGTCTCGTCCGTAGTCGGTGTCATCTTCATTTGCAGCTTCCACGTAGGATAGTTTTTATCATTAAAGCCGTGAGGCAGTTCTTTGCACTTTCACTTACGGAGCCTGCCATGTTTCTTTCTCTTTCACCGTTTCTGTCTCACACAGCACTAACACATCACCAACGTCTGTTCTCACTGTCCCGGGCTGTTTTTCGCTTCGGGACTTAGGATAACCTCACTTGATCTTGCTTCATCGGAAGGTTTTCTGGGCCCATAACCTATTGGAGGTAGGTTAAGTAAGACGAGACACTTGGAGTTTGTATAATCAGTACACACAGCAGGACACAGTTTACATCACGAAGGATAGCGGTGGAGTAGGCTCCAGCCAAGCCCGAGAACCATGAGCTCAGTTCTCCGCGCGGAGTACTGTCTAAACACATTCTAACACATGAACACTTTAGCATTATCAGTATTATACACATATACATTCAAGGTGCTACAATAAAGGTTTCAACATATTTTTGGTTAAATTTCGGGTTTTATCGAATGAATTCAGTTTTGTAAAATTATGAAAGTTTCTTAATTTGTATAATTTAATTTTAGAATGTTAGTTTTAGTTATTTATAAATTGAGTGGAATGAGCCCCAAGAGTTCACTACGGCTCTACGGGCATCAAAATAATCAAGTTATCATTAGTCTTTTACCACGGACTGAACCAAAAAGGAAGGACAAAGGAAAGATTTGGTGTAGCTCGCCTGGCCTTTATTGTGGTAACGAGGAGCTGTTAACCGTCGGTCGCTTCAGGGAGAGGGGTTCCTGGTCCGATCTTGCAAAAGGACTCCAACCGGCTCGCAGCAGTGATTGTGAGGTGGCGAGTTTAAGGTTGTGGAACTGTGCCAATACGGTCACGCACTTGTCCTCGTAAATATGTTAGTACGTACGTTCAGTGCCACGCCTGGTGCGACTTGGGCACCGTGCGCCGCTGAGTCAGCGATTTGTGTGTATAAATGCCCCGTGTTCAGCTCTGCAGAGCGCATTTGGATCTACTGTCTCTCTACGCCAAGTATACGTTGAAGTCTACTCGTCTACTCACTACCCACCCTTAGATACGGCACACTGGTGGCGCAGTTAGAAGTTCCCACGACGTGAAATTATACTTGGTACTTGTGCTGTGAGTTGGATGGTGCAAGTACGGTGATTGAAGATATCGGGAATTTCCGCCTGGTTTATCGACGACGATTTGAAGATCGCGTGTCCACGGACTTTACTGGATGTGCTGCGTGTGGCGGTCTACGCTCAACGATCGACGACTGTGATATGGAGAATACTGCGGCGACGGGAAGAGAAATTGAAGAAGCACCGCAAGTATATAACAACGTATTCAGATTTATAGTGAAACGTGTTCCTGAAAAAGATATGGTGGATTCTTACAAATTGGATTTGCAAATACCCGTGGGGGTGCCCTACAAAGCGCGTGTCGACCTGGAGCAGGAAGAAGATCACTGCGTCATAAAATTGTGCGTAAATTTCCATCGGAAAAAGTAACGTGGTCATCTATCGGTTGAATGCATCAGTGGTTGTGTTCATAAAATTCTACGAACATTTAGTGTGATACTACATCTTCGAGAACATTTGTGTGAGGTGTATGTGATAAATAGATTGCATACCCAAGAGTGTTTATTTAAAGTTTATAAAGAAACTGTGTTACCGTACTTAATACGTGTACATAAACAGTGGGCTGTGCAATTACGCGCAGTGTGGAACCGTGAATATACGTAAACAATCCAAGAACGTGTTCGAGCTCCCACCGCTACTCCGCTGTGTGTCGGCGCTGCGTGTACGACCTTGGCATCCGGCACTCTCGACGTCTGGCTGTGCTGTGACTGTGCTACGCAGACGACCTTGAGCCAGGCTGCACGGCACCTGCTGTTCCTGGGCAGTCTACCAACTCACCCTTGCCTACAGCAACGGCGACTCCCTGCCTGCAGGAACTACTCTGCAGTGGCTGCGTTGCTGATTCCCAGTTAAGTGTTCTGTAACTATATTGTTCTTATTGGGGATTGTTAGATAATTTTCCGTGACGTCGTCAGTTTTTATTTTATTGCTTTTTGTTGTTTGAACAATTGTTGGGATCGATGCCTTTGAATTCGTGTAGCGAGTTCCTTGTTAGTAATTGGTTCGGTTCGGTTTGCAAGTAGCAAGAAATAATTTTTGGGGTTTCAATTTTCAATGATTTTTCATTGGAGCTTTAACCGTGTACTATCTCCATTTTTTGGTGTAACGTGTGTATTTAGCGTTACGTTATGTGATTATTTTTTTGCGAGGTAAAGTTTTTTTTTTGGGGGGTTCTGAGATCTTATTTTTTTGTGGCGTTGGAATCTTGCGTTGAACAGTGGCATTATTCATTTTTTTAGCATTGTGCGAAAGACTTGTTTTCTTGTTGCGATAATTGATGGGAGACTCAGATTCAGAACCAGAATTTATCCGTTCTACGAGTACTATTACTGGTAGCGGAAGGGTTTCTGTTCCAGCTTTTAGTGGTACGTTACCTGGTACGTGCGCACATACTCCATCAAGTGTGATTATGTCTGGACCACAGACCACGACGGTAATTACGACCACTGTTAGTACGCAGACTGTGTCGTTCAGTACGCCAAGTGTTACTACCATGACGTCCTCTAGCGGACCGATGACGAGTGGTAGTGTAACAACAACTTTACAAAGGGGCAGTACTATATTGTCCAGTGCAGAGCTACCTCTATTTAAGGGCCGTCAGAGGGTCAGAGACCCGATTTTCTGTGAAACGAAGAGTTTTCGAACGCATGTGGCAAATCTTAAATCGTACATGTGCTTGTTGCCCGACGTCACTTCCGATGACGCCAAAAAAGAGTTACTTGTGCGCAGCGCACACAAAAGCGTTGGCGACTTTAATGGCGTCGTCACAAAATTAGTAGACCCTGCTATTAATTATTCATTTGATCAGGTTATCGATATTCTCGATGATATCTATGTATCGAAAGGTGAACGATCTGTACATGCTTTAGCTTGTGACCTGAATCAGCTACGGCTGTTACGAAACGAAGGATTGTCTGCTCAATTGGTTACGGCGATGTCAAAAATTAGAAATTTGAGTGATCATATTCTTAATAGCAATGAAGTAGCATTACAACGACATCCATTTGTAACTGGTAGTACAAATCAAAACGAATTGAAAAAATTCTCGGGTGACCTAGTAGTTTTCAGTCTTGCTATCGCCATTCTAGGTCCTCTTTTGGAAGAAAACTTTTGTAAAAAAATTTTCGCGAGGCCGTTCAATACCTCTGAAGAGTTGTTAGCTCGTCTAGTTTCCGCTGTGCGTAATAACCCTGAGGGAAGAGAAATACTTGCGCGCAAAAATAATACCCAGTACCCGTACCAAACCAGAGAGATTTATCTTGCGGTCGTGCCTGAAGAGGGAGAGTGGGATGAGAAAGAATCGTCCCCCGAGGTCTTCTATGCATCACAAAATACCAGCCGACGATTTCAAGGTCGGAGACCATTTTTCAGAAGCAATTGGAGACCTGCTAGATTTCCAAGGGGAAGACAGCATGCTTACTTCGGAGATCGACCTTTAGGTTCCTTGGAGTGCCACGAGGCTCAGGCAGTTAACCCACAACAGAGTGGTAAAGATAAATCGTTTTGTTCACTGTGCAATACCGCAGGTCATGTTCAAAGTATGTGCACGAGTAAAAGAGGCCAAAGCAAATCAAATTTCCGAGGTCAGGCTTGCTACACTTGTGGCAAGACGGGCCATTTTGCACGTGAATGTCTATCGCGTGGTCGTAGTAGAGGGCGAGGCGAAGCGTACTACGCTGCATCTTGCGAGGGTGAAGATTTTTTAGAGTAGACAAAGAAAAATCGGATAATTCAGAGTGTCTTGGAGTAGAGAAGGAGTTGCCAGTGCCCGGGGTTGGAGCTACTATCCCCGTCAATAAAAATGTGGTGTTGAGACCAGATACTATTATAAAGTCGACTGCTGTGGTGGATCCGCTTTTCTTGTGTAAAAATAAATTCGAATTACTAGGTGAACAAGAACTTGATGTAGGTGCAAATTCTGAACTACCGGTAGAAGTTTGTTTGTCAGCGACGATAATGAAGGAAGGTCGTTTAAGGAAAGAAAGCGATGGTTTATTTTCATTACGGCGTTCTAAGAAACCTACAATTATATTACGTAATGATAACAAATTGATGAGCGCTCTCATAGATAGCGGTAGCGACAGATGTTTAGTGAGTTACCGGAATTTAAAAGGTATAAACGAGCGAATTAAGCCTAGTGCCTTGAGTATTCGGGGTGTAAATTCCAAAAGCCAGGTATCAGGAGAACTCGATCTTTGTATTACGCTGCCAAATAGTAAGGAAATCAATACCAGCGCTTTGATTTTGAAAGATGCCGAATTTAAATATGATGTAATCCTCGGTAGGGATATTCTACAAGATGCGGTGATTAATTTCAAGGAAGGATTCATTGTTCTCGACGGCGTAAAAGTACCGTTTCATGATGTGCAGGAATTGCACGAGCAAAGTAGGAAGGAGATATTTTTGAACACTGTAAGTAATCCAGAATGTCTGATGGCTGACATGCTTGCGAATAAGAGGAATATAAGAAAATATCTGCTGAAGCAGAGAGAATCAAAAATTGCGAGCCAGGAAAGTGGCGATAAAAATGGTCTAGAGATAAATACTGCAGAAGAGAGGGGTATCCCAGGCCCAACGACAGGGCGAGAGAATAATGGGAATGTAAAAAATAAACAGCATGCGAAGAAAACAAGAGAAACTAAGGAACATGCGAGAGGTTTAAAATATAGTAAAAAACGAGAAATAGTTGTTCATTGTGGAGCAGTGGAAATGCCCAGAAATTGTTTACGTGTTATTAATGGGTATGTCAAAAAGGCTAAGCCCGGAAGGTATATTATGAATAAGACAATTCTCGCGAATGGTATTTATGTCGCCGAATCTGTTGTGGATATCAAGTCAAATGGGTTTGTCCCCGTAATGCTTTTGAACGTCTCGGAGGACGTGGTTTATATGAGCGACAATACGATGTTAAGTACGATTGAAGAAATTAACGACATGGAAATTGAACACGAGATTTACATGTCTACCGTGCACGAAGCTGTGCGAGATGCGAATTTGTGCGATGCCCAAGATAATGCGGATCTACCCAAAGTCGACAGTGTTAATGGTGGAAGTTTCAATGCCATCTCTGGTAAAGACGTTGGTTTAGTATCTGTAGAATCGAGGCATTGTGGTAACGATAATCGTGTTGATGTAGTGGGATTTAATGCACACGAAGATGTTGTCCCAGAAGGAGGTAGTAACGAGAGACGTCCTCTGACGTGTGACGATGTAAATTGTGAAAATGATGATGCTAAATCATTACTGATGAATTTATTAAACAATTTTAGAGACGTAATTACTCTCGAAGGCGAAAATATTGCAGTCACGAATGTCATGCGACATGCTATTGAATTAAAACCTGATGCTCCAGTACTTAACATCCCTCCATATCGAATTCCACATAAGTATCAAAATGAATTGTTGCAAGCCAATAAACAGATGTTGGATCAAGGAATTATCGAGCCATCGAGCTCCGAGTACAATTTTCCTTTAATCGTTGTGAAAAAGAAGTCGGGCGAGATTCGACCCGTCATAGATTTTCGTGAATTAAATAAAATAATTATCAAGGAATGTTACCCAATTCCACGCATTGACGAAGTTCTTTATTCTTTAGGCGGTAATAGTATTTTTTCAAGTTTAGACCTCCGCTCAGCCTTTCATCAGGTCGAGTTGGAAGAAAAATGCCGTAAATTCACCGCGTTCAGTATCGGTTACGAGAAATTTCAGTTCAAGAGGTTGCCATTCGGGTTATCCTCGAGTCCATCAGTTTTCCAAAGAATCATTTCTTCTGTTCTTGCAAATATCATCGGCAAATTATGTTTTGTGTTCCTTGATGATATACTAGTATTTTCCAAATCCATGAACCAACATCTGAAAGATTTACAGAGTGTTTTTGAGAAGCTACGTAGTGGAAATTTATCACTTAAACTTGAAAAATGCCATTTCCTAAAAAGCTCAATTGAATATCTTGGACACATCGTATCGGCAGACGGAATTCGATGCAAAGAATCGGAAAAACTACAAAAATTCCCGATTCCAAAAAATGTGAAAGAACTACAAAGTTTTCTAGGCGTGGCGAACTATTTCCGCAATCACATCCCGATGTTTGGTTCAATTTCATATCCTCTCTATCAATTATTACGAAAAAACGTTGAATTTATCTGGACGCCTGAATGTCAGAAAGCTTTTGAAAAGATTAAATCTGTTTTAACATCAGATACCGTTTTAAAGCACCCTGATTTTTCCAAGCCTTTTCATGTATTTACAGATGCTTCAAACTATGGCATTGGAGCAGTACTTTTGCAACAAGATAATGATTCAAAAAAATCCATGAAGGCTATAGCCTATTACAGTAAAAGTTTAAATTCAACACAAAAGCGCTATTCAACGACGAAAAAAGAATTCTACGCGATTGTGAGCGCACTTAAAGCATTTAAATATCTCATTCTTGGATATCCGATCTATCTCTACACTGACCACAAACCCCTCCAACCTTTATTTTTCAAAAAGCTTCCTGACGATTCGGCTATGTCTCGATGGTGTCTAACAGTGCAATGTTTCGAACCCGTAGTAAAGTATTTCCCCGGGAAAAAGAATCTAGTTGCAGATTGCCTAAGTAGATTACCCGAGCATTTAACTATTTCTGATCTTGAAGAATGCTCAGAGTTCGATGAGGTTGACGTCTTGGCAGTAACTACACGCCGTGGTGCACTGACCGCCGACGTAGACGATACAGACGCGACGCCCTCTAATCAAGTGGCGCCAGAGTCGACTGAAAAACCGCGACTGACTGACTACGTACCTCAGTTAAAAGACGTATCATGGACTTTAGACGAATTCCGAAATGAGCAACAACTAGACCCATTCTGTTCTGAGGTTAAGGACGCATTACTATCTAGTAGACAATCTACGATCCCTGACTTACAAAAATACTTAATTCTGAACGACATACTTTATAGACGACGACAAATAGACTCTAGGGAAAGTACTATCCTCACTTCGGTTATACCGACATCGCTAATGCACAAGGCGGTGCTAAGTATCCATTCTTTATATCATACTGATGCCACGCATACGTTGTTTAAATTTAAGTTGCGTTATTTTCATTTATTAGAGAAGAGTATCATACGTAAATTTGTCAAAATGTGTGAGGTATGTAAAATTCTGAAAGCCAGCTGTACTGTACCCATTAAAATTTTAGACGCTCCCATCGCTAAAGAACCGTTCGAAGTGGTATCAATGGACTTTCTTGGTCCTCTACCTGTCACAGATCAACAGAATAAATATATTCTAATTTTGATTGATTTATTTTCGCGTTACTGTAAGCTTTACGCGACAGCAGATCGATTAGCAGATACAGTTGTCTCTTGTCTGGACAGCTGCTTCTCAACCTTTGGCTATCCTAAAACACTTCTAAGTGACCAAGCTCTCGAATTTAAGTCTGCGGCAGTTAAAAAATTCTCTCAAATTCATTGTATTGCGAAAAAAGAGGTCCTCCCTTGGAGCCCTCACAGTAACGCTATTGTTGAACGTAATAATCGCAAAATTACGAATTTGTTAAAATTATATATTAATTCTTTAGCGCATACGGAATGGGATCAGTGTCTCAACAGCACAGAGAACGCGATAAACAATAGTTTAAATACCACATTGGGGGATACACCCTCATTCATTGTTTTCAATCGCGATACGTGTCCGAGCTTTAGCGCTGTAACTTTCGAACCTAATTACAGTCACGACACGAACGTGGATATAATAAGATTTCGAGCTCAGGAAGCTGCCCGCATCGTTGAAAACGTTAGAGCTACAATAATAAATAACACCAGTGAAAGAACCATGTATCACAACCTTCGACGCAAAAATAAAAATTTTGAACTGAATGACCGTGTCTTATTGCGCAATCACATGCGAAAAAACAAACTGGATCTAGCCTGGAATGGTCCGGGTATTATAACAAAAATTAACCGAAATTACGTAGAAATCAAAATAGGCAATAAAACATTCAGGAGTAATAAAAATCATGTACTACCTTTACGTAAAAAGTGTTGAATAAAAACTATGCGACTTACGACTGACGATGTTACTAGGTCCACATTATTTTATTGTGTGATTCTTTTCGATGTTAATTTTACGTATATTTTTAATTGGAACTTTCCTTATATAACCGTATGTATTTACCTTATATTTTCGTTTCATTTTTGGGGTACCGTAGTTTTTACGTGCGTGATTGAGTCTGTACACATTCCCTTTTACCTCCAAGGTTTACATCTGCCCGAGAGCCTTGCTCGGTCCAATAACATCCTGTGTTTACAAACGCGGCCCCTCATTGCTGTGGGAGCGGAGGCTGGCTCCCGATTTGTTTTGCAAATAGGTGTGCAGCTGTCGCAGCCGTATGGGATCTGCTGCGTGCAGATTTGATGTTTGTTTTTTTTCTGTTCTCCTCATTGCAGCTGCCACCAGCTGTCACTATTGGTTTCCTTGATTAATTCGACGTTATAATAACTGATTGAAAATTTTTCTTATGAGGCCATGCTAATTGAACTCTGTGTTTGTTTCAATTTCAGACCGAGCACGCTCACGTTCCTGTCGTCCACGATGGGAAATAGGATGACACATGTATCGGTGGAGGCACTAACGAATGCCCTAGAGAACCATCAAGGTAGAGTTTCGGAGGACTGGCTGAAAGCCAACGCGCTCGTCGACATCCTACCCGATCGGGTGTCTGATTTAGGTATTCTTCTTCTCTTTCCCTTAACTTTGGGATTAGGGGTTTCCTTCTTCTATCTTCGTCGTGAAATTAACTTGCTGGCGGATCGCCTTCGCGCTGAAGATGCATTACTCCGCCGTCAGCAGCTCAGGTCGAGCAACGCTGACCAACCGCTGCGTCACCCGCAGGCAAATAGCGAAGTTTAGGGGTCCGTGAAGCATGTGTTTTTGTTTTTAAATATGTGGACTTTATTTTTTTTGCGTGTCTTCTAAGCGACACTATTTTTCTCATGCGTTATAAAACGGAATTCTAGTTTTATGTTTACCATAAACCTCAGGAATTAGTTTTAAGGTATTAAGTTGATTCCAGTCTTATAATTGTGGTAATTCCTTCTAATTTTTAACCCGCGCACGGTCGCGCATCCCTCAGAAAAGTAGTCAATTTACCCGCGTTACTCTGCCGTTCCCTGTTCACTTACCGTAATAGGCAGAGATGTAAAAATATGAAGTAATGAGTAAAAAATGTTGCTTTACACTTTGATGTTGTCAGATTTTTGATAACTTGAACCGTTTCTTTGTAATATGGAGTCAAACTCCGTAGATTTTTGCACAACATTGCTTCAAAGAGATCAATGGCCATTTTTGTGTTTTGGGAACAATGTAATGTTTTTCACTGCTATTTTATGCAGAAAATCCTTCCAAACCTACTGATGTTTTTATTTTTCCTCTACAACAATTAGAAAAAAAGTTATGACCATTTATGTCTACTAGGTGTTATCCATTCTTCGTTTTAGTTCCTACATAAATGCATGTTTGCATGTCTGGTTATATTACTGTAAGTATAGTGTTTCGAAACTTGTAATTTTCACACAATATGAATAAAATACTGTTCTACACGCTACTGACTTCAGATTTGTCTTATTTGCCATTTTTACGAAATAAGGCGAAATAAGGCCATGAGTAGTTTCGCTGGTAACTGAGGCTGCCACTGACTGTTCGCACGCACACCCTTTCACGGTCGCCTCATTTACCACACTGACTGTGCTTACCCCTCCCAACTTCCAAGTGGTTGGAGCTCTGCCTTAACCCCCACAATGTGGGGGTTTCTGGCTCCAGCTGTGTAGCACTCGCTGAGACGATCATTTTGGTGTATAACAACTTGGGGTTATGCCTTACGTCTGGCAACCAGTGAGCCTGGTAAATGAGGCGACCAGTTACAGTGCGCGGGTTAACATTGATGTTCACAAATAATATGATGTTCACGTAACTCAGTATGTATTAATTGGTTTCCGAATTCAGTAAATGTCATGCGAATTTTTCTGATCAACTAAATTTCTTAGACAATGCGTTGGAATTAATTTCATGCGTGATTATTCTTAACTTTAACGAATGTATTGTTCTTACTACAAATTCATGGCATGTATAAATCTTCATTTCTTAATTATGTTTAAATAAAAAATACTTTCCTTGTTTTTCACAGATGCGGTTTTCTATTTTTACTGCGTTTTGCATTTCCCCTGTTCATCAGAAAACAATGTTTGCGGTAATTGTGTTTTCATGGCGAATGTTGATGTAAATGTAATAGGTACATAAATGCGATGTTTAATAATTATCCTTCTTCATGCGTAATGAATATTAGATTTTTTCAAAAGACGTACAAAAATAAATAAATTCAAAGTTGAACATTTTTTTTAAAAACAAAATTGTTGTTGTTTTTGATTTAATATGATGCCTACGTAGTTTGATATTGCTGTTGTTCGTTAATGTCGTAACGTTTATTTTTCTTCAATGAGTTCCTTACGGGTATTTCCACAGTAGAGATAGTTAAATGTTGGTAGCTTGTACCGTAGATTTTTTTGGTACGATATTTCTGAATGTCTTCACTATTTTTGCGGTACACTGATACTGTTCTGTTGCGTTCTTGTCGACTTGACTTCGACGCGTTTTACGTTTATTTACGGATGTTTTTCTGTTTCGGTAAATATATTACTGTTGTTTTTGAATACGGGTTATTGCTTATATAAGAGAATATCTTTGAGTATTGTTTACGAAATATGTTCCTAACCTGCGGCTATCACCTTATTTTTTTTGTTGGTGGGGGTATATTGCGCATTTTCACTTTGCATACCTAAATCAAATTACATTGATGTGTTTATTCCTGTCACGAATTAGTAATTTTCAAGCTTAGAAATTTACGCCTTTAGTTACCTTTGTCATTTGTTGGAGTATGATTTTTACTTTCTGAGCGATTTATTTCAATTTGAGTAAAATAAACAGGTATGGTGGGGGAGGTGTGTGCCAATACGGTCACGCACTTGTCCTCGTAAATATGTTAGTACGTACGTTCAGTGCCACGCCTGGTGCGACTTGGGCACCGTGCGCCGCCGAGTCAGCGATTTGTGTGTATAAATGCCCCGTGTTCAGCTCTGCAGAGCGCATTTGGATCTACTGTCTCTCTACGCCAAGTATACGTTGAAGTCTACTCGTCTACTCACTACCCACCCTTAGATACGGCACAGAACGGTTAGTGTGCGTTGATTCCCAGGGATTGTTGAAGCGACTCAGTGGCAAGTGGGTTAAACAACTAACGAGCTAATACTCAACCCTAGTTCAATGTGACTTGACGAGAGAAGTAGTGATTGAGAGCGAAGGAGGCAGTTCTCCACAAAAAATGGGATTGAATTGTGGCTAGTGTAACTGCGTTCAGGGTGTTCTGGACGGTTACTTTTCTACCGGTGGTAGGTGCCTCTCATATGTGTGAGCTAAGATTGCACGGTAGGTGAATGTGGCAGTGGAGTATTGAGTGTCTCGTGGCTTCCGTGTTGCCAACACAAGAGGAAGAGAAATAATGCCCGCGTTCCGACTTGACGCGCTTGTCGAAAAATGTTTCTGCGTGAAAATGCCATGAGAGCTGAAGCTTAGAAACATCTCTTGTCGAAATATTTTGGGGTCAAATTTTTAATAGACTTTGGGGTAATGTTTAATGGAATTTGTGAAATAAAATTATGAAAATATTTGAGTTAATCTTGATTAATTTCTAGAAGATGGTTTTAATAATTTATGAAATTGACTGGAGTGAGCCCGAAGAGTTCACTACACATTCTCTTTTTTCCCAGATTGTGCACACGACCCTAACGGTTGTATGGAAACTACAGAAATTTATCGATAAGCCTCTCCGACTCGCACGCAGTCAAAAGACTCAAGTTGACCCTTTCGCACTCGCGCGTTGTCAAAACATTCAACTCTGCTCTGTTCTAACATACGAAATAATGTTATTCTCATCGTTACTTACAATGAACAGACCAATAAATTTGTATTTGTTGAAAAATTCGATGCCAAATATCAAGGCCGGAAGCACATCGAACTAGACTATGTCGTATAAGACGTGTACCATATAAAATTTCTTAACAGTATCATAGTTGAGGAGCATAATTTTAATTTCTGAGAATACATTTTTGAAACGATACAGGATATTACAATCATTTAGTTAATCAATTAATCAGTTAAAACAATACTAGAACAAATGTTTCTGTGGTCTTTAGCCGGAAATTAAAGTCGCGAATGAAACAGTAGCGCGCCTATCAGCACTCGGACTTACCTTCCTCACAGTCGTCCTTGCTCCTGGCTGCCGTGCCACCAGATACGATTGTTCAGAGGTGTAGCCGTCACCTCCCTCGGAGCAAGAAGATCACTCTTAACCGTTGTTGGCCACTCTTCATTTCTTTACGCAAAATCCATCCAGTAAATACATTTATTGCACTAGCGAAATGATTCAAAAATAGATCTATCATTTCCCCAGAGGGCATTAACAAATACCATTAATGAAATAACGCGCAATTTAAACATATAAATCGTGGTAAAATTATCTCTCTGTCCGTATGTTGTACAAGCTATGAATTTTGATGTTGAGTATATGTTTGTTTACGCATTTCTGCCAAAATTTTGTAAATATTTGTCAATCTTGAGTGTTAACCGGCTTACACTGTATCTCCATTTTATCCCATGTACCCGTGTTTGCACGATGTCGCAGAGAATATCGAGAAGATATGAAATATGTTTTTTTATCGTTGTTGTTCCTCGGCGATAACTTGAGTTTTCTTAAAATTTCTTTTAGGAAATTAAAAAACGATTCCATTTTACGTTTTCGAAGTCCTTTTCAATTCCTTATTTTTCCTCAGGTTATTTCTTACGATTCATTAGAGCTTTGGCTGTCATTTTAAATATAGAAAGAGCAAGATTATTTTTCATGTTTATTAGCATTTTTCTTATATTCATTTTCACTACGTATATATATGAATATGAGTTAGTATGTGCATGGGTGTGTATGTGTGAGCACGCAAACATGAATGTCTATGTATCAGTGTACATATGCACACGTTTCGCACATATATAAGCGCATGTACATATATATGTTTCTATTTCTACTTTTTGCGTAAAAAGCAAAACCTCATGACACATTACATTTTACCTAAAGCTCTGCGATCAGTTAACACTGAACCAAATTCCAGAAATAAACAAATTGATTGCGCTTGCTTAATGATTTATAAATCGATCTATCACGGCCCCGAAGGGCATTTCTGTGAATAGAAGAAATTAAAAGTATAAACAGATAAATGAAATAAAACGCTCGGGCAAAAGTTATCTCTATATTTGTATGCTGAACAAGCCATGCATTTCATTTTTGAGTGTAAGTTTGTTTACGCATTTCCAGATGTGCGAGCTGTGTTGCGCGATGTTCTTTATAAATTACTTCGTGACTAACCTTTTCTCAATACCTGATTGTCATTTACGATGGTGTTTCAATCTGCTCCGGTATAGCGGTTTTTGTCTTTTTCCTACTTCGATGTTCTTCATAAATTACTTCGTGACTAACCTTTTCTCAATACTTGATTGTCATTTACGATGGGGTTTCAATCTGCTCCCGTATAGCGTTTTTTGTCCTTTCCTACTTCGATAATTTCAACTAAGAACTTGGGAGTTTCGAATAACTCCTTAGCAGTATTCGAATTATTTATAAGTTGTTAGCCATCTCTTGGAATATAAATATCCAAGAGATGAGATTTTTCATTTCTCATTCAACTACCCTTGACAGAGTTAGACTATAAGCACGCCATGTATGGTTTGTCTATTAGTACGCCTCGTATATTTTGTCTATTAATATGCCTCGTGTGGTCTATCTATTTGTACACCTCTGATATATTGTCTCTTAGTACACCTCGTATAGTTTGCCTATTATTATGCCTCGTATGGCTTATCTATTTGTACACCTCGGATGGTTTGTCAATTAGTTCTCCTCGTATGGGACTTTTGTTAGACTATTAGCACGCCACGTATGGTTTGTCTATTAGTACGCCTCGTATATCTTGTCCATTAATATGCCTCGTATAGTCCATCTATTTGTACACCTCTGATAGTTTGTCCATTAGTACACCTCGTGTAGTTTGTCGATTATTATGCCTCGTATGGCTTATCTATTTGTACACCTCTGATGGTTTGGCAATTAGTACTCCTCGTATGGAACTTTTGTTTTAGGATGTCCTATATTAAGAAACTTTTTAAAACCCAATATGTTGGCATGTATCTCATGTAGCAGCGTGGAAAATAAACGTTTTTTCTTTTCTACTCTCCCCTTGGATAACTATGCAGCTTTCCCACTGCACTAACTCTAGTTTCTCCGCAAACTAGACAGCTCTATCACAGCCTCACGATGATAAGCAGAGGCGCAACTCGAAACCAGGAACGAAATCTACGTCTTCACTGAACCGCTGTTCAAAGCACACTGCCGTCCGCTCGCAGCCGGCTTTCAGCGGCGGCAAGATCATCTTCTCGAGGTGGCGGAGCGCTCACCGTTGCAGCGCTCTCTTGCGGCAGCAAACACCACAACACCACATCTCACCCAGTTTCTCACGAAACTCGCATTGCTTAAGGTGGCTTTAGACGGAGGGCTTCTTCCCCAGGGTGACGCCCCTACCCTACCCCTCTCACCCGCTCAAGCTTCCCCACTTGCATTTAGACGGAGGGTGAGATGCCTAGGGCTGCCGATATGGTGCGTCCAACAAATATACAAGTTTCCCTTACAAAAATATATTTTGATTTCAGTGGAGTGAGAATTTTACTATGGACAACTTCATAAAAAGGGATCTGTTGCTTTCGAATGACAATAATTGCAAAATAAATGTAGGCAACCCCTCAAACTGTCAATATAAATGATATTTATTTTGATGCTGCTGCGGAAAACATTTTCCTGAGAAATGTCAACAAAATATGTCCCAAAAAAACTAGTAGAGTTTGGATTGAAAAATCTTAGTAAATGTAATTCAATAATACCATTTTCAATGCTTTTCTCCAATTTCGTGAAAGAAGAGCAGCATGAAAAGATATATATATGAAGTGGCGAGAACTGTTCGTTCAAGATGCTCCTCTCAAGACAGAAATAGTGTCTGAAAAATTCTGGGACGCAGTACTGTTACCCGCTGCTTTAGCGAGTTCATGATGCAGCTTTCGTCAATACCGCATTATTTTGCTGCAGCTAGATAATTTTTTCGTTCCCAACTACATGAAAAAAAACTATTTCGTTGAAAAGAGCAACACTATATACATGAATGCGATCAAAATCTACGCTAAAGAACATAGATTGCATAAATTGGAAGCCCCCACGGTAGCTTAGTCAAGAATTAAATAAAAAAACATTGGTAGAAAAGGAAGAAGAGGAGGAAAACGCTTCATTCTAACTGGAAGAGTAAGTAAAACCTTTAAATTTTACGTTAAATTGCTAGTGAAATAGATTTGGAACGCTTTAACAATTTTTGGTACATTTTAATGGAGGTTTTGGTACAATCATCAGAAAAAAAATCGGCGGCTCTGGAGATGATAACAGTGACTGAGTGAGGATTTTGAAATGTAATTCAAGGTACGTGCAGAAAAGAAGATGCTAATTTTTAATCTGCAAACTATTTCACTTAGGCCGGCATAGATCAACGTATTCGTGAAGAATTCAAGAATTACATTTTAAACGAAGGCCAAGTGCCTTGGCAAAAACGAATGTGTCAATTAGATTAATAAAGAATGGAGACGGATCAATAAAACTTTGCACAGGTATCACTTCTTATATGACAATAATGCCCAAACTAAGGAATAATAAAATATAGCTTGCCCAGCAGATGTATATAGAGACAAAAAATAAATGAAATAAGTACGATAGAGTCTGATTACAGGAAATAGAAATACGTAACACAAATTATATCCGTCTAAGTCCTATCACTAGCCATCTTGTGTTAATAATAGCATGACAGCGAACAATTAGTGTTACTATTGTTAGAGGTAATTACTTTTGAATTAAATTGAAAATCATTTCAGCTACAGATCATTTCAGCGATAGTATTTAATAAGGAAATCATATTTACAGCCGCAATAAATACAATCAGACTGACGCTTTGCTTTCAATAAATCTATCAATGTGAAAACTTTAGCCCTCAGCCCCTTTTCCAGATCAGGAGAGACTTCTTGGATTGAGATTCCGCATGAGAACATGACGACAGAGCAGCTAAAACACACATCTTACCCCCAAAACTATCTGGAGAGCACTGTCTCTCTGTCGCTCCCCAGACAGTCCCAGCATGTAGGGCAGCAGCGACAACACGCCTGGGGAACGGGTGGGAGGCATAAGATCGGGGGTTTAGGTTTTTTTTAGAGAGGCGGGGAAGAAGAGAAGGCGTTACTCCGGGGAAAGCACCCTCCGTCTGAACCCAGTGTTAGAAATGTTTATTATAATTGTTAGGCTGTCCCTGTTCGGCGCCAATTGTTAATTTTGTTATTATTTTTGGTCCTTGTTCGGGCCCCAGATTCTAGATCTTTCGGATGCTTTTACGGGCTGACCTTGCTCACGGTTGCCGAAGTCTAGTTCGAAGAGGCTGTATCTCAGCGGATGTAGGGCTGCCGCGCATTGGGCGCCACTCATTTGAAAACTCTTTAGGAGTTGAGACCCTTTTTTTCTTTGTATTCGGTATTCTTCTCGGGGAAGATTGTATTCGGTTAATTTCCAGATTTATTTGCAGGGAACAATGTTAGCTGCAGAGTATTTCAGTAACGGATAATGAGGTTCCGAAATTCCAGAGAGCTGACCGCTTTTCTTTTCGTCGCTCTCACGAATTTCGGACAAGCCGGATTTAAGGGGGTGAGGGGAGTATCTAGGTTACTCGAATTAAATTCCGGCGAACATTATTTACAAAGCCGGTAGCGTGATACTAGAATATCCATCTGGCCATACTGGCGCGGGGCCTAAAACGCCCACAATGACGAGACTTTACTTGTAAAGCAAAGTCTATATAATGAAGGCATCTACGGATGCTTTATTTCCAATTTCAAGCCTGATACATATCACCTTGTACATTGGATTTTCAAATGCCTTATAACTAACGCCAGGACGCCATGACGCTTCTCTAACAAATCCACACCAATTTTGATCGATAAAATTAGAGAATTGAAGTCCTGTTAGGTCTCTGATTTGTTTTTGAGACCGTTCGACATATAGGGGTTATGTGATATTTAATTCTATAATCTTAAGTGTTATAAGCCCTAGTTTAGCGACCTCTTTAACATCAACTATCTATAAAGAGAACATAGTTATAAGCTTTATCGCGAAATACCTTGGGAATATTCTCGGATATCTTGCGGTTTTACTCGTTTCCCTGGAAGGTTGCGGAGCGAGATAGGAAATCGGCGATATGATTCTCGGTTCCCGCGATTTGCTCGGCTTGGAATCGAAAGAGGCTCAGGTAGAGGGCCCATCGTTTCAAGCGAGGGCTTAATTTATCGACCTGTTGCAGATAGAGTAGAGGCCGGTGATCAGTTTGTAGAATAAATTCTCGGCCGAACAGATAAGTTTCCAATTTTTGTAACGCCCAGTAGATAGTTAAGGCCTCTTTCTCGATGGTAGAATGCATAGGCAATTGGTCCGCTCCTCCTCCGCTCCTCTGAGTCGGCGGGATGCATAGGCAATTGGTGCATAGCGCCTGAAGTCGATTTTGCTGGGCTGGAGAAGAACAGCACCTAGACCGGTTTCCGACGTGTCTGTGCGTAGGATAAATGGGATATTTGGGTCCGGTAAAGGCCCAAATACACTGGGCAAAAATCGCGGGTATAACCGCCAGCACGCCTCTCAATGTGCCTCCCATCCCTGCACACCAGCCAGTTGGCAGAGTGGCCACCGAGCTTTCAGCGATCCGTGCATGTCTGTATAAAGCCTCGTCCAGACCTTGCGTTATCATATTGCCTGTGGTGAGTGTGATCGTCGCAGTGGCGTTGCAAAAAAACCGCTCCTGACCAGACTGGCTTGACTGACTGCATTATCAGTCAGTTTTCAGTTATCATTATCAGCAGTCTAAAAAATGATTTAGATCCTTAATTGCTATTCATACATGGCTATCGTGGTACATGAGAGGGGAAGGATGTTTAATAACGACGATGCGCTGTGCGAAGCCGCAGAGACTATAGCCGCGGAGAGATCGGGAGCGCTACAACCTTCCTCAATGCCTTCCGCTATCACACTGACTGGCCACGCATACGACAAGAATCGTGTACGTTCAACTTCGTGGTGAGCTTGAAAAATCTTCTTTCCAAGCGGTCGGAGAGCTATCTGCAGTTCGTCTAAGCGGCATCAAGCAACATTGTAACGCAAGGTCTGGACGGGGCTTAAGACGGGCTTCACTGCGTTGAGCAGTACCATTTCGTGCGTTGGCGGGAGAGGTATGCAGCTATGTCTTGCTCCGCAATTAAGTAGACAAAACTCAATCGCTGAATTTTATTGACATTTAAAAATTACGACTGCTTGTGGAATGTGAAAAGCAGCTCTTACAGAAAGCTAAATCACAGCGCAATGGGTGTTTTGTTTTTATCCTGTGCTCTATACGGCTGGTCGCAATCGCGCACCTACCCGTACGACACGCTGAGGCAGACTGACGCCTTGCATTGCATTCCGCGGTGCTTTATCTTGCGCGATGAGTGTATCCTGTCGCCAGTTCTCACTTCAACTGACGGACGGATCCACTGCCGCAATTTCTCGAGTCATGAACGCCAGTGTATCGGGGCCTTAACTGCAACACGGGCTTGGTCGTTAAGGGCAATTCAAGTGCCTCGAATACGTCTTGAGTGATGTCGATCCAGGGAATCTCTTCTGAAGAATTTTTCCGTAGGAAGTCTTGCAGAGGTGCTGCCCAAATCGGAGTAATGAGGAATAAACTGTTGGTAGTATCCTACACTGCCTAGAAAACTAATTAGTTCTTTCTTATTCTTGGGTAATGAGGAGGTGCGTAGCGCTTCTATCCGTTCTGTCATTGGTCGGAGCTGCTCGCGACTTAATTGATGGCCGAGGTATTGGAGATTGCTATAGCCGGAAGCGCATTTCGAGGGTTTTTGCAGTTAGGCCGTGTAATGTCAATGCTTCGAATAATTTTTCTTGGGAATCTAGATGCTCTTCCCAGGTGGCGGAAGCGATCAGAATGTCGTCCATGTAAACTCCTATGTCCTTTAGGGCGGTAGTTACTCGACGAATGAGGCGGGAAAAGGTAGCAAGTGCATTGGCCAGTCCGACTGGTATTACCTTGAATTCGTATAGTCCGGACCTCGTTTTGAATGCACTCGTTTATAAGGACAGGATGATGGGTGCAGAGGAACTTGACAGTAGCCGTTGGTTAAATCCATTTTACTAAAGATAGTTTTCCTTGCCAATCGAGTAAATATGGAGGTGATGTCGGCAATGGGTTCGGCATCGAAGCGCGTTTGATTATTAAGGTGACGGCAATCCAAACAGAATCGATGACTTCCGTCTTTTTTTCGAACTGCTAACAAGGGGAAGTAGTGTGGTGAGGTGGACGGCGTGATTATACCCAGTTGTGGCCATTGCGCGAGATTTTTCTGTAATTGTGGTTCTAGTGATAGCGGCAAGAGGTAGGCATGTTGGAGGCGGAAGTTGCTAGGGTCTTTCAGTTTGATTTCGTGAACTACGGTCCTGGTTTCTCCCGGTGTGTCGGTGAATAGGCGACCGAATTTGGTAAGCAACTCCTTCAGTTTTTTTGTTCCCTTCCGTCTCGACGGTTGTCGAGGGAGCAGTCGTTGACGGTTTCTCCCAACACGAGGGAAATTTCCGGTTCTTTTGGGTCGAGCTCCTCTTCTGCATTGGTAGCTTTGACAGCAAGGCAGGCGGCAATGAACGCTTCTCTAACGGCGTCTCCTTCAAGTTCTTCGAGTTCCAAGTAGTTGGGATTGGCATTGTTGTTTGGAGCCTCGGGTTCCTGATATTTGCGGAGTAAATTGATATGGTATAGTTTACTGTTTCCTTCTATTTCTAACAAATAAGTATAGGTTCCTAGCCGCGTGGTGATTTTATATGGGACTTTCCATGCCATGGTTAATTTATTTCTTTGGTCCGGAACAAATACTAGTACTAGGTCTCCGGGTTTCAACACTCGTAGTTTGGTTTTTCGATTTAGATATTTGCTCGTTTTTTCCTGACTTTGTTTCAGATTAGTTTGGGCAATTGCACACGTTTCTTTTAAGCGATGCTGGAGATCGAGTAGATAATGGGCCGGAGCCTGGTCGGTGTCTACTGCAGGATTAGCTGTCCAGCATTCCTTCAGAATGGTCAGGACTCAGGGGTCCTCGTACTCGGTGGCCATAGATTAACTCGAATGGTGAGTACCCGGTAGAAGCTTGCGGAGCGTCGCGATACGCGAATAATAATGAGGGAAGATACAAGTCCCAGTCCCTGGGTTTTTCGGCAGTCAGTTTCCGGAGCATGGACTTCATTGTTTCATTGAGGCATGGAAATTTCAAGGCATGGAAGACACCGATGATGTCAACCTACAAGTTTAGCTTTTCAACGAGAATTTCGTATCAGCCCTTATCGAATGCGCACCTTTCACTACGAAGAAAGTTAAGCCGAGAATTTTTAAATGGATAACAGATGAAAACAGTTGAGCAGAGCTAAAAGAAATTTGCAGCGTGGGTACAAACTGAACAAATCAGACAGTACGCGTCGAAAATTATATAAAGATCATGAGAAGATCCTACGAAGAAAAGTTAAGGAAGCAAAACGGGACTACTTTCACAAAGAACTATTGGCGGCAAAACAAAACCCTCAAAAAAAAAACTTGGGAAATCATTAGAGAAGTTGCTCAGCATAAAAATTCAGACTGCAAAAACACTTTTGACAACCCCTTAAAAACGGCGAATGACTTTAACACTTTCTTCTTAAAAGTTGGCGAAGATATTTTCAATGAAGTATCCAGGACAGTTTCAGACACATCTACAGGGGCAAATCTGAGCGATGTTTCATCCCCAAATAGTAGAAACAAATGGAGACCAAAGCCGGTTAGCGTCATAGAGATACAAAAAATCTACTACTCACTAAAGAATACTAAAGCGACGGACATGATGGCATAAGCCTCCAGCATATAATAGACAGCTTCCCTGTCACAGCACCCCTCATTCGCTTGATAATAAATATATCTATAGCCACAAACAAGTTTCCCGATCAATGGAAACTATCCATTATCAAGCCATTACACAAATCTGGTGATATCGACATAGCGTCAAACTACAGACCAATCAGCCTGTCATGTTCAAAATATTAGAAAAAGTAATAACGAACCAGCTCTCGTCTTACCTAGACGAGTCACAACTACTGCATCGCAATCAATATGCTTACAGAAGGAATACCAGTACTCAAGACATAGGCCCAATATTATCAGCCCAATCCTGAACTAGTTAAACCTAACAGAAAAAATTTACAATGATATTGACAATAAAAATTAACTCTCCTACTACTGCTTGATCTCTCCAAAGCTTTCGACAGTGTTGAGCATAAGAAACTTCTACAAAAATTTCAAACCTCAGAATAGACACTCGGTGGTTTGAAAGCTACCTACTAATCCGCTCTCATGCAGTGTGCTTGAATAACAAAATATAATAATTCATACAAAATAATTTTGGCCTTCCTCAGGGTTTAATCATCCTATTTTCAATTTTCATCAATGATTTCCCCACCATGCCGGCAAACACAAAAATCTCAATGTATGCTGATGACGTCCACTTTGCCATGACAAGCTCAACAGCGGATTTAAAAGAAACACAAGCCAACGCTGAAAACCTTTTAAGAAATCTGAAATTGTGGTATGACCAAAATGGCCTCAGACTTAACGCAAGTAAAACGCAATGCATTATTTTTGGATCATAGAATGCGATTAAAAATTTACCACCATTCACGCTAACATTTGGAGACGATACAATTGAACCAGTAGATAAGTTAAAAAATCTTGGTGTTTGGTTTGACAAAAATATGACTTTCAATTCACACGTAGAAACAATGTGCAATAAAATTAACGGAACCTTAATGTTCTTTCATCGCATTAAGAACACACTTGACGAAAAATCTTGATTATTAGTGATTCAGTCTTTAGTTTTATCGCGTCTGGACTACTGCAGTCTTGTGTGGGGAGATATACCTCAATATCGTCAGGAACAGCAGCAAAAATGTATAAACTTCGCCGCCAAAGTGGTATGCAAAGGAAATTTCTGTATCGGGTTGGTTGGTGGATCTTATGTCTTCACTACTTCGACCCGATTGAACGGACATCAGGGCACACCAAAGACTCGTGGACTCTTCAGGTTTATTTTAGGACCCGTTGACCCCGTAAACTGCACAACAAGGACATTTTTAGTTTCTAAGAATGATGAGGAAGGACCGCACGATAGGGAGATTTTTTGGTTCAGAATAAAAAAGAAATTAGCGAAATAACTGAAAAGGAAATGAAATAAGCGATGGTAACTGAATAACACATCTCATGGCGACTCAGTATATGGACGTGGATCTGTAATGTCGAGACTACGTGCATATTGGAATATCTGATGCAGAAAAAGGATTGACTTTCTAACTAGGGAACACATTTTGTAAACATACACATTCTGTAAATACACGTTTTGTAAACACGCATTTTTTAAACACACACATTTTGTAAACACACATTCTGTAAACATACGCATTTTGTAAGCACACACATGGGGTCAAAGGAGGACAGTCTACTCGCGCACACTAATTTTAATTGCAGGGACTCGGCTTTAAAATTAGATCCAACGGTTTACACAAATTAAGTGCTACTGTAGGGACGGGTTTACAACTTTCAGGAAGATAGCCTGACAACATCTTATCTGTAATACTTACAAACAATGGGGGATGGTATTCTCACGCCTTTATTTTCAACCTACATATATGAAGGGCTATCTTATTAAATTCTTTACTTTAAATGTGGAAAAGGAATTTTGAAGGGATTAGGTCTCTGATGCAGAGGCAACGCTACAACAGGAACAGCAAACCAGCATTTACTCTAAATTTCACAGGCAAGCACGATGGCTTATTCAGCCGTAGAATAGTCAGGGCTTAAAGTTTATGTACATGAATACAGCAGATCAGCCACAATTATCTAATGTCAACATGGCTATCTCATTTATCAACCCAATACTGAACTAGGTTAAGTGAGTCTGCCAAAGTTCCTATACATTTTATGATAAGGCTAAGGGAATTCCCTAGAAGTTGCTGAACTCCTTTGGGCTCATAGGTAGTTGTACTCAAGCTTGATCATAGTATTGAACTAGCAAAATAGTCTGACTATCTCTTATGTTAAACAAATTTAGATTACTCGATTTAAATTATAGGTGAACCGTCCCCAGGGCAAACAAGTACGTGGTTGCTGATATCGGCTTGAGTACACAAATCACATGGGCAGTGGTCACAAAAATTTCTGAACATATTCTCGGTCTGCTTTAAATGCTTTAGCTCTAGGCTTCCACCTGTCGCGTCTTACAAGACACGAAAAATTAAAGGATTTTGACAATTTTATTTCGGCAACATTTTTCGGATCCGCGCTGGTTCGCAAGAATGACGCAGCGTGTTATTTGAATTGAAGTGCTCGTGATACAACAATGTGTTCCCGGATAATCTTAAGTTCTGTGTCTTTTAAGTGTAAATTTGTGTAAGAAACTCATTTAACTTAGGCGTATTCCTTTACTGGCTATATTTGTCGATTGCCTTCGCACTACTCGTGTTTGATAGCGGTGAACAGCCGGTTGCTAGAGCATTCGAGGATGTTTCTGGCGGCTGGCGGACCACCCACATTGAGTCAGACTAGCCGTTGTGATGATGTGATTCTGGTGCGCTCTACAGCTGCAGTGTACCGCTGGAAATTAGTCAGATTCTAGGTTAACGGTATTTTAGCTGAACACCGTGATTTTACAGATTTGTCTGTTAAATAATTTAACTCTGAGGCTAGGTTTAATATGTGAATTCTCATGCTAAGCTTAGCAACTCGGGATGGGGAAAGCTGGAGTATCAGACAGGTTCAGTGAATGTGTGGGTTTCACAGATTTGCCTGTTAAATAATTTAACTCTGAGGTTCGGTTTAATATGTGCATTCTCTTGTTGAGTTTTAACAACTCGGCATGGGGAAAGCTGGAGCGTCAGACAGGTTCAGTGAGTGTGTGGTTTTCACAGATTGGCCTTATTCCTATTTTTCTTTCATTGTTCAAAGTGATTCTGTATTAACGTCTAAATGTTTTTTTTGCTCAGCAATATTTGCATAATAGTCAAGCTATGTAAGCATGTTGTCATAGAAAGTAAATATAACATTGTAAACAGTGTCATGGGCAGTAAATGTAACATGGAAAGACTGACATTTCAATGCATTTGAATTGATACAGATGATTTATTTTAAGTTTATTACATTCATAGTTCAATACAAAACTAACACGATTTTACATTTAATTAAGAACACAAATCAACCACTGCTTCACTATTGAAAGATTTGTGGACTAAAAATACAAACTATGTTGTGGTTCTTCCACGGATTAGACATCAGTTGTTGACTTTGAGAAATTCACAATGATACATCGTGCTAAACTTGTACCAGCTTGGAAACATGATTTTTCTTGTCTTTGTATTGCAATCTTTATAATGTTCATTAAGAAACAGATATAAAATAAAGTAAAATATTTGTCTCACAGAAATTTATGAGACCACTAGCCCAGGTGATTTGTGTTTCAGGGCGAGGTTGGTCAACGTGTACTTGTGCCCTGTATTTAAAATCAAGCCAGTTAAAAAGAAAAACTGGCGAGGCGTGTCAGACCCTTTCAGAATTAGGCTAGCCAATGAGATATCCGTTGTTATCTTTAATGATAGAATTACTGACTGTTCTGCTGTAACCTAAGTAGCTTATCCCTGCATCAGAGACCTAATCTTAATCATTTCCCCTCCCACAGGTAGAGCATAGAAAAATAAGTAGCCGCTTCTCTTGTAGATGTAAATAGGCTTTTACCAGATTTTCTAGCGTGAGGGACCTTCCCCACCGTCTGTAAGTATTCTAAGAAGTATTGTCAGGTTGTTATATCAAGGTGGTAACCAGTGGTATTGCAAATGTGTCTTTAGGAATGTGTTCCTAGCAATGTGCTCCGTAGGTGGAGACTTGTTCTCTTCCCTGTCAATGCAACGGAAACCTTTCTTGTTTGTGAACTTATTTCCTAGCTTACTGTTCCCGTGTACCTTGTGCGTAGATTCCGCGTTCCCCCAACTCCATGCTAGATGGTGCCTTCCTCTTTCCTCTCTTGGGAAATCTTTGTCGTGGTTAAGGGAGGCTAAAACTTTCTTATATAATAATAATAACAATAGTATTGAGGATTGTCGTTGTGCTACGTCGTTAGCGGGGCGGCGAATTCCCTTTTTTATGTGCTACTATTCTACGGCCTCTTATGTCTCACTAAGCTATTTCTCGTGTACCTTCGAGGTATGAATTTACTTTCTCGTTGTGCGGTGATATATAAATGGTGCCTTCCTCTTCCCTCTCTTGGAACATCCATGTCGTGGTTAAGGGAGGCTAAAACTTGCTTATGTAATAATGAATATTGTGTCACGAATTCCGTCACTAGAATATCATACCTAGTTCTAACATTATTTAGCCGTTCTCTGTGTCTTGCTCAAGAAGTAGGAGATTCCTTTCTCGTTATGCAGCACCATATACATTAATTGATCATTCGACCATGATCTTAAATTAGGATTTTCTGGTCATACAATTCCTGGTCCGAGTCTGAATCATACCTGTCTGGGCAGATTTACGGAGTCGTCTGGATGAGAAATAAAACCGAAGAAACCTCGCATTCTTTTGGAATCCTTGCGCCTTCCGTTCTATTGTGTGCCGAAGCGAAGATAGAAATTCCGCTAGCGCACAACAATACACCACCCTACTGACTGGCGCAGCTTGCTCAGCACAGCTCATGGGTGAGGAGCCGAAACATTATTGACATTCAAAAAATGCACTTTATTTCTCAGCAAAAAAAAAAGAATCTGAGCTATGCACTGTCAATATATGAAGTTCTTAGTACTAGCTATCTGTTTACATCTTATGGGGCGCCAGTTCAACAGTTTGTTCTCACTCCTAACACAATGTTGGGCGCAGCCATTTTTATAGTTACAGGTTACCCTAATTTACATAATATAAGTTATCAAATTTCTAGCATCACAATGAAACATACTAGCTAAAGGGAGCACCAAAAAATTCACTAAGGCTGACCTACTTGATATAGGTGGTTCGCCAGCCGCCAAAAGCATCATCGAATGCTCTAGGAACCGGCTGTTCACCACTATCTGACACACAAAAAAACACATAAAAAAGAGGCACATGTGGCTAAATTGGGGGTACGAATACTCTAAATCAGATTTCTTACACACACTGTTATGCCCTGGCATGAATTTTGTAATTAATAAAATTTTTTCTAATAGCATTTAATATACAACTTACGACGTAAGTTACCCCGAAATGTAATAAGCGAGCGCACTTGACTGGAACGCCCCCATTCGCTAGTTGACCATAGTCGAAGCTGCCACGCAATTTTTTGTGTTAAACGTTCGTGTTTATTTAGTGTATAATTTGGCTGTTCTCCGTTGTTTCTACGGACTTTTTATAGTGCAACTTTAATTGCATTTCTTAACTGCTTAAGTATTGAAACTTGTAGATAGGTGATGTTGTACTGTTTCAATTGATTATTTTTCGATAACTTCTTAGAAAATTGTTAAAACCACCTTAATCGACGCTGAATGTTTTCATTAAACTTTTAATGGTAATTTCTCTAGTAATAGTTATCACGCAAAAGTTTGAATCCATAAAATATTTCATAAGTATATATGTGTTTACAGAACTGTAACTGTCGTAAGTTAGTGCAACCATGAGAAATTGTATATTTACGAAATTTGGCAGAATATTACTTCGGTAAGTTTCAACTTAATGCAAACCTCGCCACGCTGAACAGTGCGCATTATTTATTTCGAAATGTAATTTAATTTGAAAGATAGAAGCTGAATTATACATGCGAAATACAAAATATTTGCTATAAAATATTACAGTGTAATTTTGCATTAGTTTAATTGCGTATTGCGTGCTGTATTTCGTACTAGGCCGTTATGTTTACCGTTTACCAGTTAGGTTAAGTACTTGCCAGTTTCCTGATTATTAAAATCGTGACATGAATTGGGCCCTGAAATATCTAGTCTTCGTATTGGAGTTAGGTTAAGTAAGACGAGACACTTGGAGTTTGTATAATCAGTACACACAGCAGGACACTGTTTACATCACGAAGGATAGCGGTGGAGTAGGCTCCAGCCAAGCCCGAGAACCACCCAGGTAGCAAGAAATTATTAGGTTGATAATTATTTATTGACCTGATATTGGAATCTTGGATTACAATAATAGGCTAATAACAAGACAATATCGAAATAAGATGTATTTATTTATGATATCAACTTGTTATTGGGACAATGTAGTAAATAGTTTTATTTCTAATATTAAACTAACAGTGTATATATATATATGTACGATATTCATATGAGTGGAAACTATCTCATAATAATTAAAAATCTCGCAATTTAATAAAATTTGCTAGCATATAAATTATTATTGCCCAGATATTGGGTTGATATTGTACGCCAATAATACGGAGTTATTTGTTTAAGGAAACACCTCAATATCAAGTCAATAGTGATACAGTAATTAGCTGATACTGGGTTAAAAATGAATTATTATTGGGACACAATATTCTACCAATATCCACTTGATGTCAGAAAATAAGTATTGGGCCTGTAGTACCCTACCTTAGTTACCCCTCAAACTCAGTTCTAATCCATTTGTGTTCAGTAATACTAATACGTGTGAATGTAAAATTACCCGGGAGGAAAGTGCCTGAATATCCTTTAAAAACACCAGTACCAACTCTAGGAGAAGTACGAGTTCATGATTACGATCGTTGCTTCACTCGCCGAAAACGGATCTCAGTTGTCAGTGCAGGAACAACTCCAGGCCTTATATGGTAAGATATTTTTAAATGTACAATGCAATATCAAGTCCGTGGTGAGAGAATATTTAGCTTATATTGGCATAGTGAAATTATCATTATCGGGGCCATATATTTCAGGAATTGAGTACTAAGCCAATGTTATTGTAGGGAACACTTCATTATCAAGTCAATATCGACACAATAATTAGTTGATATTGGGTTGATGATAATATTGTTATTGGGCCAATATATTTTTTTAATATCAACCGAATTTTCCAAAATAAGGTATTGCCCCAATGTTCATTTTGAATATCCAGTCAATATTGAGACTGTATATTGGCTCAATATTAGGTCAATAAATTTCGCTACCTGGGCATGAGCTCAGTTCTCAGCGCGGAGTACTGTCTAAACACATTCTAACACAAGAACACTGTAACATTATCAGTATTATACACATATACATTCAAGGTGCTACAATAAAGGTTTCAACACTCCTTCTCACATTGAATGTGTGTCAGATGAGACCATTCCTAACTTCGTTCTCAGCCTAGAGAACTTTTCTATGGGCAGGTTCTTGGTAAATATGTCGGCGAGCATTTCGTCGGTAGGGCAATACACTACGGCTATGTCTTTGTTACTTACAAGCTCCCGTACATAGTGAAACTTAATATCGATGTGCTTGCTCCTCCCATGATATTTGGGATTGTTGGCAAGACCGATGGCTGACTGGTTGTCTTCGTTTATAACCATTGGTTCCACAGTACCAAATTTTAGATCACTGAGTAAGTGCTTCAACCAGACAGCCTCTTGAGCCGCATCGGCAAGAGCAACGTATTCGGCTTCTGCAGTTGAGAGGGCTACACAAGTTTGTTTATTAGATCTCCACGTAATTACCGAATTACTGAGGGTGAAACAGTAACCAGAGGTAGACTTTCGGTCATTTTTATCACCAGCCCAGTCAGCATCTGAATAACCAATGCAAGTATCAGAACATTTGCTATACAAGAGACCTAGTTTGGAGGTGCCTCTCAGGTACCTGAATATTCTCTTAACACGCATCCAATGCTGTTCAAGAGGTTTGGAGCTGTATTTAGCAACATTATTCACTGCGAATGCAATGTCAGGTCGAGTTCTGGTTGACAAATACTAAAGGCTGCCTACAGCACTTTGATAAGTAGCAGGGTCAAATTCGACATCATTTGGGGAGCATATCGGATTTACATTTACATCAGCGGGAGTTGCAACAGGTTTACAATTATCAAAGCCAAATTTTGACAACAGAGCCTCAGTGTAAGCAGTTTGATTTAAGAAAACATTGTTTTTAGATTGTACAACACTTACACCTAGGAAGTAACTCAGCACACCAAGGTCTTTCATTTGGTATTGGGTAGAAAGACTCATCTTTATTTGATATATTTCGTCACCAGACTCAGAAGCAATTATTAGATCGTCTACATACACCGCCAAAATACACAGTTTCTTCTCTTGAACACGAGTGTATATACAAGCATCACTCTTAGATTGTACAAAACCCAATTTCTTCAAATAGCTATCTAGTGTAGTATTCCAACACTTAAGAGCTTGTTTTAGTCCGTGGAGCGATTTTTGTAGTTTACACACAAGATTTTCTTTGCCTTTGATAATAAAACCGTCAGGTTGAACCAGGTACAGTTCTTAAACAAGTTCTCCATTAAGAAAGGCTGTTGCAACGTCCATGTGATGGACTTGCATGTTGCATTTGGCAGCCAAAGCTAGTACTGTCCTGACAGATTCAAATCGAACCACGGGACTGAATGTCTCGTCGTAGTCAGTGCCATATTTTTGTGAGTAGCCCTGAGCCACAAGGCGAGCTTTGTACGAGCAAATGCTTCCGTCGGGTCCGGTTTTTCTTTTAAAGATCCACTTTAATTTGATAGGTTTTTTGTCATTAGGAAATTCTACAAGAGACCATACTTTGTTTTGATTTATAGACTCCATCTCATTCTCCATAGCTGTTTCCTATAGTTTTGCTTCTGGTCCACTGAGTGCTTCTTGAACACAAGATGGTATATCAAGCTCATTTTTCATTAAATACACCCATTCACCAAACCTATCAGGAGCGCGTCGATACCTGGCTGATAGTCTAGGCTCCATTCCCTCCATCCCAGCATCTGACTGTCTATGCTCCACCCCTCCCTCAGAGTCTTCTGGTTCTGGATCCTGAGGACAAAGAGTAAAATTACCATCATTTATTTCTGAAGGCTCCTTCTCAATTGGCATCTGCTGAGATTCATTGAACATAACGTCTCTACTCAAAAATATCCTTCTGCTGCTTATGTCATACAGACAATATCCCTTTGATCCACTTCCATATCCTACAAGAACACACGGTTTAGATTTTGGATCAAGTTTTTCCCTCTCATCTTTGGGGACATGTGCGTACGCACTGCAGCCAAAGGTTTTGAGGTGCTGTACATTGGGCTTGTGTCCATTAAGGGCCTGATAAGGGGTCATATCATTCAATGCACTAGCAGGGCTCCTATTTTTGACATACACGGCAGTTGATATAGCTTCACCCCAGAATGATTTTGGTAACTTTGACCAGACAGCATAGCTCTGACAGAGTCAAGGAGAGTTCTATTCATTCTTTCTGCAACTCCATTTTGTTCAGGTGTCTTAGGCACAGTTTTTTCATGGATAATTCCTTCCCTTTTTAGGAATTGTTCAAAGTCATTAGAGATGTATTCCCCACCGTTATCGGAGCGCAGAATTCTAATTTTGTGATCATAGTGATTTTCTACCAAAGATTTGAACTCCTGAAATACTTTAAAGACATCACTCTTATGTTTGATAATGTACACCCAAGTATATCTGGAGTGGTCGTCTATGAAGGTTACAAAATACCTTCCACTCCCAAGTGATATGGGATTAAGCTGGCCACACACATCACTGTGGATAAGTTCTAAGGGTCGGCGTTCCCTTTTGTGATTTGTTCTGGGGAACGGAAGCCTATGATTTTTACCATTACAACAGTTTTCACAAAAAATGTTATCTCCACTCACAGAACAATCAAAACGTCTAACAAGATTCTTAGTGGCTAATTTCTCAAGATTATTGAATCCTAGATGACAAAATCGTTCATGCCACAGAATTTCATCAGAGGAAACGTTCATGCATTTAGCAGCTGAATTAAGGGTGCAATTAAGTTTATACAATTTTCCTACTTTACTGCCTAAGGCAATTAATTCATCGTCTTTATTTACAATCTTACATGAGCTTTCGTCAAAGTAAACTGAGTTTCCAATTTCTGTAATCTGAGGCACAGAAAGTAAATTGTAGGCTAAGCCAGGTACATACAAGACATTCTTAACAACACAGGTATCTACTAGACCTTTAGGCAACAACACCATAACTTCAACATCACCTACACCAACACCGTGCAAGTTTCTACCATCACCAACTTCAATGTTAATTGGAATAGATAGCTCATTCCTACAAGAAAAATCGTTCCTATTATTACACATGTGTGCTGTTGCACCGGAATCAATTACCCAACAATTATTGATATTTATCACAGACAATGCACTGATATAATTTGTTTTACCTGCTACAAAATTGTTTTGGTCTTCTGTGTGGTTCCCATCTTCTTTCTTCAACTTTTCTTGATAGATCCAGCACTTGGTACGTAGGTGTCCCAATTTTCCGCATTCGAAGCATCTTGAGTTTTTCAATTTGGAGGTCACAAGGGATTTTTCACTGAAGTCTGAAGCACTTTGGTTTTTCAGTTTTGCTTCTTCATTCAGAAGACGCTCTGTCACAATATCCCATGACGGTAGTTTTTCATGAGCTTCCAGTGCAGTCACCAGTGTGGAGAAATGGTCGGGAAGTGACGACAGCAAGATTATTACACGACTTTCTTCATCAACAGCGTCATCAATCACACTCAAGGACTCAAATATTTCGACAAATGCTTTGAGATGAGTTTGTAAGTCTTGGTCTTCTTCTAGTTTCATGTTGTAGAGTCTTTTGCGTAGTCTGAACTTGTTAGACCAAGTTTTCTTTTGGAATGAATCTTCAATCTTATGCCATAGTTGCACAGGGTCAGTAGGATCACCCAATAAATAAAGTTGACTTGTTTCGACACCAAGCACAATTGTTGCAAGTGCACTGTCACGTCTTTCTTCAAATTTTCTTCGAGCAGTCTCGTCCGTAGTCTGTGGCATGGTTTCCGTTCCTCGAACCAAGTTCCACAGTTTTTCTTTCATAAGGATCATCTTCATTTGCAGCTTCCACGTAGGATAGTTTTTATCATTAAAGCCGTGAGGCAGTTCTTTGCACTTTCACTTACGGAGCCTGCCATGTTTCTTTCTCTTTCACCGTTTCTGTCTCACACAGCACTAACAAATCACCAACGTCTGTTCTCGCTGTCCCGGGCTGTTTTTCGCTTCGGGACTTAGGATAACCTCACTTGATATTGCTTCATCGAAAGGTTTTCCGGGCCCGAAACCTATTGGAGTTAGGTTAAGTAAGACGAGACACTTGGAGTTTGTATAAGCAGTACACACAGCAGGACACTGTTTACATCACGAAGGATAGCGGTGGAGTAGGCTCCAGCCAAGCCCGAGAACCATAAGCTTAGTTCTCAGCGCGGAGTACTGTCTAAACACATTCTAACACAAGAACACTGTAACATTATCAGTATTATACACATATACATTCAAGGTGCTACAATAAAGGTTTCAACACTTCGTAGGTAAAATATTAGCCAACGTAATAAAGCAAAATCGGATTTAGGTGCTTAGTATAAACCTCTTCTTTGTCGACTTTTAGATTTTACGAAGTAAAATGAGACTGAAATCCTTTCATTCCTCTACCGTTAACTGGCTGAAAACTTATGCTAACATTACTGCAGCGGAACGCTCAGTACAGTAAAATCGAAGTAATATCAACTTTCGAAGGCAGTAAACCAGTCTTCATGAACTAATTTCGTAATTCGTGTCTACAACCTGGCAACATATCTTTACCTTCAGAGAAACGGCGCTTGACGCTACCTCCTACTCACGTCTTGGAGTCTACCCTTTGCATGAAAGCTGAGTACTTGTTAGAATACCTTAACAGGAGTAAACCTAAACACCCTAGTCCCCGTGAGATCGAAGAATCTATGATAACAATTCGTGAAATGTTGACTGCATACCAAGCAGTTTTTCGAGACCTCATAAAGTCACTTGGATGTGTAAGCTCAGAAAATGAAATGACTCTATTGAAAGCAGAATACAAGGACCTCCAAACCAGAGCTGAGAGAGATCTCGCATCACTTTCATCCATGCTTGAGAAATCAAAGTCAGTCGATAACGCTGCAGTTACTTCAGCCTCGAAATTCACAGGAGTGATTGAAAAAACAAAGCACCCCGAAGAAATCGATCGAGCTGCTGACTACGGAGGTGGTGCCGTTGCACTCAGCGCAAACAATAAAGACGGCAAAGGAGGTAATGGATCGAATGACTCTGCACGTAAAGGGAAGAAGGGAAGCACTGTAAAATCTAACAGTCGGAAAAGTTACTTGTCACGGCCTCAAATAGAAGAGCTACAAGAAAAATTAATGATGGCTCAAACTAAATATGAAAACGTGAGGAAAATCAACAAAATAGAGGAAGATATGAGGAAACTTGAAAAACAGAAAGTAGAAATACAAGCACAAGAAGAAATTGACCTACTTAGGATACAACTGAGTGATCAAGACTACAACGAATCTTCCAGTTATGAGGATATTTCTAACTTGAGAACAAGAGAATGGGTTAATCGATCTTCAAGAATTCTCGCGAACGGAGGAAATTCTGAAGTTGGATCAGCTGGCAGCGACTCACCGAACGACAGAGACGTTAACAAATTAAATCCTGATGCCTCCTCGTTTCGACCCAAATACGAGTCAGTAACTCCCAAGAATTCTACGCCGTTGCAAGCAGTTTTAGACCCAGCGACTCGTCATCTGGCAATGTTGGATCTGAAAAAGTTTTCTGCTAGTCCGTATAAAGGTGATAAATTCCTATTCCACGGATGGTTTGCATAGCTTAGTAATCGTATGAAGCCCCTAAATTTATCTCCTATGGATACAATAGATGTGCTGGAAGCACACACCACAGGACAACCAAGAGATCTGGTACAAACCTTCAAAATTGCGTACGGGTACAACTCTTCTTCAGCTTTAAGGATTATCTACGAAAAACTCAAAGAAAGATTCGGCGATGACACTGCTATTGCTGCAGAACCAAGACAGAAAATATTGAGTTTTCCTGTTATTAGAGGATGTGAGGGTGACTTCAACGTAGCTACAAGTTTGAGAAAGCTGAGCGACTTGTGCTTACTAGTTTCGGCCCACATGGACGCAGTTGAAGATCTGCGTACTTTCAATTATGAGTCCGGACTTGAAATTGTCCGTAGCAAGTTGCCAACGTTCTTGTCTAATAGTTGGTGATCATTCAAGGCAAACTATAAGGTGATTCATTTACGTCATCCGGACTTCAGTCGCTTCTGTGCCTTTATCGAGGAGAAGTCCAATATTCTGTGTTCAGACCTAAACAGATCTACAATTAAAGAACATAGGGAAAACATCTCCTCTGCTAATGTCGTAGCGAGGAAAGCCTCTGCACTGCAAACTGGCACAGTAACCGAAGCACCTGAAAAAGCATACAAGTGTCAGTTACATAAATCAAACACTCATTACATCCAAGAATGTGCGTTATTTTCTGGACTCGATCGTAAGACCAAGAAGCAGCTGATCGTGAATTACGGACTCTGTTTCAGGTGTTTGAACAATCACTTAGCAGAAAACTGCAACACGAAAGTAAAGTGCGACACCTGTAAGGCAGAAAATCACATTAAGGTGATGCAGTTTGAAAACAGAGGGCCAAGAGGTAAAAAGAAATTTCCTGCTGAGCACGTTCACTCTGCTCAGCCCGTTCATTCTGCTCAGCAGGTGAAGAATAATGAGCAACAAAGCAAAGTTTCTAAGTGTACAAATATATGTGGCTCTACTCTTGGTAAAAGTTGCAGTAAGACTCTACTAGTGAAGGTGACTGCTCCTGACGTAAGTACAAAAACGTTTAAAACTTACGCAATTATTGATGAACAATCTACAAACTCCTTTGCTGCGCCCGAACTTCTTGATTACCTCAACATTAGTTCCCCAACTTGTGAATATTCTTTGAGTACAACTAATAAGTTAAATTCACGTATCGCGGGCCGAACTGTAAACGGTTGTAGAATTCAGGGCATTGGCGAATCCGTGGTGTTCGATCTCCCTAAATTGTACGAAAGCAGATTCATTCCTGATACTAGATCGGAAGTTGCTACTCCAGATATTGTGAATAGTTTCCCAGAACTTTCCGAGCTTTCTTGTAATTTTGTGCCGTTGGATACTAACGTAAAAGTTACTTTATTGCTAGGTCGAGATTCAGGCCAACTAATGGCTACTACCACTATCGGGAACAAACCTCCCATTGCTCATAAAACTCCGTTGGGTTGGGCGTTAGTGGGTCAGAGCTGCCCGGGTGAGCAGGAAGTTTCTGATCGTAGTAAAATTTTGACATGTCGTACTACTTTAGATCATGAGCATTACGCGGCGTCCCCTGTATTTCCAACGCCTGACAAGCTATTCATTGAAAACAAAGATGATCATATCGAAGGTCTTTCCGTCGAGGATCGTAGGTTTTGCGACATAATACAAAAGAACATCCGTGTTAACTCATACGGAAATCTAGAGATCCCGTTGCCGTTTAAAAATGAACTACGGTTAATGCCGGATAATAAACGCGCCGTGTATAACAGGCAATTTAACACGCTCAAACGTTTGAAGGATAAACCGAGCGAGCTGAAAGAATGCGTCGAGTTTATGTCGAATATGAATAATTCGGGTCATGCTGAATGCATTCCATCAAATGAAGTTAATCTTAATAACGGTAGGATATGGTATTTGCCATTGTTTCATGTAAGACACCCTGAGAAAAACAAGGTTAGGTTAGTGTTCGACAGTGCAGCATCCTATGGCGGCACAAGTTTAAATTCCATGCTGTTACAGGGACCTGATCAGAACAATAACTTGCGCGGCGTTCTTACTAGATTCCGTGAAGAAGACGTTGGTTTCGTAGCTGACGTTTCCTCGATGTTTCACTCCTTTCACGTTAGTTCAGAATATAAGGATTACATGAGATTCTTCTGGTACAAAGACAACAACCCGGAGAATGCTCTGGCCGAATATAGAGCGCGCGTTCACATATTCGGAAACACGTGCAGTCCTGCTATAGCAACTATAGGGTTACGCAAGGCCGCAGATTCTTTACTAACCGATAGAGAATGTTCAACTTTGAATTATAAAACTCATCAGTATATTCACGATAACTTTTACGTGGATGATGGGTTAGGAACTGCTCGTACGAGTACAGAAGCTATATGCATTCTTAAGAAAGCTAAAGAAGCTCTTTCGCAATATAACATTACTCTTCACAAAATAGTATCTAGCGATGAGTCTGTTGTCCAGGAATTTCCGGACCATGAACGCGGAGAAGTTACCATTTTGGATTTAGACGATTCATTAGAACATCGCACTCTTGGAGTAGCGTGGAATGTAATTTCAGATTCATTCGGTATTAAAGTAAATACTCCCGATAGAGACTTTACAAAGCGCGGGATATTATCAGTAATTAATTCAATTTACGACCCTATTGGTTTGGTCTGCCCTATAGTTCTCGGCGGCAGATTAATACAGAGGGAAATTTTACCTTGTAAGACTGACGAGAATAATTACTATTCAACGTACGATTGGGACGATCCCCTGCCCGACCAGTCACGCTCTAAATGGGATCAGTGGAAAAACTCCCTTTCTGCTTTGCCCAATATAAGTTTACCTAGAAATTTGAAACCTAAAAAGTTTGGACTAGTAAAGAATATTTCTTTGCATGTTTATGTGATGCCTCGGCGAAAGCTGTTGGAAATGTGATGTATCTGAAGTTCATAAATTGCATGGACGATGTTCATATTGGTTTTCTTTCCGCGGAAAGTATACTAGCACCGCGTTCTGCAACTTCCATGCCTAGGCTAGAATTATGCGCAGCTGTAAATGCTGCCCATTCGGCCTATCGAGCCGTTACGGAATTAAACAATAAACCAGAGTCCGTTTCATTTTATACTGACAGTAAGGTAGTTATCGGTTACCTAAATAATACGAATAAAAGGTTCTCTCAATACGTAACTAGAAGAGTGCAAATGATAGCAAATGTTTGTTCGCCTTGTCAGTGGAACTATATTTCAACTAAAAATAATCCTGCCGATATAGCTACGCGGCCTATTAGCGTAAACGACCTGACTAATACAAATTGGTTCGTTGGTCCGGAAGATCTTTATCTAAACGATACTAATGCTACGCCACCTGAACAACTTGAAAATTTACCTGAAGAAATAACTGACATTAATGTTCTGTACTCGGGTAATAAAAGGCAGTCGCCATTTTCGCAATTGCATAGTAGGTTTTCATGGTGGCCCAAAGTTATAAAAACTGTTAAATTGGTAGTCCGGTTCCTCTTGTCGAAGTGTCCTAAATTTACAAAAAAGTTCAATTTGTCGGATGATCAAAATCTGAGCAATTCTGCTCTGCGTGGGATATTGAAGGATATCCAAGAAGATTCATTCAAATTACAATATAATCAGATCTTGAAGAACGATCCTCTATCAGGTAAAGATAGCCTAATTAATCTAAGTCCAATTCTTGACGATTTCGGCATTCTGCGTGTCGGAGGTAGACCGCAATATAGCAACTATCCTTTCAGTATTAAAGCTGGGTTTACACCACGGTACACATTAGAAGGTAGGAGCATTCAAGTAATTTCTCGAAAGGGCCCTGGGTGTGGTGACGTCACGGGCCTAGAACGAATAGCAACCCAGGAATACGCCACCTGGCGACAATATGTGACATTATCGAGTCAGCTGTACGACAAGTTCGACAACAACAATACCACATTGGCGGCCATTGAATCGGGCGCAATGGCGACTAGATTTTAAAACAAAATCTACGTATATCTAGAAACTGGTGTAAGGTAATTGCCTCATAATTATTCAATGTAGCTCGAAAGTGTAAGGTGTGAAATTGAAAATTTTTTATAACTAGTTCGTTATCTGGGAATTTATTGGAAATTTCTGGGGGCATTTCATGTGGTTTGTGTATTTATGGTAGTATAATTTAGTTGAAAGTTTTTCTGAATACGTTGCTACGCTACAATGGAAGAAATAATGCCAGGCAAATTTTTATTAAAAGTGCTTAATTAATTATGTTTTAAAACATTTCTTCATAAATTGTAATTATCCGTGCCAATTGAAAGGGTGGTTGAAGATGATATTTTATTCAGCTGGTATGCCAATTTGCTTGAATTTAACAATTATAAATGTCTGTCTATTCATTTTTGTGAGGTTTTTAAAATTTCACTTTATTGAGTGATTTATTAATGATAGTAACCAGAATTGTTTAATAGTTCAATTATGATTATTGATCATAATCTGGATACTTGGCAGAGATGGAAAGACTATGAAAAAATTGATCAATAATAATTCCACCTATGCATTACAAGACTGAACTATCACATTACTTCAAATTGTAGTTCTAAATGAAGTGCTAAATTTGTAGATTTGTAGCAGTTAAAATACTAAAATCAGATTTCATTTAAACAGAAAGACATGTATCACACCACAAATTGCAGTCTAGAAAATAATTTTGCAACAAGTAATACAAAGATAGATTATACTAAATTCAAAGGTTAATCTGAAGGATATGACAGTAATCGATTTTACACTTTTCGTTGCCTAAACCTAATTAATTGAATCAAAATAAACAAGTTTTCTTCTATGCACTTTCCGTCTGAAATGAGTATTTTACGAGTTATAGCGGTAGGCTTAGTTTCGTCTTTGATGACAAATGCGCTTGAATAAACAGCTACTCATTGATTTTTGAATTTTTGTTGTTTGAATCATGGTAATAACATCAAAATAAACTACTTTTCTTCTGTACATTTTGTTCGTCAAATTAGTATTTAACGTGGTAGAGCGGTAGGTTTGGCTTTGTCTTTGACGCTGAGAGCGCGGTCAGCAAAACTCCATTGCAGTGTTGCTATTCCGCGGGGTTGATAAATTATTTACCGCTTCTAACACTAGAGTTGTATTAGTAATTTACTGCTTCAGATAATAAAATACTCATTTCAGACGGAAAGTGCATATAAGAAAACTCGTTTAATTTCATTAAATTACCTATGTTTAGACATTGAAATTTACGAAATTGATTACTGTCTATGCGTCAGATTTACCAATTTAAATGCAGATTTGGTCAATATTGATTTTAGGTGCCTCACAGAAATTCATAATCCGTTCCAAACAATCACTAAAGGAATACATTTAAAAGCGTTTTACACGAATGTCATTCTGCTCGCTGATGTATTATTTTCAAATTATTCAACTTTAAAGTTGGCTTTTGCGCGCCAAAGAAAGAGAGCGCAACGGAAGCTAACCCCCTATTACAAACGTAAACAGGTTGGGTCGTGAGGAGGAGCCACAGTTCTTCTAATGGAAATCATAAATAATGGTTACCTAAAGGCGTTTTACATGAATGTCATTCTGCTCACTGATGCGATATTTTACAGTTACTCAACTGTAATACTGTTCACGTTGTACAGAGAAACCATCAGTTGAAAGATGGCTGCTATCGTAGAAAGGTGGCTGCCATCTAAAATGACTGCCACCCAGTATGGTCGCCCGGTACGGTGTAAACGTAATTGCAGACGTCACCCTAATGGGTGGGTTAGAACCTTTATTTATAATTTTTACCAGAAGAACTGTGGCTCCCCCTCACGACCCAACCTGTTTACATTTGTGCTAGGGGGTTAGCTTCCATTATTAATATTCCGCTTGGCAGGCTCGCTTCCTTTGGAGTGCGAAAGCCAACTTCAAAGTTGAATAATTAGAAAATAACGCATCAGCGAGCAGAATGACATCCGTATAAAACGATTTTAAATGTGTTCCTTTAGTGATTGTTTGGAACAAAATTATTAATTCCCGTGAGGCACCTAAAATCAATATTGACCACAGATTTTGACAAAAACCAGGGTAAATGTGTAGCGTTGGGTAGTAATTGATTTTTCACTTTTGGGTGCCTAAAAATAGTTAATTAGATAGAAATGAACAATGTTTCTTCTATGCACTCTCCATTGTAAATGAGTATTTTACGAGTTATAGCAGCAAATTAGTTACGGCAACTCAAGTGTTTGAAGCGGCAAGTAATTCATCGACCGCGTCGGATGGCAACACTGCAATGGAGTCTCGCTTCCAACGCGCTAGTCATCAAAGACAAAACTAAACCTACCGCTCTAACTCGTAAAATACTCATTTGTCACAGAAAGTGTATAGAAGAAAAGTAGTTGATATATAAGTTATTACCGTGATTCAAGCAACAAAAATTAAAAAATCGATGAGTAGCTGTTTATGCAAGCTCGTTTGTCATCAAAGGCGAAACTAAACCTACCGTTTTAACTCATTAAATGCTCATTTGCTGCGGAAAGTGCATAGAAGAAAACTTCTTTATTTTAACCTAATTAACTATGTATAGGCACCAAAAAATGGAAAATTGATTACTGCCAAGCGCTACACATTTACCAAAACCAGAAGTGTTGATAAGAAACTAATTATTCAAATAAATGACAATTCTACGCAGATAGCATGTGTCATAGATTTTTAATTTCAAGTTTCATTATAAAGGTAACTTTGCAACTACAATTTTAGATGAACAAGGGCCAAATGTTTAGTTAGTTGTATTGATTTAAATTATCAATTGCAGGAGATTTGTAGAAAGAATAAAGAACCAGGTTGTGGGGATGTTTTCTAATAATAAGAAAATATTGAAATGTGTTAGCCTATAAATGTATATTTGTTGTTATTAGTATCAAAACTACACAGCCTTTGAAGAGCATTTTGAATGCAAGTTTATGTTTGAATGCAAGTTTATGTTTGAATGCAATAATATTGCTGGCTTGTAGAGATGTCTAAGGGTATGAATTTCAATGTGGCTATGCTTGAAGGAAAGATGTATATGGTGATTGATATCAGTGGGACATTTTTTAAAATCACAAATTTTTATTGTCTATATTTAGCTGATATAAAAGAAAAAGGGGTTGAAAAGAGCAATTGACTATGTTATATGGATGATTGAAACTAGAGAGTAAATGTGAAGGAGAGGACCATAATCTATTTTCCACTTTTTGGTGCCTAAACATATATAATTAGATCTGAATAAACAATTTTTCTTCTATGCACTTTCTGTCAATAATGAGTATTTATCAAGTTATGGGTGTAAATTACTTACCGCAACTCTAATGTTTGAAGCGGAAGGAAATTGATCAGAGGGGAAGACTACAATGGACTTTCCGTATCGATGCGTTTGAATGATCAAGCCCATTTCAGCCATCAAAAACGAAAATTAACTTACCGCCATAACTTGTTGTTTATGGGTGATAACCTTTATTGTGTTGTTAGCTAAAAGATCCTAGAAGTGGGTTCAGGCTTCGCGGGATTTGCTATTGATAAATTTCAAAGTACCCAAACGTACTTGAACAGCTAGAGCGTGCAACGGTTTCTGCTGTATGGAACACAAAACTAAACCTACCGCTATAACTCTTAAAATACTCATTCGCCGCAAAAAGTGTATAGTAGAAAAGTAGTTTATTTTGATGTTATTACCATGATTTAATGACCAAAAATTAAAAAATCGATTAGTAGCTGTTTATTCGAGCACATTCCAGTCATCAAAGACAAAAAATTAACACACCGCTATAACTCGTTAAATACTCATTTACAACAGAAAGTGCTTAGAAGAAAAAAGTTTTGTTTCATCATATCAACTACGTTTAGGCAGCAAAAATTGGGAAATCGATTATGGTCCTCTCCTTCTCAAATACCCAAAAGAGAGAGTAATGACAACGAATATATGGGTGGAAATGAGTTTTACATTTACATTAACTGCCTGATGTATATTCTAAAATATAATTAGGGTAAGGGAAAGTGGGAGAATATGAGTAGTTTATTAAAAATCTCTCAAGATGAAATGACAAGCTGGAAAGGAAAGAATTTAGTAATGGATTGAGTGATTGAGGGAGGAACACTGGAAACCAATCTTATGGGTCATGAGGTTACATCCTACTATTTATGTGAATGAAAAAAATTTGTAAGGCTTTTGCAGTCTTCAACTAATCTCAGCCCTCTTTGCTTCCAATTTCCAATAGGGAAAAATAAATTTCCCAGCTGAAACAGAAATGATTCAATCAAGAGGCATGTGCAGATCAGTTATTACACATTGTTGTTGTAGTATGTTTATTGTTATAGTCCAATTAATTTTATTCTTGTACTAAGTTCTGGTATCAGTAGTATCAAGATTTTGTTATTACGGCCGTAGGAGCAAATAATATTAGTCATGATTGATGATTCTACCAACTTCCTGTACCTTGTCTAATTCTTTCTCATTGTCCAACAGGAAGAGTGTGGTCAAGTTAATGGATGCTACTTGCCAGTCACTGCCTTGGGAATGTTTCACCTTTAATAAATGCTGCATCATGCCATATACCCACTTCAGTTGGACATGAGTTTACATTGCCTGTTCAAATAATTGTCAACTGAGTTAGGTAATTCACAAAGTGTCAAAATATTCTACTTCTCAGACAGTAACTAAGTAAGCATGCTCAACTCCACGAGCAGCTTAAAAGAGAGCCTCTCAATCTCCTAAATTGGCAAGCATTGAAGCTTGCCAGACTGTTTATGATGTTACTATGACATCCTCACTACTGTAACTCCTGAAAGTGTAACTAGAAGAAGTTTAATTTTTTAAAGCATCTCTACAACTTCCCCATCTGGAACTAATAGAAGCTGTCAAGAACCCTGGGTCAACCAGATCTTAATTTTGATGAATGTCTAGTGGCAGAAAATCTCAAGGCATTTTATGACCCATCTTGTTGAAGGAATTTATTTTCATGCCCCATGAGGGTCAAAAGGACATCAAAAAACAAGGAATGGCAGAAAAAATGCTGTTAGAAAAAAAAGGACTCCTGTTCTGTATAAAAATTTCAACATTATATCACAAATACATTCAAAGGTGGGACCCTTTTTGACAATATTCATTCTTCTAATTCATGATTGGCAGTAATGGATACTGGCATTGCAAAGTGCATTATGGAAGCTTTAACATTTACCACAAGGCTCGTCTACTGCAGAAACTCCAAAATGTTCGTCTTCATCTTGAGATACATGAAGACCCCCGTGGAGTTTCTGATCCGTACCCCTTTTGCCTGCAATTGCAAGACTCTCTGATCAGCAGCTGAGAGAGACACCTTGGGCTTCTTTCTGAAGGTAAGATGATTGAACTCTAGTCAGAATGGAAAAATAAATGGCACAATGATAGTCAGCATGGTTCAGGTGATGGTTTGTGTATATACGTTTAGTATTTCAGGCGAATTACGTTGAGTTAACATGTGAGATGTTACATTAATTATTTTGTGAAATTTAGGCTTGCTTTGAGAGAAGTGTTTTATTATTCATGATGTTATGTTAATTTTTTGGTAATGAAAAGCTTCATATAACATAACTCCTGTCAACTTGCTACAGTGTTTGTTAGAAAGATGTATGTCCTTTTCCTTTCCATTTCCTTTCTTTCTATCTTCTTTCCATGTCTCTCTCCTCTTATTCCCCTTCAGGGGGAGACAACTTTTGTATCCATGGGAATTAGCGCTCCCATGGGGACAATGTGAGGGCCCGAGCTTAGATTTAAGTAGGCCTTCTTTTTGTTGAAATTGAATGTTTGGTTATGTTAACTGACAATCTTTGTTCGGTTCACTGTTGTCTTGTTTTTCAGCACCTAGTACTTTCTACTTCAACTTTGATCTTGTTTCATTAACTTCTTTCTCAATTTAGTGTTTCTATGCCCTTTCTGCACAGATTCAGCGTTCCTTTAACTCCTTACTAAATGGTTTCTTCTTCCTTCCTCTCTTTGGATCTCATTTGTTGAGGATAGGGAGGTTCAAACTAACCAATAATCTAACCTAATTCTTCTCCCATCCTTTCTCCTGCTTGTTTTCAGGGAATTTCGGATTCATTTGCATTTCCTGGTGTACATTTTTGGTCCTGCTCACCATTTCACGGTTTGCAATTTATAGTCATCCTCTTCATCCTGTTCTTACTACAAGTCTCCTTTCATCACACAGACATCTCTTCCAAGTTCCAACTTCTCTCACTGTGATGATGAATTGCACCTACATCACAGAAATGTTGTTTTGTTGTGAGTTTGCTAATTTTTTTTTGCCTCTCAGGTTCCGAAACAGAAGAAAAAGGACCCTCAACCCATTAGCAAGAAAAATACGGATAAGAAGAGGAAGTGTCTCCAGTTATGTGCAAGGGAAGTATGGAAAAACGAAAATTTTTTGAAACAGAAAAAGTGAAAGGCCGTACGTGTGTGGAAATGAAAATATATTTGTTGCTGAAGGAAGAATTCTTCAACGCTAAATTGTTATCACAATAACTTCAACTTAAAAGCACCCCTGGGGGGAGACAAGTATTTTATCTGTGTGAATTAGTGCTCCAATAAGGAGCATATGAGATCTCGAGCTGACGGTTAAGTAGCCCTTTTTTATAATGAATAGGTTTTTGCTTTTTACGGACTCATTCAGTTCTTGGTTTTGTTAAGCAGAAATCAGTCATTTGCCTGGCTTTGGTAAGACAATTCGTGAAGTAATCGATTCAAACTGTCCCAGGCCTAACACTTGTTGCTCGCAGATTACATTCTCCCTCATCAAGTTTTATGTGAAGTGTAGAAATGTACAATCAATCAGAGTAGATCATTACGAAAGACATGTGTGAAAGAAAAAGGGACAAAATAACGAACAATTAAGTTTTTCCCCTCGATGAAACTTGGTCTCTAAAGTGTCCCATTTTGGTAAGACTGGTATGACCCGTGCATCATGCACAGTCCTGCAGCGCTACAGGAGCGTTGAACAAAACATAAATTATTGCGTTTACTTTATTAAGTTGAATTTAATTCGCATGTCCTCTAAGTATTCTGGGGTACAGCAGAGCATTGCAGATTTTTACAAATGTGTATCTAACTATAACTTTCAATTTTTAATGATGGAAAACACGGAGCACTTCTGTTGAAATGAAGAGGGGCAAATTTTTCTTAGAATTCTACTATGCGATTATTCAGCTACCAGAAGACTTGAAGTAGTTCACATTACTAATTGGTGTCAAGGGGTTTAGGACCCAATATATAATTAATCATCAGGGAGACACAACTACTGTGTGAAAGGAAATTAGCTATCCCAGGGGGATACGAGGGGTAGGCCTAGTCAAAAAGTTCTCAGACAATGCCACAATTTCTTTATTTAACAACTCATTACTTTTATTTTTCTACATAAGCTCCATTGTGGTCTATACACTTTTGTAATTTATTTTTCCACCTGTAAATGCCTTCCTCATGAAATTGGGGGAGGGGGAGCTTGTTCCAGTAGGTTCTGTACGAGAGAGATGTTTTCATTTGTTGCTGTTGTGAGCCTTCCTCCTCATGGGTCGTCATCAAGTTGGACTCTTCCCTCTTTAGAGCGTTCAATCCAATCATAAACGACTGCTCTACGTGGTGCAGAGTCTCCATAAACCTGCTGTTAGCAAAGCTTCGATGATTTCAACAGGTTTCCAATTTAGTTTAGTTAAAAATTTGATGTTAGCTCTGATCTCAAAATTTGTCATTTGAAAGGTTGAAAATTACTATTTTGAGATGCAACCTCTCTCGATGCTGACCTGACACAGACTGATGAGAAAGCTGCAAGTTATCAAGGAAGCTCTAAGGACAGGTTTCAACTTGTTAATCTCTGTTCAGTTCAAAATTATGGCAATTGTCTGAGAACTTTTTGACTAACCCTCGTATTCCATGTTGCACTGCTTGAAGAGATTTAACGTGAAGCCGCGCTGTAACGCATTATAGCCAGACGTCATATCGTCTTAGAAGTTTGAAGATGAAGAAACTGCAATATGGCCGGGCGCGCTACGTTGGTACATCGGGGGTTTCAGCGTGGGTAAGTCGTCCGGCCATAAATGGGTGGGCAGCTGAAACCCCACTACGGGGTTTGGATGCCCAGTGCGTTCGACTGTACAGTGTTGTGAACAAATTTTAATGGGGAGACACTTGTAATCTTGAGTTGCAATTATAACCACGATGCTCATAAAATTTTGATGTTTCAAATAATAGTGATGTTCATCTTGTGTGGTGATTTGGAAGAGTCTGGTACGAATTAAATTATGTGACCTTCGGTGTGACATAGTTTGAGTAACTGAAGCGCTAGCTACTACTACTACTACAAATTGTCCCATTTTGGTTAGACCGATATGACCTGGATCCAATACATGTACAGTTTATCATAAAAGGGGTACAACTTCTGTATCCAAGGGAATTGGCGATCCTAGGAGGAATATGTGAGGTCCCGAGTAGCGAGTTAGGTAGGCTTTTTTTGTTGAAATAAAGTTTGTATTATGGGATGAACAATTTTTTTTGGTTCACTGTTGTCCTGTTTCTCAGCTGCTGCTGCTACTACTACTACTACTACTTTTTCATTAAACTTTTATCATGTTTCATGAACTTCTTTCTGAATGTACAGTTTCAATGCACCTTGTGCATAGATTCCGCGTTTCCTTAATTCCATATTTAACAGTCCCTTCTTCCTTCCTCTATTTCGAACGTCTTTGTTGCGGTTAGGGAGCCTTTAACCTAACATCTGATCTCGAATCAACGTTGCGTAAAATATAGACATAACTTTTTAATATCGTAAATCACGCTCTAAGAGTCCCTAGGGCTTTGCAAGTTCCAAAAACGTTATTTTCACTTTCCAGCCTGCGTGTTTATGTTTTAACTTTTTTAGCATTCATTTTTATCCTTTCACAGTTTCTGATTTTAGCAACGACAGTACTTCTAAGGTGTGGTAGTAGCTGTAATGTGTTCCAAAATTGTCCAGCCCATGCTAATTGTCTCTTGGTTTTTACAGGGTCGGCCAGAAGTAACTTACTCTTGTAATTTGATAATATTAGTAAAACTATGAACGCTAGGAAGTTGAAATTGATTTATTGAAAGAAAAATTTTTTTATAGGTTAACAACACTATTGTTATTAACAGGAAGAGAAAGAGTATTGTTGGGAGAGTGCTTTCCAAATAACTTAATTTTACGATTTGGTAACATCCCTTGGTCTCCTTGTTCTCCAGATTTGTCCCCATGAGACTTCTTCTTGTGGGGCTCCCGTAAGTCACGAGTTAATGTAGCCAATTTAACAAACTTGCAAGAACTTGAAAATAAAATTTTATATGAAATAGCTCAACTCTCGCCTGATACACTGAGGAGCGTTATGGAAGCGACAAAGAAAAGAGCTCTAATTTGTCTAAACAGTCGTGGCACTCATTCGAACGTATTTAAAATTTAGCCTTGATAAACCATAAAAATGTTATTCTTTCAAATTAAACAAGTTTCAACTCCCTAGCGTTCATAGTTTTTCTAGTATTAGCAAATTAAAAGGCTCGGTTACTTCTGGTCCACCCTGTATAATATGTATAGCGATTGGTGTTATTTTTATATTTATAGCATTTCTTTAAGAGTTATCTTCACGTTGTTCTTGGTGTTATAACGGAAAGGTATTTCTAAGAGATTTCAATTCTGCAGGATAGATTTCACAAATTGTGTATTTTACGTTTCAAGCTTCTGGTTACAGCTGAAGTCTTAAAATTTGTTATGTCCAACAGGAAAGGAAACGAGATTTGTAATTTCTAAGCGGTGACAGGAGGAAACATAAGCGTGGCCAACCTGTTATCTGATGGGGGACTTATTCATAAAGTAATGGAATTTGTTAAAAAAGTGAATGTATTAGGGAATATATGATGTTAAATCTGAGTGGACCCACCCAGTTCAAGAGTGGCGAGGTTGTGTTTTAATGTTTGTATTACGGTTTGCCTATGTCTTAGTCTTGTAGCAGTTGGTATGTTCTGCGGCACAGTTTAGAACCTAAATGGCCGAGCGTACTGCGCTCCTCAACGCAGAGTTGAGGTAAGTGAGCTGGAGCTCTTACCCAGCGCGGGTAAGACGCTCAGCCAAAGTGAGGGTGTTTGGAACCCCAACTTTGGGGTCCTAGCTTCAATCCTTCCACATTCATTGTTCTATTGCATCCATGTACCCTGGTTCTTCAGGTAAAAATTACGAGTTTCAGCTATATTGGCCTCAATCTTTGTTCATATGGTGATTGAATCCATGTGATGACTGGTAAAAAGAAGCAAATGTTGTGATGAGTGTTAGTATGTCCATGACAGCTCCTTTTCGGGTGGCTCATGCTAAACGGTAGTTATCGACATTTATGTAATACTATATTGCTGTGTAACGAATGGGGGTGAAGTTCTGGAGAATTGTTGTGGCCCGACGAAAGGAGGGCGTACTTAATGATTTATGCCAGTTATTGTTGAAGTCGGACATGAGTTCTGTTTTTGCTGAAACGTGTATTGTATTGAAATGCATCGTACTTGACTGAGTAAGATGGAATATGCGAACAATAACGTCGTAATTGAAGTAATCTGTATAGATAGCGGAGAAAGATGGAAGAAACTCATGACCTCAGTGTATCACCGTACAACAACACAGCAACTTTGGTAGAAATGCCAAAGCGACAACTAAATAGTCTATGACCGAAGTTGTTGTTAAGTGAGATTATTATTATTATTATTCATTTATATATATATATATATACATAAAACTGGAGCTAATGGCATATTATAGGATGTGTGCCGTATATGTCTGTACACATACATATATATATATATCTGTATATTTATTCATTAAAGGACGTAGTGTTCACTATAAAATTGCTACAATAATGTATTTATCGAACCCCTCAGGGGGATACAGGTATTGTATCTATGGGAATTAGCGCTCCCAGGGGGACTATGTGAGGGCCTGAGCTAAAGGTTAGGTAGGCTTCCTTTTGTTGTAATAAAATAGGTTTTTGTTTTGTTACGGACCATCTTTTTTCGGTCCTCTGCTGTCCTGTTTTTCAGCACATACTACTTTCTTCTTCAACTTTTTTCTTGTTTCATGAACTTCTTTCCTAGCTTACTGTTTCTGTGCACCTTGTGCATAGATTCCGCGTTCCCTCAACTCCATACTAAATGGTGCCTTCCTCTTTCCTCTCTTGGAACATCTTTGTCGGGGTTAAGGGAGGCTAAAACTTTCTTATATAATAATAATAATGTATTCATCGAATAAATATGGATGTAAGGCTACTTTTTCCATGTAATTGCATGTTTTACTGTATTGAGGGATTTTCACTGGGAAAAGTGTAGCTACTGGAATGACTACAGCAATACTGCCAATATTCCTGGAGTTACTCAAAGCTATACTTTTAGTTTAACAATGCTCGTTATTCAAATTTTCAACTATTTAGACGTTGATCATGTACAGAGCAATTCGAAAATTAAATAATCTAAGCTAACACGTTCTTTATAACGCAATTTGATGTAGCGGTGATTATTCAAAAATCGTCTGAACAAATCGGTAGGTAAGAGAAAGACAGCACAGCAGATTATGAAAGAGGTGCAAGAGAAAGATTTGTGCGGAAGACTTCGGGAGCCAATTCTTATAATTTATAATTTGAATTTATACGATGCCCGTAATATATTTATGTATATAAATAGTCCGAAATAAATGTGCATTAAAGATGATGGACATCGTGAAAAACTAATCCTGCTTCCTATGCATGTCGTTCAACAAGTATTCTAAAAGAATTGAAGACTTTCTAGAAGCGGAAAGCATTGTTTGCAAGACTAATTTCATCCTGTGGTTTATTTACGTTGACGAACTATGAACTCTGTGTTTCTTTCTGAAAATATAAAGTAACATCATGAGGACTTTCATTTGATTTATCCTTTAAACACTCGAAAAAAAACATTTGAATTTTAGAATTACAATGAGTATGCAAGTCCTAAACGGAGCTTTGGATTGATAATTATGAAGGTTTTGCTCAGTATGCACACAAATTTTAGTTATTACATGGCTATGAAGCATTGCATACAAGATTATCAAAGTTATTCAGTATCATAGTTTCCAGACTATTTAAATATTTTTCAATACGAATGTGCGGAAACCCGGCAGTTCCTGCCATGGTGCAATCGTACGTACGACAGCCAGTGCATCGCTGCCGCGAGTGTGGTGTGGGTCACGTGGTATGGGTGTGGCAACGTCATCAGGTCAAACGTCTCCTATTGGCTGGCTTGTCCAACGGTTGCGAGCAGCTGTCCCCTTTGAAGTGGACCTACCTGTCTTGTGTATATCGTGGTTTACACGGAGGGTGACTTCCCCGGGGCAACGCCCTCTCTCCCTCCCCGCCTCTTCAAAAAACCCCCAATCCCCCGGTCTAACGCCTCCCACTACTACCCCATGCGTGTCGACGCTGCTGCCCCACATGCTGGGACTGCCTGTGGAACGACGCCACGACGGAGAGACAGTCAGGGATGCCAGATGCAGGGAAATTTCCCTGCTTTAGGGAAATTTTGGGTCCCAAAGGGAAAAAGGGAAAAAACTTCGAAAACCTTATGAAAACAGGGAAATTTTGCTATGCGGCTTCATTTTCATGTAAAATTATATGTGAGTGATTAGCTACTTAGCATTTTGTGCTAAGCTACTTTGTATTTATAATTTTTAACACTTGTCGGACATGTTCGAACTTTGATACACGTATATTGTACGCGTACATACTGACTAGGAGCAATCAGAGGCGCCAATGCATCGCAATCGCGCAGCGCCAGTTCAACTTCACGCGGTTCACGCTTCATAGAGTCGCAGATCCTTATCATCACAGCTGCATTAGTCATTGTAATTATTGTAGTGAGAGGAAATTGAAGAGACGCGCTTCAGCATTACTGAAATTTTGAAGTAAATTATTGTAATATGTAAAGCAGTGGAAATGAAACCCCACAGTCAAAAGTAAGACGTTAACGTTTTATTCATACTCAAAAGTACCTAGAGTTGTGGGAAGCTGAAATGAAATTCAAAGGGTGGCTCAGTAAAAATTAAAAAGGAGCAGAATATTTTCAATGTAAATTATGTGATGTAAATAGATGGAAAAGCTGGCAGATCAGAGTTTGAAAACCATGCGGAAATGACAAATACAAAAATGTAGAAATTAAAAAAAACAAACAAACAAAACAAACATCGGCATCTTATTTCCAATCAAGCCTGATACATATATGATCTTGAGCATTGGTTTTTCAAATGACTTAAAACTAACACTATATATAGGACACCATGACGGTTCCCCCGTAGAGCCGGTACCCATTTCCGACACCTGGGTTGAGTGGGGTATTGTGCTTGAGCTTTCCCTTATACCCAACGGGGAAAATCGCCGCGCCAGCGCCGGGATACGAACCTTCGTCTCCAACATACAAAGCCGATCCCTTAACCACTGTGCCACGGCGGGCACAACAAGAAGTTCTTTGGATACGTAGAACGGTATTAAACGAAGAAAAACTACACAAGTAGAAGAAGGTGAAATTAGACTTGTTGCATTTTTATATGAGCATAATCTTCCGCATTCTATTGTTGAACATTTAGTCCCAGTTGTGAAAGCAGCTTGTACTGATTCGGAGATAGCGAAAAGCTTCAAATGTGGTGGGACTAAGTGTATTGCAATTGTGAAAAATGTTTTAGGAGGCGATGTGAGTGATAATATTTGTGAGCTCTTGAAGAATCATTATTTTTCTCTGATAACGGATGAATAAACATATAAACGAAGTACAAAGTATTTGGCATTGGTGGCAAGGGTTGTTAAAAAAGATCTTGTGAAAGATCCATTTTTGACTATCATTACACTCATTAGTGCTACAACATGTTTGCATGGAAAAATGAAGGAGCTGTTCACTGAAATAGGTATATTTGATTAAAGGAATATGATTCTATGTATGTACGTATGTATGTTTAAAGAATCTACAAAACAGGGAAATTTTTGGTCAAAAAAGGGAAATTTTGAGACTAAAACAGGGAAATTTAGGTTAGACCATCTGGCAACCAGTGTTTCCACGAGCAGGGTAATTACCCCAGTTTAGGGTAATCAGGGGTACCCTAGGGTAATGTTTAGGGTAATGAAAAATATGGGCAAATCTAGGGTAATCAGAGCTCCGTGAAGTAAGTGACCGCCTAATCTACGAAAAATAGAAAATTGAAAGCCAATATGCAAGCACCCTACTGGGTACCACTTGAATGAAATGTACTGAAACGGGTCAGAATTTAGTGTTCACAAAACTGCACTGCTGCTGTGGTTAGTGTCGCATATTTGAATGTCATCAGGTATCGCTCACGAAAGACGGCGTCAAGATACGAAGCGATAATATCTCTTGTCCACTTCGTTTTGACAAATGATTCTGAGTTGCATTTTGCTAATAAAAACTCGATCGGTGTCAGCAACAGCCAGTCGACGAAAGTCACTGTCCTATCCTGATTGCGCTAGTGGTTAAAGCTTCAACAGAATATTGACAGGTATGTTCGTTGTATTGTTAAATTCTACAGCTAATATATTTCATCGTAGAAATAATTAATAGGTTCACTCTTGTGATAGTCATTTAATTAACAGCAGAGTTACCTCACAGCGCCAGTATTTTGCCAGCTAATTAGATGGAAGGGGTCCTATTTCTTAGCCATGTTGCACGCCAAAGAAGCATGTTACTGTAGCGATGCAAACAAAAATATTTAGAGGGGGTTCTTTGACACTTCGAGTTACAAAAGGTGCTGAAAGCGAAAGGAAGAAGTTGTAAAATTAGTTACAAAAATTCATATAAACAAAAGAGAACAGTTATCGACTTAAAACTTGCAATATATGTTTGTATTCTCACTGTCTTTCTTAGGCGTATTAGCACGGACGTAGAATTTGATATAGCTGCGACCACGCCTTGAATTCCGTCAACCAAAATTGAAGCACTAGGGGTTCTACAACTGAGTGTTGAGGAAAGTTTATGCACATTAATAAAGGCAAGGAAGTTTTTTCCAAAAACCTCTGAATTTCCTCACCCGCCCTGCAGGAAATGAAGAAATTTGATAACTTTACGATCAACTTTATGAGTTGACAAGAGAAAGTGATTGCAACGAAGTCTCTGAGAAGCATATGTGGTGTAACAAGATTGGATATAATACGTTATGAAAAGATACGACGAAGGTCATGTGTGAGGGAAGCCAGAAAGCCATCAGAGAGAGTGGATCAAAGTGTTAAGTTAGATTGAGCAAGTGGAAAGAATGGCTGAAGTGCGTGAATGGATGGAAAATTAGATAAAAAATAAATAATTGTACTAGGGATAGGTACACATATTATTGCATTTCTTGCAGCATAGCAGATGATCGCGCACCGAGTGAGGAAGAGCCAACGACACCACCTCGAAAAAAGAAAAGCTCCACTTGAAAGCTAGAAATGACCAGCAGAAATTTAAAGATTCGTTGACATCGGAACCTGGGTTTGAGGGATTGTTCGTCAAGTTCTCAAAATCAACAGAGCAAAGGATGAGGAATATTGCAAGGTTTATCGAATCTATATTACTTGTGGGAAATCGAAGATAAGGCGTCACATGCTCTCAGCGACACAAACAACGATCCATGATGGCAAAAAAACATCAATTGCCAGCTACGTGCTATCCAATGATCCTCTCGAAAATCGTGCTCGTAAAGCGGAACTGCAAGTTTGCGCATTTTTAGCCTATCTCATTGTGTGAGCCTCGTTTAGTTTGATGAAAACAATGTTCCCAGATCAGGAGTCGCAGAAAAAAAAGCGCCTTGGAAAACAGCGGGCACCAAAATTAATTCGACAGGTTTTTGGCAAACATCAATTGTACGTGATATCGTAAGGATATCAAACCAGCATTCTAACGTCGTTCGACTGGATTTCCCTCCTGGCGCTCATGCAGTATGTAACACAGGACTTATTCATACTGACAGAGCTCTGGAAACCAGTCCATTTACATTTTAGTTAATTTATTGATCATAGGTCAGGATTAGCTGTTTTAGGGTAATCTGGGGTAATCAACACCCTTCAGCTGGGGTAATTAGAGTCGCCTCGCGTGGAAACCCTGCTGGCAACCCTGGAGACAGTGCGCTCCAGACAGTCTTGAGGGTAGGATGTATGCCTTGGCTGCTCTGTCGTCATGTTCTCATGCGTAATCTCAATCCAAAAAGTCTCTCCTGATCTGGAAAAGTGGCTGAAGGCTAAAGTTTTCATATTGATAGATTTATTGAAAGCAAAGCGTCAGTCTGATTGTATTTATTACGGCTGTAAATATAATTTTTTTATCAAGAACTATCGCTGAAATGATCTGTAGCTGAAATGATTTTCGATCTAATTCAAAAGTAATTACCTCTAACAATAGTAACACAAATTGTTCGCTGTCATACTATTATTAACACAAGATGGCTCGTGATAGGACTTAGACTGAAATATTTTTTTTTTACTTATTTCTATTTCCTTTTATCAGACTCTATCGCGCATATTTCATTTATTTTGGTCTCTATATACATCTGCTGGGCAAGTTATATTTCGTTATTCCTTAGTTTGGGCATTAACAATAACGTCATAAAAGAAGCTATATCTGCGCGAAGTTTTATTGATTTGCCTCCATTCCTTATTCAACCAATTGACACATTCGTTTCTGCCAAGGCACTTGGCCTTCGTTTAAGAAGTAATTCTTGAATTCTCCACGAATACGTTGATATCTTATGCCGGCCTCCGTGAAATAGTTTACAGGTTAAAAATAGCATCTTCTTTTTTGCACGTACCTTGAATTACATTTCGACATCCTCACTCAGTCACTGTTATCTCCAGGGTTGCCGATTTTTTTTCTGATTGTATAAAACCTCCATGAAAACGTACCAAAAAATCTATTTAACTAGTAATAAAACGAAAATTTTAAGGTTTTACCAACTTTTCCTGTTTGGATGAAATTTTTTCCTCCTCTTCTTCCTTCATCTGCCAATTTTTTTTATTTAATTTGTTGACTAAGCTACCGTGATGGTTCCAATTTGTGCAATCTATGTTCTCTAACGTAAATTTTGATCGCATTCGTGCATTTAGTCTTGCTCATTTTAACGAAATCCGGTTTTTTGTTTTTATGTAGTTAAGGTCAAAAAATTCTCTAGCTGCAGCAAAATAAAGCGGTATTGACAAAAGCTGTAATTTACTCGGGAAGCAGCGAGTAACAAAGCTGCGTACCAGAATTTTTCAGACACAATTTCTGTCTTGAAAGGAGCATCATAAACAAACAGTTCTCGCCACTTCATCTTTATCTTTTCATGCTGCTCTTCTTTCACGAAATTGGAGAAATGCATTGAATATGGTGTTATTGAATTACATTTATTAAGATCTTTCAATCCAAACTCTTCTAGTTTTTTGGTACATATTTTGTTGACATTTCCCAGGAGAATGCTTTGTGCAGCAGCACCAAAATAAATCTCATTTATATTGACATAGTTTGTGGGGTTGCCTACATTTATTTTGCAATTATTGTCATTCGAAATCAATAGATCCCTTTTTATGAAGTTGCCCATAATAAAATTCTCACTCAAGAAAAATTAAAATTCATTTTTGTAAGGGGAACTTGTACATTTTCTGAACGCACCAATTTCGGCACCCTGGGCATCTCACCCTCCGTCTAAACGCAAGTGGGGAAGCTTGAGCGGGTGAGAGGGGTAGGGTGGGGGCGTCACCCTGGGGAAGTCACCCTCCGTGTAAACCCAGCTTAAGCACCCAGTGTTGTTGCCTGATAATCATGCAGTCACCATTCTAATAGTCTCATACTATCATGCTAGAACAGGGCATCAAGGTAGACTAATAACTCATGGTGCTATAAGAGATGCGGGGTATCACATAATTAAGGGAAAGAAAACCATAAGTAAATTCATCAAGTCCTGTATTACATGTCATCGTCTATAGCCCATATGAGACGGTGGCAAGGAGTGTGAACATTTGCGCACGGCATCGCTAGCTCCTCCCATTTCCTCTCTTTCTGTCGTAACTCTGCTCTCTGTGGCCGTGTTCGACGTTACACGAGTGTCGAAATTCGTGATCGCTCTCTGCACGATACGGCGAACATGCACGCCGACGCCACAGATCATATACAAGAAGATCCGCAACTTATCACTAAGTGAGTTTGAAGTCTGTAGACAATGACGTAGGTACCAATTGGCCAATGACGGAGCCAAGAAATTGTCACGTGACTGTTTAAAAGTGAAGTCGGCTGTGAGCCTGTGACAGAGGTGTAAGGAAGATTGCAGCAGAAATGGCTCCTTACATACGCTTGAAAAAGTGCTTAATGAAAAATTGTGGTAATGATAACCGTCAATGTCCTGATTTGTCGTTTTTTCCACTTTCCAAAAGGAAATTACGACAAGTGGATTGCAGCATGTGGAGATGCAACGTTGAAGATGGATGAGAAATCCAAAATACCTCAGAGGGCTTTTGTGTGTTCTGAGCATTTCTGTCGTTCAGATTATAAATTCATGTTGTCTCCATTCAGAACTGCGAGAAAGTTATTGAAATCTTCAGCAGTTCCAAAAAGAGCTGTGCAAGACCGAGGTAATGTAAAACTTTTTGTTTTATCGTTTATTCCAAGTTAACACAGTAAATCAAAGTTTCCCTAATTGATGAGTCTCCTAAAACCCTTGATTTCAGAAAATGAATGGCTGTTTGATTGACCTGTAATAGCACTGTGTTAATGAAGAGTAGAAGTTGTATGTGCTTCAATTTTTTATCAAAAACAAAAGGGCCTAGTAATAAATATCAAATATTGTTTGTAGCTTTAGCTGAAATGAAGAAAGCAGTAGAAAACCCAAAAATATAATTTACGTTAAGAAAAATAAATGGTCAATGTGAAGTTTAATGCAATCACGGAAAATAAGAATTCCGATCTTAGGAATCACTATAGGAACCCATTTAAGAACGTTTTACATGAATGACATTCTGCTCGCTGATGCGTTATTTTCGAATAATTGAACTTTGAAGTTGGCCTTGGCGCCAAAGGAAGCGAGCGCGTGAAACGGAATTTAATTAATGACGGAAGCTCTTACAAACGTAAAGAGGTTGGGTCGTGAGGGGTAGCCACAGTTCTTTTAGTGAAAATTATAAATAAAGCTTCTAACCCACCCATTAGGGTGACGACCGCAATCTTGTTGACATCGGGTCCAAGATGGCGGCGCCCATGGTGGTCGCCATGTTAGACCCGATGTAAACAAGATTGCGGTCGTCACCCTAATGGGTGGTTTAGAAGCTTTATTTATACTTTTCACTAAACACTAAAAGAACTGTGGCTACCCCTCACGACCCAACCTCTTTACGTTTGTAATAGGGGGTTAGCTTCCGTTTTTAATTAAATTACGCTTGCTTCCTTGGGCGCGCGACGGCCAACTTCAAAGTTCAATAATTCGAAAATAACGCATCAGCGAGCAGTATGTCGTTCTTGAAAAACGTTCTTGAATGGGTTCCTTTAGTGATTGTTTGGAATATAATTATCAATTTCCGTGATTGCATTAAACTTCACATTGACCAAATAAATAGTATGCTTTTTATACAAGATTTAGTTGCAAATGCTCATTTATAAATAATGTTTCAATAGATAAATAAATGCTGATTTAAATTGTCTCAAATTGGCTGTAATTTTGTAATGCGAGTAACTGCTTGTTTCTTATTGACATTTAACTAACACAATCAAAATCTATCATAAGTAGTTTTTTTGAATAAGTGATGGTTGAAAACTTTGAATAATTCTATGTATTTTTGTGTAAGTTCTTTCAATTTGCTTGGAACTTATATGATGTTTGAAAATAATTTACATATTGCTATTGTGTGAAGTAGTCAATGAGATATCATGATTGCACTCCATGAGCATGAATAATGTTTTTCAAATAATTTGTTTGTCTTTAAAATTTACTCCTACTGCTCATTGCCTCATTACAATTAAAAGAACATCACACAGGCTTCTGTAGTTTAGTAGGTAAATAGTGGCATGCCTACTCTGACCTAACACAGCATTCAAATAAATGATTGGTTTTTAAATAAGTCAGCTTTCCATCCTACAGCTAGTCACTTTCAAAGATGACCTTTAATACTATGAACAGTGATCAGACAGAGTTGTTCACAAAAGTGGCCATGCAGAGTTGACCACCAAAGGTGACCATACAAAGTTTACATAGCTTATATAGGTTTCTTCTTGGTTAATTCAAAGTCCAGATACATGATTTATAGGATTTTATGAACAAAATATTACAGAGTAGACTACATGGAATCTCAATTATTATGAACTCCAATCTCAAATTACAATTTGACTAAAATGGAATGAATAAAAATCCAGTTCAAATGAATAAAACTTATTGAGATAAAAATTGTTCACATTGTGAATGGGAAATTTACATAATAATAATTAAAAAAATTTCATTTGGATCAGTACAACAGTTTACAAGATACAGGGGCTAGAAGCTGGGTAATGGGTTGATTTACTTTAATAATAGTTCTCAATTCATATGATTAATTTGCAGCTGAAGGGGTAAAAAGAACCTATTTCTGGCATTTTGTCATTTCTGGCTGTGTTCTGAAAATAGTATGGGTACTCGAGGAACCAACATACCCTGAGCCATACAAGGTGTATGCAGTCATTGAATAAGCTACAGATATTGCAAGATTATTTTTTGTAATTTTCCAATAGCCCTTCTCTCTGTCGCGATACAGAGAGTTGGGTGGGTTTAGGACCCCCTTTCCATACGCTGAGGGAATTCCAACCCCCGTACACATTTTATGATATTGTCCTTCATGCTCGCGTACACCTGCATACCAGACTTGGAGAGTAAAAGAGTTAGCAAGATTAACACGAATTTATTGGGAAACACGTGGATAAACACACAAGGCATGGGGACGAAATGATTTGAAATGGCACAACGGCGTCAATGAAAAGTACGTAAGTTTCTACCGCCGCAAATATTTAAACACGACATGACACAAAGGTGATGCTTACCGAGCATTCAAGTTACCAATACTCCCTCGTTGACAACGATTCACGCATCCACAGTAACACAAATCATAATATTTGCGAGAATAACACATCACGATTCAACCTGGAATTGTGACACCCTGTCGAGAATCGGTTCAGAATGATCAATTTTGCGAATTAATCAATAAAAATTCTTGTAATTGTGTGTGACGAATTTTGTGCGCTTTTTTTTTGTGAACTCAAATTGGGAGTTTATAAAACTGTGTTTGGCACATTCCAACGGAACGAGGGGATCACTCTGACATGTGTGTAGGACTGAATGTTTACAGTCAACATAAGTTTATGTTGGCACTCGAGCTGAGTCTAGGGTTGTGCTTCGTAATCAAAACTCAAGAGGCGAAATAAATTTGTGTTGGCACTCGAGCTGAGGCTAGGGTTGTGCTTCGTAATCAAAACTCAAGAGTGCGAACAACGAAGGCAGTGTTGGGTTACAGAGAAAGGCAAAATTTGTTGACCACGAGGCCTAGGCCAGAGGGTTGAGGCGTGAGAAAGCTTTCCCGCCAACGGACGTAGACTTCAAGAATTAACACACAAAATAAGGGCGAAAAAGGCGTGCTCTGCGCACAGCGAATAGGAAGCGTATAACCCCGAGAGCAGCCAATGGTACGGAGCAGACGATTGTTTAGAAGAAGTAAGAGGGGGACTATTGGTCATTATTCGAAAGAGGGCAGTCCCAAAAAGAACACTTTGGCTAACACGATAACAAGAGTCAGTAAGGTGTTGCGGGCCTCTCAATAAGGTGCTTCGCGGCTAGGCATTATTATACCTAAAAATTTGTGTTACTCTGCGTCGTGAATAGGTGTTGAATTAAATGTGATACTCTGGAAAATAAGGGAGAAACGAAACCTGTTGAGATATATATATACTTTTCTGGGGAATCAACGAATTATAAGTTTACATTTTTTTTTACTTTTTACAGAAAGAAGAAGATTCCGTAACGTGGAGGTTGTTCAAAGAAAAATGTTAATTACTTCGTAAGGGAGGGTAAGGCTCGTGCTTTTGTTACAATAGATACCGCTAGAAACGATAGGTTCATATAACGTAAAAGAAAATTGGAGCAGTTGAATTAAATGTGGAATATGTGCATATATATATGTATGAGAGAATTGCAGAATTAAAGTAATTGTTAAAAATTTTTGTTGCTCCACAGGAGGGCGGCTTTCCTTTTTGCTCCTATTGATTGCAAGCACGACTTCTTCATAAAAACGTCCAAAGACAGTACATGCACCGTGTGAGAAACAGGAATTGAACTGAAGCTGCTTTTGGTTAACCGAACTTGTGGTCCGAGGCTGAATGGCAAGCCATCGTGAAGTTGGAATGTGCCAACACATCAGTTAGGCATTGTTTCATGTATATGTCCCGAGTGTAATTAACTTAAAGATATTGACCGGTCAATTAGGCAGGGTGACGTTCGTAAACATGTGTTCTTGCAATTCCAGTAGATGTCAATTAATGCTTTGTACCAGGGTCTCATCATAAGAAATTCCTTAACATTTTGATGTGTTTAAAACCCCCGTCAGCACTAGCATTACAGCTCACCGAAGAATAAGAGCGCTCAGAAATTGCGCTGAGTAAGTGGTATCAGCTTTCATCGGTGAGTACCATTCTTTTTAGTATATGTACTGTAATTGCCGATTATTATTCATTAATTTCTGTGTTGTTTATATAATTTGGAGGTGCGCCATTCCCTCCATTCCGAGAACCTGATCTTCTTGTTAATGAATTGTTAACAAGGAGGTGAAGGGCACACATCTCGTGACATCTCAATTTGGCAAAGATCAACGCGATCGCTTTGTAATTTCTGTGAATTTGTGAGTGTAGTATAACAGTTGCATTGTATTTTTGTTTGGATTGTTTTCATGTGCAAAACGTACAAATTTCAGTAGAGGCACATAACTCGTAATATAAAATTTTCTGTATTCCGGGGTGAGAAGCCAGCAAGCGCACTACCATACAGCTAAAGAAGTGAAAGTGTTTATAAAAGTGATGAGATGCAGTGAGAAAGTTCTAGTGTGTTTACGCGATTAATTCAAAGTGTCAGTGAAATTTCACAGTGAGTAAGTTTAAAATTATTTGAGTGATCGCAAATTTTTGAGTTTTGGGAAATTTAAATTGGAGAAAATCGACACAATGCCTGCACGAGGAAGAAGGAACAACGCAAGGGGGAACGGACGAGCGGCGCAACCACAACCTGAAGAGGAGGAAGTAAACATGCCGGTTGTGACCAGTTGCGTGGGTGCCATTGGGGCCAAGTTTAGGAGAGGCGACAATGTGGGGGAACATATGGCAAGATTGAAGTTTTTGACGGGTAATCTGAATAACAGTGAGCAGGTGAAAGCCTTCTTCCTTTGCCTAGGTCCACAAGAGGCAAAGGAATGCAATCTAATAATTGATACACTAACGAACCTACGAGAAGCAGAAAACTGGCTGCGCTCTTACGACGACCAGGTCGAACATCCGACGCAAGCGCTGTTTGAAATAGTAACCAAGAAGCAAACAAGCCGAGAAGGAGTTTCAGAATACCTGACGCGCCTGGAAAGGCTGTACAACGAGAATTATCTAGAAAATCCGGAACGAGTCCTTGTAGATTTGATGTGGCTCGGATTAAGGGAGAACATCACGAGACCATTTCGAAGTGATGCGCGACCTACGACAGTACAAGAACTGAGAGACATGGCAATCGAGGTGGAAAATCGACGGATAGTACCAGTGCCAAGGGAAACGACAGAGAAGAGGGAACCGGAGAGAGAAAGAGCGCAGCGAAGCGAGAGGAGGCCACAGCATGAGACTGCACGTGTCGGCCATACGATGCGGCATTCACCACAACGACCTAGAGGCTACCGCCATGAAGTGCCACCCTGGAGAGAAAGGAACAGACAGATACGACACTCTCCTTATCATCGAAGAGGAAATTATGAAGCACCCCACTGGAGCGAAAAAGGCAGACTTAGGAGTCATCAGCACCAAATTTACCACACAAGAGAACCACAGCCGCAACCGGAAGTAACACCTGCACCTGCAATGGACTTGGCACAGTATAAAGCGGTGCCACCGCCGTGCGTCAACTGTGGAAGATTTGGGCACCTAAGAGCTAATTGCGGAGTGAAACAGTTTGCAGGACAGCCAAAAAACGGAATAGGAGACCGTTAGCTCCAATAATAAATCCCAGCGTGATACTCCAAGTGAATGGTAAACCTGTTACCGCACTTCTTGATACCGGAGCAAATATATGCTTGGTTAAAGAGCGTGTGGTTGCGGGAATTAAAAATGCTAGTGTGAAAGGAACATCGACTGCATTAAAAACAATTGGAGAGGAACCCGTGCCGGTGCTGGGAAAGATTAATGTGCCAATCAAAGTTAACGGTCAGAAAATTGTACAGAGATGCTTTGTTGTGAAGGAAAATGCATTCCCAGGAGACCTGCTAATAGGGGTGGAAGTAATGAACAAAGTCAACGCAAAGATAGACTTCGGAAAATGTAGGGCATCCTTCTTTGGAACTCACGTGAACATGTTTTCAGCACCAGGACACGCTTCTCCGAAAATTCTGTGTGTAACGCGGGAAGAAACATCTGTAACTCTGGCTGAGGACATTACAGTGAAGCCTCGCACGCAAGCCATGGTAAAGTGCCGAGCAGATGGCAAGTTTGATGGGAAGGAAGTAATTTTAGAGCCTAGAATTAAGTGGGCGCCGTACGTCGGAGCCACCGCTGCAAAGGTACAAAACGGGTATGTTTTGATGCCTGTACTTAACCCTTTTGCCGAAGAAATCGCTCTGACTGAAGGAGCAATAATTGCAACATGCCACGAAATCGCGAATGAAGATGCAGCTGCAGAAGAAAACAATGCGGAAAATAGCGAAGCAGAAAATCACCGCAGAGAGAAGCGCTTTCAGCAAATTGATGAGCTTGACCTCAGTCACTTGGTTGCTGAAAAACAAGAACAAGTTAGGAACCTGTTGAAGGAATATCACAAGACGATTAGTGCAGACGAGATGGATATTGGCCATGTGAAAGGAGTGAAATACAAAATTTTGCTGAGTGATTACAGGCCAATTCAAACGAAGGGGTGGCGTATTCCATACTCCAGCCAAGAAATTATTGATAAAAAGGTCTCGGAGATGATCGAAGGTGGAATTGTGCAAGAGAGTACAAGTGCTTGGAAAAACCCGCTCGTACTCGTAAAGAAGCCAGGAGGAGGCCACAGAGTTTGCCTTGATTTGCGAGCTGTAAACATGCGGGTGATAAACGAACATTATCCGATTCCACACATTGTAGGGACACTGGAGGAGGTGGCTGGCAAAGAATACTATTCCATTGTCGACGCAAAATCAGCCTTCCATCAAATTGAGCTAGATGAAGAAAGTAAGCAGTACACGGCATTTCAGACTCGACAAGGCAACTTCGAGTTCTCTAGGCTACCTATGGGACTTAAGTGCTCAACATCAGTGTACCAGAGAGTGATTTGTCATGTTCTGAAAAGGCAACTTGGAAAATTCGCCGCTATTTACTTGGACGACGTGTGCGTTAACTCTATGACTTTTGAGAGTCACCTAGAAAATTTAAGGGAAGTGTTGCACGAGTTTCAATGTGCCGGAGTAAAAATAGGCTTGGACAAGTGCAAATTTGCACAGAAACAAGTAAAGTACCTAGGATGTTACATCAGTCGTGAGGGACTTATTCCAGACCCCAAAAACGTGGAGGCAATGCAGAGTTACCCTAGGCCGACTACCGCACGTAAAGTGCGCTCGTTCGTGGCAGCGCTTAATTTCTACCGGCGCTTCATTCCGCACTTTGCCACAACAGCTGCACCCCTTAATGCGTTGACTAAAAAAGGGGCAAGGTTCCAGTGGAAGGAAGAACACGAACAAGCCTTCTGCAAACTTAAGCGACTCATGATAGAAGCTCCAGTTCTGAAGAAGCCTTCTCTAAATGAGACGTATTACTTGAGTTGTGATGCCTCGAATGAGGGCGCGGGCGCGGTCCTTGCTCAGAAATGTAATGGTAAGGAACAACCGATTGGATATTTCAGCAAAAGATTCAATGATGCTGAAAAACGTTATTCAATTACGGAGCGGGAAGGATTAGCAGTGGTCGCCGCTGTAAATCACTTTTCACCTTACCTGTACGGCAATAAATTTGTTGTAATTACTGACCACACAGCTCTCAAATATTTGTTCAAAGGTAAAAACACCAAGAACAACAGAATTATGAGATGGGCCCTAACACTCTCTCAATATGATTTTGAGGTGATTTATCGGCCAGGAACTCAGAACGTGGTGCCCGACGCATTGTCGAGAAATATTGCGAACGATAGCGAAGAAGAAAATCGAGACGACGAAGCCCCTAAAACAGTGTTCGTCACGACGATGTTAGATGAAACTCCCAATGTACAAGAGGCGGAAAGTAGTTTGCAGAAAGAAAATGTGAGAGCAGAACAGTTGAAAGATCCCGTTTGGGGGCCAGTTCTGAGGTATCTTGAAGGTGACAAATTAGGGGACGCTCCAAGTCTCGCTCTAAAACCCGAGATCTTCACCGACGGAGGAATATTGTATTTCAGAAAGACACAACGAAAGCCTAATAGAACAAGGCACTTAATCGTTGTGCCAGACGCTCTGAGGGAAGCAGCAATAACGTTAGCGCATGATAGCACAATCGCTGCACACCAAGGTCGTGCTAAAACGTGGAAAAAGCTCATGGAATTTGGGTACTGGATTAACATGTCTCGCGACGTTAACAAATACATCGATTCGTGCATGCAATGCCAGAAACGTAAGATCAACAATCGCATTTGTGTTAGCATGGGTTCATTCCCTGAAATTGACAAGCCTCTGGACAGAATAGGTGTTGATTTGATTGAAATGCCAGTCTCAAATGAGGGCCACAAATACATCTTAACCGTGGTTGATCACTTCAGTAGATATGTCGCTGCTTTCCCACTCAGAAGCAAGACAACTGAGGAAGTTACTCGAGCGTTAACTAAATTCGTAACCACGTATGGCCCTGCGAAAACGCTCGTCTCAGACAGAGGTACAGAGTTCACATCAACATTGTTCCGTAACGTGTGCGAAAGATTAAAAATAAAATACTACAACACATCAGCATATCATCCCCAATCAAACGGAATGACGGAACGTCAGAACAAGAACATCAAAACGGTTCTGTCTCACCTCGCAGCCAGCGATCAACCATCGTGGCATGATGCTTTGCCGTGGACATGCTTGGCACTGAACACAAGTTTTCAAAGTGTTATTGAAGAAATACCGTATTATTTATTTTTTGGTAGGGACGCTGAAATTCCTGTTGTTAACTGGCTGAAAAAACCTCGCATGGATTATTCTCTTGGGGACAATTACAGTGCCGAGGTGAGCGCCCGACTTCACAATGCGTTCAAAGTAGTGAAGGCCAAGTCCAAGGCTTCACACGACAAGTCGGTGCAAATGAAGGAAAGAGGTGTGAAAAACAACCAGGTGGAGAGCGGAGATATTGTTTTATTACACAATCCGACAGGAAAGGCCGAAGCTGCAAACGCGTGGCCTACCGACTGGTTAGGCCCCTATCGTGTCCTTGAAAGGAATGCCACAAATGCGACCATTAAAGCACTATATAGTAACCGACAAGAAAGGGTTCATTTGGATAGATTGAAAGTTGCTGTCCTACGGGGCGAGGCTTTTCCCGGCACGTCGGACGTCGCAGCTGAACCAGGGAATGGAAACGGATATGAAACTATTGAGAGAGAAGATGAAGACCTGAGGACAGAGAACCACGTAAGCGCGAGAGCTGCGTTCAAGGAGCGGCGAAGCTACAATTTGCGTTCAAGGTGTAGGTGAATTGCCACTTGGAAGCGAGCTGCAGTGGACTGAGATCATGCGTCACCTTAACTTTGTGAAATGTGTTCTTGTGCGTTCAATTTTAGCAGAGCTCTTACGCAGGAGTGAGTTTTTTTGCGCTGTATTGCTTTAATCTAAATGTGTTCTTTAGTAGAATTGTGCTATTCTAGTTGTGAATTAAAAGTAGTCTCACTCACTAAGAGTGAGATGCTTCGTGCAGTAGGAATATGTTCTAGGTTATGTAACTCCAATTTCCTTTGCTCACAAGAAATCTAGTGCATAACGAGACCCTTGTTAGAGTGATTGAATCTTACCCTATGCTTAGTGCTCATTTTCCTTCTTGCTAAGTAAAGGGAAATTGAGCGTTTCATTTAGGTTAATTTTCGTGTGTTTCGCAAGAGGAGTACTTAGTTTCCTTTGTAGTATGCTCATATATTTCCTCGCCAGCATTTCGCAAAGCGAAATAACTCGAGTGAATTAACTAGTTTAGTCTGAAGTTCTTAGGCTGAGGCTATCTCAGGCTTGCTAATTTTATCGATACCTTTAGAACGTTCATTTCCGTATCGGGGAAAATATGTTTAGCGTCAGATTAAAGTTGCGGATATTTCGTGCTGTAGCGTTGAATTTTCTGACTTTGTGTCTCTCTCTTGTCCTGAAAGAATATCGTAAACACGTTATTCCGGAAGGAATTAGTATCATCTTACTCTGTAGTGTAGAACATTTCTTTCAGACTTAAGGAATTAATTTCTTGGTAGATTAGCGTAGTATGTACTTCAGCACAAAACAGGCCAGATCAACTACATAACACGAATGCGTCTCGTATAAGCAGCAAATTCAGGAAGAATCACATGGAATATAAGTAATTATTTACAAGAACAACGAACAGACAACAACTGTACGACATAGGGGATTTAATCGAACTTGTATTGGAAATATTTAATTGTAGAACAAACGCTAACGTTGCATTGGGAAACGTGGGAGATGTGTGGACGGCTGGAAATTGTGCACCATGTTCTGAAGGGTGCGGAGAGCACAAGTAATTAGCTCAGAGCCGCTTGCGGTAGAGCTGCAGCCAGAGATTGCGCACCATGTTCAGAAGAATGCGGAGAACACCAGTGATTGCTTAACTCGCCCGTGGTCAGGTTGTGAAGAGGACATCGTTAGCGAACGGCCGAGCCAGGAAGAATTTCTCGACTAATTAGCAGCACTCGACATTTCGAAGTGGAAAGCACCACAGAACGCGGCAGTACCAGGATGAGGAAGGAAGGAGGAGAATACGAAAATAAAGCAGAAAATGTTCTAGGGCGCCGTAATGTAATAGTGTTCAAAAATGCTTTTATAAATGGGTACCCATATGAACCAATAACAATGCTTTTATATTATTGAGTCTTGATTTATTTGGAATTTGCATTGTGACATGAACGCTTAGAAAGGCATTCCTGAAACTCGCATGCAAGTTCCCTGTGAATTTTTTTTACTAGACAAACGATCACATTGGAATATTGAAGCCGCATTTTAGGCATCTCTATTCATACGTGAAATAAAAAAAATTAATAGAGATTACGTCGGATAGCCTTTGAATGATGCGTACGATCTTCGAAGAATATTAACCCACGGAATTCTCGCATAAATAAGAGTGTTCACTCGGAGAAAATAAAACATTATCTAGTGTCTACCAGATTCCACGTCGACGTCAAGGAATACTGAGAGGGATTCTACAGGATACCAGTGTGCACTACGCAGGATTGTGACTCGGAATACTTCAGGATTACTTCGTGGAATTCGGAACCCTGTCGCGAAGGGAGACCATATTAAATGAAATGTATCGACGATTCGACTCGTATTTTCCTCCAGATCAATATAACTTACTGACGTATCGATTTGTCTGATCAACGAAGCGACGTTCATGAGTAATCTGGCGATTAAAAAACTGAGTTGGATAAACGTCATAAAATATATGTGAAATATTGCACTTAACATGATTTGGTGGTAATTTGAATCGTAATAATGATCCATCTTGCAGAACGCAATCGTGTAGTAATGTGGTGTATAGAAATTTTATACGAGTCTACATATTGGGCCCGCAATACTGCCTCCTGAAATTAAGTACTCATCTTCAACGCGCGTGGGAAGCTATTGATATGCCAGAAGAGAGGCATGGAAGAAGAGCAAATTCGTCAGCCATACCAGAGGAGTGAACATCGAACCGTCAACAACAGCGTGAAGGATTTGGACAACGGAATACGCAAGCGTAAATTGAAAGCTACGAGACATAAAGCCATCAATACTGTAGGATGTTTGAGAATGTAGGGGATGTAACCGTAATACTTGGTGAATGTTATTAGGGGTGAACACGCAAAAGATTTATGACATACTTCAATTCGGTGCAACACAACACAATATATCAGGCCGTGCTAATTGTAATGAATAGGATTATTAATTGTAACGAAGCTTGTTTCTGCGGAATTAATTTTAGAATGTAATATGCTTAAGTAGAATTTACCATGTGTGTCTTATATCGGCTGCATACTGTAGTACTTATTATTCAATAAATAGCTGAAGCTAATTCAAAAAAAAAAAAAAAAAATTTGTCAGGCCAATTTTTTTTAACTCTAGGAGGGCCGTCCTGTCGAGAATCGGTTCAGAATGATCAATTTTGCGAATTAATCAATAAAAAATTCTTGTAATTGTGTGTGACGAATTTTGTGCGCTTTTTTTTGTGAACTCAAATTGGGAGTTTATAAAACTGTGTTTGGCACATTCCAACGGAACGAGGGGATCACTCTGACATGTGTGTAGGACTGAATGTTTACAGTCAACATAAGTTTATGTTGGCACTCGAGCTGAGTCTAGGGTTGTGCTTCGTAATCAAAACTCAAGAGGCGAAATAAATTTGTGTTGGCACTCGAGCTGAGGCTAGGGTTGTGCTTCGTAATCAAAACTCAAGAGTGCGAACAACGAAGGCAGTGTTGGGTTACAGAGAAAGGCAAAATTTGTTGACCACGAGGCCTAGGCCAGAGGGTTGAGGCGTGAGAAAGCTTTCCCGCCAACGGACGTAGACTTCAAGAATTAACACACAAAATAAGGGCGAAAAAGGCGTGCTCTGCGCACAGCGAATAGGAAGCGTATAACCCCGAGAGCAGCCAATGGTACGGAGCAGACGATTGTTTAGAAGAAGTAAGAGGGGGACTATTGGTCATTATTCGAAAGAGGGCAGTCCCAAAAAGAACACTTTGGCTAACACGATAACAAGAGTCAGTAAGGTGTTGCGGGCCTCTCAATAAGGTGCTTCGCGGCTAGGCATTATTATACCTAAAAATTTGTGTTACTCTGCGTCGTGAATAGGTGTTGAATTAAATGTGATACTCTGGAAAATAAGGGAGAAACGAAACCTGTTGAGATATATATATACTTTTCTGGGGAATCAACGAATTATAAGTTTACATTTTTTTTTACTTTTTACAGAAAGAAGAAGATTCCGTAACGTGGAGGTTGTTCAAAGAAAAATGTTAATTACTTCGTAAGGGAGGGTAAGGCTCGTGCTTTTGTTACAATAGATACCGCTAGAAACGATAGGTTCATATAACGTAAAAGAAAATTGGAGCAGTTGAATTAAATGTGGAATATGTGCATATATATATGTATGAGAGAATTGCAGAATTAAAGTAATTGTTAAAAATTTTTGTTGCTCCACAGGAGGGCGGCTTTCCTTTTTGCTCCTATTGATTGCAAGCACGACTTCTTCATAAAAACGTCCAAAGACAGTACATGCACCGTGTGAGAAACAGGAATTGAACTGAAGCTGCTTTTGGTTAACCGAACTTGTGGTCCGAGGCTGAATGGCAAGCCATCGTGAAGTTGGAAGGTGCCAACACATCAGTTAGGCATTGTTTCATGTATATGTCCCGAGTGTAATTAACTTAAAGATATTGACCGGTCAATTAGGCAGGGTGACGTTCGTAAACATGTGTTCTTGCAATTCCAGTAGATGTCAATTAATGCTTTGTACCAGGGTCTCATCATAAGAAATTCCTTAACATTTTGATGTGTTTAAAACCCCCGTCAGCACTAGCATTACAGCTCACCGAAGAATAAGAGCGCTCAGAAATTGCGCTGAGTAAGTGGTATCAGCTTTCATCGGTGAGTACCATTCTTTTTAGTATATGTACTGTAATTGCCGATTATTATTCATTAATTTCTGTGTTGTTTATATAATTTGGAGGTGCGCCATTCCCTCCATTCCGAGAACCTGATCTTCTTGTTAATGAATTGTTAACAAGGAGGTGAAGGGCACACATCTCGTGACATCTCTGTTTGTAAGTTATTGATATTAAGATCTTCAAAGGCTCTGTCACTCTCTGTAGAAACTTTATTCTACTTTCAGTTAATGCAGAAATGATTTGTCTATAAAAATAGAAAGCATAATTCAAGTTCTAGTCTAAACTTAATTTCTGCCAAAAATGTGTGTTCTTCCAAAAGTGCTGAAAATTGTGAACATATACCTTTTTAAAATTAAATATTCAAAATTCTATTCCTGTTTATTAAAAGTTTAAGGAGACCAGAATCCTTTTTTACATTGGAAAAAGATTGAGCTTTTGTTGCTTGAAAAAGTACAAAAAATTCTGCATTTATTGGTTGAAATTTTGTCTTGTTGCAAAAAATCTACAATTTTGCAGCATGAAAGTATGTGTGGAATTTAACTTCACACATGTAAACCATATTTTGTTCCCCTTGGAACAAAATCAGTATGATATAGCATCAGTATGATGAACAAAATCAGTATGATACAGCACATCCAGTATGATATAGCAAGACAAAATATTGAAAAAATGAGATGCAGAAGAAGTACAGTGGATGCCAGGTAGTTTACAAGTGACATAAAGAAAGAGCAAATGAGAAGGAAGACTGTAAACGAGAAACAATATAAAATACCAAAAATGTTTAGATGACATGCGAGTTACAGAGGATAAATGACACAGTCCATGGAATGAGTATAGGGACCAGAAAAAAGATGAAGGCACACTAAAGTGTTTGGATTGTACTAGTGGATGCTTAGCGTGGTGCAAAAGTCTGCATGTTGAAAAGAATGGGCCTAAGTGTGGAATGTTGTATCATGTTAGTTTTGTAAGCCAACTCTTTTTAGCTGTATGTTGTAAGCATTTAGTGAGAATAGACACATGTTGAGGTGGAATGTATAATAGTAGATTAGGTAAGTAATGTGATAGGGGAGTTAAAAATACCATTGAACACTCTGTCCATGGATTGTACATAGTAAGTATGAGGAGAGGGAGACCTTCGCGAATGTATTCGAGTGGTATGGAGAGAATGTGTGATGTGACAGATGTGTGGAAGATGATTATGGTATGATTTGTCTGGCTGGACTCATATCAGGATTGTAATTTAAATAATGCAGATGCTATAAAAAATTTTCTTATACAAGCCTGAAGTTTAAAACACTGACTAGATTGAGATAGTCATGTAGGGTGGTTTGTATAGTGGCCTGCCATACCTGAGGGTTGCATATCCCCAAATTATACATCTCCATTGTCAGACATTTTTTACTCTGAATAAAATGCAGTCTGTCTAGTAACCACAGGTAATTTGAGACACCATGTCGGGACAGTTGGGAGCACCTTATGAAATGAGTCTAATGTAAATTTGAGTTGAGAACAGGGTCTTAATGACTTTTATTTGTGGGGATTAATATTGAATGGTACTTAGCTCTTTGAGTATATTACTCATTCCCTCTCACTTGCTCTGCAAAACAAAGTTATGGTGGTGGAGCCATACACAGACTTATTTTCAACTGATGTATTACTAGTCAATGCTATGATGTAGAAGTTCAAGAAAAATTAAGGTTGTGGGAAGTATCACTCTTTGTGTAGTGTGCATCAATTTTATTCAAGATGCTGTAGCACTATTCCCAATTTATGTCCTTATTTCTCCATCAGCTGCTGGTACTGTATCTCCTGCTCGTGGTGCTCCAAGCCCAGGTACTCCTGAGGCATCAAGGCCTGCCACACCTTGTGTTGCAATGCCTGGTGCTGCATTGCCTGCCACTCCTAACAAAAGTAAGTTTACAATTTAAATGATGATTCCTCAATTCAATTGAGGAATACTGAAATGAAAGAAAAGAATGTTCAAATTGAGTTTTATGTAGTGAAATTTTGAAAAAGTCAAGGCCACTTGAAGAAATATTCATCCCACATGATAATTGAAGCAAATGAGCTCAATTTAAAGCAATTTAGCAAGTGAATGGCTGTCACTTATGAAGCCATAGTGTACACAAAGAAAGGGTAGTACATTCTAAATGCTTTTGTGAATGGCATTCACACATGTTTAAAAGTGTGTAGCATTTATCCAGGAAATGAATGCTACACAATTCATTATAACACTCAAAGAAACATAGCAAAGCAAATTTTTTGTAGGGAAACAAACTTCAACATTGAATTGGAAATGATTTCATACATAATACAAGGGTTAAAATGGTGCTGGCAATCTTTTTCCATTTTCAATTTAGTGTTAAATTAAGGAAAATAATTGAAATGTTCAAAAATGTAGTTACCAACACCAAAGTTACTTGATATGACCTGAATTGCAATCCTGAGTTAACTGAGGAGATTCATGAATTAGAAATAACTAGTGCAGTGTTTGTACTGACATGTTAGTTTTGTTTGGCAAAAATTGGTTTTGTCAACACATTTCGTGTGAAGTGACCCACCGGTGGTCACTTGAGTGATTTTCATAGAGCTGCTGACCCACCTGGAGTCACTATCTCATTTTGTATTAATACTTGTCAGCTAAATAAAGGCTCAATCCAGGTAATGTTTGCTTTTGCAAAGTTGATTATCACAATTGACTTTAAATTTGAATTAAACATTGAACTTCAGTTTAACCCATTGCAGTTAGCGTGTTAATTAGATGAGCTCCTCCAGTTTTTAATGGGCCTCCTCTGTACCTCAGTGTTTAATTCTTTATGTACCCCTACAGTGCAGCAGAACTTTGATTTAAGCATAAGCCTTGCCTGTTTTACATTATGAAGGATCCCTTACACTGGATGATTTGCCCATGAGTGGGATAAAGCTTTAGTATCCATTGGAAGTAGTTTTTCATGAGAGAGAATGTCAGGGGCTGAGCTGATAGTGAGGTAGGGTTTTTTTTCTTGTTTGTACTGAGATGCTTTCTTGTATGCTAGACGCTTCCTTCCACTTGTTCTGTGATATTATGTTATGGGGTGGAGCCTTCAACCGCCTTCTCTGCTAATGAATAAGAATTTAATGACATGAAGTAGAGGTTCTGGAAGAATTAAATTTGTTGAAAATACCACTCATTGTGTAGTATGTGTCAATTTCTTCTAAGATGCCATATCACTGTTCCCAATTTATTCCCTTATTTCTCCATCGGCCGCTGGTACTGTACCTCCTGCTCTTGGTGCTCTGTGCCCTGTCACTCTTGGTGCTTAAAGGGCTGCCACTACTAGCATTTCAAGGGCTGCCACTCTTGGCACTTCAAGAGCTACCACACCTGGCAACTCAAGGCCTGCCACTCCTGGCACCTCAACCTCAAGGCCTGCCACTCCTGGCACCTCAAGATCTGCCACTTCTGGCAAATCAAGACCTGCCACTCCTGGCACCTCAAGATCTCCCACTTCTGGCACCTCAAGGCCTGCCACTCCTGGCACCTAAAAGCCTGTCAGTCACCAGTGATTCCAGCAAACAATGCTGCTCATCTTCGTCGAGGGTAACAACACAGGTTAGTCGCGTTGAAATAAACTGATTTCTTACTTCATTGAACTGTCTTTCAATTTTAGCGAAATAGATTTTTCAAGTTACAAGCCAGAATTGGACAGCGTTGGATGAGTGCTATCAGCAAAAGCTCGAAACATTGCTGAAACGTCATCACATACACATTATTCTAAGACACAGTAGCATTTGTAGACTTATTGTGAGAGCTACTTTCTCTCATTTCCATCAGTGTCAATACCATATTCACTTGCATTCATTTACCTCTATGTTCATTCCAATCCTAGGTTTAATGCATCTATCAGGAAATTGTCATTTTTTGGGTATAATATAATTAACTTGATATTCTCGTAGTATATTTCCGAACTATACTTTATTCCTTTAGTGTCCTTGGAATTGAATTTATGCATACATTTAGGTATTGTTTCTTTGCACATTGCATCCACTTACAATGCTTGATTCATTAGAAGGGTGTGCTCGCGGTACTCGCTGACTTTCTTGGGTATTGAATAGGGCTATCCTATCTCTCAGTGTTATCCACTTTATACCGTCAGGGATGTTTGAACTCATTCACAGTTTAATATTATAAACCTTGGAAAAAGAATATAGACCAGAACTGTTATTCCCATCCATGTATGTTAAATGTGGCATATTTTTTACTTAGATGTGTTGTGTTCAAAACCTTAACTTTCAATTACTTTCAAGTTTGGTTTGTGTGTACAATTAATACTTTCTCCAAGTTCGGGAAGTAAATATAATAAACAATCTAATTTTCGTCAACTCATTGCAGAATTCGTGTGGCAAAAGAAGCAGTTCCGTGTTGGAAGACACTGGTCCTCCAGTGGTACCTTGCAAGCGCCGGTTGTTCGCCTCTCCTTCTGGAACGGCGATTTCCATTGAAAACAGCAGACCAGCTCCTCAAAGAAAACTTAGAAACAGGCTCAGGAGGAAATCGAAGGTTCTCTACAGGAGGTTAAGCACAGATAATTTCCTGAGAAGTGTAAGGGGCAGACTCGGTCCTTATCTCAGTGCATTTGTCGAGCACAAATTAAGGGGTAAGAGATCATACACGCACCATGTATCACAAGTAGCTCGCTGTGAACATTCTTGTAAGCTCATCAGAGACCCACTATCAACTGATGAGGACCTTGATACCATTACCCTCACCTTCTACTCTGCGTGCATTGATCAAACAATTCCAAGTACGTCCTGGTACAAGTGCTAAAAGTGTGACCATGTTGAAAATGAAGGTAAAACCCGTCAGGGCTAGAGACAAACTTTGTTTCCTTCTAGTGGATGAGATGTCGCTCCGGAGAGGATTATCGTACAACCGAGAAAACGATGCCATAATTGGATTTGAGACTATTCACGGTGGCGAACGCAAGAAAATGGCCACATCCGTATTTTGTGTTATGGCCTCTGGAATTGCGAAAAAGTGGAAACACCCAATTGGCTTCTATTTTACAGCTTCGGCAATGCCATCTTCCTGCATAAACGACATCTTACAGGAGTCAATTGCTGCGATGGAATGTCAAGACTTCACTGTTCTGGGCATAACAAGCGACAAAGGCAGCAATTTGCAAAAAGCATTCAAAGACATGGGCTGCACACCAACTAATCCTGTTGTTAAGTTTGCCGACAGGAAATATTTCGTTTTCAAAGGTCCCCCCCATTTGATCAAAAATGCTCGCAACTTTCTCTACAATGGTGATTTGAGAATTCCTTCCCTAGATTGTTCAGCTTCTTGGACGCATATTCAGAAGCTCTTTGAAATTGAGCAAAACAGAAGTATCAAATGTGTTCCCCGTTTGACGCATCATCATGTCTACAATTTGAACTTCTCACAAAAAATGAAAGTAAAACTTGCAACTCAAGTATTGTCTAATACAACATCTGCTACTTTAGACTTTTATGTTGCAACTAATTCCATTCCATCATCATCAGCAGCAACCAGCATGTTCTGCAAGAAATTCAACGACTTGTTTGATATGTTAAATTCTCAATCTCCTGCTGACCGAGTCCCTCTCAGAAAACCCCTGACTTCATGTTCTCCTTCGATAAAAACCTTGCAGGATTACATCCCTTGGCAAGCGCTAAATCCAAATCGAAAATGCTCTTTCATTGACGGGTGGATTCAGTCCATAAATGTTGTGCTTATGTTGAGAGAAAAAATTCACACAGATGTTCTGCCATACATCTGTGTCCGCAATCTTTGTCAAGATGAGTTAGAAAAATTCTTTGGAAAAATGCGCCAAAAGCAGAAGTTCCCTATTCCTCAAGATTTCATCAATTCTTACTGCAAAGTGTCAACGGCATCTCTTCTTACAGCGCCGATGAAGAGCAACGTTGAAGTGGGTGAACGTATCGCTACAATATTTCTGAAGTGCGTCATGGTAGGAAGCTCTTTTATTGTTACTGGCTCGTAATTTATACAAATAATGGCTCTTCTTGCACTGCAGTGTCAACTGTGAGAGTGAAAGCATTCAACAGTCACAGAGATTGGATTTAATGTCTCATATCTATATTTTTGTTTCTTAGCACACGCTTGTGCACATACCGAAAGCTTTATTTGCACTAAATCTGCATGCGTCGTTCATTGCTTTGTATACATAAGCATTTTTACACCGCTATTATTTAGCGTATACACTCAGGGAAAAATGTGAGGGCCCGAGCTGAGAGTTAGGTAGGCCTTCTTTTTGTTGAAATGAAATGTTTTTTATCTTAAGGACCACCTTTTTTCGGTTCACTGCTGTCCTGTTTTTCAGCACCTCTGACTTCCTTCTTCAACTTTTATCTTGTTTCATGATCTTCTTTCTGATCTTACTGTTTCTATGCCCCTTCAGCATAGATTCCTCATTTTATTATCTCCATACTAAATGGTGCCTTCCTCCTTCCTCTCTTCGATACGTTCTATTTTTGTAGCGGTTAGGGAGGCTTAAACTAACTTATAATCTAATAATCTAAGTGTATACCCTCACTACTGGTATGTTGTAACTGGAAAATGTAATGAAAAGCCATGCCGACGGCTCTGCCCAGGCTTCGGTTATTAGCTCACCTAGCCACCTTAGTACTGTAGTTCACTTCTGATACTAGTTGATGCTGCGTGTTGAGCTTTGTGCAGAAACTGAATGCTTGTAAACCCTAATCCGAAGTGTGTGTGTGTGGCGGTCTTGTGGACTCTTCTTCCTCTATAATCTCCACTATTTTTACGAAGCAACGTTCGCGCCCCTCAGGTGGATACAGCTATTATATCTAAGGGAATTAGCGCTCCCAAGGGGAAAATGTGAGGTACTGTGCTGATAGGTAAGCCTTTTTTTTGTTGAAATAAAATGTTCTTCGTTTTGCCAAGGACTATCTTTTTTCGTTTCACTATTGTCCTGTTTTTCTGTAACTCTAACTTTCTTCGTCAACTTTTATCTCATGTTTCATAACCTTCCTTCTTAACTGACTTTCCATGCGCGCGGGATCCTGCGCGGAAACTCACCTTGTACATATTTTCCGCGTTCCCTTAACTCCATTCTATATGGTGCCTTCATCCTTCCTCACTTTCAACTTTGAACATCTTTGTTGTGGTAGAGGGAGGCTAAAACAAAGCTTTAATCAACCAAGCAAAGTACACACGAATCATTTATCAATGAATGTAACAAAGAACAACATTACGTTAACGTAAACGTCCGATTTCTCGTATGTAACTATTTGGGTAATCTGTACGTATAATATATATTAATAACATAGCTACATATTATTAGCAGGTTTTTCTTATCGCTCAAATAACTTAATTTCTTCATTATCGTATTGTTTCGACTAGTCTGAGAATCTGATATAGAATGGTTTCAAATGACGATGAACCCTTACCGAAAAAATTAATAAAAGGCACCAACGTTTTTATCACATTCAGCACCTTAGTCTAATCTAAATGCACCTTAGTCTCTAAATATAAATTGTAAATACGTTCATGAATGCACATTCACGTTAACGTATAGTGAAGGACAGGATAAAAAGGTGTTTTCAATATAATCGCAATGTACTACTACGGTTTTCACTATCCTTTTTACGCCAAGAAACGTTTCAAAAACTTTGAATAAAAACTTGAGTTCCAATCCTAACGAGTATCATAGTAAAGCCTGGATACGCAGCCAATTGAAAGCCTTGGCACCAATGACGTCAGCTGCGAGTCATGGCTGCTAGAAGCTGATTGGTTGGCGTGCGTGCGTACGTTTGTCTAGAGCGGGCTTGCGGTCCACCGTAGTTTTGCAGTTCTTCTTATGTAAGTGTTCCAGTGTTTCCACGAGCAGGGTAATTACCCCAGTTTAGGGTAATCAGGGGTACCCTAGGGTAATGTTTAGGGTAATGAAAAATATGGGCAAATCTAGGGTAATCAGAGCTCCGTGAAGGAAGTGACCGCCTTATCTACGAAAAATAGAAAATTCAAAACCAATATGCAAGCACCCTACTGGTTACCACTTGAACGAAATGTAATGAAACGGGTCAGAATTTAGTGTTCGCAAAACTGCACTGCTGCTGTGGTTAGTGTCGAATATTTGAATGTCATCAGGTATCGCTTACGAAAGGCGGCGTCAAGATACGAAGCCATAATATCTCTGGTCCACTTCGTTTTGACAAATGATTCTGAGTTGCATTTTGCTAATACAAACTCGATCGGTGTCAGCAACAGCCAGTCGACGAAAGTCACTGTCCTATTCTGAATGCGCTAGTGGTTACAAGCTTCAACAGAATATTTTCAGGTATGTTTGTTGTATTGTTAAATTCTACAGCTAATATATTTCATCGTAGAAATAATTAATAGGTTCATGCTTGTGATAGTCATTGAATTAACAGCAGAGTTACCTCATAGCGCCAGTATTTTGCCAGCTAATTAGATGGAAGGCGTCCTATTTCTTAGCCATGTTGCACGCCAAAGAAGCATATTATTGTAGCGATGCAAATTAAAAAATTTAGACAGGGTTCTTTGACACTTCGAGTTACAAAAGGTGCTAAAAGCGAAAGGAAGAAGCTATAAAATTAGTTACAAAAATTCATGTAAACAAAAAAGTACAGTTATCGACTTGACACTTGCAATATACGTTTGTATTCTCACTGTCTTTCTTAGGCGCAGTAGCACGGACGTAGAATTTGATATAGCTGCGATCATGCCTAGAATTCCGTCAACCAAAATTGAAGCACTAGGGGTTCTACAACTGAGTGCTGAGAAAAGTTTATGCATATTAATAAACGCAAGGTAGTTTTTTTCAAAAACCTCTGAATTTCTTCACCCGCCCTTCAGGAAATGAAGAAATTTGATAACTTTACGATCAACTTTATGATATGAGAAATTTTTCCATAACGTGAATTTCTCATCGTCTCTAAATTAATTTTGTCTTTAATTATCTTCCAAAATGTTTGAACCCTAATTTTCCTCAAGAAATTAGGCATAACTTCCAATAGTAGTGTGGTGCATGGTGGCGTTAAGGCTGCAAGTGCGCTCTCATTGTGACGTCATTTTGCTCGAAGATTGGGCGGACGGTGGATGCGCAGGCTGGTGCTCTCCGAGCCACGTCGACCCTGCGGGTTACCGGCTATTCCTCGCGCTATTAGGGTTGAAGTATCCTGACCTTGGTGCCCGTTCTAGCTCTTCTTTCATATCAAATCCTATGTTTATTTTTGTGTGAATGGTGTATTTTTGTTTCGTTTTATTTTCGCTGGCTCTCTTGCCACAGTTAAAATCCTTGCTTGTCTTCATCATTGGCATTTAATTACCAAACGACACCCTTGTGTCGAACATTACCTGCGGCTTGCCGCGCTTGAAGCTTTTTCTAAGCATTGATTGAATGGGTGCACCTCTAAAAATTGATCTAAACTCTAAATAAAGTTTGGATTAGGTGTCCTATTCGAAGTGAATTGATCTTATTAAAAGTCCAATGACCTTAACCTATTTTCCCTTAAATTCTTCCGGGCCTTAAAGGAAACTTTTTCCACTGAAGCCACAATTAAGTTCAGGTGTGTGCTAGCTTTGTTCTTCTGTGTTTGCTCTGACTTGATTTATTTACAATACCCTCTCGTCGGTCGTATGTTGAGATTGTTTAGTTTGTTTATTTTTTTCAGTAAGCGGTGACCGCTCCATCGTATCGTTCTCTTCCCAATGGTTTCCGTTCGGCCTTGCGGCCGCTGGTGTTTTCTTTAGTTTGTCGGCCGCTCTGCCTTAGGTACGTAAGGCTTGGTGGTGCCCTTTTACAGTTCAGTTAATTCTTAACTTGATATTTTCTGAGCATAGTTAATAATCTGATTTTCATATTAGTGACCTAATTCGGTTTTATTAAGTTATCGCTAATTAGTTTTACTCTGGAATTCTTCCTGCAGCGGGAACACCCTCTGTCTTCTCTTGGTCGGGATACTTTCCCACAATCTTAAGCAGTGCTGAGTTCGCTGCGGCCACCCCGTCTTTAATCGTGAACTGCGCCTGCTTGAGGCGCTGTGGAGCGCCCCATGCGTCTTACTCTACTCAAAATCAACCTTCCTTGTCTGCCCCGCTTTGACTCTAGCCGAGGCATTTTTTAATGTAAATTTTAAACTGAGTTAATATATTGAAATAAAGTTATTGAAAACCCTAAATAATTTGGGGCTTGTTGACGGCATAGCCGTTTTGATACTTCCTTTTGCCCTGTTGGGAATATAATAAACTAAATGCGGAGTGAAAATCTGCGTGAATTAAAATTTCTGTTCTTTCATCCCCTTCCTTCCGCGTGTCAGATATCCTTTAGCGCCCGTCTAAGTGAAAATTCTGACAACCTGATGACATTCAAATATGCGACACTAACCACAGCAGCAGTGCAGTTTTGTGAACACTAAATTCTGACCCGTTTTATTACATTTCGTTCAAGTGGTAACCAGTAGGGTGCATGCATGTTGACTTTCATTTTTTCATTTTTCGTAGACAAGGCGGTCACTTCCTTCACGGACCTCTGATTACCCTAGATTTGCCCATATTTTTGATTACCCTAAACATTACCCTAGGGTACCCCAGATTACCCTAAACTGGGGTAATTACCCTGCTCGTGGAAACACTGCTCTGCGGCTCTGCCACTCTGGTAGTCTGGCTGGCCGCTGGTGGCTGGCTGCGCCTGCTGCTAGTGCCAGCACGGTGGCAGGTGGCTGCCAGTCAACTTTTTCCAAAATCCCTAAAGTGACCTCTGAAATTTCCCTAGATCGGAATAAAATTCCCCAGTTATTACCATAAGTGATAAATACGTAATTTATGTTTATCTTCAATACATTTTTAGGTGTTTTTTCCATTTTCATCATCAATGCCAGCACGAATGTCAAGAGACTTTGATTTTTCCCTCTTTTCAGTCGATCTTGGTATTTATGATAGATAGCTCCACCTAGTTCTTAGGTCAATTACGAAACTTTCTTTTGAGAATCCCACTTGACATACTTTGCATCATTTCTTGCTAAACATTGCTTTGCAAGAAAGAGATTATTTGGCAATTTTTGGTTTTAAGGAATTGTTGGCTTTATTTTTTAATTCAGTTAAGTTGAGAATATATTTTTCAATCGATGGAGACGAAAGCGCCACGAGAAAGTCATTAAATATGATAGGGTGCCAAATTTAAATTTGCCCAAGCCGGCTTTCATTTTCCCTAATGATTTTCAATACTGAGGATTTGGGTAGTCCCTCACCGATAGATCAGCTACAATCAGGCGAACACTTCTCCACTCGTAGTCCATTTCATTTTAAGGAGCTTCATCAACTAGCGAGGCGAAGTGCTACTTGTCATCATCATTACTTTCATTAGGCGCTTTCTGCTTAAAAATGTGCAATATCAACTTTCTTTCGACTTCGTACGTTCATAACTTGGACCAAATATACTTCAAGGACACAAAATTTGCAAACTCGTCCCAGGTGTACTTGACGACACCAGTGTTAATCCAAGTGTAGTTTAAGGACACCAGTAAATATTTGAATGTATCTATGCTACGGTGTTCTGCAAATCTTGACTGCAATAAAATCGAAATAATTTTTCTATAATCCGAAAAACCGAGGTCTTTTTAATAAAATGAACAAGCACTTAGCCTGCCATTGGATACCTGGAAATAGTGGAGAAAATGGATACTGCCACGCTGGTGCCAATTATTGAAAAAGTGGTGGAAGTAGGTACTACAATTCATAGCGACGAATGGAGAGCGAACCGGAGGATTACAGAGATTACATGTCTCCAACACAAATCGGCAACCATTCCATTAACTTTGTTGATAAGGTGACTGGTGTCCACACTCAAACGATTGAAAGCTATTGGAATCGCCATAAATATTACATCAAGAAGTGATTTTCAGCGATTGAGTGATTGTCAGCGAAATTTTTCATCAGGATATCTCAATGAATTCATGTGGTTTGACCGTTTCTCCTCAAACGCTTTGATAGTGTTCTGTAACAACATCGCCGCTCAGTATCCATTACAATAACAATGATTCACTAATCAGAAAGGAAAATGTATTATCTATTTATGTTATGACCGCCTCTTCAATATGCTTTCTATGCAGTGCTTTTATAAATGGCTACATTTTTATTTAATATCGTTTTAATTATCATAAATATCACCCAGGGGCACTTTAAGGATCCTAAAATAACCTGGACGTAGTTTAGGGACACCAGATGGAGCTGGTGTCCTTAAAGTATACTTGATCCCATAATTTTTTTATGCTATTTGGTTCCTACTCTTTCAGGAGAGCAGACTTGGTTACACTTTTGAACATAATATTGCAGCACTTGCAACTGGCACGGTTTCCATCTTTATCTTTCTGTAGCCAGTGTTTGTATTCGGAATCATTCAACCATTCATCTCTGAATATTTGACTGTAGCACATTTTTTAGGTGATTCCGTGGTGTTTACCTACAAGCTGATAATGCAATACGGACAAAACACCGCGACCGGTAGCGCTAGTACCACAGGTGTACACTATAAAAGAAATTTAGCACCTCAGCAGTGCAAGATAACGAGTGACAGGGGCAGGCGCTGCAATTCCGCCCCTGCGCGCTTCGTTCGGACTTCGGATTTCGTAAAAACGTGTATTATTCTACCATGATGCATTCGCGAAGCAGACCCGGGCCTCTTGTACTGATAATTTGATAAATTTCTAGATTGTATTGTTGTAATTTTTGTTGTTACTTGTTAGAAGCAAATATTAGTATAGCAATCCTAGTTTTGCATACAATACATTATATATTATAACACACCCCAAATTCCCTAAATCCATCGAGTTTTTGTTTCGAATTCCCTAAATCCTCAAGCAATGACCGAATTCCCCAGATCTTTGGAAAATTCCCAAGGCGACCATGGTAGGCTGCGACACAGGCACGCAGCCTCAAGCCACTGGCTTGTAAACTTGGAAAACCCCAACTCATCGCCCAGAAAAAACTATTAGCTTGAAAAAAACGGGCTTTTATACGCAGAATTTAAATAAAATGAACAATGTTTAGGTTTAGCTGCCTCTACCACTCATACTTGATGTATAAGAGATTTATTTAGAGTGATGATATTGCTAACCTGAGTTTACGAAGCAACAGTACGCCTGCGTACTGCTAATAAATAATGGGCGCTCACCATTGACCTTGTACGTGGTACTGGCATGATACAAGAGTTTTAGATCGTTGGAAAAAATAATTAATGAATGCAGAGAGAATATGAGTCCTAGACTGGGAATTGGCAACATTATGAACGAGCGCCGTCAATTAAATACGTAATATGAATTTATTTTTGCAGACGGAAATAGAAGAGCATTTTAATGGGGTATTGAATAGGTTTTGATTAGTCAAGTTTGTCTATCTTATTTGAAGGCGACTGGTGCCCCTACGGCATTACTATTAAGTTACATTAGCTACAGGGCAAGACATTTTTGGGTTGGATATATTGTGCACCCATTTGGTTTCATTCAGTTTTCCTTACTTCGTCGCTAACTCTTTTTTTTTCTTTCCTCGTGCATGCTTCTTCACTCATTTCAATGTGCAGGATATCTTATGAGGGTATTCATTTTGTCAATAGTTTCTGTTTTCTACTGCCCATGCTTAATGGTCCCTTTTCTTCGGTCTCTAAATGTCGCATTTGCTCATATTGAGGGCAGCTGAAAAATAAAAAATCGACGTAAATTTTTGGGGTTCGTTGTTAAAGATGTAATATTTTATGTATAAATTGCACAAAAAAAAAGAACGAGAGATTTTAGGCCTTGAACCGGATATACCTAAAAACATAAAAAGAACAATATTTCTAAGACGGATGAGCCTCCACAAAATTTCCAAAAATATAGCAAACGGTGCTCTAACTGACATCAATATACTCCATGAATCAAACGAAATTGTTATATTTATATACTAGAAGCATGTTAAATTTCAGTTTCCCAATTTCAGCTGTCATACATCGTTACGATAGTCACACCTTAAAAAGCAGAATTTTTGTTCGAGTTAAATGTACATCGCAGGAAAGAATATTGCCGCAATATTATACAATGAAGTCATGCTAATAATAAGAAGACAGATGAAAATTGACCCTGCGTTTTACCTTCCGCACACATTTTTTTGAAATGCTCCGGTGCCTGTTTTTAATATTCAGTCAACCTTGGATAAGGCATTCGAATATCATAGAATCTGAAGTGGATATTGCGGACGATTTGAAAGAGTAGGTAATTTTCCCGAAATCCCTTTTCCTATCTTTCCTGTTTCACCATGTACATACGTCCTCTAATCCGAAAATTAGGCATTTATGTATAATATCTAGAATTAAGGGGTCTCCAAACTTTCCTACTGATTACTCCAGTAAGTTCTAACGGTCGAAATCTTTTAAATTTTAGTGCCATTATCTATAATTTCTAGAGTAATCGACGAGTACGCGCGCTGAGGTAGCATTCGCTCACTTAGCTAGCTTGTTCAATTACTATTGTGCATTGTCGCGAGCGAGATCCCCTCAGAGGGATAAAACTATTGTATTTATGGGAATTAGCACTCCACCCCTGGGACAATGTGAGGGCCCGACCTGAGAGTTAGTTAGGCCTTCTTTTTGTTGAAATAAAATGCTTTTGTTATGTTAAGAACCATCTTTTTTCGGTTCACTGCTGTCTTTTTTTTCAGTACCTACTACTTTCTTCTTCAACTTTGATCTTGTTTCATGAACTTCTTTCTTATGTTACTGTTTCTATGCCCTTTCTGTATAGATTCCACGTTCCCTCAACTCCACACTAAATGGTGCCTTCTTCCTTTCTCTTTGAATCGCCTTTGTTGCGGATAGGGAGTAAAAGCCCCGTCTACACTATCAAACTTTTCGTCAATCACGAACACACCAAAACGCGAACAAAAACACGAACTTTTCCGAATCGTGTCCAGACGTCCAGACTACGTGTTCGTCGGTGTGAAGTTGTTCGCAAACAATATGTAAACAAACAAGACTGCTTCCCAAGTAAGTTTTAGATAATTGATGCATATAATTGGTAAATTTAATTTGTTGAGAGTTATTGACCATAATTTATGTGTGGGCATGTGTGAACAGAAAAATATTAAGAATCGCTAATATCTTATGCGAACATTTCGAATACTATCAGTGTCACAGATGGGATCAGCTGATATAATAAATCTACCTTTTTCAATGCTCTTCCTATAGTTAAAATTTTTGAATTTGAGCTTAAAACTTTAAAATATGTTTCTACTCTGTCTAAAGAATGTTATTTTACTATTTTGTGACCGATATTTTCTAAAAGCGGCGAGAAATGCTCATGTTTTTAATTTTCGTCAAAAGACATCCTACAATATTCGAAATGATTTTCCAAAGCTATTCAATTTTTTGTGTTTAATAAACCCAATAATTTATTTTTAAAATTTGAAATATAGCTTATACATTTTATTTGTGTCATAAATAAACTATTTGCAGTATCCATATTTTCTGTGCACATTTTTGAAGCGTCCATTGCTCAGCCAAGCACACCAGAATGTATTACGTTTCATGATAAATACGGTATTGACTTGGTGCAATAACAGACCTGAATATAATAAGTGCACTGTGTTTTTGCTATACTGTCTGGTCTTGGGGTGCTACTTGAATTGATGAACTCATGCTCAAAAAGGGAAGTGGTGTGCAAAGTCCATATATATATTTTAATTGTTCTCGTAATTGATCGTAACCTACTACAATTAGAATTAAACTGAAACCAAACTAGTTCCATTATTAGTGAACTTTCAGGTCCATGATCTCAATGTATTTTTTGTGATATATTAATGCAGGGATAGTAGGGGGCTAGCCGCTGTTTTCTTCCAGTAATATTGTTCACATCTCATGAAACGACATTGCATAAACCATCAAAAAATGGTGTGGTGAACTTCCATCTGTAAATCCCTCTGTTGTACTTTATTACAGACTCCACAAACTCAAGCAGAGTGGGAATCAGCAGCCAGTGATATTTACCTGAAGTGGAACTTCCCATACGACTTCTCGAATTTCATGAACTCTTTTCTAGAGATTACATGCCACTTTAGTGTCACTATGATGGAGTGAGAAGAGAGAGCTACTTGGGCTGGCGGTAGCGATGGGCGCCGCGACTGTGTGCTGCTCCGCGATGGGGGTGCTGCTCTGTGATGTGCTGCCGTGCCGTGGAGGCTAGACTGCTGCTGCGTCCTAGAGCGATCATGAGCTATTGGCCGCCTCGACTATCAACATTGGCAATGCACAGATAGCGTCCCCGTGAACTTCCTGTAGACGACCGCAACGGTACCAGAGACTTCAGAACCAGTTCGCTTTTGAGGTGGGTCGCAGTGAAGTGCAACTGTGGTGGTTCCACCTAGCTGTACGCGCTCACCACCACACAAGCACAAAAGCGCCACCCCACTGCCTCGAAGCGCTCTCGCTGAACGACCAATCAGCGCTCGAGGCTAGCGCTGGGGTGCCGGACCGAGCCTCCACAAGCCGCGCGCACCGAGCATCCAGGCGACACCTCTGAACAATCACGTACGTTTAGCTGAGTCTCAACTGCTTCATAAGCGCCACCCCGAGTCCTCTAACCAGAGGGCTAGCTCGCTTCAGTGAGGCCGCTACCAGCCCTATATAACGAGCTGCGCGCTAAGCGCAGTTCAGTCCACACAGTTCGTAGAGCTCACTCAGCCGACTCGCAGGAACCCTGATGTTTACACAAGTCTTCTTCCTGCGAGCCTCCTCACCGCAACGGCTCATACAAGTCTTCCAACGAGCCTCTTCGCAGCATCAGCTCACTCAAGACTTCTCCCTGCGACTCTCCTCGCAGCGACTCTGATATTCACTAGTCTCGACTGCTCAGCAAGCAGTAGCCTCACGGCCTCCATCGCCACCTCGACGGCACGCACGACGCGACTTACCGACAACCGTCGGTCCTCCAAGTCGTCCTTGTGCACTATACTACCGCCTGTAATCATTTACCTCGTGTGCCATACTGTCGGCGATCTTCTCAATAATACGGCCTTTATTCCAGTTGTGTATTCCTTATCCTGTCGGGTTCGTTTGCACCTCAGGCACAGATACCACAAAGTCTAAAGATATTTACATAGTCTGCCCGGAGTGTAAAGCAGCCTGAGGGAGAACACCACACTGGTGACCCCAGAGTGACCCGGCAGGTGGGAGCATGGCTTGGAAAGATGTTCGCTTACCCGCCTTCGAAGGCGACATGAAAGGATGGCTCCTCCACTGCGAAGTTTATCTCGCGCAAATTCCAAATCTGAACGACGCTTCAAAGTTCGGTGCGCTCCTCGGAGGGCTACCTACGCACATCATCACCGGAGTACAAGAAGTACTGCTGAACCCTCCGGCTAACGGTAAATTCGACGCCCTGAAAGCCGCACTCACAAAACGTTTCGTTCGTCACGACGACGAGACCAACTACGACGCCATTGTCAAACTAACGCTCGGAGACAGCACGCCATCCGAATTACTCTTGGAAATGACGCGTCTCAACAACTGCAGACAAGCTCCGCTACCACCTTCGGTCATCCGCTCCATGCATCTCGCAAAATTACCGACTGAAGCGCAGCCACTGATTGAAGCCTTAGGAAAAGGAAAAACAGACGACGAGTACGGAGAGATAGCAGGTCAAGTTACTACAAGGCAATCAACGTGCCGGGCCGCAACTACCAAGCCCGTCACCGTAAACGCGATCAAGCCATCGCCTACCCCAACAGTGTCAAGAGCCGAGTTTGACGCAGCTATGAAAGAAATAGCCGAACTCAAGAAAATTTTAGGAAGAATAGTACGCTCGCACGAAGACACCCTCAAAGCCGACAACTGGCGGAATCAAGTTTCGGCACCTAGAAACCTTCAACACTCAAACGAAGGAAGCACGCTTGACCAAGTACGCTGCTACTACCACCGCACATTCGGCGACCGCGCAAGAAAGTGCACAACACCATGCAGCTATGCTCAACCAAGGTCGCACAGGATGGTAAGCGCCATCTCCTACTCACGGGCAAACGCAGCAGATTTGCTGTACGCCACCGACTCCAACAATACTCTGTATCACGTCGATACTGGCTCGTCGATCAGCTTAATTCCGCCCGACGAAAAACACCCAACCAGACCCCCGTCCTACGATCTTCTAGTGGCTAACGACACTCCAATAACCTCAGAAGAGACGCTGTCTCCACACGAACGCCCTTCTCAACACAAACAAGAAAGTCAAATATCCACTGAGGTACTCGGAAACTTAAAAAACAACAGGGGGGCACCTGTGGTGGTTCCACCTAGCTGTACGCGCTCACCACCACACAATCACAAAAGCGCCACCCCACTGCCTCGAAGCGCTCTCGCTGAACGACCAATCAGCGCTCGAGGCTGGCGCTGGGGTGCCGGACCGAGCCTCTACAAGCCGCGCGCACCGAGCATCCAGGCGACACCTCTGAACAATCACGTACGTTTAGCTGAGTCTCAACTGCTTCATAAGCGCCACCCCGAGTCCTCTAACCAGAGGGCTAGCTCGCTTCAGTGAGGCCGCTACCAGCCCTATATAACGAGCTGCGCGCTAAGTTCAGTTCAGTTCACACAGTTCGTAGAGCTCACTCAGCCGACTCGCAGGAACCCTGATGTTTACACAAGTCTTCTTCCTGCGAGCCTCCTCACCGCAACGGCTCATACAAGTCTTCCAACGAGCCTCTTCGCAGCATCAGCTCACTCAAGACTTCTCCCTGCGACTCTCCTCGCAGCGACTCTGATATTCACTAGTCTCGACTGCTCAGCAAGCAGTAGCCTCACGGCCTCCATCGCCACCTCGACGGCACGCACGACGCGACTTACCGACAACCGTCGGTCCTCCAAGTCGTCCTTGTGCACTATACTACCGCCTGTAATCATTTACCTCGTGTGCCATACTGTCGGCGATCTTCTCAATAATACGGCCTTTATTCCAGTTGTGTATTCCTTATCCTGTCGGGTTCGTTTGCACCTCAGGCACTCACTTCGGGCACAGATACCACAAAGTCTAAAGATATTTACATAGTCTGCCCGGAGTGTAAAGCAGCCTGAGGGAGAACACCACACAACGCTGGGTTCGGTCGACCATTTCTTTTGAGAATTTTCAATCAAAAATGCCCGTCCACTCTATCCCATTCCATAATTTCAATGTTGGTTGGACTGGAGTTTGGGGTCTTCAATGAGAAGAGATTGGGCTTTATCTACACATGTTAGAATGCCAGGAATGATCATTTTGAACATTTTCTTGTATTCAAACTACTCTTCTTATTGTAATAATCCTATGATTTTAAGGGAGCTATGATTCAATCTGAAAGGTATTTTGCAAAGTAAACGCTGCTATAGTATCGTTAATGTATTAATTTATAAACAGTTAAAATATTGCTAAATGTTGAATTTCTGACAACTAACAGTACTCAAAAAATTATGCTTTTCTTTAATTATAAACTTAATTCCTCTCTGCTTGAAATTATCCATTTCCTTGGGACCTTGTTTGACGTTAATGTTTGTTCACAGCCCAAGCTCGACCTTCCTTTCGTTTGTGCCGGTGGCCAGCTGTGGTCCTGTCCTGCGCTGCCAAACCTTCCTGGTTTGGTTTTCCACGACTGGCGAGGGGCATTTGCACTACTGGTGTAAATGATTCATGATTTTACAATATTATCAAATTATAATGCACTGGTGTCCAAATACTTTCCTTCACTCGCCATCATATCATCATGCACATTGGTTTTTCAAAATGTTTTTTAACATCAGGATACAATGACGGTTACCTGGTCAACGCGGGTACCCATTTCCGACACCTGGGTTGGGTGTATCGGAGTTCTCTCCTTCCCCAACAGGGATAAATCACCACATGGTGCTGAGATTCCAAAAATCGACATCTTTCCATGAAGGGTGCATTCTAAACCATTAATTTTGTAAAATCATGTAATCCTGTATTCAAGCCAGAGGAAAAAACAGTTGAATATTTTTATGTATTATCCCAAACATGCAGGCGATAGATCAGTCACCAAGAAGATGATAAACCTATTCTGAATACAATTTTGTAGGCCCATAGAGTTAAACCATATTAGTTAAAGAACGCATTTTCATAAAACTGATTAATATAATAACAGAGAACCCAGAATAGGTGTTCTTAAAAAGTAAGTGTGTGGATCTATTTTATTTAATATTTACAATGAAAATTACAGCATGAATAAAAACGCAAGTCAAAGGTTGAGGCACCAGAAACAAGTTATAGAGATACCTTGAGAGGTAAAAATTTGCAAAGGTGACCTGCTGCATGCACAGATCTTGAATATCTTATCATCCATTGATAAAAACTAGAATTAAACAAAATGCTGTGCTATCTAAAAGTAATTCACCACTAAAGATATAATTTTTAAACAATTCCAAAGGTTTTTTATAAGTTGTTAATGGTATCTTTTAGCTTTGATTACATGTTTGTTGTTCCCCATACCTTGCACTATTTTCATTGTCAAAGAAGAGGACATATGGTACTTTGAGCCTCCTTAACCACAACAACGGTGTTCAAAAGAGAGGAATAAAGTAGGGATCATCAAGTACAAACACGTACACAGGGTTTGTACAATGTTTTAAAATCCTATAACAATAATAACATATTTCTGTAATAAGTAGTCAACCGTAAGCCATCTAATTCTGAAATGAAACTGATGAAAAGTATGGCAAATAAATATTTTTTATAACAATCATCACTATACAACATAACTTACATTCGGGTAAATAATTAGTGAACATTTAGCTCAATGGAAAAATCTGAATAGAGATGCGCATCCCTTAACCACAGCCTCATCTTATATTTTGCACGCAAAGTAACGTCACTGCATAGAGCGAACTAGTATAGACTATCATGCTGCGCTTGGCGTGCACTTCGATGGATTTTTAATGCAGCCTTGACCAATTCTCGGGTATCAAATTGTAGGGTTTACTTCAGCTTGAGTTAAGTTAGAGACGTGCTTAATTTATACGTCTCCTGTGTGGACACAAATGTAGCGTAAATCATCATTATGCAACATAAGTATCATTCTGGTAAAAAATTGGTGAACATTTAGTTCAATGGAAAAATATGTCTTAGAATTATGGCATTTATATACCACATATGTAATACAGATAATTTGACTTGTCAGTGACTAATTTAAAAAGTATATTAAAGCAATGTTTAAATACCCGTTGGTATTGTAATTGTTAAATAATCATAACTGGGCATAACAAAAGTATAACCAGCATATAATGTAGCATAATGAAAGTATAATTTGTAATTACTGGTCAAGTACATCATTAGCTAGGTACAAAAAGACTAGAATTTCATCAATCCAGCACTTCACTCATTTCATTCTCTTAACATTATTTTAAGCATTGCAGGAAAATTTTTTAAATACTTCATACACAATTGATTTGCATAGGTACTACAAAAGTGAATACTTACGTACATTTTGTTTAAGCACATCAGGATGCTAATGGAACAAACTTTTCCACAATACGAATATGATTGGCTCATGTTCATCAGTTGAAAAGTTTCCTTTGTGGAATTATAATCAACAAAAAATTATATAGCCAAATCATTATAACACGATGAAGAAAGGGCATCCTGCTTTATTCTCTTAGAAATTTTTAACCTTCACTATTCAATTCATGTAGAGTATAACCAAAAACTTACCCAACACAAGTCTGTTTAGAGACTTGTGTTGGGAGAAGAGTACCACCAGAGAAAAGGACCATAGTGATGGTGGTAGGGATTCATCCGATGTGCTTGAACTTGAAGGCAGGGCCTTTGTACAACCTGTAGGGAAGGTAACCAATTCGAGGAAGGCCCGTGGACAGTCTTCAATGATTTCAATTGTTTCTTGGATGGCAATGGGCTTCCCAACCTGACAGAAGAGAAGATAATAATTAGCTTATTGACCATAGGTGGCTTTCTAAAAATGATAGAAACTCTAAATAAATATGAACAACTTGGTATATTAGAATAACACGCTGGAGCAAATTAAAGTTTAATTAAAAAAAAAATTAAATTTCAATCAAGCATAGATGAAGCTCATCAAAGTAGTTTTTGTAGGGAGATGTGACTCAGCTAGAATTTTGCCAAATATAAAGCACTGGAACTGTCACAGGATGTTAAAAGTTGACAATCATTTCCAATAGTATTTGTAACAAATAATGTTAAGAAAAAAATGTATCAAATTTACAACCTGCATAGCATGCTGGCTTGTTGAAGTACCAACATTTCAGTTCAGAAATAAATTAAAAAAATTATTTTAATTCACACTTTTGCATTTCTTATTTTTTATTGTTATACGCCATGAAAACTAAATACTTATGGACTATATTCTTTAAATAGTGCTTCCATACATACAAATCTCACTAACCTCAATAGTCATGAATGAAGTTAGGAAGGAAAATTTTACAATGCAATGCAATACGAACCATTGTTGAAGATTCTGAAGACCCAGCTCTGCAGTTCCATAGTAGAGACACCTAATGACATTGAGTCACCACTGCTCAAGAAATGCTCTGAAGCACTACAGGGGCAAGAAAACTGCCTTAGGTTTCATTTAAATAATTTTTTCTATAATTGATTCTTCTACACAAACGTCTTTTATGCAAAATAGCCAAATGTTTGAAAATTATCTGAAAAATACACAAAAAGGGATAAAACATTTGTTTGAATTTCACAGACTGTGCCTATGACACATGACAGTTAAGAAACAGCCCTAAATGTTAATTGTTACTGTTACAGCAAAGTCTACACAAACATACATCTATTCAATATAATGATAATTGATGCTTACACTACAGCATACACTTTACCATTAAGAATGCAATGTTGGATGAATTTACTTTTGTAGATAGACAACAGAATTCTTTTGAATTAAATTTGAGGCATAATAGTTTAGAACAGCTGATTTATTCAACTTTTCATAGGGCCACATTCATGATATAACAAAGGAAAACAATATATTACCCAAAGTAAAAGATTTTAAGCCAGAATTAAATAGAATTAGCAATTATCATAATTTTAGAAAAAGCTTAAATTAAAGAAATTCACTTTTGGATCCACAATCAAAAGCAGTTAAAATTTTTAGAAGCCTAACAAGCCCCAGCATGCAGTTTTTAGAAATGCAAAGAGAAACATAAATGAGAGGAGTTTACCAATGCTTTTTCATAAAAAATATTTAAACTCTAAACATATATGTTAATGACTCTACATGCAGCTAGGCCTATAACTTTTTTACCTACTATAATTGGGTCAACAGGGCAGATAAATTTTTGAAATAAGTTGCAATTATGCTCATTTAAAACTACTACTATAAGTTTGTAAAAGATTGCACATTTCTTCCTGATAATTCTTTTATAATATAATTTCTAATCTGAGGACTTGATTTTAGTGTAAGCATCAGGGTATAAGAGAAATACAGTATTTTATTGAAAAAAAATTTTTACCAAGAAATACAATAAATAAAGGCCACATTTTGTGCAAATGAATTTTTGTGGTAATTCTATCATCATATAAGTAGCTACCAGTGGTGAAATACTACTAAAATATTTCCAAAACTTTATTTAGATATCAAAATCACTAAACTTTGATAATTTTATGCATGATCAGTTTCATTTCAGAGAGGTAATATTTCAATTACATTCACATCAATTAAATCCAAACCTACTTACATACTCAGCCATATCTGAATAAAATGAAATAACCCCGTAACGAAGTTCATTTTGGTAAGTAAATGTCCGTGCCACCCTACAATCAACTAAATTTGCACCAAAAACATAATTAAATCGGGAAAAAAAACAAATTATTCACTCGCAGCAGAACCACCTACCACAATACATAAACAAGCGAGTGTTCGCTGTTTGATGGAAAGTTCGTGTTCGTGTTTTCCAACACGATGGAAAACACATACACACCGAAATCTGCGAACTTTTCATGTGTTCGTGTTCCCGGACTGCCGAAAAACACGAACTTCGGGCGAAAGATTGATAGTGTGGACGGGCTTTATTAAACTAGCTAATAATCTAATCTGTCGCGAGCGAGAGTGTCTACACTGGCGGGCTGTAGTTTGGATACCAATGATCTAGACTAGTGATCTTGAGAAAATATCTACTATGGCTTGTGGTAAATAAACAGTTTAAATTAAATAGAATGAATTGCGTTCAAGTATAAGCCCCTTACGTGCAGTCTACCTTGAAGCACTAAATTTTTGCATCACTTCCGTGCCCAGGAAAATACAAGAGCAGCAGGGGAGTTCCAGAAGAAAATACCCTAGATAAAAAGCAGAAATATAAGGAGCTAGCAACTCTTGCAAAACAAGCTCCGCAAGTTGTAAGGTTAAGACTTAGAATGAAATGACAATCTCAAAAAGTGCGGTGATCTTCATACCTTCAATTCAAACACCTGCACACATTTAATTGTTAATTTGCAGGTTTTAAGAGGAGGGTTATTTACATGTTTGCGATTATCCAGCCACATCTCTTAGTTACGTTACTTTCCCTGAGCGATAAAACTGGATTATGAGTTGTTTCAGGCTCGTCATAGCCGTGTGGTGTAAGGACCCGCCCTTCCGTCAAAGCATCGCGGGTTCGAATCCGGCTCTGGGTGGCGATTTTCTCTGTTCGGTATAGGGGGAAAATTCAATGCACAATACCCCCACTCTACCCAGGTGTCTGAAATGGGTAGCTACCGGTCTTGACCGAGGGAAAGCGTCATGGCGTTAGTTATAAAGCATTTGAAAAAAAAAAAAAATGTACAAGGTGATATGTATCAGGCATGATTGTAACTAGAGCATTCTTAGACCCCGATGTTAGTTTGCTTTACCGGAAAATGCCCGCACCAAACTGCCCATCGGAGATTCTCGAAATTTCAATTTTTAACAGATTTGGGTTCTTTTAGATGCAAGACTCTCTCTAAACCCATAAAGTTTCAGTTACAGTTCTGTTGTGGTGGTACGAGGTGCTATTCACGTAATAATAAAAAACCTCCAACTTCATTAATGAGTTCTGAAAATTCAGGTGAAATGGACTTGGCACTTTTTTTCGTCTGATCGACAGATATTGTCGCAACTCCAGCCTTGCTTCCCTTTTTAAGTCCCTTGCAAGTTAATTAATATCATGCACAATCGGGGACTAGGTCGTTATTTAACCTTAAACTGACCGAAAAGATAAAACGCTTATTAAATATGACAAGCGGGCAATGGTTGGAGTGCTTCACCTTCCTGGCAGCAAAAATTAATATCGAACAACCCTAAAGTGTTCGTTTGTTTGTTGCGAGTCAATCCGAAGCCTCTGCTGCGGATTCGAATCGTCGTTGAAGTCGCAGCTCTCGCGGGTTGCAACTTCAGTGAGAGTCAAACTTCGCGGTCGGACGCACGTGTGCCTTGCGTGCTTCGACCTCAACCGGCCCTGCTTCTGGGAATCCGAACCCCGGACAGCCGGCTTCCAGTGGAGAATGTTCCCTGAACAAATTCTTCGAAGTTTCAGGTGAGCACTCTTTAATTATTGTCTGGCTTGTCAAATCTTAGTTGCAGCGTTCCAGAAAAGACTATGTTCTGTGCCAGGTAAAACTGGAAGTTGTCGCTTCTTGCCGGTAAGCGAGACAATATGCAAGTGAAACATAATCTTCAATATCGCCCGAGTACACTGAAACGTCAGCGTTATACCTAAATTTACTCAGGTCATTTGATGACCAGTGAACGCTCACGAACATCAGTTAATAATTATTAGGGCTTTAAATGTTTACGTATCACGACTACGAAGCAACTCACAGCTTTCAATAGGCAACAACTGAAATTTACAAAATGAATGTCAGGTCACTCTACACCTTTTTCACTTCAGATTAATCTAAGTCAAGTTCAATTTAATCCGAGTCAAGTTCAATTTAATCCGAGTCAAGTTCAATTTTATCCGAGTCAAGCTCAAATTAATCCAAGCCAAGTTCAATTTAAATCCAAGTCAAGTTCAAATTAATCCGAGTCAAGTTTAAATTAATCCGAGTCAAGTTTAAATTAATCCAAGTCAAGTTCAAATTAATCCAACCCTTAGTTGAGGTAAAAATGACGCAATAATTTGTTAATTTGAGTTTTTGTTAAATATGTATCTATTGGATGTGATGAGCAAAACTGATTTCGAGGATTTATTTACACTCATAGATATTTATACACGTGAAATTCCACTTTATCACATACATGAAATCAAATGCAAGCAAGTACAAAATATTATCATTGGATGATATGTAGATTTAATCTTTGAAGGAAATATACAAGTGCGTTTCGCTGAGTACTAATGTACGATTCCGTTTGATAACAATTTATACTTGTACATTACTACCCAGAAACATTCTTGCATTAGCAATATAAATGTTGCCATCCGTTCTAATTCCGTGTTAGTCATTGCGAAGAAATGTAGGATCCACTTACAATACACAATAATAATACAAGAAACAATGTTTCTAATTTAATACTGATTTTATTTGTGCGTGTTCACAATTTAATATATAATACTTTAAAGACTACAATTACTTTTATAATAATCATTTTATGAATATTTGTCTTGAAAGTAGTACTCAGTGAATCGCACTTGTATATTTCTTTTAAAGATTAAATCTACATATCGTCCAATGATAATATTTTGTACTTGCTTGTATTTGATTTCATGTATGTGATAAAGTGGAATTTCACGTGTATAAATATCTATGAGTGTAAATAAATCCTCGAAACCACTTTTGCTCATCACATCCAATAGATATATATATAACAAAAAAACTCAAATGAACAAATTATTACGTCATTTTTACCTCAACTAAGGGTTGGATTAATTTGAACTTGACTTGGATTAATTTGAACTTGACTCGGATTAATTTGAAATTGACTCGGATTAATTTGAACTTGACTCGGATTAAATTGAACTGACTCGGATTAAATTGAACTTGACTTAGATTAATTTGAAGTGAAAAAGGTGTAGTCTAATGGTCTTTGGTTCGATGCTTCGCAATGCATCTCCTTGAAAAAATTAGATTAGATTATTTGTTAGTATAAGCCTCCCTAACTGCTAAAAAAAAAGCGTTTCGAAAAGAAAGAGGAAGGCACCATTTAGTATGGAGATCAGAGAATGTGGAACCTATGCAGAAGGAGCATGGAAACAAAATTGAGAAATAAGTTCATGAAACAAGATAAAAGTTGAAGAAGAAAGAAGTAGGTGCTGAGAACCAGGACAGCAGTGAGCCGAAAAAGTCGTTCTTAACAAGACCAAAAAAAATTATTTCAACAAAAAGCCTATTCCAACACTCAGCTCGGGTCCTCACAGAATTTCCCCCTGGGAGCGCTAATTCCCATAGACAAAATAGTTGTAAAAATAAGAATGAAGCGGAGAAAACAAAAACACTCGTGCAAAACGTCCGCAGCTCGGAACACCAGCCTTTCTCGTGAGAATGACAAGTGAATAGTAGAAAGACAAGACCTCCTCAAACCTAAGTTTACTGCCGACCATATTCACAAGTCTTGCCAATTTTAGGGCGGATATCTAAGGCCCTCAATGAAGAGCACTACATAGTTGCCTGCAACACATCGACATGAGAAACTATTAGTATACGCTCTTCCACACCAGCATTCCCATCCGATAGAATTGCAAAGTCTCCGAAATGCACTGAAAGACGATCCCTTCAACAGATCAACCGAAGGTGTTGTCCAGCTCTACTCAAGCTTTTCAGTCTAATATAACAGCTAAAAAGTAACTCTGGTAATGAATCCCATTACAACAACAGAGATCTTTTGTTAGTGGATATTGTCAGCACACACTGGCAACGCTCATGTACTGGCTCAAATATTACAGCCACCAAAATAAATCATTAAATTAAGACACATACAACAGCATGGATGATGCCAATTTCTGACCTGTAAATATCTCACTTGGACAATGTTCGCCCCACGTGGAATCAATTGAAGGGTACACCACACCTACCCCCAACTACCATTTTATAATTCATTCTATCTTTTGTCACGAACAATTCTCAAATGAAATTCCCACGTTCACAAAGTGGGAACGATACGTTCACTCACGTCGAGTAGCTGGCAGCAAAGTCTCTTTGGCTCACAAAACCAGAGTTGCCAATCAATAACTAGGATACGTCAACGTTTTAAATTACCGCAATATGCGCAAATCGTACTTCAAATTGTCTACAATATGGTAGTCTTCAATGCCAGCACGATGTATTTCCACCACCAAGACATAGCAGCTTAGTTACATTTGGGACACAACCAGGAGGGCGGAGGTTTATGAGACCGCTCTAGATCTACAGCTTCGTAAATAAATTGATTAAGTAGATCACTTCGTACACAGCTTCAAGGTTACAAGTTCGCAAAACTTCTGCTTCAATTTTATTCATCATTCCAGCATCTAGCAGGTGGTTCCATTACGGAGCATTTTACTAATAATGACAAACATTTGTGCCACAGCTTATGCTGTTGACAAAACACAGATGAACAAAAACAGGCGTGGCTACCCGATAAATTAATTACTCACCTAATTAGTTATGCAATCATTTTTAAACTCAAATTTCAAATCTGAATGAAATAGGAATAAATGCACAAATTCACATGCCTCCAAAAGAAATTTGAACTCAAGACTCGAAAAGTAATAAATTTTCAGTAGAATTCTGATATCTAAATAGATAACTTCATACGCATGGAAAGTGGCTTTGTCGTAAAAATAGCTTAAAGTTCAATCAAATGCAAAAATATTGAGAATGAAATTCAAAGTAGAAAGTAACAATTTAGATTCACCTCATGAGACTCAGATCGGTTCAAGTAACTCAGTCTCCATTAGAGAACAATGGGTGATTAATTTAAGTGACAACATAACAATTGAATCATGGGATGACTTGAGTGCATCAAAACAATACTTGCACGTATGTCAGAGCGCTGCTATGAAATATGGTCCCTAACTTGACAAGTCAAAAATACTACAAAAAAAACAAGTAAACAGCACTACCAGCTAAGGATAAGCGAGCTGTAAATGAAGAACAAGTAATAAAACTTGAATTCCCCATTAAAGTGGCCGAACACATAAAAAGTAACTACACTAACAAAAATAACAAGCCCTCTGCGTCTCGCCATATACACTCAATATCAATGAACTCGATAATGTTCAGGAAACTGGAGAATGAAGACATGAATGTGCTAGATAACTGCCCATACTGCGGATTAGTTAGAATCGTTCTATAAAAAGTGTAAATGAGATAAGATTAGATAAGTTTAAGCCTCCTTAATTGCAAGCTGTGTAAATGAGAGTAGAATACTCAATTCAGTATACTTAAAAACAATAAAATTCATTTACCAAGTTGGTCACTGTAATTCATAAGAGGCAATACTAGCTCGTAAATCCAGACATTTCTCAAGGTTGAAGTTGAGATTAGATTAGGTAAGTCAGTTGAAGCCTTCAAGTCGAGATTAGATAAGCCATTTTAAGCCTTGAAGTTAAGCCATTTAACTGAATTCAATTAATATATGGTGCAATATGTTGTGATGCAATAAAATCCCAGTCAGGCAGGTTTTCACTCAAATGAAATCATTTGTGAGCGCAAGATATCATTTACGCACAGCACGGCGTGAAGGAGAAACAAGAGAGTATCTTGAGAGAGGCAACCATGACATGCCGGCCTATAATGAATTACAGGCACAAATATTTTCCTTCACAGCAAGCCAAATGAAGTGAAAATGGATAGGAAGAAAAGATTTTAACTGAAACAAACGGAACTGAAACTAAGCCTAGATCGACACTAGTGAAGAATGAATGAATTCAAAACTAACTGGGCTCTGGTAATCACAACAAAATTATAGCTCTTCACTCGCAAATCAAAACATAAAAGCGTATATATTTAGCTCACTAAATGTATTGCATGCTACCACAAAGTAATAGATGGCAATGTTGTAGAACAAGTACTTCGAAAATGTGTGCTCACAATAAATATTCCTTCATGCTCGATGATACACTGAATTTATATTATATACAATATGTCAAGAACAAGTCAGCTAACTATGTACAAAACTGCACATCTTTTCATTAAACTGTACACATTTCATTCCAGCTACACAAAATAACATCATTCGAAAAAATCCATGACTATAGGCTGTGATACTTGACAAGAATTCACATCAGCCACACAAATGATCGCCCTAAGCAGCATCAAGATTATTGCGGAGGCTGCTTTTCATCAGGTGATTTTGAGAAGCGAGGAGCAATGTGGTCCGTGAAGAGCTTGTAGCCAATCCCCAAGGTAAGCATCCCCACAACGCAGGCCTGAGCGATGACTCGAGTGTGGATGAGATGCACTGCAAGCGAATGCTTCCTCTTCTTGATCCCGTACAGTCCATAGGCCACAATGCCACACCACCCAACCATACCTTTAATAAAAGTCAGGGTGACAGTTTCTAAAACAATACTGTACATGAATATATAATACCAAGCCATTTTCATTTCTAGGTATAACTTTTCGCCCATCAATGCGCAGAAATTCTAGAGATATTACGTACTGGGGAGGCAAATCAGGGTCAACTCAATACATAATTTAATGCTAAACTGGTCAATATTGAGTTTCTAAGAAAATTGCATTCTTCTTGGTGTTGTAGCAGTTATCAATGAACCTACACTATAAACAATAAATAAGAAAAAGAGCCAAGGAAAAGTTTTCCATCACTAAAAAGCACACATGCAAGTCATTGGATTGTATTTCAAATTGAGGTGAGCCTAGCTCTTTAATGTCTGAATTTTCTCCTCATATTAGCATTATCACATCCAACAACATTAGACTGGTACTAACATCAGGTTCTCACCAACTTCAGAATGAGAGAAACTGCCACTGAGCAGTGAACTTCAAAAAACTCAAGGCACAAATTTGATTAGCAAATATGTCAAAGTTGTAGCTGAAAAATGACACCAGTGTTCTCATGGTTGCAAAAGAGTTAAAAAGTTGTTTGTAGTGCTAGCAAACCAATGCAATTAAAAATAAAGTCATTCACATTTCGTATGTTCTAAGTTATTGCCAATGGTAGCAGATCGCGGTAGAGTACTCATCATTTTGTGGAGAACCTGCCATATACCTTAAAAAGAAATATTGCCCACTCCTGAAAGTTAATACATTTCTGTGGTGAACTGGCAGCTGGATCCTATCTACTGCAACAGAACCCACACCTGGATCCACAGCCTTCTTATTTCAATAACATAAAAAAATTTCAAGACCATTCCCTAAAGACAAGATATAAGTTAGGGATCATTTTTATTAAAATTACACCTTGAGTGTTTTTCTACTTCTCTTGTTTTTTGCTATTCACTGTTCCAAAGGTTTCTCTTGGAAGCAGCAATTGAAGCAGTTCCTTAATTGTACAACTGCTTCTATGTATGAAATCATAATAGACAGTTTTGCTTATTTGTTTGTGAGGAATGTTTGTTGTTTGTTTGCAAATGTGATTTTACACAATACTTACTATTTCTCTAAGCATTCCTGGAATGTTCTTGACTGTCGGTGTCTCGACCTTGTTCGCATTTAGTCTGACTCAATTAGTCGCTGTCAGACTTTATTGCCATTAGGATGTGTAGCTCTTGCACTACCCAATTGTGTTTTGTATTTGTCTCTAAACATTTGAACCAAAATCGGTCATTGTACTTGCCCCATAATGTTACATTTTTTACCATAACAAGGCACTATTTATGAGTAATAAATGCAATGTACATGTTAACAAGCTTGGACCACCCAAAACTGACAGCATTTCATAACTTCCAACCAATGTGACTGGATCCCAGAAAGAAGACTTTCCAGCACTGAATATTGCTGCAAAAAACCTCAGCATTACCACCATGTTAACAACACTTACCAATAACCATGTGGGGGCTCTCCTTAAACTTGCGAGACATTCGGCTCTCTCTCTCTTCATCATCCAACACCATAATTTTGGTAGACTTGGGTGCTTCACCAGAAGCCATTGTAATGGATTTAAAGTGATAACCAAACTAAAGTGATCTTCTCATTCAATAGTACCTGGAACATTTCAAAACAGATGTAAAAACATATATGAAAAATACAGGTTAAGGGCCATGACCAAGGTAGTATATCGGGGAACTTTATTATGAACTGACAAGGCACTTCGGAACTACGAGTAGCAGTCTAACGAATTTTTGTGAACTTTTCTATCATAGCTCAAAATCTTAATTGGCACTCTAATTTCAATCAATAATGATAACAAATAGGCTATTAAAATCTTCCATTACAGAAAAAATTGTGAAAACGCTAATTTCATGTAGCTTTCCTATATATAGTGGAAGAATAAACTTTGATAAGATGGAGCATCACAATGCTCCTCAAAAATTCTGTAGGGAACCGAGTTGCCGTGACTGTCAAAAGGAACGAACTCTCGTTCAAATGACTGCGCATCATAGATTAGATTAGATTATTAGTTGGTTTAAGCCTCCCTATCTGCAACGAAGGCTATCCAAAGAGAGGAAGGAAGAAGGCACCATTTAGTATGAAGTTAAAGAAACGTGGAATCTATGCAGAAAGGGCACAGAAACAGAAAGCTAAGAAAGAAGATCATGAAACAAGAAATAGTTGAAGAAGAAAGTAGTAGGTGCTGAAAAACAAAACCGTGAACCGAAAAAGATGGTCCGTAACAAAACAAAAACCTATTCTATTTCAACAAAAAGAAAGCCTACCTAACCTTTAGCTCGGGCCCTTACATAGTTTCCCTGGGAGCGCTAAATTCCCATAGATACAATAGTTGTATCCCCCTGAGGGGTATACGCTTCATATTAGATGATAATTTCACGTCATAATTTTTTCAGTATTTGGGCATAAATTAATGTCATTGAAAAGAGAAAACTTTCAGCTTTATGATGAGATAATTTTTTCTAGAATAAATATTTATGGTTACAGTATTTTGTTACTGTCCCCCACACACTAAAGTGGACAAAATAAACTCCAGTCTTTTCAAAGGATAAAATTAGCCTTCTGATCAAGTTTCAACCTGAAAAACCACTTACTGGATATAAATGAACTACAAAGTGTGGAGAAGTTCCAGAAGTGCTTAGAGTAAAAATATTTATCTTTGAATAAGAATAGGAAGGTTATATCAAGTTAACCCTTTGCTTCTTGACGGGAACTCCAGTTCCCGTCATGAACTCTTCTTCCAGTTTAGGGAAATTGATGAAATTTCAGGGTAATTCAACTAGCAGGAAAATAATTTGAAGTAAATGACAAAATTAGGGCAATTAATAATATTCCTGCAACTATGGTTTAGACACTCCAGAAGTGACACGTGCAATTTGCTATTGATATCCACTCAATGTAAGCTTCATGGTCTATGCAATACATTTAATACTTTTTTATTTAACTTGAGCAAGTTTGTCGTAAAATGTATTTATAGATAAAATACAGCAAAATCAAAAGTGGTATCTATTCAGATTTTTGCGTCCATTTTTTGGCATTGAAGCATACATTTTTAAAGCATAATTTTTTAAATTTAATACTTTGACCATGGAGTGTGAAAATGTGTACCACTAGGTAAATTGTTCATACATCCACCTATGTTAACCCTTTACTGCATGGTATGTCAAATATGACACATACTTAATTTCATTGTATTTAGAACTACGTATTTGAGATTAGATTAGATTATAAGTTAGTTTAAGCTTCCCTAACTGCTACAAAAATAGAGCGTATCAAAGAGAGGAAGGAGGCAGGCACCATTAAGTATGGAGAAAAGAAAATGAGGAATCCACACTGAAGGGGCATAGAAACAGTAAGACCAGAAAGATTTCATGAAATAAGATAAAAGTTGAAGAAGAAAGTCAGAGGTGCTGAAAAACAGGACAGCAGTGAACCGAAAAAAGGTGGTCCTTAACATAATAAAAACGTTTTATTTCAACAAAAAGAAGGCCTACCTAACTCTCAGCTCGGGCCCTCACACTTTTCCCCTGGGAGCGCTAATTCCCATAGATACAATAGTTGTATCTCCCTGAGGGGACTACGTATTTGAGACGGGCATTTCTACAGTTTGTGTCGCTAATGAGATACACCATACACAAAATGAACAAATTCTGACGCGTGTTCGACTCTGCACTCTAGCAGTAGAGCTCAGTTTGGATGCCATCACTGCCAAGTGCATACGTCGCTTGCAGCAGTGCCATTATTTTTAGAATAACATCCGTCTTACGTAACATATTGGTAAGTAAATATTTATGCTTGTGTATATGTATTATTAATTTAATTCTATGATGAGAAACATAAAGAATACATCAATTAAATATATTGATGTATTCTTTATATTCTTAGTTTGTTTCATATATGGGACAACACGATTTTGCTGTATATTTTTACTCAGGTCAAATTTGTGTCGTAAATGCAACAAACCCATGTACAGTGGCACCTCGGTACTCAACCATAATCCGTTCTGAGGTGGTGGTCGAGAACCAATTTGTTCGAACACCGAAACCAATTTTCCCATAAGAAATAATGGAAAGTAATTTAATCCATTCTTACCATTAAGAAAAATACCTAAAATATTATAAGAACGTGTATCTAAACAACAAATGTCTCCTCCTTTGTGATGTACGTATTGGCTGGCAATTTCTTACAAAACAGGCCGGTCTTGTCACAGTTAAACACTTGTTCAGGAACATACTCTTCAGCCTTGATGGCCTCGCTGAATTTTGTAACATATTTCTCAGCCGCTGCTTTGTCCGAACTGGCTGCCTCCCCATGCCTGGTAACTCTATGAATCCCCGTTATATGTCTAAATTTTTCAAACCATACCCTGCTTGCCGTGAAGGTAAATGAACTAGCACCTTAACCTCCAGTAGTTTTCAATACATCTTCGTAAATTTGAAAAGCTTTTTCGCAGATGAGAGCTTCACTAATGCCGTCCCCTGCCAACATCTTTTCCTTGATGAAGATAAGAAGCAACTTCTTCATTTCTTCCATTATCTGAGGCCTTTGCTTACTAATTCCTGTCACTCCCATTGCAACATCAGCTTACTTTAAACTTATTATGCTTCATGATAGTGGAAATGGTTGATTTTGCCATTTCGTACTGCGACGCGAGGTCGGACACTCGTACAACACTTTCAAATTTTGCAATAATTTCCTTATTCAGTTCAATAGTGGTCCTCACTATTTTCCTCTTTGCCTTCCCCTTATCACTGTCTTTCTTTGGACCCATAATTAAGGGCTAGAGCAACACGAAAAAGTTTAAATCAGGAAAGAAATACAGTACTCGAACAAACTGCGTATGTCTTACTCCGCTCACTGTCAGAGTCGAACTGACGCTTACCCGCTGGCCGAGAAGGGCCGAGGAGCGCGTTTGGGTCGACTCTGGCTAGTCGAGTACCGAAAATCTGTTCGAGATCCGAAGCATTTTCTACTCAAATTTTTTGGTCGAAAACCGATTTGGTCAAGTTAAGAGGCGGTCGAGTTTAGGAGAGTCGAGTACCGAGGTACCACTGTATTCTATTATTACGAATAATTTTAGCTTTTTTAGACAATTATATGTTGTTAAATATTAGAACACATATCTCAAAACATTGAAACTATAATTTAGCAAATAAGATTATTATTATAATATTTAATGAACGATAATGCACAACACTTGCACATTTGTCTATCCTAATAATTCTGCAAAAAAATGTTTCACTGTCACATAACATGAAGTATAAAATGATATTGTGTGTTATCATTCAAAAAATAAATATTTATTGGGTTTTCATTTGCAGAATAAGCGAACTTGTAGTGGACTTTCACGAGATGAAATTGGGGTCCTCATCATGGAGGTGGGGGAAGAAAGTGAAGATGGACTAGATTTTGATGAAGAATTGGACTTGGAATTGGATATAGAAGAAAATGAAGCTCTTTTTGAAGTTGAACAATCGCAAGAGCAGATTGAAACATCAATAACAGTAAATCAAGACAACGATTCCACTCCGATCCCAGATGAAACTTGCATTTCCATTTCTGAAACAAATCCACCCGATGTGAACGTTGGGAACAGTGATTCTAAAGAAGTAAGCTCTTTTAGAAATGTAATTTGGACTAAGAAAAGTTTCAAGATACCGGATGAGCACGTAAAATTCAGGGGAAGTGATGAGCTAACCTTCGAAATGAAAATTTAGAGACTCCTTACGATTGCTTCAAGTTCTTGTTCACTGATGATTTGATTTCAATGATCCGTGAAGAAACACTCATTTTCAGTGCTCAGAAGAATCCCACTAAAGTGTTGGAAACTGATAAGTTTGATCTTAAAAAATTTATTGGGATCTGTATCATCATGTCTTGCGTACATGTGCTATGCGTCAGGGATTATTGGAGCAGCATCATGGGCAACATGCTTATTCAAGAAACAATGACCCTCAACTGCTTCGAAAAGATCAGGAACTTTTGCACTTTGCTGATAACTCAAAAAATGTTCCAAGAGATCGTCCAAATCATGATAGACTTTTCAAACTCAGACCAGTCATCAACAGTCTAAAAAAAGATTTTGAGAAAGTTCCCATGGAAGAATGTCTTTCAAGTGACGAACAAATTTGTGCAATAAAAGCTCAAAGTTATTTGAAGCAATACATGCCATCCAAACCTCACAAATGGGGGGTATAAATTGTTTGTACTGTGCGGCGTTGAGGGCTATTCATACGACTTTGAAATTTATACTGGACAATAAAACAACAGTGAGAACAGAGCACCCGGAGAACTTGATCTTGAAGCTTCAAGTAATATTGTGGTTAGACTAAGTCGAAAAATTCCAAGGAATGCAAACCAAAAGCTGTACTTGACAATTATTACACCTCTTTTGGATTGCTGCTGTATCTTCCGAATGAAGGGATACTGGCTCTTGGTACCGTTAGGTCAAATAGAATTCCTAACAAAATGATATCTGAGCACAACATGAAAAAACAGGAGAGAGGCTATTCGCAAGAATTCGTCACTCACAAAGATGGAGTTGAGGTATCTTGTGTTTCATGGAAAGACAACAAAGTTGTTACTTTCCTGTCAACTTTTGCTCGGAAACAGCCCCTGTCTCAAGTGCGAAGATTTGACAACAAGAAAAAGGCCTACGTACATATCAATTGTACCGATGTTGTCAAACGCTATTATAAGCACATGGGTGGGGTAGATCTCCTAGACAGCCACATCCATCGACACAAAAAACAGATGAGATTCAAATAATGGTACCTCAGATTTTATCATCTACTGGATATCTCTGTTGTGAATTCCTGGTTGATCTTTCGAAAGGTGCACGGAGATGGCATGCGCTTGTCAGATTTCCGAGTTGAAGTTGCAGAAGGGATGTGCAAATCGGACATCAATCCTACCAAGAAAAGAGGAAGGCCTTCTGATAGCACTGAGCAATTAATAGAGGCAAAAAGAAAACGAGGACCCACTGCTCGTCTCCCTGTGAAGAATGTTCGCTTTGATGGCATTCATCATTGGCCTCAGCCAAAAAATGAACGCCAACACTGTAAAATGACAGATTGCAAGTTGCAGTCATATGTAATGTGTTCCAAATGTCTTGTGCATCTTTGCCTGAAATTTGAAAACCATTTTCAAAAATTTCACGTAACATGAATAACTGATTTTTGTGAAAACCTAAAATAACTTACTTACAAAACGTTCCAAGGAGATTAATTCTAGTGTTCTGTTCATATAATTTTTCAGTATTATGTATTCTAATAGATCTGTAAGAGGCTCAAGTTTAAATCTGTAAAATAACTCGTAAACAATGTCTGTAATATTTGATAAACGACTCATACCTCATACTTAAAGACATGGTATTCGTGTTCTGTCATATATGACACATAATGAAAAATATACAAAATAAATAAATTATTTTATTGTGATTTAATATGTTAAAAGAATGTCTATTAAAGGGTTTCCAAGCACGTAAAATTTTTTTCTTGTTTCTAAAATAATTCATGCAGTGATGAGTTAATGTATAACATTTCGAACCATTTTGCGACTTTTTTTGAAGGAATTTTATCATTCCATGAAAATATAACTGAGCTCTTACATTTTGTACATTTCTTAAAAAGGACGGAAACTTATTCCAGCAAATACATCGATATTATCGGTCTGTTTTTCACAACCTAACCAAATCAACTTTACAACACGCGCAATCGTAGTCAACGTGTTATAAAGGAAGTAAGCACCTGCTTATGCAGAAAAAAACATGCTAGGGCAATTTGGCTGATATTTCAGGGTAATGACAGAAATTAGCTTAGAAAATTTTTTGCTTAACAATTAAAGTGTTGGGAAAGAAAGGGTTAAGGGGGACACCCCAGGGATTTTCAGCCTAATTGGCCATTTTATTTTTTGTTAAAAAAAGATCCTTTGGTGGTGGGCTATTGTGTCCTAAAATTTTATGGGGCTACAGGCACTAGACCTTTCACCAAGGAAAGAGTAAAGGGACCAAAAATCATGAATTTTCGACCCCATATACAAAGAAAACAAAAAGGAAAATAAGAAATCTGACTCTTTTACTTTGTTAGCAATATTTCAAGGATTCCAAAGCTGTCTTAGGTTTTGTTGTAGCATGAAAACTCATTGACTTATATTCATTTGAAATTTCAGATAAAATGACATAAAAACAAATATATAACATTTTTTGAAAAAACTGTAGCCAAAGAAAAAAAAACAAATAGGACAAAATTTATTTCTTTTCAAAATTACATATAATGGTTTACTTCTGAAGAATCAGTCCACAAATAAAAAGTTGATCATTCTTCAAGAAATAAATAATTTTTTCAAATTTATACATGTAATTTACAATTCACAGTGTAAATATGAAATTATGGTTGCAGATTATTAAATAAACATGAAAACAGAAATTAAGTACAAAAATAGTTCATTATATTACACTTCAACAAAAAAAATTTTGTGACCTCTTACAGAAAACACATCATCAATATTTGAAAGAATAAAAGTCAATGAGTTGTCATGCTGGAAAACAATACCAAGACAGTTTTGGAATCCCTGGAACATTTATAACAAACTAAAGGATCTCGATTTTGCAATTTGTACATTTATCTCTTTTGATCACAGTTCAAAACCAATAATTTGGTATATTTTGGTTAGTGATCAAAAATCGCATATCATAAGAAAACATAAAGGAAAATAGAAAATTAAGATCCTTTAGTTTGTTTGAAATCTTACAAGGATTTCAAAACTGTATCTGAATTTGCATTTGTTCTAGCATAAAAACTCATTGCTTTCCATCCTTTTCAAATATCTCTAAAAATGGACTAAAAAACTAATATTTCATTTTTTCAAAAGCTAAGGCCTAAATCAAAAAAATTACAGGAGTAAAACATGTTTTTTTTAAATACACACAAAGGCCAAATTTCAGATCAATCGGAACAAAATTTTAAAATAGCTCGCTTGTCTCCCCCCAAATGATAATCAAAATTTTGCTAGCCAAATAAATGACTTTGAATTAAACATTATTGATTAGGACTATAAATGTAATAGTTCAATTCATGACTTATCCATCCAAAATTGCAATAGAATCTCTATAAGCTAATTCAGAATTTTTTTCTGTGCTTACAATTGGGAATAACGTACACTAATTTTTTACTATCAATTGCACAAAAAAAAAAAACAATTAGGGGGTCATTTATGTTATACATCCCATGGGCAACTGCTGCATCCACTAAAGATGAAATCCAATAAAATGTGATAGTTATTTAGTGATAAGTATGACTACCTATTTGAAAATTATGGCTAGATGTTTATTTAAAAAATTTAGAAGAATAAATTCACAAGATATTTTACACAAAAAATCATAATTTGCAAAAAAAATATAAATTATTTACCTTGACAAAGATATTTAAATCAAAGCCACCTGATACACTTCCATGAGAAAACATGTAGCTAGGCTATTTCATTTTTTCTGAATTGTTTATATACATATTATATACATAGGAGAAAAAGATCAAATGTTGACCTTATGGTCATAAACACAGAATTTTGATATCCTTATTTTATTTTCAATATTAATCCTTGATATTGCCAGTTCCTCAGCTTGTAATTCAACGAAGCACGCACCAATGAAAGGGTTTTCAACAATGCATCGTCACTGGCATTACATTTTTATTTTTATTCATACAAATTATGAAACTTCGATTACCTTTTTATTGTTTTCCCTCAATAATTCGTTTGGACTATTGAAATAGATATTACAATGCCAAGCATGCATATCTACCAAGTACCTTTATCTTGTATTATTTTAAAAACAAATGATGGTTTTGTATAATCTTTATTGGGAACAAACTGCTCCAAATGCATTTTACTTTTTATCTTACATGATACTCATAAGTTGTACAAATCAGAAGCGTTGACTAGCAACAGAGCCCATAAATAATATTTTCTTTCCCTATTTTTTGGTGTTTACAAAGCTGCATTCACATTGACACTCTTTTTGACACTCAAGTGTTGCTGTGATGGGCTTGCAGGCGGGCACCGCGAGGCTCACTTTGCGAAATACTTTTCAGCACTTGTTACACGTTCATTCAACTAAATCAAATTTGAAGACTTTTGTGACATTACAGAAATAAATGAAAACTCATTTGCAGACTCCATAAAAACGAGTGGCAATTGATTTTTATATAGTTTGACAGAGCACATAAAAACTTGAATTGGTGGAAAATATTATAAAAAACATTTCTTTCTTTATAATCATACTCAGGTAATGAGCATGTAAGAACTGTATCTGCAATACAGGATGCACCACCTTTTCAATTTGCCCTTCTAGATTTTTTGAGCACCCACAAAAATTTATATCTATTATGATGATACCTTCAATTTCAATGTACTTCAAACAGTGAAGTTATAAAATTTGTTTCTTCAATACACTCATTAGTACTATGACCTGTAACTGAAGAAGAAAATATTTTAGCTACTCAGCCTGAACAAAAATGAATGTCTCTATTCTATTCATAAAAGTTGAGTGAATGCAAAATTTTATTAACAGTTTAGCTAAATATCCCAATTGACATGCATATATAAAATAGAGTTTGAAGTGACACTATGGCGCAAATATATTTTTTAGCACTGGCATCACTGCTAGGTTACCTAGTAACCAGTGCTAATTCACTAGGTTTGTCATTGCTCATATTTCATATTCACACTCGGTAGGTATATATTATAAATGATGCAACAATTTGAGTAAAATGCTATTATTAAACTCAGAGCAAAGACATTCAAATGCCTTACATATCTGACGAGGGATAAATTTTTTCTTCAAAGGTAACAGGATTGGATACATTTTTAGAAAATGATTACAAGACATGACTGTCAAATATTATTGAGAGAAACAGTAACTTGAAGTTGTTAATTAAAACCTCAAGCACTAAACTGAATTTAATTTTTGAAAAGTTTAAAATCCCTGATTATATACTGATCATTAGTCTAAAAATTTATGTTGACCAAGGAAAAATTTAAAAAATTTAAATGACTTAAAATGTTATTGACCAAATGAACCTTTCATCATAAAACAATTCAATAATTTTCAGATCAAAATGAATGAGGAAAATAAGTGAACTATTATTAGGCTGTTCAAAAATTTTTTTGAACTTTATACTAATTTGTGTCCTCCAATCTTGAAATTACACCCTAGCTATGACCATGGCTGATGATGGATAAACGGTACAAAACACAACTCAGTCTCTAATGTTCACATCTGAAAATGTATTTCCATCAACTGGCATACTACCACCAGTACCATGTTGCATGAAAATTTTTCAAATGAGATATAAAACTTCTTAAAATAACAGTGTATGAGAGAAATTTCATGCAATGAGAGAGGAGATGCTATAGTTAATGTTGCATAACTCAAAAATAACGCATCAGCAAGCAGAATGTCATTCCTGCAAAACGTTTTTAAATGTGTTACTTCAGTGATTCTTGGGAACGGAATTTTTAATTTCAGTGAACAGGTTAAACTGTATATTGACCGCTTTTCTTACCAATGTAAATCCATTTAAGCTTATTTTAGTGTTTTCAAATCTATTCAAAATTTCGGTAAATGTGCAGGAGAGGACAGTAATCGATTTAGCAGTTTTGGTGCCTAAACATGGTTAATTAGATGAAAATGAACAATTTTTCTTCCATGCATTTTCCGTCAGAATTGAGTATTTAATGAGTTATGGCACTAAATTACTTACCGCAATTCCAGTGTTTGAAGCGGAAAGAAATTTATCAAACGCATCTGTCTGGCAGCACTGTCATGGATGCATCAAATTATTCAACTTCAAAGTTTAATTTGAAAATAACGCATCAGCAAGCAGAATGTCATTCTTGTGAAACGTTCTCAAATGGGTTCCTTTAGTGATTCTTTGGAATAAAATTCTCAATCTCCATGGATCAACTAAAATACATGTTGACCAAAAATTGATTAGTAGCTGTTAATTCAAACGCATTCGTCATCATAGACAAAAATTGGTAAATGAGTAGCGTGGGGTAATAATCGATTTATGACTTTTTGGTGCCTATACATCATTAATTATGTCAAAATAACCAAGTTTTCTTCTATGCACTTTCCGTCAAAAATGAGTATTTTACGAGTTATAGCGGTAAATTAGTTACTGCAACTCTAGTGTTTGAAGCGGCAAGTAATTCATCGACCGCACGTCTGTCTGGCAACACTATCATGGATGCTCTGATCTGACGCGCTCAAATGCTCAAGCAGTTCCAGCCATCAACGACGAAAGTTAACATGCCGCTATAATTCGTTATTTTGGGATGATAATTTCTATTGTGATATTAAATAAAAGATCCTAGAAGTGAGTTCAAGCTCCGCAGGGTAGGCTTATAATAAATAAAGTATTCAAACGTACTCTAACTGCTCAATCATGCAAAAAAATTAAACCTACCGCTCTAACTCGTAAAATACTCATTTGCCGCAAAAAAGTATATAGAAGAAAAGTAGTTTATTTTGATGTTATTACCATGATTCAAGCAACAAAAGTTCGTAAATTGTTTAGTAGCTCTTTATTCGAGCGCATTCGTCATCAAAGACAAAACTAAACCTACCGCTATAACTCATTGAAAACTGATTTGCGATGGAAAAAGCATAGAAGAAAATTTGTTCATTTTAACGTAATTAACTATGTTTAGGCCCCGAAAAGTGGAAAATCGATTCTAACCAAATGCTAAACATTTAACTACCCAAAAATTAACATACCGCTATAACTCGTAAAATACTCATTTCTGACTGAAAGTGCATAGAAAAAAAATTGTATATGTTGATCGAATTAACTATTTTAAAGCACCAAAAATTGCAATATCAATTACTGTCCTCTCCTTCACAAATACCAAAATTTCTTAACTTACTCTAAGCTAATCTAACATATTAGCAAATCATAATGATAAACTTAAGACTAGCAATGTCAACTGCAGTATTACTATGATTTTAAGTCTTTAAAAAAATTAAATCCATTTGAATATTTAGAAAAAACGGTCAATGTTTATTCTACCTTCGGCAGGGAAATTAAAGATGTCGTTGCTGATAATCAATAAATGAGCACATTTAAAAACCTTTTACAGGAATGACATTATGCTTGCTGATGCGTTATTTTTGAATAATTGAACTTTGAAGTTGGCTTTGCGCCAAAGGAAGCGAGCGCGTGAAACGGAATTTAATTAATAACGGAAGCTATTACAAACGTAAAGAGGTTGGGTCGTGAGAGGGAGGCACAGTTCTTCTAGTGAAAATTATAAATAAAGCTTCTAACCCACCCATTACGGTGACAACCCCAGTCTTGTTGACATCGGGTCCAAGATGGCGGCGCCCATGGTGGTCGCCATCTAAGACCCAATGTAAACAAGATTGCGGTCGTCACCCTAATGGGTGGGTTAGAAGCTTTATTTATAATTTTCACTAGAAGAACTGTGCCTCCCCCTCACGACCCAACCTCTTTACGTTTGTAATAGGAGGTTAGCTTCCGTTTTTAATTAAATTAAGCTTGCCTTCTTTGGCGCGGCAATGCCAACTTCAAAGTTAAATAATTCGAAAATAACGCATCAGCGAGCATAATGTCATTCATGTAAAAGGTTTTTAAATGTGCTCATTTAGTGATTATCAGCAACGACATCTTTAATTTCCCTGCTGAAGGTAAAATAAACATTGACCGAAAAAACCGTTAATTTTGGAGAAGACTTTCAAAAATAAATATCCAAAATGCTTAAAGCATCAAAAATACATTTGACTTAGGGTAATGTTCGAATGGCCGGACGGTTCAAATCGTCGGTCATTCATAGTTAATTTTCAATTTTGACGATCGGTAGCAATCCAAAAGCCACCCCGTAAGACACGTAGCAGATTACACCACTACAGGCATTGCGGGTTGAGTTTTAGATAGCTACCGAGCGCAAAAATTTAAAATTACCTTAGAATGACCGCGGATTCGAACTGTTTGGCCATTTGAACATTACCCTAAGGGTCTTTTGATATAAATTTCATAACGGAGAGTTGGAGACATTATTTTAAATTTATAAAAAATTTAAAACTCTCAGATAATCAACTTTCTTGATATTTTAGATTTACTTTGTGTAAAATACAATCATAAAATCAATATATCATTCAAGAGTTACTCCATCTTTAATGCATAAAATTTAGAGGATTCTTTGAAGAAAAAAAAAAGACAGAGTCAATTGTGTTTCTCCATAACATGAAAATTTTAAATTGAGATGAAGGTAAGGTAAATGTGTAGCATTGGTCAGGAATCGATTTTCCACTTTTTGATGTCTAATCGTAGTTAATTAGATCAAAATAAACAAGCTTTCTTCTATGCACTTTCCATCGTAAATGAATATTTTATAAGTTAGCAGTAAATTACTGACCGCAACTCCAGTGTTTGAAGCGGGAAGTAATTCGAGCAGCACGTCGGACAGCAACACTGCAATGCCGTCTTGCTTTCAGCCCGATCGTCATCAAAGACGAAACCAAACCTACCGCTATACCTCGTTAAATACTCATTTAACGAAAAAAGTGTATAGATGAAAAGTTATATATTTTGATGTTATTACCATGATTCAAGCAAGAAAATTTCAAAAATCGGTGAGTAGCTGTTTATTCCAGCGCATTCGTCATCAAAGACAAAACTAAACCTACCGCCATAACTCGTTAAATACTCATTTGAGACGAAAAGTGCTTAGAAGAGAAATTGTTTAATTAGATCTAATTACCTATTTCTAGGCACTGAAAAGTGGAAAATCGATTACTGACCAACGCTACACATTTACCGAATGTAACAAGATAAAATATACATATATCAAAATTATCAACCAGGTTCCACAATTTAGGGTTCCCTATTTTAAGTTGATCAAAATGGATTCAGTTACCAGCAATATTACACTACAATGGTCCTTTACTATTAGTTATACAGTCTCTCTATCTAGTTTGTGCAGTACATTCAACTATATTAATAACCATGTTCATTCAACAGAAATAAATTTAGGCCTATATAAGTTTCGTATTTTCATTGAATATCACTTCTTCATTAAGTAGGGAATCCCAAATCAGACAAGATATCTAGATTCAGTACCTAACTTAGTAATTGTGGTACCTAGTCCCACATTTTGACTTCAAATCAGAATATTAGCGGGTGCTTCCTTCGCCTTGGTCGACCATCGTAAAGCAACCGGTGTACGAAAAAAAAAAGAAAAAACGTTTATTTCCAAATTGTCACATGAGATACATGCCAACATATTGGCTTTTAAAAGTTTCTTAAATATAGGGCATCCTAAAACAAATGTTCCATACGAGGAGTACTAATTGACAAACCATCCGAGGTGTACAAGTAGATGAGCCATACGAGGCATAATAATAGACAAACTATACGAGGTGTACTAATAGACAAACTGTCAGAGGTGTACAAGTAGATAGACCATACGAGGCATATTAATTGACAAAATATACGAGGCGTACTAATAGACAAACCATTTGTGGTGTGCTAGTAGTCTAACAAAAGTTCTATACTATAAGTACTAATTGACAAACCATCCGAGGTGTACAAATAGATAAGCCATACGAGGCATGATAATAATAGGCAAACTATACGAGGTGTACTAATAGACAAGCTATCAGAGGTGTACAAAATAGATAGACCATACGAGGCATATTAATAGACAAAATATACGAGGCGTACTAATAGACAAACCACACGTGGCTTGCCAATAGTCTATCTCTGTCAAGGGTAGTTGAATGAGAAATGAAAAATATGCCCTAAAAATATGCAAAGCCCTACCACCACCAAAAACATATTTCATATCTTCTCGATATTCACCACATCATGCGAACATGGGTGCATGGGATAAAATAGAGATACAGTGTAAGCCGGTTACCACTCATGATTGACAAATATCTAAAAAATATTGGTAGAAATGCGTAAACAAACATATATTCAATATCAAAATTCATAGCTTGTACAACATACGGACAGAAAGATAATTTTACTACGATTCATATGCTCAAATTGCACTTTATTTCATTAATTATATATGACATTAATCCGATTCACAGAAACGTCCTCTGGGGAAGTGCTAGATCTATTTTTGAATCATTTCGCTATTGCGATAAAATTTATTAACCGAATGGGTCTTGCGTAAAGAAATGAAATAGAAACATGTATATCTATTTATGTAGATACATATATATACCTACACACGTACACACACATATTAATATATATATGCTTATTGAAAATAAAATATTAGAAAAAAAATACATATATAAGATAAAAGAAAGAAGCAACCTACCATCTACTACACAGAAAATGACAGCTGAGCTCACTGTAATCCTAAGTAATTTTTCGCCAAAGATAACTAAACGGAAGAGAAGACTTCGAAAAACATAAAAATGAGTTGTTTTTTAATTTCTTCACAGAAATTTTTAAGAAAAATCAAGTTATAGTCAATAAGCAACACAACTCTTCAGCATTATACGGACATGTGTACGTGGGATAAAATGGAGTAACATTGTGGCCGGATATCACATCTGAGTGGAGAATATTCACAAAATTGGCACATATAGGAAGATTAGGCCTTGATCCAAAATAATAATTTTGATTACAGAAATTTAGAGTTTTTTCCGATTTGAAAGTTCAATGCTAGTGTGCGCTGAACGCACGAAAAAAAAATAAAAATAAAAAGACTAAATGCAATGCTTAAATTACCCCTTTCCCCCCAGCTCAGCCGAAAATCGATTGAAAACATCTTCGAGAATGATTTTGAAATAGCGAGACAACGTTAGCCAAAAATTTAATTCATTATAAACTTTGCACAACCCTCACATCTATAAACCTGTTTATTGGTGTACACACAAAATGTATTTCATGGTATATTTGTCATACGGACGTTGAATATTAATACAGAAAAGAGAAAGAAATAACAAAATAAATATGAGGAAATACTCCTAATTATGGAAAGAACGTTCGTTCTGCTGCACTGAACTGACGGCTGTGGTGCTCATTGTTGTCGACAGAAATAAGTAAGATGAATATGCGAATCGCTTAGCAAACGTAAAATGAAATAGTTTCTAAATTTCTAACAGAAATTTCAGGAAAAATTAAAATTTTTGATAGATGGGAAGTTCACACCGAGATGCTGCAGGCCCTATGACAGAGATGCAAAATGACGTGACACATTTACTCTAAATTCTTTTCCAGTTTTAGAGTTTTTGATATGCTGGGGAAGCTTGTTCCACAAAAAAGCTCCAGAAACTGAGAGAGCTTTTTGTCCCACGTTAGATGAACGGTAACTGACTAAAACATCGTTCCTCCGGTTTGGTCTTTCGTTTGGGATATTAGATGGAAAAATTTTTACCACCTCTGCATTACTTTGGGGGAGGTACAGAGAGGAGAATACTCGTCGAGCTTTCAGGATCATGAATCTGTTCGGTATTGGGATCCAGTCGAGTTTTCTTAAAAGAGGGGTGACATGATCGTATTTATTGAAATTTCCTTTGCATACCACTTTGGCGGCGAAGTTTACACATTTTTGCAATTCTTCCTGACGAAATTTAGGTAAGTCTCCCCACACAAGACTGCAGTAGTCCAGACGCGATAAAACTAATGACTGAATCACTAATAATCTAGATTTTTCGTAAAGTGTGTTCTTTATACGATGAAAGAACATTAAGGTTCCGTTAATTTTGTTGCACATTGTTTCGACGTGTGAATTGAAAGTCATATTTTTGTCAAACCAAACACCCAGATTTTTAACCTTATCGACTGGTTTAATTGTATCGTCTCCAAATTTTAGCTTGAATGGTGGTAAATTTTCAGCCGCATTCTGTGATCCAAAAATAATGCATTGCGTTTTACTTGCGTTAAGTTTGAGGCCATTATGGTCATACCACAATTTCAGATTTCTCAGAAGGTTTTCAGCGTTGGCTTGTGTTTCTGTTAAATCCGCTGTTGAGCTTGTCATGGCAATTTGTACGTCATCAGCATACATTGAGATTTTTGTGTTTGCCGGCATGGTGGGGAAATCGTTGATGAAAATTGAAAATAGGAGTGGGCCGATGATTGAACCTTGAGGAACGCCAAAGTTATTTGGTATGAATGATGACATTTTGTTATTCAAGCACACTGCATGAGAGCGGTTTCGTAGGTAGCTTTCAAACCACTGAGTGTCTATTCTGAGGTTTGAAATTTGTTGTAGAAGTTTCTTATGCTCAACACTGTCGAAAGCTTTGGAGAGATCAAGCAATAGTAAGAGAGTTAATTTTTTTTGGTCAATATCATTGTAAATTTTTTCTGTTATGTTTAACAGGGCGTCCTGAGTACTGGTATTCCTCCTGTAAGCATATTGATTGCGATGCAGTAGATGTGACTCGTCTATGTAAGACGAGAGCTGGTTTGTTATTACTTTTTCTAATATTTTGGACATAACAGGCAGGAGACTGATTGGTCTGTAGTTTGACGCTATGTCGATATCACCAGATTTATGTAATGGCTTAATTATGGATAGTTTCCATTGATCGGGAAACTTGTTTGTGACTATAGATGTATTTATTATCAAGCGAATAAAGGGTGCTGTGACAGGGAAGCTGTCTTTTATATGTTGGAGGCTTATGCCATCATATCCAGTCGCTTTAGTATTCTTTAGTGAGTATAAGATTTTTCGTATCTCTATGAAGCTAACTGGCTTTGGTCTCCACTTGTTGCTACTATTTGGGGATGAAACATCGCTCAGATTTGCCTCTGTAGATGTGTCTGAAACTGTCCTGGATACTTCATTGAAAACATCTTCGCCAACTTTTGAGAAGAAAGTGTTAAAGTCATTCGCCATTTCTGAGGGGTTGTCAAAAGTGCTTTTGCAGTCTGAATTTTTATACTGAGCAGCTTCTCTAATGATTTCCCAAGTTCTTTTAGGGTTTTGCTTTGCCGCCAAGAGTTCTTTGTGGAAGTAGTCCCGTTTTGCTTCCTTAACTTTTCTTCGTAGGACCTTCTCATGATCTTTATATAATTTTCGACGCGTACTGTCTGATTTATTCAGTTTGTACTCACGCTGCAAATTCCTTTTAGCTCTGCTCAAATGTTTTATCTCATCTGTTATCCATTTAGAAATTCTTGGCTTAACTTTCTTCGTAGTGAAAGGTGCGCATTCGTTAAGAGCTGATACGAAATTTTCGTTGAAAAGCGAAACTTGTAGATTGACATCATCGGTGTTTTCCATGCCTTGAAATTCACTCCATCTGTCTAATAGCTTTTCTTGAAATATTTCAGGGGAGTAGTGGTTTTTCATGCGATATGTACGATAGTCATTTTTCTTTTTTATTTCACAATTAAACGCCTGTCATTTGAATTGTTGTAGTCACTTCATTTTCACTAGGCCAGAGAGCTTAAGGCATTTTCATAAACATATGGAATAGTAACTTGAAAATTTAAGAAGTAGCAGGAATTGTGGATACCCTATCTTCCTTTCAAAGATGAATCATGAAGGAAGGCAGTAATTCCGCTTCTGCAGTCTGCACGTCACTGATGCATTATCACCGGGTAAGCATTTCCGATATCTTGAAATAGGAGTAATGACCAAGTTCAAATAATCAATTATGAATAGTTTTCGAAATAATGTATACATCTTACTTGAGAAGAATAATCAAGATGAGTATTTTCATAAGCATGCCGCAATTCTTCTGAATTTATTATTTTAGAAAATATTCCAGGCTTAATAAATGAACTTTAAAAATTTTAATTCATGATTGGGCTCATTACTAGCGTGCCAAATTTTGACCATTCGCGCAAACACTTGAACAAAATCTTTCTCCGTAAAGATGTGAACAACGGGTAATTTTGACCCACTCAAAACTTTAGAAAAAATGCACCCAACGACTTTAAATTACTCTCAAACGAAGGAGTGAAACATTCTCTATTTCCTAAATTGTACACACGATCTTATAATTTTTTTGGAAACTACAGAAATTTATCGGTAAGCCTTTCCGACTCGCAAGCCGTAAAAAAAACTCAAGTTAACCCACCGAAAAATTTTGGAAAAATGAATTCATTGACTTCAAATTACTCTCATATGAAAGAGTGAAACATTTTCTATTTCCTATATCCTGCACACAATCCTAACGGTTGTATGGAAACTACAGAAATTTATCGATAAGCCTTTCCGACTCGCGCGCAGTCAAAAGACTCAAGTTGCCCCTTTCGCTCTCGCGTGTTGCTAAAACATTTAACTTTTCTCTGTTCTAACATACGAAATAATAATATTCTCAACGTTACTTTCAATCAACAGACCATTAAATTTACATTTGTTGAAAAACTCGATGCCATATATCAAGACCGGAAGCAAATCGAACTAGACCAAACTTAATTCCGCCCGACGAAAAACACCCAACCAGACCCCCGTCCTACGATCTACTAGCAGCTAACGACACTCCAATAGCCTCATACGGGACGGCGGAAAGAAATATTCGGCTCGCCCCACAATTGCTCGTAAGCTGGGACTTTGTTGTGGCTAACGACAGCCAACCTTTTATAGGTGTCGACTTCCTGCACGCAAACAAAATAAACGTCGACGCAGCAAACGCAAGATTGTACAGCCTAACCTCGAAAACGGAAATTCCTTGTGAACGAGCAAACTTGAGTAGCGCAAAAATCCACCGAATTCATCAACGAGCATCATCAGAAGTCAACGATACCCTCAAGGAGGTCCCTGAGACGCTTTCTGCACACGGACGCCCTTCTCAACGAAATAAAAAAAAAAACAAATATCCACTGAGGTACTCGGAAACTTGAAAAACAACAGGGGGGCACCTGTGGTGGTTCCATCTAGCTGTGCGCGCTCACCACCACGCAAGCTGAAAAGCGCCACCCCACAGCCTCAAAGCGCCAGTACTTAACGACCAATTATCAGAGCTCAAGTTTGGCACTGGGGTGCCGGACCGAGCTTTATAAGCAGCCTGCCTCGAACAGTCAGGCAACGTCGATAGAAACCTCCGTAAGTTTAGCACAAGCCTAGACGGCGAGAAGCGGGCACCCCCGTCTTGACCAATCGGAGACCTGGACGACCAGAGTTAGGCTCCAGCGAGGCCTACATAAACAGCTGCGCAGCCAGCGCAACCTCAGTACACTCGCAGCGTCCCTGATGTTTACAACAAAGTCTCGACGCTCCGCAAGCACCACCTCTGCTACTGTCACCGCCGCCTCGACTGCCAGCCGCCACTCCTCGTCGCTCCCTCGACTCGAGCCAGTTTCCTGCTAGAGCCTCTGATACTCCTTGGTCGGAGACTCTCGGTCAGTAGCCACCTCACCGGTCTGCTCTCGTCCTACAACCACGCTGCGCCTCCCCGACAACCGTCGGCCCGACAAGACGTCCTCGGTTGCTGTATTAGCCTGCTGTAATATTTCGTCGTGTGCTACCATTGTCGGCGATCTTCTCAATAATACGGCATTAATTCCAGTTGTGTTTTCATTACCTTGCCGGGTTCGTTTGCACCTCAGGCACTCACGTCGGGCATAGATGCACAAAGTCTAAAGGTTTACATAGTCTGCCCGGAGTGTAAAGCAGCCTGAGGGAGAACACACTACAGGTGCCTAGCACTCGTACTCGTTTAGGTACGAGGGACGCCGTCGCTCACGGCGTGACCGCCTCAATGGCGCCGGCTCCCGCTGGTGCGGCTCCGCCTCTCTGTCGATAGCGGCAGGCTCCTCGCCCTCTTCTTCAGGGGAGTCTTCACTCGACGCGTTATCTGCCGCCGGCATCACTGGCGCCGCGTTTAGTGCGTCAACAACCACTCTCTCGGGCAATGCAAGAGGAGCTGCACCGCCGCCGCCACCTCCACCGAAACTAACTGCTTCGGGCTCCGCAGCGCCATATGGTTCTCGGGAACACGGCCCCGTTCACCACCAATCCGCCGTCTCCTGACGTCGCGCACATGCCTAGGCATGCCGTATACGCAGACTACGTACTTGACATGACACTGGTGACCTCACCAGACGTCCACTGCTTCGTGCATGAAGGCAGTGGGGGTTTCACCCACACCTCATCACCAACAGCAAAACAGTTGTGCGCGCAGCCATCACTCACCCGACGATTGATATCGAATGGCACTCGCCAACGATATCGGAATATACCGCTCGAAGGGACTGAGAGGTATGAAGGTCCTTCCGGGGCGTCACATTGTACCAAAATATAGCCTCTTAAGGAGTGATACCTCCCCTGGCGGCGATCCTCTTGATCGTCCGGTGATTTCTCTCAACGATCCCGTTGCCGCTCGGGGCTTAGGCGGCACGGAATCGCAATGAAATCCCCCACGCATCAGCGAACTGCTCCACCGTCGCTGATCGGAACGCCGTTGAATTGTCCAGTAACAACTCGTCACACGGCCCTCGCTCAATTACGACCTCACGCAAATGAGCCACGATGCTCACTGCGGACTCATTCAGCAGCCGCCACCAGATGGCGAATCGCGAGGGTCCACAGTCAACCATGGACAAGTAGAGCTTGTTGCCATAATGGGTTACGTCAACCGCAACCCGGCGCCAACTCTCCTCCACAGACAGACCCCCTCGCTCCACGAGATTTTCCTCCCGCAGCGCAGGATCGATCCGCCGGCAGGCCTCGCATTCAGCCAGCTCACGCTTCACTTGTTCGCGCGACAGATCACTACGGATCTGACGCGCCAAGTAGAACGTCCGATCGATGCCCAAATGATGCATCAGATGAGCCGCCCAGATGGCATCCTCGAGACTCTCCCCAGTGGCAAGCACGGCAGACACCTCTGCGACGGCTCCACCACCATCGCGGTAACTAAGCCACCCCTTAGGTACCCTGGTCAGATGGTCGGCCTTGTTCTCGATCGTCGAGACGAAGCGATCAGACACGACCAGACCATGCTCAGCGATCGTCTCACGGATCACCCCAAGACGTCGCTTCACGAGCATCTCCGCCGCGCCCTCCGTGCGAACACGTTTGCGGCCGTCGACAGTATTGTCCATCCATGTGACGACTGTCCGGGAATCACTGGCGACCGTGAAGGTCTTAAAGCCCCACGCAATCGCCAAATAGATACCTCGCGCCACCGCCTCCAACTCGGCCATGTTGATATGCAGGTGGTCTGACTCTTTTCGGAGCCAAGACGCATCCTCCACAATGCAGCCATCGACCTCAAGGGCCACACCGACGGCGAGGGAGCTGGCGTCAGCCCACACGGTAACCATACCATGAGGGTCGACACCCCACACGCCCCCAACAGGGTCTTCCCGACGAGCCCGCGCCAACAGCTCCGCAGCCAACGAGCTGACAGAACCGTCAACCGAGTCGTCCCAAGAGCCACTGCACCCCAAGTTAGTCGGCCACGGGGTAATGGCCGACCAACCGACCGCACAAGGTAAACAGCCCTCTCTTCGTTAAGCCGACATTCACCGAACCAAACTCGGAGAGAGCAGTCCCCGCGACATCCGAAGATGTCCGTTGGAATCTTTCCGTAACGAAATTCCCAACAGCCGGCCTCCATCCAGGTTCTCAGGCTCCTTCGCCGTAAGTCCGTACCGCGCCAAATGCTCCCGCAGCTCCTGCGCGCTGAGAATGGACTCACAAACCACTATATCATCGATGTAGTGGTCCGTCCCTCGACGAACGCGGTCGTTCAACGACAGAACCTTGCCGAGAATCACCGTCATGGTTCGAGGCGCACACGAGAGGCCGAAGCCTAATCGCGTCAAAGCGTAAGGCACACCCTTAAACTTCACGATCTGGTACCGCCACAGATCCTCGGAAACGTGGATCTGCAGGTACGCAGACTTAAGGTCGACGACCTTAAGCTCGCCCCGCAGCTGCCGCCAAATCCGAATCTTGTCGCCACACACAGCGACCATGTCATCACCAGTATGACACTCGACAAAGCCGTTCAACTCACGATAATCCATGACCGGACGGACTTTGTCCTTCGTTGGCTGCACGACGGCCAGCAACGGAATGACGCCCTGGATGGGACCATGCCATCGCCTCAACCAACCCTTCGAGATCCAACTCTGAATCTCCACATCATAGTGCTCACGCACGAGAGGCGTCCGAGTACATCCGTACTCCGCGATCCGAGTCTGCAACCCCTCGGGCGGCTTCTCGGACCACCGCCAACTGACGGTCCACCGACCGTCAGCGAACCTAGCAAAAAAGTCAGGGTCGACAATCTCGATCGGCGCTGGCGCACCTCTCGACTCCACCGACCCCGACCCTGCCACCAGGCCGGCTCCCAGCTTGGCACAGGCGAATCCATTGCTGGACCCCCTGCAGCATCCAGCTGACCAGGATCTCCCCCAGTCAACTGCATACTTCGAGTCAGGACCTCTCCTGACGGTGACGCCCCCCATGTGATCAAAAACATCACTCCCTAGGAGACAGCCCACGCCAAGATTCCCTAACTCCGGCATGACAAGCGCAGTGACACCAAAGCAATGCCCCTGCAACCCGACTACCACACGACAGTGCTTCCCCACATGGGAAGTTCTGCCGTCCGCCGTTAGCAACGGCCGCCCCCAGCCGGGGGCGTTGGCCCACCCCCACCCGCGGACAAACCACCGTCCGCTCGCTCCCGAAGTCTACCAGAAACCAAGAACAATGCCCATTCAAGATGGCACGAACGACTGGCAACCGACGCCACGTCGTAACGCCAGTCGCTCCGAGCGATTCTAGATCGCCCCGCCCCAGCGACCCACTCGTGCCACTCAAGGTCCCTCTCTCCAAGGGGGCGCCGTCACCTCTCTCGGGGAGAGGAGACCTCCGGTAAGCTCGGTGTAGTATCGCTGTTTTCTGGCGATATTACGTTCGTATTAGTAGGAAGCTTTAACTTCAATTCGCCTAGCTGCAAACCAGGCAGGACAAGAGAAACTCACAGGCAGGACTTCTGGTAATGTACTGCTTTCTAGTTCACACAGCTTGCTCTTAAGTCTAGTTCGAACAATGAGCTTCCGCCCGGCAGTAGGGGCGCTTTCGACCTATCCGGTGCTCGTAAATACCAGGCGCTCATCGGCTGTTCCGCCGGATGCTCTATCTATACATGTGGCCATGCCGAGCGAGACTCATAAATCTCCGCAGCCGGAACCCCCATAAATACCACTATACAACAACTTCCCTCCCTTTAGATGAATATATGACAAAGGGAAGGAGGAACTCAACAACCTATTCGTATTACAGGTTTGGTTATTCTGCCTGATCTACGAGGTTCATTTTGCGCAGGAGAGCTGTTAACAGGCTGAAAAGCAGGAGTCTCTGCTGCCCCACTCCCGGTAGATTCCAAACTACTGTGCAACAGCTGATTTGAATGTCTCTTCCAGATTACATTTAATGCTAATATTTGAACATGAAAGATATTAACAGCAACTTTACTAACAATAATTCCCTTCAACCACTTGGGACCATTTCTTAAATTCAGAGCAAGAACATGATCACCGACATCAAATTGAGTTACATACATAGGCTTAGACCTGGACACCGAAAATTTAGGATGAACTCTATCTTTGGAAGTAACAAATTTACGATTGTTCAGCGCAACCGAGGGAGCAATTTTTGTAACACTATGCGGAATACAATGTGATTGAAATAATGCTTTCGCTAGACGGGATTTGAACGATTCGGAAGAAGAGAGTTTTTTCAACAAGTCTTTAATGACTCTTACCCCTCTCTCAGCTTGACCATTGCTTGCTGGAGAGTAGGGCGGAGGTGTGAGGTGCTCAATGCCGTTGGAAATAAGAAAATCTTTAAAGTCTTGAGATGAAAAGTTAGAAGCATTGTCACTTACGAGCACATTACACAACCCGTTTCTGCTGAAAATCATTCTCAACGCATCGACAGTATCTGACACACTCGTGGATGGTACCACTTCGCATTCAATGTATTTAGATAATGCATCTACAGCAATGAAAACAATTTTATTCTCGTGGAAAAAGTGATCAACATGAATGCGCTCAAAAGGACGAGAAGGAGTGGGCCATTCTACATTTCTAGACTTAGGTTTTGCTCGATTTAATTGACATTGGGGACAACATTTTACGATGTCTTCAATAGTTTTGTCCATTCCGGGAAACCAAATAACAGATCTGGCCAACGATTTCATGCCACAAATGCCAGGATGTCCATCATGAAATGTTTCAAGGACTAAACTACGCAGTGACTTGGGAATAAAAACCCGTTCTTTATAAAGTATAAAACCTTTCATGATGGTCATCTGAGGTAGCAGATTCTTAAATTTAGATAAATTAGGATTAGGTTTAGGAGGCATGCCAAACTTTATGTATTGTTTAAGTTGGCATAGTTCGCTATCCATATCCGTATGAGTTTTTATATTTTCACACGTGACAGGAGTTTTATCCATAGAGTTCACAGCAAAAATCATTTCGTACGGTTCTAGCTCCCTTACAGTTGTGGGTAGTGGCAGCCTACTGAGAAATCGCTATTTACGTTACATTTACCTTTCGAATATCTGAAAACACAGTCAAACTGGGAGAGTCTAACCCTATATACAATGTCATATGGAAACCATATGGTTACGACATGGATTGTCCATGTTTGCCATATGGGTTCTACGTGCCCATGCTATGTGGAAAACGCATGGACTTTTGGGAAGTGGCCCCATGTGGTTCCCACCAGGTTAAGACACGTGTAGAGGATGTGGGTCCAACATGGAAACCATATGCCTCATGGCCATCACTCGCTTCTGCCAGCTACGATCCATGTGGTAATAACGCATGGGTTCCATCTATAAATCAAGCAGACTTGCCATGAATTCTGCCGATGTGTATTATACATTGTTTCCATGTGGTGATCAAAGTTGGTTGGTCGCTCCGGTGCCGTTGTATTGCCACGTCTGGTAGCAGATGACCTGTTGAGAACACGTCCCCCCAAAATGCCATTCTCATCACGCACTGAACCTTGATACCGTACATGGTTGTGTTATGTAAACTGATCGCAAATGTTTCGCGATTTTCTTTGAAGTAATTTAACAGCCGGTACAGCAATTAGCGGCGAAACGAATGGCATCTCAGTATTGATAGGGTTTCATGGCAGCCTCCACCACTCGTTGTCGCGTGTTTTAGTGACATATATACAAGTATTAAACTCATATTTATGTCACAAGGCTGTTAATTCTTAAAGGCGCGCATGCATTGTGAATGAAATATCAACCGGTGATCTCGGAGCAACTTGCAAATTGCGATATTTATTCCCGAGTGCAGAAAGTAGGGTTAACAGCCAGGCTAAGATGCAGTGAATAATTCCATTATTCAAACATTTCGAGTTTTCTTTGTACTTATTGACTTGTATTATGAGAAATTTAAAAATTGAATGAATATATAAATAAGGCTTTCATAGAAGAACACAGACTATGAACCCTCCACAGCATAACTTATACCACGCTATACCGGGTGTCCCATGAAAATGTCCCCGACTTTTCAATTGATTATATTTCCGCAATAAGTTAACGTATTTGAAATGTCTTTTTTTCACAGTGTAGTAAATTTAGTTTCTTTTTCGAATTATTTAAGTTTTTGAAAATCGTTTAAAAACCACTTAACAGTGATCGATTTACTGAAAGAGGTAGAAAAATTAATTGTTCGAAGGAAAGTTTTAAAAACAATACTGGTGATCTTCTTCATTTCTCAATACCTACTGTTAAAAATAATTTCACAAAGATGTTTCCTACATACCACTAAGTCTTTAAAACCTCATAGAGGTTATTTACTTTCTTGTTTCATATTTGAAGACACTTAAGATGCAGCTCACTAACTATCAATGAATTTCCATCGTATTGGAATACGAAGCAATGGAAATCTATAAAAAGTTAAAAAAACAATTAATGAAACATTCCCGGAAAAGAATTCACCATATAAGAAGACTGTGTTTCTCAGTGTTAGAAAATTTGGAAGAAAATTGAATGCACTTCTTACTTTTTTACCGCTTTTCGTTGCTTCATATTCCAATACGATGAAAATTCTTTGATCGTTAGTGAGCTGCATTTTGAGTGTCTTCAAATGATGAAACAAGAAAGTAGATAACCTCTCAGAGGGTTTAAAGTCTTGGCGGTATGTAGGATACATCTTTGTGAAATTATTTTTAACAGTAGGTATTGAGAAATGAAGAAGATCACCAGTGTTGTTTTTAAAACTTTCCTTTCAACAATTAGTTTTTCTACCTCTTTCAGCAAATCGATCACTGTTAAGTGGTTTTTAAACGATTTTCAAAAATTTAAATTATTCGACAAAGAAACTAAATTTGCTACAGTGTGAAAAAAATACATTTCAAATAGGTTAATTAATTGCGGCGATATAATCAATCGAAAAGTCGGGGACATTTTTGTGGGACACCCGGTTTGGGTGTTCGTAGTAAAAGCACGTTCATAAACTTTATCCTGGGCAGATATCCACCACATTAATTTGGAATGGAAAAACCTGACCGTCAGCAAGGAATTTTTTGTTTAATTTTGCAATGATTTTTAGAAAAAATTAAAGTCCACTAATACTATGGCAAGGAATATCAATATTCAAACTCGAAAAATCATGACGACAGATGAATTGTTCAGTTATGAATTGTAACATTTTTATTAAAGCAAATCAAATATCTGTAATGTAATGGCACCGCAAACTTCATCAATCAAAATCGAGAAATTTTACTAACTGAATTGTTCATTCTTGGATTTTGTTAACATTTCTTAGAAACATGTTCAATTCCTTAAATATGATAAAATGGCAGCGCTAACTTCAATGTTTACATTTGAAACATCATGATTATATAAAAATGAACTATGAAGAATGAATTTACCCTTCAAATGCATGAAAATTTTCTAACAATTCACTTCCAATCCGTTCAAATTCATGTTTAATGGTTGTGAATACATGTTTATGCATTTTAGGGTATAAATTTGTCCTGCATCGTACATTTCTATTGTAAGGTATCATGACAAATTAGAAAAAACATTGACAAAATGAATTATACTCACAAACCTCATCCATAATGTGAAGACTGATAAACCCTCAAAATGAAGGTTAACAAAATAAATAATGAAATAAGAAACAACATCCTACCAACGAATAATTGTAATGATGGATTTCTTAGGCGGTATTTCGAATTGAAATGCTTATGCAAATATATTTTATAGCATAAGTACCACAAAGCAACAAAATGAATCACAAGAAAAAGAATTAAACGATATTTTATTCTTTCGGCGCAAACGAGAAATGGCGCAATTTAAGTCATCATTGCCGTCGAAAGGTTTACATGTATATAAGAACTATAACTCTGTATAATAATCTTACACGATTTCCAGCGACTTACCACTTCTCATCACAACGGCGTGCTTATGAGAGAATTATTATAATAAAATCAGATTATTGTTCACGGCTTCAGTACAAAAATGAGCTACAGTTCAACAAAAAATAATGAAGAGAAATTAGTCAGCCGTATCGCTTTAACCATCAGCGCATGAGAACTATGCTCAGTTGTAATGTTTCTAATATGGACAGTGAAAAGCTCTTCTTGTTAATTACCCCTATCTTCCACTTAGATTCATTAATACTGCGAATTGAATGATGTTCCTAGAAATACACAGGAGCACAATTAACACCATCACGTCTTGAGCAGAACTATGTAACGGTCACGGAAGACGGAGCACGGAAGTTTGAATAGGAGGCGCCACGACGTCTGAGAGGAGGGGTAGTTGCCAGATGCACATTCTTTCGAAATCGAAACGTCAAACTTCTCCAAATGGCTTCATGTGTGTATATCAATTTATTCATTGGTGTGTTCTGTCTTTCAGTACTATTTTACGAAAGCTTTTGAAATCGCACCTGACGCATTTATAGAATTTAGTTATCCCAAATTTTGGTTCAAAGAGATTTTCAACTAATATTTCATATTCAATGATTACTTTATTAGTTATTAGAAATGTTTAAAATGAGCATTAAAACTGAATAAGACACAACTAAGTCTTAAAAAGGCAAATATTAGATTTTTTAGCACAAGGAGTTTCTTCTACCTCAGCTTGAACCTGAATACTTCAAATAATAACGTATATATTTTTGACCATCAAGCAAATAATAGTTAAATTTGGGACTAATCTGATGTGTAAACGGGTAATTGGTTATAAATGCAGATTTTAATATGTGCTCTGAAAGGAATCTTTGACGTTATATCAAAACATGCAACAAAAATTTTAATATTTATAAATATTTTCTTAAAAGCCGTTCATAAGCAAGTACGTTGCATACACACGTGCCTCCCATGTGGAAAAAATTTATTCGAAGGCAATGTGGTAGCTAATAGGAAATCACACGTGGATCCCACGTATCAAATCCAGCATGCAACGTACTAATATGGCTATGATGAGTATATTCAGTGGTAAATCCATTTGGCCAACTAAAATCCACGTAACCAGCACCTAACCACGTGGCTTCCATGTGACATTGTATGTAGGGAAGAGCCCATCTTTGAATTTGAGCGGAACAGTTGAGAGGTACACCCTTGTTATGTGCAAAAAGTTTACAAAGAGGTTTTTGATCATTATGGATAATGAACTTAGCACCAAGTAGAAATTTCTTGAATTTCTCCACGCCAAAAACCACACTAAGGCTCTCCCTGTCAATGTTAGAGTAGTTTTGTTCTGCACTATTTAGAGATCTTGAAGCAAATTGAACAGGACACCAATCATGAGAAGGACTATAACGCGTTGCATGAGTATGGCAGCAACTCCATAACCCGAAATATCAGTTTCAAGAAGAGTTTCATGATTGGGATCAAACATCTTTAGAGGTTTATGCGAACGAAAGATGTCCTTGATTTTCTGGACACTTTCGTCCTGTTCTGGAGTCCACCGGAACTGTACATTTTTCTTAAGCAGCGAATACAGAGGATGCATGACATTAGAAAAGTTGGGTACAAAACGACTATAGAAGTTACACAATCCGATGAAAGCTTGCAACTGTTTGAGGTTTTTAGGAACAGGAGCATTGAGAATAGCTTCTACTTTCTCAGAGTTAGGGTGAACACCCTTGTTATCGAAAACGTACCCTAGATAAGACACACGATCAGTCAGAAAGGCACATTTAGACAGATTTAAGCGAATTCCAGCGTTTTTTAGGACAGACAGGACCCTGTCAAGAACTTCCAAATGAGCATCATATGAAGAGGTCAAAATGAGGAGGTCATCCTGGTACACAATGATGTTATCGATGCCAGAAAGAGTCCTATTCATGAATGCTTGAAAAATGCCGGGGCTTGCACGTAGACCATAGGGTAAGTAATTGTACATAAATAGACCTTCAGAGGTGTTAATGGTCGTAACTTTCTTTGATTCTTCGTCCAACGGAATTTGCAAAAACGCGTTAGACAAATCAATTTTTGAGAAAAACTTAGCGTCTGCGACTTGAGAAATGACATCATCAATAACAGGTAGTACCGTTTGAACTGGATTCAGAAAATTATTAATGGAGGCTGAAAAATCTCCACAGATTCTTACACTGCCGTCAGACTTTAGAACATTAACGGTAGGAGATGCCCATTGGCTATCATACACTTTGGTGATTTTGCCCATACTCTGCAAGCGTTCCAATTCGGTTTTGACAGAGTCTCTTAGTCTTACAGGAACCGGGCGTGCTTTACAAAATACAGGAACTGCATTAGGCAACACATCAAGATGAACTGTTTCTCTAACGTTAGACTGTGAATCAGATGATAAATATTCGTCATATTTTAACGATAAACTTTTCGGCCAACTATGACAATCCGTTTTATTTATGGAGTCGTATTTATCAGGAATGACAATGTTTACGTTTAGTTTAGAACAAATATCTCGGCCAAGTAAGTTGATTCTATCATCCTCCACAATGAGAAACTTATGATTAAAACTCACACTTTGGTACATGACAGTTAGTGAAGCTTGACCCAGCAGGTTTACCGAGACACCACTGTACCCGAGAATTTTGCTGCATGTAGGATTTACCACAGCACCAACTTTGATTGCATCTCTTTTACGTATAGTTGACACGGCACTGCCGTTATCCAACAGGAATTCAACAGGTTTACTATTTAGGTTGCATGCAATCATAGTGGGCTCTTTAGTGACGGGAATTACAGTGGTGTTTACTCTAAAAAATTAGAATCATTTGGGGAATATTCAGAACATTCATGTAGATGATTACCGTCACCACTTTCGTTCCCAGGTTTTTGCAAAACAGCTTCGTTCTTCTGTAGAGGCATCCGTGAATTCTTCATTAACACGTCTTCTCTTCCGACGTTGCCACAGCAACCGCTTCTTCCCGACTGCACTGTGTAAGTGCGAGCTGCGTCAAATTCTCCTCGTGTAGGTCCCCTTCGTGTAGGCATAGCAGGAGGAGGCCGAGCTGCAGTTGTAGATTTGCAAACCTTAGAAATGTGGCCTAATTTTCCACATGTGTGACATTTCAATTTCAAAGCATAGCAATTCTTTGCAAGATGCTTTTGCTTGGTTCCGCAGCGAATGCATATGTAGTTCGGCGGGAGTTTTTCTGTAGTGAAATACGATGAAGATGAATCCTCCCGAATAATATCTTGAGCGTCGGAGCTAAATTGTTCGATAAGTTTTGCGTGTTCAACGCATTCGTTGAAGGAGTTGCTATCGCACTTCTGAAGAACCGCGCTGAGAATTTGCGCTGAGTGTAGCCCAGCCACGAAGGCATCTCTTAATAAACGATCACGACAGCAATTACCATAATTGAATGCAGATGCTAAGTCATTTAACGTTTTAGCATAACTTTCTATGGATTCATTAGCACCTTGTTTTCTATTTAGAAATGTAACCGATGCACCGACGATGGATTTTTTGATTTCAAATTGCTGTGTTAATTTTTCTTCAAGTTCCTCATATGTAGCCTCAGTGAGTAACGTAGGTTTAATTCTTCGTTGTAGATCAGTAATTATGTTTACGGGCAATGCTTTAATTAAGATGCTAGCTTTTTTACCGCCATTATTTCCTGCTTTCTGAAGAGCATCTGCACATTGGACTTTCCAGCGCTCTAAGAATTCACTCACTGTTTCCACTTCATCGTCGAACGGAGGACAGCTGACTGTAGAATACGCCATCTTAATTTCAGAGCACTTTTAAAGTTCAAATTCACTTCGCAAGTTCGAAGCCTCGTCGTCAATTGTAGTATCGCTGTTTTCTGGCGATATTACGTTCGTATTAGTAGGAAGCTTTATAACTTCAATTCGCCTAGCTGCAAACCAGGCAGGACAAGAGAAACTCACAGGCAGGACTTCTGGTAATGTACTGCTTTCTAGTTCACACAGCTTGCTCTTAAGTCTAGTTCGAACAATGAGCTTCCGCCCGGCAGTAGGGGCGCTTTCGAGCTATCCGGTGCTCGTAAATACCAGGCGCTCATCGGCTGTTCCACCGGATGCTCTATCTATACATGTGGCCGTGCCGAGCGAGACTCATAATCTCCGCAGCCGGAACCCCCATAAATACCACTATACAACACTCGGCTTACACGGTTTTCATTGAGGAGGACGCATCGCCCCGACTGGCGTCCTCCGCAGAGAAACCTGACTCACCAACCGTAGGCCTACCTACCGCCAGACAGTCGCAAGCGAAATGCCCGAACTCTCCACACGCAAAGCATGCGAACTTCCTTTTGGCGGGAGCCTTCACAGCCCCCTCGCCAGCAGGCACCGCAGCGCCTTGCTTCTGCGGGCAAACCCGTACGCGGTGTGCATCGCCACAGCGGTAGCAGGCACCTTTGCCACCACTCATCGCTTCCCCGAAGCAGCAAGGTCTGCCCCGAGCCTGGCCCCCTGGCCTCGCCCGGCTACAGCCCTCTTTGCGGCCATTCTCTCCCGCACTTTCGACACCACAGCATCGAACGGCGCAGTATACGCGTCCTCACGCGAAACTGCCCAGGTATGCAGAGTAGTGGGGAGACCCTCGTAGAACTTGACCCTAAAAATCAAATCCTTCTTAGTCGACCCCACTCTCCGACCTAGACGCGCCAAGTCATCCAGGTACACGTCCACCGACTCCCCGGCTGCAAGCCGACGGTCGGTAAACCGCCTATACGCCTCCTGCATAGGCAACGCAAATTGCTAGGCCAGCATAGCCCGAACTGCCTGCCACTGAGCAGCATCACCGACAGTCATGGAGCGAAACACCCGAGCGGCGTTGCCGTCGAGCATGAACCCGATGACGTCAGTCGGAGCTACGCGCTCCAGCTGGCAGAGCTTCTCCAGGGTCTCCAGCCACTCCAGCGCGTCGACCGATCCATCGCCGGTCAACTTAGGCAGCTGCCTAGACAACCGGTCGAGGATCGGGCCACGCGCCTGAGTAGCCAACAGGCTATCATCCAGAAGCACTCCCGACGTGCTCCCCGCCGGCGGCACTGGCGATCCCGCATCGCCAGCTCCGGCTGCCGCAGCCTTCTCAGCTGCGTCAGCTACCTCAGCTGACGCAGCCTTCCCAACCGCCGCCATCTTGCTACCCACAAGATTGCTACCACCGCCAAAAGCCTAGATAGCTTCTTGGCTTACCTTCCGGTATGCTCGGTGCCGACACTGATAGCAACCGCAAAACAGCTGCCGCAGCTGTTTCACCTTCCGCGTTCTCCCAAAGACACGGAAGCAAGGCACTGCCTCTCTTACACAGGTACCGATTGAAGCAAAGAGAAGACCAACGAAGAACGAAAGCACGCGCGTCTGCACTCCACCGTTTCCATCATTGCCGATGCAGCGCCGGCAGCGAGCCGAGGCGGTTGCGACATGGTACGACAACTGCCGCAAAGTACGACAACCCCACAGCTCTCAAACAAAAGAGCGGAATTTTCTTAAGGACAATCGTGTATGCCAACATTCTTGATTATTCACAGACAACAGGGGGCTATGCTCGTGTTAGCTCTTAGTTTTGAGATAAGATGCGCTACCGTGATCTATCAATTTACATTACAATTACAGGTGATACGCTTCTCCAGCGGACCAGCTATTAGATAAATTTTCTGCATGCACTTACCGAGGGGAAGGGAGCACAGCTGCCATTTACCTCCTCCACTTTACATACAAAGTCATCAACGAGCTTACTAATCTCAATAAGAGATTGTCTGAGAGACGTCGAGTGTGTGCCATGAAGTTCAATCGGTCGTTCTCTTCTGTGGACCTCGTTGAGTTGTGGCTTTCGATTCCAGCCCCTCTACTCAGACCAGCTGCTCTTTTCAGTTAATCCGAGCAGTGGGCCTTGACCACTTGGTGGGTAACATTGCAGGCCTTTTTTGAGCTCAAGTTAAACAATTAAATTAAGCAAAGAAATTTTTAGTTTGTTGAAATTGACATGATAAAATAATCAACATTTATAACCTGTCAACAATCATAGCATTACATAACATAACATACCTTACATGATCCATACTCATTATATTATCACACAGTTTAAATAACATTTATGATACAGAAAAGAAAGAAAAAATGTTTATTTCTAAGTTGTCACATGAGATACATGCCAACATATTGGCTTTTGAAAGTTTCTTAAATATAGGGCATCCTAAAACAAATGTTCCATACGAGGAGTACTAATTGACAAACCATCCGAGGTGTACAAGTAGATAAGCCATACGAGGCATAATAATAGACAAACTATACGAGGTGTACTAATAGACAAACTATCAAAGGTGTACAAGTAGATAGACCATACGAGGCATATTAATAGACAAAATATACGAGGCGTACTAATAGACAAACCATACGTGGCGTGCCAATAGTCTATCTCTGTCAAGGGTAGTTGAATGAGAAATGAAAAATATGCCCTAAAAATATGCAAAGCCCCATCACCACCAAAAAACATATTTCATATCTTCTCGATATTCACCACATCATGCGGACATGGGTACATGGGATAAAATAGAGATACAGTGTGAGCCGGTTTCCACTCATGATTGACAAATATCTACAAAATATTGGTAGAAATGGGTAAACAAACATATATTCAATATCAAAATTCATTTGCTTGGACAACATACGGACAGAAAGATAATTTTACTACGATTCATATGCTCAAATTGCACTTTATTTCATTAATTATGTTTGACATTAATCCGAATCACAGAAACGCCTTCTGGGGAAGTGATAGATCTATTTTTGAATCATTTCGCTATTGCAATAAAATTTATTAACCGGATGGTTTTTGCGTAAAGAAATGAAATAGAAACATGTATATCTATTTATGTAGATACATATATGTATATTTGTGTGTACACACACATATTAATATATATGCTTATTGAAAATGAAATATTAGAAAAAAATACATATATAAGATAAAATATAAAAGCAACTTACCATCTACTACACAGAAAATGACAGTTGAGCTCACTGTAATCCTAAGAAATTCTTCGCAAAAAAAAAAAAAAAAAAATAACTAAAAGGAAAAGAAGCCTTCGAAAAACATAAAAATGAGCTGGTTTTTAATTTCTTCCCAGAAATTTTACGAAAAATCAGGTTATAGTCAAGAAGCAACACAACTCTTCAGCATTACACGGACATGTGTATGTGGGATAAAATGGAGTAACATTGTGGCCGGATATCACATCTGAGTGGAGAATATATACAAAATTGGCACATATAGGTAGATTAGGCCTTGATCCAAAGTGGTAATTTTAATTACAGAAATTTTGAGTTTTTTCCGATTTGAAAGTTCAGTGCTAGTGTGCGCTGAACGCACGAAAAAAAATAAAAAGACTAAATGCAATGCTTAAATTACCCCCTTCCCCCCAGCTCAGCCGAAAGTCAATTGAAAACATCTTCGAGAATGATTTTGAAATAGCGAGACAACGTTAGCCCAAAATTTAATTCATTATAAACTTTGCTCAACCCTCACATCTATAAACCTGTTCATTGGTGTACACACAAAATGTATTTCATGGTATATTTTTCATACGGACGTTATATATTAATACAGAAAAGAGAAAGAAATAACAAAATAAAGATGAGGAAATACTCCTAATTATGGAAAGAACGTTAGTTCTGCTGCACTGAACTGACGGCTGTGGTGCTCATTGCTGTCGACAGAAATAAGTAAGATGAATATATACAAATCGCTTAGCAAACGTAAAATGAAATAGTTTCTAATTTTCTAACAGAAATTTCAGGAAAATTAAAATTTCTGATAGATGGGAAGTTCACACCGAAATGCTGCAGGCCCTATGACAGAGATGCAAAATGACGTGACACATTTACTCTAAATTCTTTTCCAGTTTTAGAGTTTTTGATATGCTGGGGAAGCTTGTTCCACAAAAAAGCTCCAGAAACTGAGAGAGCTTTTTGTCCCACGTTAGATGTACGGTAACTGCCTAAAACATCGTTCCTCCGGTTTGGTCTTTCGTTTGGGATATTAGATGGAAAAATTTTACCACCTCTGCATTACTTTGGGGGAGGTACAGAGAGGAGAATACTCGTCGAGCTTTCTGGATCATGAATCTGTTCGGTATTGGGATCCAGTCGAGTTTTCTTAAAAGAGGGGTGACATGATCGTATTTATTGAAATTTCCTTTGCATACCACCTTGGCGGCGAAGTTTACACATTTTTGCAATTCTTCCTGACGACATTTGGGTAAATCTCCCCACACAAGACTGCAGTAGTCCAGACGCGATAAAACTAAAGACTGAATCACTAATAACCTAGATTTTTCGTCAAGTGTGTTCTTTATACGATGAAAGAACATTAAGGTTCCGTTAATTTTGTTGCACATTGTTTCGACGTGTGAATTGAAAGTCACATTTTTGTCAAACCAAACACCCAGATTTTTAACCGTATCTACTGGTGTAATTGTTACAGCTTCCTGGATTTAGCCAATCTAATAAACGGTAGCTCGTTCCCTAAAAAGGAGACATGCGTGTATTTTACATTTAAACACTTAGCTTTCACACTTGATCATTATTTTATTTTTGGATTCGTGGTCCATGGAGCCCGAGAAGATTTCCTTGTTCAAAGCTGACGCTTTCAGCGTTGCTACGAGTAGAAAATCCATCAGCGAATTTTCTTCGAAGCGCGAAAAAAGATGTTTCCTCATCTTGCGCACGTCGTAGGCGAGAAAATATGGGTCTTTTCCTTTCACTACAGACGTAGAGAATGCTAGAGCGAATAAACTACAACTTGAACCGTCCATTTGGAACGAACTCCTCCGGTAGGAGGTCCTTTGCTCGTGTCGCCTTTCAACTGTTGAACGTAAAAGAAAAAATGAACATAAGTGAGTATAAGACCACTTAATTATCGCATCTTGAGTGTAAAAACTTACATTAAAGTTGCAGAAGTCATTAGTTACTTCCTTCAGTCTTGTGTATTTCGATATTACGAGTAGATTATCCTATTCCAAAACGCTTTTCCCAATAGAAAATATTATTGTTAAAATCTTGCGCTTAGAGCGTTCATTTTTCATTATAATAATTCTATCTATACTATAATGAGAGCCGCGTCCGTCTGTCGGTCGGTCGGTCGGTCCGAAGCCAGCCGAAAGTGCATGATGAGCGTATCTGTGATACAAGCTCCAGTCCTATATATTTGACGGGCCGTGTTCACGCGGCCTTATCAACTCTCGAAAAATTGTTTTTTAATTTCTTAGGGCTTTCTCTCATTTCACCCTTTTTAAAATTTCATATAAAGGGGTTGGACTAGTAAAAATAAAACTTAAACCGCCCCTTTGCTACCTCGGAAATAACGGTCGAGCTAAGTATAATCGTATGAAAATACCAGAAGAAAAAGTAAGTAAAACGGAAATAAGTCTTCGAAAAACGGAAAAATGTACTAGCTTTTTGTTTTCTACGGAAATTTGAAGGGGAATCAAGTTACAGTTGTCGCGTCTTTCAAAACTCGAATTTTGGAAACGTCTGTGGCAACATCGCCGCTGATTTCCGCGCTGGTCCTCAAGCCATGCCTAGCATCTTTGTCTGGCTGTAGCCAGATAAACAAAGCAAAAGTGGCTAAAGCTATGCAGTGGAGTGGACGGTTAAGTAGTGTGGCCAGATACAGAGCAAACAAGTATGAATTTGTGAGAGGAATGTGGAAGTATGTTGCTGTACCTAGTGTCATGTATGGTATGAGTGCTCTTGCCTGGAATGGAAGTGATCTTGAAAAGCTGGATGTAATATAAAACATGGTAGGACGGTTAGCATTGGGTGCTCCGAAATGGACAGCTACAGAAGCCATTAGAAGTGACCTTGGGTGGAGCCTATTTTCAGAAAGAATGATGAAAGCAGTGCTGAATTATAAGGTGAGAATTGAAAGAATGCAGGATAGCAGATGGGTGAAGCATATTTTTGAATGGAATCTGAGTGTAAGCTATTGGGAGAAAGTGTGTTGGGGCATGCAAGGAAACTTAGTATGCGAAAGATTATTCATGTTAGAATTGGGAGACCTGTAGATGACTGGAGTTTAATAAATGCTGGAAGTGTAGGGCCTGAGTGGGACTGCAAGAGGTGGAAGAAAGAGATTGAGAGGCAAACAACAGAGTATGGATTGAATAAGTGGAAGCTTAGCATGATGCGGAAGCCTACACTTGACTGGTATTTGAAAAAGAAGCACCTAAGTTTGAGATGTTTTATGATGGTTGTTTTGGAAGTCAACTCTTGTTTGCTGTGAGATGTAAGTCATTGAGTGTGAACAGACGTACATGGAGGTGGAATGAGAATAATAACAGATTATGTCGGCAGTGTATCAGTGGGGTGGAGGAAACAATTGAGCATTTTGTGCTGGAATGTAGTAAGTATGAGCAGGAGAGAGAAAGTTTCATGAATGTGGTGCTTGAGCAGTATGGAGAGAATGAGTGGTATGCCAGATGTGCTGAAGATGATTGCGGTATGAGCTGTTTTGCTGGATTGGATCAGGAGTGTAATTTGAGTATCATTGAAGCTATGAAAATGTTTCTTGTGCGTGCCTGGAGTAAGAGACAGTGACTGGAATGAGCCAGTCAGGTAGAGTGATCAGTAGTGACCCAATATTCCTGGGGATGGTGTTTTGACACACTGGTTATCCCAATGATGCCGTCCAATGGCAGCTTGTGACAAGGATTGGTAGATCCTGAGTAGTTTAGTGGACAAGTCTGTTACCATGCGCTAAACTCTTTGTGTGAAAATTGAGGAGGAAATTGTAGGCCGTTACAAAAGCTCCGACGCTGTCGGCCCTCAATTTCATGTTCAAGTTCAAGCCGTTAAGTTGAAACGTTCTCTCCCTATTTTGCCTTAATCCGTGGTACCAGTGTAATCGTGTGTGTAAATAAATCTGATTTGGAATATTTGTGCTCTCGATCAACTATATTTGCCTCTTTTGTATGTGTTTTTGTGTGTCAGCTAGTGGTGAACAGCCGGTCCCTAAAGCATTCGATGATGCTTCTGGCGACCGGCGAACCACCTATATCGAGTCAGGCTATTATAGCCTTTTTGAATTTTCTGGTGCTCCTTCCAGCTAGTATGCCGCACTGTGATGCTTGGAATTTGATTACTTATATTATGTAAATTAAGGTAGCCAGCACTAAGATGAAAGTGCCTGTGAGAAGTTGTAGCTTGTAACTATAAAAATGGCTGCGGCCAACATTTTGCTGCGAGTGAGAATAAATTGTTGAACTGGCGCCTCATAAGATGTGAACAGCTGGTTAGTACTATCAACTTAAACAATTTAAAACAATTTAAACAATTTATTTACCACAGGAGATACAGAGATAAAATGTTTCTTAAGTCTAGTACAATGGTCAAATTTGAGTATAGCTACCTGTGGGCCCGAATAAGTTCAGTGACTTCTAGGGCATCCTACCATCAAGGTTAGTCTTAGGAGTACAATAATGTTTAACCTAATTCACTTAAACTAGAGACGCATTAGACTGATCAATGAGATAAGTAACTCGAAATTAGACACTTTATTTCACAATATAGTTCATATGGACTAGATTTAACAGTATATTCGACAAACGATTCAAGAACAGACTGAAGATCGGCGAAATTAATCAAGGCGAATTACATTATTAGGACCAGTTATGTAGAGGACAAGGTTTGACTCTGTGATCTTACACGACTAGTAATCTGATAGGAAGTGAGATTCAAGACTTTTTTTGAATACCTTATAAGAATTACTTTCACGGATCTCCGCAGGTATTGAGTTCCAAGTTTTAGTTCCAACGAAGAGGATACTGTGTTGTGACCGAGCCTTTGAGTAATAAGGAAGCATGAATTTACTTCTATTTCGGGTTAAATGGTCGTGATGACCAGTTTGCGTAGTTAATAGTTGTTTTAGGCTATGGTCGCCATCATTTGTTAATGTTTTGTAAATGAAATTGCAAATGGAGATTTTGTAGAGATCCGAGAGCTTAAGTATTCGTAAATTTTTGAATGAGTCATTTGTGTGAGCATTATATTCTAGATTCTTTATCGCTCTTATGGCTCTTTTTTGCAGGGTAAAAATTTTGTTGGTTTTATTTTTATCAGTTCCGTGCCATGCTTCTATTCCGTATTGCAAGTATGGTGACAGTGCATGGCTCAGATTTTCATTTGCCAAGAAATAAAATACTTTTTTTTGAATGTCAATATTGTATTGGCTCCTCACCCATGAGCTGTGCTGAACAAGTTGCGCCAGTCAGTAGGTTGGAAGCCTAGAGCTAAAGCGAATTTAAAGCAGATTGAAGATGTGTCCGTAGATATTCATGTGACCAGACTGATACCAGTACCCATGCACGCGTTGCCCTGGGGACGGTTCACCTGTAAATTAAATCGAGTAATTTAAATCTTGCTGACACGAGTGACAGTCAGACTATTTTTCTAGTTTAATACTATGATCAAATTCGAGTGCAGCTACCTTTGAGCCCAAAGGAGTTCAGCAACTTTTAGGGAATTCACTCAACGGTATTCTAAAATGTAAAGAATTTCTGCGCTGACTCATTTCAACCCCTTTCAGCGTTTGGCCGATCAATGAGATTGTCATTTTGATATTGGATAATTATGGCTGATCTGCTGTATTCATGTATATTAATTTTAAGCCCTGACTGTTCTACGGCTGAACAAGCCGTCGTGCTTGCCTTTGAAATTTAGTGTAAATGCTGGTTTGCTGTTCCTGTTGTAACGTTGCCTCTGCATCAGAGACCTAATCCTTTCAAATTCCTTTACCACAGGTAGAGTTAAGAAAATAAAAGGATAGTCCCTTCATTTATGTAGGTTGAAAATAGAAGACTTACATGGAGGCGTGAAAATACCGTCCCCCATTGCTTGTGAGTATTAAATATAAGGCGCTGTCAGGTTGTCTTCCTGAGGTTGTAAACCCGTGCCCACAGCAGCACTCCATTTATGAGAACCTGCGTTAAACACAATATGCGCGAATGTACTGTCCTCCTTTAACCACAGCGCGTGTATTTAACAGTTTAGAATTTTTTTATGGGAAGCTAAAGAAATAAATTCCATGTGTATGTTTATAAAATAGGATTTTTTGTAGAATGCTGTGTGCTCAACACAGAGTATAAAATGTATTTCCTATTTAGAAAGTCAAACCTTCTTCTGCCTTAGATATTCTCACACTTGCTTCATTGATTTGCATTTAGCCTCGACATTATTGATCCACTTCCATGTATTGAGCCGCCGCCATGAGATGTTCCGAATGTGGAAGTACCATATATATTGTTGTTTTCTGGAACTAGAATTTGCACACCTGTTGAGCAGAGTTGTAGTGAATCCCTCAGCCTCATTTCAGCCTAATTGCAGAAATTATTAAAACTAACATTTTAAAATTAAATAACACAAACACTATTATTTTCATAAATTTATACAACTAATTTCATTCGATAAAACCCGAAATTTTATCAAAAATGTGCTTCGAAAACATTGTACCGATCAAGTCCTTCCCTCCGTCACTTACGCTTGGCAACACTCCTCAAGCCATTTTTAAAAATGACTCTCACTTTCACGTCAAGCTTCTTCGTGTGTGGTCCTTGTGTTTTGTAGTTACGGGTGAGACTCAAATATATTGAACGTGTCTTTGTAAATAGAACTCATTTTTTATGTAACTAATGTAGGAACATTCTCTGTATTATTATTTGTGCCAGTGTTTAATTACGAACGAAGTTGTGTTCAAGCTTACTGCGCCATCTTGGCCATTGTTGCTTTTCTTCGTTTTTGCTAGTTAGATGAGTAGTCTTCAATGTTTTCCAATTTTGGAGTGTACCGATTTTCTCATTCCATATCAACTACCTAGAGTCACTTGCATATTTATTTTTTTGGAATTTAAGTACCTCTATTGTGCCTAGAAGTAACTTTTGCTCCACCTGAATTTTAGAGGATAAGAGGCCCCACCACTTACTCATATGGGTGTCTAAGATTCTGATTAATTTCTATTGTATTTTTGTGAACGTATTGTGTTACCTCATTGGTTAGACGTTGCATAAGGTGCTGAGTTGTTTTTACGGCAAGATATTTTCTTTAAATGTCTGCCTGAAAGGAAAGTTAACATAGAATGGATTTTAGGGCAATCTAAGTTGAGTCAAGTGCTCACTTGATTATGCTAATTGATTAAGTAGACTTAATTCCATTGTAGCCATGTATAATAATTCATTATACAATAATTCTGTAGCTATTTTATTTTTAGTTGTCAGTTTTAAGTTGACTACAATACTCAGTTGTGTTCGCCTGTAGGAATTAGTTCCCAGTCGTGGATTCTTGTACATTTTTAGTCCCAGCATCATGCTGAGTAATAAGTATAGTTTATGGGCGACTCAAGTCACAACCGCCCAACTGACAGCAGTTGTGGAGTATTATATCTTTAGTTAGTTAATTTTGGAATATCGGAGCTTCTGCATAACCTCATATTAGCTATGGAAGCCAAAATTAATATATTTTGATTTGCACCAACCAATTACTCAACGTTAGTCAAGTTTGTGTTGACTGCTTGTGATATCAAGATAGAGCGTGTGACCAGTTGGTCTTGAACACCGATTCTGGGTGTAAGAGGATTCAGACTGCAACTCGGGCGCCAGAGCTGCGACCTGACCTAAGTACTAGACTTCTACCATTGTTCTTCTTGTAAATGCACAGGACTGCAGCAGTCTTGCACATGTGTACGAATAGGCTCGCTATCGTGCATTTAATCCAGCCTGCTGTTCCCTCACAGGATCTACTGGACAACACATTCCACTCACTCACAAACCCTTTATTAGTCAAAAACCCTAACATCTTAGTTGCAGCCCACTCTGGATCAAGATCATTAGTCATACTCCAACCCCCATAAAGGAGATTACCTCCTCGCCCCAATTTATTTAATCTGGACGGCCTGCATACCTGCAGCTAAGCCCCTAAGAACTCCAGGTTAAGTGCCTTTATTCCTACCGAGTTTTTCCAACCGGTAGCTTTTCACATACGGCAACAGTTTTCAGTATAAAATCTCCCAATACCGAGTCAATTAGTGTCGGAACCTTCCGCACCTAACACCATCCTAAGCTTTACACTCCAGTACATGCTTTCACAAGCCTGAGCTGGAAGCGCACCGTCTGAAGTCCCTTTCAACCGCCTCGGACTCGCCCAAGAACTTCTCGCGAACTGGGAATCAAGCCTCACCCTACATCGTCTCAACCACCATTTTAATAAACGAGGCGAGCGCATTCTAATCTCATTGACCCCAAGCGATGGTTCGATTGGTTTGTCTTTAGGAAGTTTGTTTAGTTATTGACGCTTGAAAAGATTGCGTCCAGACCCCAACTCCTTCTGAGTAAGTGGCCATACCAATTCATTTTAATATTGATGCCTCCCCGGGCGTCTGGTGACCTCATAATATCACGGAACACCAACTCTGCTATTTGTATATTCAGCTAAAATCAAGTAAACTATCCCACGACAAGTGGAACTTTAAAGAGTACTGGCAATCTCTCCAGACTCTTGATACTGGCGTGCTAGATCATTGTTATTAGACAGTCTTACTTAGTTCTGGTAATAGCTAGGCTCTCTTAGTACCTTGCTCAGATATTTCATTTATTTCAGTTATTATCTCACTTATTTCATTTCTTTCTCAGTCATTTCGCTAATTTCACTTCTATTCTGAACCTAAAAATCTCCCTATTGTGCGGTCCTTCCTCATTATTTTCAGAAACTAAAAATGTCCTTGTTGTACAGTTTACGATGACATCGGGCCCCTAATAAACTGAAGAGTCCATTAACCTTTGGTTCCCGTTGGCACAGGGTCCATTCTCGGAGGATTTCTACACCGCCTAACCCTCTCCCTCCACCTCCGAGTAGCTACATAAAGTTGCCATTCGCGCCAATATTATTACTGAACTATGTAGTACTACTGAGGTTTATTAACCTATCTGTTCGTTATATATTTATTATTAATCCCTGCATTATAATCACTTCAAGTACTTAGTAAGTGGATACTACAGTGGAATATCAAAGTTAGCCTGTATTAAATCATTATAATAAGTTTTTACAACGACCACTGGTGTTTGGCTTTTCGACCCTCTATCTCGGCACGCAGAAACAGGCATTTTTAAACTTTTTAAGTTAACCTTAAACTATCTGAACTTGGCTTAACCTAACCCAACCTAACCTAACTTAACTTAACCTCTTAACCTAACTCAACTTAACTTAACCTAATCCAAATTAATTTAACCTAACATTTCTGTAGCTGCTTGGAAGTGGTTCTGTAGCTGCTTGGAGGTGGAGATTGGAGGCGAGATTGGACCCTGTTCGTCCGGGACACGGTTTAAATGGTCACTCTGTTTAAAACTCGTTGGCTGAAACGAGTAATATTTCCGTTTTCTCGGCATGTATAATATTATTGTTTATCTGTTACGTAGGGATACTTAATTTTCATAAGCAAAATTGTGTTGTAAGCCTCACATTTTGTTTTGATTTTTGCGTTTAATGCATTCTCATTCTAAAAACCTAGATTTGGCTAGCTTCTCGAAAAAAACCTAGAAACCTAGCCTGAAGCTAAAAAACCTAGATCTAGGTTTAAAAACCTAGCGCTGGCAGCACTGGAAGATAGCCCTTTTTCTCGAACCCACACGTCGACCAGCACGATGGTATCGACCAAGGAGGTTTAAGAATGGAGGCGGCATCAGCGCTCTAAAGTGAAGCCAATTTTCGGTAGCTGTAGGGTATAAGGGCACATGCATGGAGGGGGCTCAGTGCGTGTCAGACACTCAGCGTGACAGGGCGCCGCTTATCCACGCTGCGGTCAAAGACGAGTTTTTTCCAATATGACGCGTTCATGCATTGTGTTTAAGTGCAGTAGTAGTCGCAAAAAAGATCCAGGCACGAGTTATCACATGTAAGTATTATGTATTTTTTTATATCGTTCAGTTGTTTACTGCTAGCATACAGTTTAACGTTTACAGATGTGATCATCATAAATTTAATTTAAGGTTGGTCAGTATTGAATTGAATGTTGTCAACGATTTCAGTATTTTCGTTGCCACTTATAGGTAATATGCTAGATTTGAATGTGTTTTACGTGAATGAAATTGTGCTTGCAAATGCATCGTTTTAAGATATAGCATAAATAACGTTCAGGTAAGAAAAGCATAAACAGCATATGCGATCACAATGTCATTCATGTAAAGAAGAATATTGTCTGTAATATACAAGAATATTATCTGTAATATATGTAGTTAGTGAAGTTTGCATAATATGAGTTGATATATGCATAGACTTTTGCTCCATACATCTAGTGAGAAATATATTACACATATATCAACATATTATAGTATCGAAAATATACAGCGTCTCTCATAAAGGCTTGTCAATGCAGTGGCATGCCAAACTTAATCCAAAAAGGGAATACTTTTGGTATTGTAATAGTTTTGACTTTTTGCGGTTTCTGTTAGAAACGCGAATAAGGAAATCTTTAATTAAATAAGTGCTCTCATTTTTTTCCAGGATACCGAAAGATAAGGAGAGAAGAGAGGAATGGCTAAGAGTAATCGGCTGCAGCGATGTGGAGTTGCCTGAACGAGTTTACCTTTGCTCAAGACACTTTTCTCCTAATGATTACGATGAAAATGTATCTCCTCTGAGAAAGTTGCTTCCTAACTCAATTCCTTCTATATTCCACGATGTTCCTGATGGAAGGCCTATTTGCAGAGCTAAAAGGAAAAAAAAAAACGTTTCAAAGCGTTGCTACGCTTTCTTCAGTCTCAGTTGCGCCTTCTTCACTCTCAGTTGACCTTTCATCATCTGCAGTCGTGCCTTCATCATCTGCAGTCGTGCCTTCATCATCTGGAGTCGTGCCTTCATCATCTGCAATCGTGCCTTCATCATCTGCAGTCGTGCCTTCATCATCTGCAGTCATGCCTTCATCATCTGCAGTCGCGCCTTCATCATCTGCAGTCGCACCTTCATCATCTGCAGTCGCACCTTCATCATCTGCAGTCGCACCTTCACCATCTGCAGTCGTGCCTTCATTATCTGCAGTCGTGCCTTCATCATCTGCAGTCGCGCCTTCATCAACCGTAGTGGCGTCTTCATCATCTTCAGTCATGACTTCATCATCTGCAGTCATGCCTTCATCATCTGCAGTCGCGCCTTCATCAACCGTAGTGGCGTCTTCATCAAGTTCAGTTGCGTTTTCTTCACACTTAGTGGCGCATTCATCGTGTGGTGCCACGCCTTCGCATTATTCTGCATCACCGTCTGTTTCCTTTTCACCCACAAAAAAACTCCTTCTCCAATAAATACTCCCCGTAAACGTAAGTTGAAACGAGATTTAGATAATGCTGTAGAGAAATTAACAGGTGCTCGGAAAAAAATTAAATTGCTGCAACAAAGCAAAAGAAGGTTGTTGAAAAAAAATTGCGAACTCAGTTCAATTATAACTGAATTGAGGTCGTCCAATTTGGTGAGTAGCGAGTCTGTTGACATCATTGAAACATCTGCGGGAGGAGTACGGGATCTTTTAAAAAGGAAGGTATCAAAAGCATCAGGTAATAAAATAGAATGTCAATATTCTCCTGAGCTTAGAGCATTCGCTTTAACATTGCATTTTTATTCCCCTCGAGCATATAATTTTGTCAGGAATAAATTTGATACATGTTTGCCTCATCCAAGAACCATTGAAAAATGGTATCAGACAATAGATGGTAAACCAGGATTTACAAGTGAAGCTTTTAAAGCGCTGCAAGTAAAAGCACAATCAGCTAAGGCTAAAGGTAGAGCATCGCCATGTGCGCTTATTATGGATGAGATGGCTATCAGACAACATGTCGAATGGGATGGCATAACTGCTCATGGCTATGTAGATATGGGTGCTGGGGTTAATGATGATGCTTTACCGGTAGCAAAGGAAGCTTTAGTTTTTATGGTTGTTTCTTTGAACGATAGCTGGAGGTTACCGGTTGGATATTTTTTAATAGATGGTCTTGGTGCAAACGAACGAAAAAATCTCGTGAATCAATGCATTGCAAATCTTCATAATTCTGGTATATCCGTAGAATCTCTAACATTTGACGGAGCTGCTTCCAATATAGCAATGGCAAAACAACTTGGGTGCAAGCTAGGATTAGATAATTTGTAGCCAAGTTTTCCTCATCCTATAACTAACGAGAATATTCACTTGTTTCTAGATCCTTGTCACATGTTGAAATTAATTAGAAATACTTTTGGTGATAAAAAATTTATTGTTGATGGCGAAGGAAATACGATAAAATGGAGTTACATACAGAAATTACATGAACTGCAAACTTCAACAGGAATACATTTAGCTAATAAGTTAAAATCAAAGCATATAAATTACTTCAAAAAAAAGATGAGTGTAAAACTTGCAGCTCAACTTTTAAGTGATTCCGTTGCAGATGGATTGCAATTTTGTCTAAATAATAATATTAACGGTTTTAGCGGTAGTGAGGCAACTATAAAATTTATTAGAGTATTCAATCGAGTTTTTGATATATTAAATTCCAAAAATAAATTGTCTTATGGATATAAGAAACCTATCGACTCAAATAATGCCGGCAATGTATTTTCTACCCTTGATGACGACACTTTGTACATAAAATCCCTTTACTGCCCAACATCTGGCAAACTAATGTGCGAGTCTGTTAGGAAAACAGGATTTATAGGATTTTTAATTTGCATTGTTAGCATTAAAAACTTATTTTACAAAAGCTTACAACTGGGCATGAGTTTTTTACTCACGTATAAAATAAGTCAAGATCACTTGGAATTAATTTTCGGAAAAATTAGGAGCAGAGGAGGTTGCAATAACAACCCAACAGCAAAACAATTTGCTTCTTCCTATAAACGTCTATTTGTTCACAACGAAATAAAAGATGTTCTTAATGGTAACTGCACGTCTTTTGAAGATGTAACAATTTTAACAGCATCTAGCAGAAGCAACCCATCTCTATTGATCTCATCCTGCGCTGTAACAGAGTTCAACAATTCGTGTTCTAAGAATAGAATAATGACTGACGATGTTCAATGTAATGATTCATGCAAAGAGGATACATGTACCAAATATATAGAAAATTTCTCCAAATTTTTTTCTAATTCAGAGTATTTCTATCATGTTGTTTCTTATATAGGAGGATACATAGTAAGAAAATTAAAAAATGTTCTTCGTTGCGAATTATGTATAACTGCCCTTTGTCGAAATGCTGGCAATAAAGATTCCTTAAAATTCATTAAACTTAAAGAGAAGGTGCACTTGACGTATCCCTCAAATGATGTAATTGACATATGTTTAATTGCAGAAAAGAAATGTCAGCAAGATCTTGCTACGTGTATGAATCCTAATACTTACAACTTGAAAAAAATGCTTAATTCTACACTTCGTATTTGTATTGAAAAGAAACTGTTCACTTCACTTGACAACCACTGTTTTGAAGTTGAACCTCTACATAATCATGTTTATTTATTAATAAAATGTGTTGTATCTGAATATATTACTATAAGATGTCATCACTCTACTAAACTATTTAACGAAACCATACATAAACAGAAAAAAATTAGCCGTCAGATCTCAAATAAATTAACTTTATTTTCAGGTATGTAAATATAATGCCTATATTCTATAAAACTTACTCTGTACAACAAAATGAAATTACTGTATGATTGTAAAAATGTTCTTTATTAACTTAAGACACGAAGAAAAAGTTAGGTATGTAGAGCGTAAGTAATTATACATTTCTTTGCATATCTGGATGTAAGTCGCTAAGTAAATGTTTCTACGTAAGTGTTGTTTTTCTTCATCATTCAGCGAGGACGCAATTGAAATACATGCCAAAGAAAAAAACGTATAGCACAGAGTAGCGCAAGTCTGCCATTTAACAGCGCGGTCTTCAGTCGCTGATGATGAAGGTGGTGCTACTTGGTGCTACCCCTCCACTGCAACACCACCTCCACACTGGGACTCAATGCCGGGTGGGCGGGGCTTGGGTCGGCAAAAGTGGCTTCACGCGCTTGACTGGCAAAAGATAGGGATGCCGGTTCCATAAATCCAACTTCCTTGGTATCGACAGTTCCCAATCTCAATTGTAATAGAAATGGTTAAAATATATTGGTGGACGGGTTTGAACCCGATGTTGATAGTAATAGAGACGGTCAAAATGTGTTACCGGAATGTTTTAAAAGTCAGGATGCTCGAGCAGCCATTGGCATATGCGTGGATTTAAGATATTCTTCTATGGAAATGTTTGAGACTTGCATGCAGAACATGTTTGATCATTTCTTTACTCGTTCAAGTGAGTTTAAAAGTGAAGCTTTTCCTTCAAATTTCACTTTTGAAAAGATACTGAATAGAAATTTTTTTTGTCACGGGTCATAGTAAAATATACATCGATTAAAATAAGTAGAAAAACTAAGACAACCCTCGATCAACGTAGAGGATTTAAATAGCAAGGACTGGTCACAAAGAAAAATATTTTAAAAATCTGCATTAAAGCTATTTAAAGAAGAGATCGGCCAGAAAACCTCTTTCATATATATATCTTAATTTAACTTTAGCAGATTACAGAGTAAGCTTTCAGAAATAAAACTATATGTGTACACCTAATAACCACGTCCTCTTTGGTTGTGTGAGACTTGGATCAACGCTCACGAACCAAATTTATTGGTTATCTCTGTGTGTGACTTCATAGGACGGTCCGAATTTCTGTGAAAAGAAACTCCATTCCTTCCCATATGGAAAATTAGAATTTTGATGTACGAGGCGTGTCCGTAAAATAAGTTCCACGGGCTGCCGCTGGCGCTAGGATCGTTTCTATGCGCGGCCAGGCAACAGAGGCAGGTTGTTTGGTTCCCCCTTTCCAATCCTTTACAAAGCCAGCGTCGCTGCGACGTTTAGTCTTGGCTCAGCAGTCGTCAGCGATGGAGCTTCCTCTTGCGTCTCCTGCCAGCTGCGAGTTGCGGTCTGTTATTCGTTTCCTGGCCGCTAAGAAGAAATCGACGAAAGAAATTCACGAAGAACTTTGTCAAGTGTATGGAGAAGAGTGTATGAGCTCCGGGATGGTGCGCACATGGGTCAGGGACTTTAAAAATGGGCTGAACAGACGTCCACGACGAAGCCAGTGCAGGGCTGCCCCAGATCTTGGTAGTGACCATTTTCCCATTGAATGATCTTTTAATTTTGTTCTTAAAAAATTAGATATTAATCAACCTCCAAGGTGGATCACCAAAGCTTCTATCTGAGCTGGTTTTCAAAAAGAGCTGTGTCAAAATAAAAGAGGATCGACCAAACATCTTCAGTTGATAAGCTAAATTCGGAAGTAACCAGAGAATTCTAAATGCTGCCATAACAATGTCCACAAATACTCATCAACTGGCAGAGTTGCCGCCAGAACACCTTGGTGGACCATGAATGTGCACTTGCTGTGACTAAGAGACGCAGGGCTAGCATTACTCTGGCTAGATCCTCAACATTGGACAATTTAAACGCTTATCGTGTGTGTGAATCGATAGCAAAAAATATTAGAAAACATAAAAACAAAACAGTTCGAATGATTTCATTAGTGGCTTAGACTCCACAACTAGGGTGGAGGGTCTCTTGAGACTTATTCGTTCAATGAAGTGCAGTACTACAAGCTCACGAGTAGAGGTAGGTGATGTTGCAGAAGTCTCAGCTGGCAGAACATCTGTATTGCTGAATTACTTACCAGACATGAGATAAATGTAAGAGATTTGCATAGCAAATTAATGGAGAACCCCTTCTCAAGTGGATCTCCAGTAGATATACAAGAGTCCATATATAAATCCAGTCTAAAATTGAAAGTACTTAATAAAAATCTGGAGAAAATAAAACAAACAAGCCTTGGCTCTGATGAAATTCTTTACGTTTTTTATCTGAAAGCACCTGAAACAATAATGAAACATATCCTTCATTTGTTCAAGCTTAGTGATTTTGCTGGTTACTTTCCTATAGCTTGGAAATTGGAAATATAATTTGCTCAATCAAAAAGCTAGGAAAAAAACATGCAAGTCTTGAGGTACATAGATCATTGTCAATACAGCTGCGCGGTCGACGTGAGGGTTCGTGGAAAAAAAGGGCTGTCTTCTGTGTAGCCACCTTTTTCGGGGGCGCTAGCTTTTCCGCGCAGCTACCCTTCCTGAGGTTCGTGTGGGTACCGCCTACGCCGTAATTGGTCCGCTAGGGCACAGAAGTAAATTCTGTTTGTGCCAAACTACGGCGGTACCGTTAGGAAGACGAGCAACTGTCTGCACCGTAATCAGTCCGTTAGGGCTCCACAGGAAATTCCCTGATTCGTCGAACTGAGACAGCGTCTTCCCTTTCGACAACCTATGCAGAATAGCTTGTCCTCCCGAGGTGGTTCCTTAAGCCTCATTTTAGCCGAGGTGCCGTATTAGACTAAAGCCAGTATATAAAAGGAGAAAGCAAAACTCTTTTGACCACAGGATGTGAATTTTTAATCGCAGAATCTCTTTCCAGTGCCTCTTACATACACAGATACGTCTCAGCAAGAACAGTAATTTATTTTCCTTTGTCAAAAATAGTGTCTACAAACATGAGCTGCCGCATAACATGGTACAACACGCAAAATTACATTTAAAATATTTATGCTTTTCAGCTTGATAATCAGGCTAATGCTAGACTCCTGAAATACAATACAAAAGACACTTAAAAGCTAACTAAAATAAATGCACAGACACGCCTTCGGGGTAGGGAAACAGACCTAGGGAACTGAACAGGGAACTGAACAAATAAAGAAAATGCTTAGGATTATGGGTAATTAACACAAACTGGACTCGACACCACCTGCTGCCTGACAACCATTAACCTTACTGTCATGTTTATCTATGATCATGGAACAAGTTCTCCAAAAGAGACTAACCTCTTTCCTTGAAGCAAATAAAATGTTTTCATAAAACCAAACTGGATTCCGTCAATGACGATCCACCTATGATGCCATGGCTCTGATTAAGAATGCCATCACTCGTGCTTTTGCCAATAGAGGCTACTGTTTAGCTGTTTATATTGATTTAGATTGTGCCTTTCCTGGGCTCCTGTTTATAAGCTGCTGAGATTAGGCTGTTACCGGCGCACTCTTCTCTGGTGGCGTCCTTATCTAGCAGGTAGAACAGTTAGAGTGAGAGTTGGGAATGTTCACTCGCATGACCAAACTCTGATATGTGGCCTGATCCGGGGGGCATTTTTATGCCCCCATTGCTTTTTGATTAGGGTGATGATACATGACTTACTCCATATGAAGAAAACTGAATGTGTTTCATACGGAGAATGGGAGATGATACCACTATCATCATAAATGAAGGATCTTCCGCGGAAATTCAGCAGACAAAGCAGGAGTACTTACATGCACTCACTCGGTGGTTCTCTACATGACAATTGACAGTAAATACAAATAAAAACAAAGTATCATATCTTAGCCAAAAACAAAACTGATCCTATACTCAGCTTGCGGTTGAATTTCAAGCACATTAGTAGGACATAACTCAACGAGTGGGGATCTTCCTAAAAATTACTGCGTCGAGTGCATGTCATATTTGTGAGAAGCAAACTTGTGTATGGTCATATAATATTTCCTGAGTTTCGGAACGGAACTTGAATTTGCTAAATAAAATCTAAAACTCAGCAGTAGTAAAGGGAATACCAATCAGAGCCCAATTCACCACAATTAGCTTAAAATGGAAATTACTTATGAAAAAATTTTCATGAAAGATTTATTCTTTATCGAATTTTTTACTTATATAAGCCAAAATGACTTACACAAACGACTAAGTCACTTCTAGGTATAAATTCCTTTGTTTAATAAACAAAAGCAATATATAGTGTGTTTAGGAATAATTCCATTCCTTGAAGTATTTTTTAGGAATATATAATTTATCAAAGTTTTGAAAATACCTACCTTGAAGTGAATGTCTGTCTTTATTAATAAGGATAAAATTATATGGTTCTATGTAAGTGTTTGAACAAAACTCTTTAAATTCATCAAAGGGCATGTCCTGAGATATGATATCTGTGTAAATGTTCTTCACATCAGTCGAGTCTAAACCAAAAAGAATCAGAACGTTGGCATTTGTTCTAATTGTTTGTCTTGGTAATAAATAATAATTTTGTGATAAGTAAATTGAGCTGCAGTTGTTGTGTCTCCCTCTAGTGTAAAAGCTATCAGCTGGACTTTGATCTCTTTCAGTAGCTATATCGTCGAAAATAAAACGATTTTTGTTTATTGAATCTACATCACTTGGGTCGGGAATAGCTGTCATATCTTGCAAGTATTCAATTTTAGATTTTGAGTTCCTTTTAATAGGTAAATTCTCAAGGAAATCGTCAATACTACCATTGCCCTTTTCAAATAATTCAATTATTTCAGATTGATTATAGCCTTTGTCAAAAGCATTCTTTAACAATTTATATTCTGGTTGATGTATTGATTTACTGTACAGAAAAAGATAATTAAAATCGACAAATTTTTCTAACAGAACATTTATTAATAAAGAAGTTTTACCACAGTTTGATCTCACTACGATGAGACATCGCAAGCCGGGAGAAGGAAAAATGAAGTGATTCTTTCGATTATTTCTTTCACTGTCTTTCCACATATACGCCATTTTATATAACTAATAAAATACAACTGATTTTTCAAAATTTATTTCCTGTTTGTAGCAATTGTAAACGTTGTTTTTTTAAATTTGCTACTTCATTAAGTTCAATTCTTCAATGTATTTTTCTTTCTTATTGGTTGTCTCGCTGGGCAATAACGAGAGAAAAAGCTAAATTTGGTGTCATAAGAAACGTTACTGATTAATGTTTCAAGATGAATGAAATCTGACTCTAATTGAGTTATAACTTCCCTATTTAATTCGACATCATTTTGAATTTGATTAACATTTAATTGCAATAGATTTATGTTTGCAGTATTGAGAACAACTTCTCTTTGAATGTCTGTAATAATATCTTCCATTTTAATAAGTTTAATTCTTCAATGTGTTTTCTTTTTTATTGGTTGTCTCGTTAGGCAATAACGAGAGAAGGAGCTACCATTGGTTGTAAATAAAGTAAATACATCGAGTTTGCAATTTTTTGAGCATCTATTACTTCATATGGAATATTGCTTTTCATTTTGATTAACATAAATTTTCATAATACTTTGAAATTTACATTGGAAAAAAACATTGAAATTTTTAAAATATACTGAGAAAATAATTTTATAAAAATGGAATCATTTGATGTATCACATCTATCTAATACTAAGAATACAAAAAGGCATAATCATTTAAAGAAAATTTCAGTAAAGATGACTTCAAGTAATAATTTTTGTAATATATGTAATATTTACATCATAAACTTGAGAAGACATGAGAAAAGCATGAAACACAATAAAAACGTGAGTAAACTATTAATCTTGGATCTGTATTTTGATATAAACGAAGATTTCTGTAATATATGCAATATAAATGTCTCTAATCTAAAAACACATAAAAAATCCACTAAGCATATTAAAAACATAAATCAAGAATTAATTTCTGATTCATATTTTGAGAAAAAATATGTACGATATGTAATGTTGAAGTAAAAAATCTACAACAGCATAAGAAAACAAAGAAGCATTTTAGAAACGTTTATGGCTGTAAATTCAAAGGAAAAAAATGTGCTATAAATGAAAAATACCTGGAATATATATCAGTTCTCTGATATATCAGTTATAGATCCGACAGTTTTTATGAGGAATATGACCCCGGTTGTGAAATCAATTTTGAGAGAGCAAAAGTTTGATAGTATGAACATACAATTGGCAATTTTAGTTCAATTTAATAAATACAAAGAAAAAATGAAAAGGTATATTCAACAGCATGGATGAATACAGGCAAGTTTGTAGACATATCGAAAAACTTTACAAACATTGATGATGTGTATAAAGATGCCATTAGGAAGGTTGAAGAATGTACAAAAACTCCTCGGGGTGGATAACAGATAAATTATTAGACTTCAATGTAAAAATTATTGAATACAAGCCTATCAAAGGTTCTAGTTATATAGAATTACCTGAAAAGTTTCAAAAGTCGACTTATAAACTAATCAATATTAAAAATACCGATAATAAATGCTTTATGTGGAGTGTTGCGAGATATTATTGCCGAGATGAAAAAACGGCAATAGAATATCTAACAGATTAAAAACTGAAGCTGAAAAGTTGAATTTCAGAGACATAACATTCCCAGTAAAACTTAAAGATATCGATAAATTTGAGAGAAACAATAATGTGTCAGTAAATGTTTACAACTTTAATTACTTGAAAGAATTATGTCCTCTGAGAATAACAAAGGTAAAAAATGATGATGTTATATCACTTTTACTGCTAACAGACGATAATAAAAGTCATTATGTTTTAATGAAGTCATTAAGTCCATTTATGCAAACTAAAGATGGTCATAAAAAACATGTCTGTCCATATTGTTTATGGCCATTCACAAAAGAATGTTTACTAACAAACCACATTTTTTTAATGATTGTTCAGTTCACACTCCAACAAAGTATGTTCTTGAAGGAGGTAAATTGATATTTAAAAATTACCAAAAAACAATTAGGCATCCTTTTGCAATTTATGCTGATTTCGAATCAACGTTGACAAAAATAGATACTTGTCAACCAAATCAAAACTCAAGTTACACCATGAACATTCAGAAGCACAATCCTAATTCATTTTGTTACTATACAAAATCTGAAGCAGATGAATATTCCCGTTTAGAAATATATAATGGGAAAGATGCTTCCCAAAAGTTTGTAGAATATTTAGAAAAAGAAACCAAGAGAATTTATAGTCTGTTGAAAATAAAAAAGAAAATGTATTTACCATCAGATAAATTCGAAAAATATAAAGAAGCCACAAGATGCTGTGTATGAGGCGGAGAATTTACGAAAGATAACTATAAAGTTAGAGACCACAATCATTTGACAGGTCATTACAGAGGTCCAGCTCATTTAAAATGTAATTTAAAAATTAAAAATCCAAATTTTATACCGGTGTTTTTACATAATCTGTCTAATTACGATGCTCATTTGTTCGTGAAAGACTTGGGAAATATATCCGGAAAGTTGAACGTTATTCCACAAACAGATGAAGAATATATTAGTTTTACACAAACCATAAAAGTAGATTCCTATGCATGTAAACATACAGGAAAAATTAAAGATATCACCAGAGACTTACGATTCTTAGACAGCTACAGGTTTTTACCTTCGTCTCTGGATAAACTTTCGAAGAATTTATCTGAGCACAAAGAATTATCGAAGTTCTTTCTCAATGAAGAACAATTAGAGTTGATCAACAAAAAAGGAATTTATCGGTATGAATATGTAAATAGTTATGAAAAATGAACGGTAATAGTTTCCCAGCTAAAAGTGAATTCTACAGTAGATTAAATAATAAAAATATTTCAGAAGATGAATATCAGCATGCACTTAAAGTATGGAGAGCTTTTAATTGTAGAACATTCAAAGAGAACCATAATTTATATCTAAAAGTCGATGCATTATTATTAGCAGAAGTATTTGAACAATTTAGACTATTATGCATGAAAACTTATTCTCTAGATCCAGCACATTATTTTACAGCTCCCGGATTGTCTTTCGATGCTCTACTGAAACACACAAAAATAGAATTGGACTTGTTTGAAGACCCTGATATGCTCCTATTCATCGAAAAAGGAATAAGAGGTGGGATTTCTACAATATCAACATGATTTGCATAAGCAAACAATCCATGTATTCCAGAAACATTCGATAAAGGAAAACCAAATAGTTTTATCACATACATAGATGCAAACAATCTTTACGGCTGGGCTATGTGTCGATCATTACCTACTGGTAACTTTAAATGGAAAGATCCAAAGTCGAAACTCAAAGCAGATAAAGGTTATATATTAGAAGTGGATTTAAGTTATCCGAAAGACTTACATGCTCTACATAATGATTTACCATTAGCTCCAGAAAATATCAAAGTAAACGATGTAAATAAATTAGTCCCACATCTTGGAAAACGAGAAAAATATGTTGTACATCTTAAATCTCTCACACAATATCTAGATCTAGGTTTGAAGTTAGAAAAAATTCACCGAAAATTAGAGTTTGATGAAAGTCCATGGATGAAATCATATATTGATATCAGCACAAAAATGCGTCAGCAAGCTAAATCTGAATTTGAAAAAGATTTTTACAAGTTGATAAACAATTCAGTATTTGGTAAAACAATGGAAAATATTAGAATTAGAGTATATGTGTGTTTAGTAAAGTCAGAGAAAGAATTAATTAAATTAGCAAATAAACCAAACTTTACCAGTTCTAAAGTATTCTCTGAAAATTTGATAGCATGTTATATGCAAAAACAAACACTGAAATCTGATAAACCAATCTACGTAGGGTTATCTGTTTTAGATATAAGTAAAACATTAATGTATGATTTCCATTATAATCATATTAAAAAGAAATATGGCAGTAAGGCAAAGTTGTTGTTTACAGATACAGATTCATTTAGTTATGACATCGAAACAAAAGATTTGTACAAAGATATGGAAAGAAATAAAGACTTGTATGATACATCAAACTATTCTAAAGAACACTTTCTATATTCAACTAAAAATGTGAAAGTGATTGGGAAAAGGAAAGACGAAACGTGTGGAATACCAATTGAAGAATTCGTCGGTCTCAGAGCAAAACTATGTGGTTACAAAACGAAAAATTCCCTAAGTAAGAAAGCAAAAGGGGTAAGAGTAGTAAGGGGAAAGAGCCTGCCAGCCCAATTTAGAATTTTTGGAGGATTTCAGCAATTAAAGAACGACCTTGAAAAGCCACAAAGCCTCATTCATGATTTTTGGAGGGTTACAGCAATTAAAGAACGATCTTGAAAAGCCTCAAAATCCATGAATTTACGAATTAACTTGAGGAGTAAAAAAATATTCTTATTTTGCAAAATCATTTCAATACTTAAAATGTTACGATTAAGAAGAATGATTTGCTAATGAAATTTTTGAAGAAGTATATAATTTCAATAAAACGTTTAAAATATGTAATAAACTATTTACAATGCTTTAATCCGTGTGTGTGTATAGGCTGGTGTTTCAAATTCTAGATATTTACAAAGTATTTAAAATACTTTTTCGGAATATAAACTTGGTTCAAATTCCTAAAGTATTTTCCCTTTAATGGGTGAACGTCTTTGTTTATCATTATGTAGCTATAAGGAATTTTGAAAGTATCACTGCAAAATTCAATAAATTCTTCTAGGGAAATATCTCCTGAGACAATGTCCATATGAATGTTTCTTAAATCGTTAGTTGGTAATTCAAATAGAATCAATAGGTTTGCATTCGTCCGTTTCGACTGACGAGGTAATAAAAAATAATTTTGAGTCAAGTAAATCGAGCTGCAATTATTATGCCTGCCTCGGGTGTAAAAATTATCAGATGGTGTCTGATTCTTTTCAGTTGCTATGTCATTGAATATAAACAATTTTTTTTCTTAGCATCCACTTCACTAGGATCAGGAATAGATGTGATATCTTCAAAATATTTAACGATTAACTTTGGGCTTCGTTTTACAGGCTAGCCTTCGAGAAATGTATCAATATTTCCACTACCGATTTTAAAAAGCTCAATTATTTCAGACTGTTTATAACCTTTTGAAAAAGCATTTTTTAGCAGTTTATATTCTGCTTGTTTTGTCGATTTACTATAAAGAAATAGGTTGGTAAAATCAATATATTCCTCAAGAAGAAGTCCTATCAATAAACAGGTTTTATCACAATTCGATCTGCCGACTAATACACACCGTAAAGACGGTGAAGGAAAAATGAAGTGGTTCCTTTGATTATTTCTTTTACTGTCTTTCCAAATATACACCATTTTATATAACTAATAAACTACAACTGATTTTTCAAAATTTATTTCCTGTTTGTAGCAGTGGTAAACATTTTTTTTTAGGTTTGCTACTTCATTACGTTCAACTCTTCAATGTATTTTTCTTTCTTATTGGTTGTCTCGTTGGGCAATAACGAGAGAAAATGCTACCTTTGGTGTCATAAGAAACATTACTGATTAGTGTTTCAAGATGAATGATATCTGACTCTAATTGAGTAATAACGTCCCTATTTAATTTGACATCATTTTGAATTTGATTAACATTTAATTGCAATTGATTTATGTCTGCCGTATTGAGAACAACTTCTCATTGAATGTCTGTAATAATATCTTCCATTTTATTAAGTTTAATTCTTCAATGTGTTTTTCTTTTTTATTAAGTTCATCTATTAAAAAACATGTTTTTTAGTTGAACGGTTCAACGGTTTCTCGTCTCAAAGTATTCTCTAACGATATTAATCTATTTTTAATATCAGCATTATCATCCTCCATTTTTGCGATGACTGTTTCAATTTTTCTATTTCATTTGTATTTATGATAATTTCTCTATCCTGATCATGGAGATTATTTCTAAAAGTTTCAATGTATGAACTCATGTCGTTGAATACTCTCTCGAGATTTGCGTAGTCTAATTTTATACATTGTATTACTTCTTCTTCCAACCTCCTAATCTCATTTCTCAAGAAGTCTGTGTGTTCTAAAGTACCCGTACGAATAACCTCTATTTTTTCCTCAGATATTCTACTATGTTCATCGAGATTTGTCATAATTTCACTGAGTTTTTCTTGAAAACCTGTAGTATTCTCATCTATAGATGCTTGGATAGAATCACTTCTGAACTGATAATTTTCATTGATAAGATTTTCTCTTACCTCTACATATTTTCTGAGATGAAGCCTCAAATTTTCCTAAACTTCGTCAACATATTTTTTATTCGTAGCGTCAAATTCTTCGATTGGAAAAGAAATATTTGCAAGTCTTTTATTATTTAAATCGAAATTTCGATCTTCATCAAGACATTTAAAACCTATTCCAGGAGGTCCTGGTTGTGAAGATAAAAATGATTTTTTTCCTTGTTGTACAAAAATATTTACGCCTATCATTTATTATACATAGAATTTTCAATTCTCTAAATTTTCTCTAACGCTCATTGATATCAAATTGTTTACCCGGTCACTCAAATTTTCCACTTCCTGGTTTAATTTTACATTTTTATCAATTTCATTCTGAAGCATTAATTTGAACTGACTGATTTCATTCTGATTTGAAATAATGTCTCTTGAAAACTCCTGGAAAAGACTTTCTACATCTCTCAAGTTCTTAGCTAGTTCTTCTATTTTTCTTAATGGGACTGACTCTGCTCGTAATTCCACTATAATTTTGTTAAGATCATTGAATTTTTCTTCACTGGATGAGGTTATGGTTGATTCTAAATTTTTCAGCTTATTGTCAACTTCAACAAACGAGGGTGCTAAGGCCACAGTTCTTTCCATTACAAAAAGGTTTCTATCACTTAATTCTGTTAGTTGTGCCTCTAAGCTTTTACTTTTTTCTTCAACAGTATAGTTCAGTGTTGATTCTAAATTCTTCAGCCTTTCTTCAATGTGATCATTAAGTGATATCTGCAAGCTCATTTCTTTTTCATTCACAACATTGATCATACTAATTTCATGTTCTTCAACTTTATTACTTATTAATTTGTTCTTTGAATCAATTTGATCATTAATTTTAGTTTCTAAAGCCTTCAATTTTTCATCCATTTGATTTTCTATAACTTAATTTTGATTCTTAAAATTCTCTTGAATCTCAGAAATTTTAACATCAATCAAATTGGTTATCTTAGAGTCAACAACCTCAAATTTAGCTTCAACTCCTTTAATCTGATCGGTTAATGCTGACTCTTTAACTAACAGCTTTTCATCAATTCTAGTTTCAATACATGACTCTAGACTCTTCAATTTGTCCCCAATTTCTGGAATTTTTACGTCTGTTAGGTTGATTATGTTTGAATCAATGTTTTCAAATTTAGCATCAATTTCATCAATTTTCTTCATCAATGTTGAGTCTATGCTTGATAGTTGTTCATCAATTGAAACAATTTTTGGTTCATGAGCAACGAACTTTTCAGATAAATCATAAATTAACGTCTCTAAGAATTTAACGATAGAGTCTACATCAGAAAATTCAAGTTGTAAATCTGTTTTCAGAGTCACATATTTCTCATCACACTCGTTTATAATTGATTCTAATTCAGTTCTTTCATTTTTGAGAGCTTCAATAGTGTCTTTCAATGACTCTGTATTAGAATCTTCAAGTAAACTTTTTATTTGCTCTACATTGTGCACAAGTCCTTCAGAATTATTTTCACTATTTTCATGTTCATGATTTTCTTTACAGGAAGGTAAAAAGACCAACTTTGTTGCATAAATATTTCCACAAGACATTTTTTAAAGAAAAAAAATTTATCTATAGTTTATTTTCTAAAAACTAGTAGAGGTTTTATATAGATCTAAAAGAATTGCATGAAAGCTTTCATTTTCTAAACGCTTCAGCATTTCTATACATGAATGTCTACAAATTACATCACCTATTTTCTGGATTTTGTAAGCAGAGAAAATAATATCAACACAATCTGTTAAGTAGTCTTCAAATTCAATTGGATAAATCAAACCATAACTGTCAAAGTAATAGCATATATTGTCTTTCTTATACCAACAAGTCCAATGCGTTCCTAATCCTTTTTCAGTGTCTAAATTTAGGATTCCGCATTCCGTTTCTAAAGGGTCGTTGGGTAAAGTATCTCTCATGTAAATACTTCGAAAATTCGGAATTTTCAATATATATATGTAGTATTCTAAATCATGTCTAGATAATGGTTTGTTAGGTATTACTTCTTTGGTGGTTTCAAGTAGAGACCCTTTCCACAAGGTTTTTTTCTCGGAGTTAACCGTATACCTGAACCTTTTTTACTTTCCATTGCTTCATTGTGCCTTTTAGTTTCTGACAAGAGTTTATCATCAGCTTTTTTCTTATTAACTGCAGATGCTATTGCAGCAGCACCTCCAGCCAAAGAGCCAGCAGCCCCAAGGCCAGCTAATAAAGCTGGAATTGTAAATATGAAACCCCCTTTCTTCGCAGTATCTTTAGAAACAAAAGAAGTCCTTGTCTTTTTACAAATAATACACATACCTTTGACCAGTATCTTATTGTTCTTTGTAATTAAATATTGTGGATTATCAGTATCAGTTTTCTTCTTACACTTCACACAATGCATTTTTTAAACATTATTATGTGAATATATTTTAATTTTTAGTAGTTTAAACTCATTTCATCACCGTCAGATTGCAATCGAATTACTCTGTCGGATAGAATCAGTGCATATGCATGTGTATCATCAGGAATATTAGTTTTAAATTCTGCTTTAATTTTAAAATCAATTGTAGTTTCCTTGATACGTTCATTTTGTCTGCTGATATCAAACACATAGATGGGATACAAATATTTAAAGTGTCTGTTTTCGATAGCACAATTTTCATTAGATACATAATCTATTAACATCTTATAAGCTGTAGCATAATTGTTAGAATCGAAATCAATCTGTAAATTGTGATCAGGGTATCGTTCATTATTCAGCTGAACATATGCATTCGTCAAGTTACAATGATCGAAAATTTCATTGTTTACATGTGAATTAGCTTTCTTAGTTTGGAATTCTAAAATTATGTATCGAGGTCTTTGAGATCCTGAATTTGGAGTTAAAGTCCAATCTAAGAATTTCTGTTGAGAGTTTACAATAGTAAATAAGGAATAGGTAATGTTATTTTATCCTTAATTTGACGATATAGCTTGATTTTATACTCATCTGACAGGTTGTAAGCTGGCATTTTCCAAATTAATTTTGTAATATTAATTTTACCATCAACCACTTTATCTTGCTGGTTTGCATCTTTCTCATCCGATTTGAATATAGCATTAGAATTATCACCTCTTCTCAAAGTCAGAGCATATTTCACTCCATAAATTATATTCTTATAATTTTCACAAATTCCAAACACATGTTCGAGTGGGATAGCAGTGCTGAATTTCCCATTAGCTGAACTTAAGTAGTCATTTCGATCGCTAAATCCTTCGTTTGATTTTTCATTCTTCTTAGTATCAACGCTCCAGAAACATTTGGAACATTTCGGGGATAGCTAACTAATCCTTTTAGAGTTGTTGTAATTCCAGGGTAACTATAACCTTAAATTTCTTCATCTCCAATTCTGTAAGAAACTCTATCAAACAAATGCATTAATCGATTGTTGATTATTGGTATTTTTTCATCTTTAAAATTATAATGACTTCCATCTTCTTTAATCAAAGCTCCTTCTATATATATAAAACTTTTACTAGGTAACACAAACTGATCTTGGCTCTGGATAATGATCTTGATATCGTTATGTTCACGATTCAGATCAGTACCTATTTGTGGTTCATTGTTATGCGTTTCAATTTTTTCAATTGATTCATCAACTTTAATATTTTCATTCCATCTTAAAGAATCCATTTTTTAAAGATATTTTTATCAAGTTATCTTAATTTCTAGATCTTAGGTGTAATCGAACAGTTACTTCTTCACCTCTATTATTCAGAGCATGAGTATAGTATTGAGGTATGAGCCGTTAATTGCGCTACAATGAACGAGTATTGCGTTAACAGACATTATGTTCACTATATTTATACTTTCATGTTCTCCAACACCTTCTAAGAAAATTTCTCCAAATCCCAACATTGTATTTAAAGATTTTTCCTTATTGAAAAAAACTTTTTACGTAGATGAATGGAGAATTATGACGCATTTCAAGGTATTAGTATTTGCTTTGATTTCAATAAAACCTGCCAATGTTTTTTTAAGGAATTCGTTTATACTTTCTATTTCATAACAACCTGTTGGAAGTGTAATTACATTTTCAACACCATTTAATTCATAATTAAATTCATTATAGTTTTCATCAATGTTAGGAATAGAATGATACATGTCTAACCCAACCAGAGCCATTTCTTGAAATTTATTTTTGTTCAATTCTATTGCTGGACTAAAGTTTATACTTGTGTCACTTTTTCTTTCACTAATTACAATGCTTTGAGATTCCATTTTTTAAACAATAAATCATTAAACACCTTTACTTCAGCAGTATTTAATAGACCTTGCTTTAGAAATTCATGCGTAAGTATTTGCAGTTCATTAAAAACTCCTGTATTTCCAGCGGTAAACGAACCGAACAATAACTGGTGTCTTTTTACAAGATCATTGATGTTAGATGGTAATACAATAATACCTGATCCTGAAACGTCTGAATCCTCTCTGGGAGGATGATGAGGAGGTATAGGAGAAGATGTAGGAGAAGGTATAGGAGTAGGAGTTGGTCTAAAAGTAGACCTTCGTGACGGGTCGAAAATTGGTCTCTGACTTGTTGAAGGAATTTTGTGTGGACTCAAAATTGAGGATTCTACTACTCTTGGGTTTCTTAAAGGACTTGGTTCAGGGCTTGATTCACGACTTGATTCACGACTTGATTCACGACTTGATGGACTTGCTGATCTAATTGTTTCACCTGTAACGCGAGCTTTTCTTCGTTGAATCATTTGATAAAAGGGTTTGATAAATTTAGAATATTTTTCACCCCTATTGGCTTTTATGGTACCGTCTTCCCTCAAATAAGCATCAGTTGAATACAACATTTCATAAGAATTATTTTTATCTTCGTCCCTGAAATCAATAGGATTTTGCTTTGTTAATAATTCCCATAATCCAGTTGTGCCTTCGTATACTCTATCTCCAATTTTCAAATCATTACCCAGAATATCTACCTTTTTATTTCCTAGCATAACTTTACTTCCATCCCAACGAATGCCATAAGCTTTGTCATACTCATTTCCAGGTTTCCATGCAAAACGCAAGAAATTCAATGCGATAGGCCCAACTACAGTGTTGAATTCAGAAGATGGCAAAGCTAGTTTCTCAACAGGTTTTCCCTCGATAGATTCAAGTTTTTCATGAGGTATATCTTTTATTGCCAACCTAGTTTGTTTAGTTTCGTCAACAATTTTAGATAAAGGTTCAATCAATGGTTTGTAAACTTTTTTAACATCATGGTATATATCTTGTTCGATTATTTTATCATTTGTGAATTGCTTTTTCAAACTCTTTGCTAAGTTTAGTAAATCTGATTTACTTTTGATATCAATCAACGCCATTTTTTAAAGAGAAAAATTCAAAAAGACTTTAACTTAATATAAGTTCACTCTGAACTGACATTAAGTTCAGTTTCTGAGATCCATGAAGGTTCATCATAACCTTTCCACTTGACCAGAAGTTTTCCTTTACTCTTCTTGAGAATTTTCTCAATTGCATAAACATCACTAGTATAGTTTGATAGTTCTTGTTCATAAAAACTTCTTTTTATTTCTTCACCATCCATTTCTTTTAATCTATAAGTAATTGGTTCAGTAGATAGTATTTCGGATACAATGAATAACTCATTAGTGAAATTTGGCAAATAACCCTTCCGAAAGTCTCCGTTTCTTGCTTATTCTTACTCTATCCCCAATTTTGAGTTTCGGTGATGTGAAAGTTGGTTCGGTTGGAGGGAATAAGTTATCATAAACCTTTTTACTGTTCTTTTCCAATGATGCTTGGTTAGGTGTCATTTTTATTGTTCTATGATAGCTATTATTGTAATTTTGCATTAAATCTTGTAAAACATTCACCAATTTTTTAGTTGTCATGTGTGTAAAATATTTCCACATTTTAGTTTTTAACGTCCTGTTGAAGCGTTCCACAACTTGATGTACCTGCGCAGTTGCGCAGTTTGGTGTGCGTAGGTTCGTATGTACAACGCTCTGTTGCGAAGTACCGCAATGCGGGTGCTTGGTCAGCAAATTGTGAATATAAAAGGACGTGCGCGGCGCTTAGAGGCGCATTTGGATCTGTGTACCCCTCCAACAAGTACAAGCGGAAACTCTACTGGTCTTTATCTACCCTTTGGTCCACACACTGGTGGCCAATTATGTATCGGACCCACGACGTGAAATAATTTATACATGTGAAGTGAAGGAGGTTCTGTGCCTTCGGTGAATCAAGACGGCGGAGGTAACGTCAGGAAATTCAACAGTACTACTGTGACGATCGTCTGGTGACAGGAATTCTTGTGCTTTCTACGAGAGGGATTCTGCGCATCACTTCGTGACAAGTGGATCAAGTCGGCGATAACGACGAAATTAATATGGACAAGGGATCAGTCACCGGAAGAGAAGTCCAAGAAGCATACGATAACGTGTTTCGGATTGTTGTGCGACGTGTTTCGGAAGAGAGTCTAAGAAATACATACGATCTGGAGTTCCAAGTCCCACTTGGTGAGATCTATAAAGTGCGTCTGTCTTTGGAAAGAGACGGCGATTCCTGCAATCTGCAACTTTGCGTAAACTTCCACCGTAATCGGCAGTAGAAGTGCCGTGGACGACTGCGAGGATAGTTTCATCCGTGCATGTGTGCTTGAACTTTCTACGAGCGACGCAAGTGATTCAACATCTACGACGACGTAGTGCGCAGTGTATGTGGTAACAGTTACATACCGAACAGTGTTAGTATAAAGGTGTAAAGGAACTGTGTGCTGTGCTGCTAACGTGCAGTGTGAGACTTTGCCAGTACATCGACGCTGCGCAGCCGGACCAGGGCAAGCGTTGCTGCTCTGCTGCCTCGCAGCGCTGAGAGCGTGACCTTGGCATCGACTGTCTCATCGCCCACGCTGTGGTAGCTGTGCACACCACATCGCGCGTGACCTTGACAACAGCTGCGACGACAGCTGGACTGCTGTGGCTGTCTTGCCGTGATACCAGTTGAGTACACTGTATTTTTTAGGTTATGATTATTTTATGTATCCAGGTCGGATCCTCTGTAATAGTGCTCTGTGTCATTTTAAATTGTTTGAGAGCGGTACAGTTGCATTCTCGTAAACAGTTTATTTATTGATCGATTTGACTAGTGTTGATTTCTGCGTCAGAGGAAAGGTTTTAGTATTTAAATTCTTACTAATTTTTGATGTGGATTTCTGCCGTGTCATTATTTTATTTTTGTGAAATGTGATTTTAGCGGTGTAACATTTTTTTTGTTGTGACATACGATGTCGGACTCTGATTCCGACGGTGAATTTATTCGTTCTGCTGCAACTACGACTTGCAGTGGGCGTGTATCAGTGCCGACAATTAGTACTACGATACCTAATCCTACAACAATGTCAGGACCGGTGCCTACCACAGTTGTGTCTAACGTCATGACGACTCAAACTGTAACGTTCAGTACACCGAGTGTAGTTACAATGCCTAGTAGTAGTGGTCATTCTGCTAGTAGTGGAGTAACTACGATGTTGCAAAGAGGCAGTACCATACTTTCCAGCGCCGAGCTTCCCTTGTTTCGTGGCCGTAAAAGGACCACAGATCCAGACTTCTGTGAGTCAAAAACTTTTCGAACTCACATTGCCAACCTCAAGGCGTACATGTGTTTACTTCCTGACATCACGTCAGATGAAGCTAGGAAGGAATTGCTCGTGCAAAGCGCACACAAAAGTGTTGGTGACTTCAACGGTGTTGTTACAAAATTAGTAAACCCTGATATTAATTATTCTTTCGAACAGGTTGTGGAAATTCTGGAAGAATTTATGTCTCGAAGGGCGAGCGATCAGTACATGCGCTAGCGTGTGATTTGAATCAGCTACGGCTCTTACGTAATGAAGGATTAGCTGCTCAATTAGTCACTGCGATGGCTAAGATCCAAAATTTGAGCGACCATATTTTAAATAGCCCAGATGTAGCGTTAAAAAGACATCCTTTTGTCGTTGCTAGTGTAAATGCAAATGATTTAAAAAGGTTCGCAGGAGATTTGGTTGTTTTCAGTCTAGCTACAGCGATTCTCGCACCATTATTGGAGGAAAATTTTTACAAAAAAATATTTTCGCGACCATTCCTAACATCTGAGGAGCTATTAGCTCGTATTGTCTCCGCTGTGCGAAATAACCCTGAGAGCAAACAAATACTTGCGCACAAGCCTAGTGTCCAGTACTCGTACCCGACAAGAGAGACTTATTTAGTGGACGTGCCTGACGCGACTGTTTGTGACGAGAAAGATTCGTTTTCCGACGTTTTCTATACCTCACAACACAACAACCGACGTTATCAGGGACGGAGACCATTTTTCCGACCAGGTTGGAGACCTGTTAGGTTTTCACGAGGAAAACAGCATGCCTATTTTGGCGATAGATCTCTCGGTTCCATGGAGTGTAACGAAGCGCTCGTGGAGAATCCACAGCAGACTAGTAATGATCGGTCAAAACCTTTCTGTTCACTCTGTAATACCATAGGTCACGTGCAAAGTATGTGTATGAAACTAAGAGGTCAGAGTAAATCGAATTTCCGTGGTCATGCTTGCTATAGGTGTGGCAAGGTAGGGCATTTTGCTCGTGAATGTCATTCACGCGGTAGAGGCCTAGGACGAGGAGAAGCGTACTACGCTGCAGCTCCTGAGAGTGAAGATTTTTTAGAGTAGAATCAGACGAGTTGAAGAGTGTTGGTGTAGAGAGGGGGAAATTACCAGTGCCCGGGGGTGAATCCACAGCCTTCGTTACCAATGATGTGGTGGTTTTGAAGCCAGATACTATGACTAAGTCGACCGAAGTGGTGGTTCCGTTATTTCCGTGTAAAAATAAGTTCGGATTACTAGGTGAACAAGAACTTGATGTAGGTGCAAATTCTGAATTACCTGTAGAAGTTTGTTTGTCAGCGACGATAATGAAAGAAGGTCGTTTGAGAAAAGAAAGCAATGGTTTATTTTCTTTAAGGAGATCTAAAAAACCCACGATTATTCTGCGAAATGATACACGATTGATGAGCGCTCTGATTGACAGTGGAAGCGATAGGTGTCTAGTCAGTTACCGGAATTTAAAAGGCCTTAACGAGCGAATTAAGCCTAGTGCTTTGAGTATCAGGGGTATCAATTCGAAAAGCCAAGTGACAGGCGAAGTTGATCTTTGTATTACCCTGCCTAATAATAAGGAAATTAATACTAGCGCTTTGATGTTGAAAGACGGCGAATTTAATTATGATGTAATCCTCGGTAGGGATATTTTGAAAGATGCCGTGATTGATTTTAAAGAAGGATTCATTGTTCTTGACGGAGTAAAAGTGTCGTTTCATGATGTGCAAGAATTGCACGGTCAAAGTAAGAGAGAAGTATTTTTCAATACCGTGAATAATGCAGAATGTCTGATGGCAGACGTACTTGCCCCGAGGAGGCGTAAAAAGAAACATCTGCTGAAGCAGAGGGAACCAAGAACTGAAAGCCAAGTAAATGGCGATAGAAATGGCCAAGAAAATGGCGATAGGCAACGAAATGGCCTAGAGATAAATGCTGCAGAGCAGTGGGGTACCCCAGTGAAAAAAGTGAGAAAAACTAAACAACGAGCGATAGTTGTTCACTGTGGATCAGTGGAAATGCCGAGTAATTGTTTACGCGTAATTAATGGGTATGTCAAGAAGGCTAAACCCGGAAAGTATATAATGAATAAGAGAATTCTTGGTAATGGCATTTATGTGGCCGAATCAGTAGTGAATATAGGGTCGAATGGTTTTGTCCCTGTCATGCTTTTAAACGTCTCGGAAGACGTGGTATACCTGAGTGAAAATAGCATGCTGAGTAATATTGAGGCAGTAGACGACATGGAAATAGATCAAGAAATATATGTCTACCGTGCACGAAGCTGTGCGGGAAGCAAATATATGTGAAGTCAACGGTACGGCGGATCTACCCAAAGTCGACAGTTGTTATGGTGGAAGCTTTAATACCATCACTGGTAAAGGCGTTGGGTTGAGGTCTGACAAAGCGGGGCATTGTTGTAACAATACTCGTGTTGACGAACTAGGAATTAATGCACAGAAAGACGATGTACCAGAGGGAGGTAGGAGCGAACGACGCCCTCTGACGAGTGACGATGTGGTTTGTGACGACGATGACGTTAAACTTTTACTGATAAAGTTATTAAATGATTTTAGAGACGTAATTACTTTAGAAGGCGAAACTATTGCCGTTACGAATGTTATGCGACATAAAATTGGATTGAAACCAAATGCTCCAGTACTTAACATCCCACCCTATAGAATTCCACATAAATATCGAGAAGGCTTGGTGCAAGCGAATAAACAGATGTTGGATCAAGGTATTATTGAACCGTCCAGTTCGGACTATAACTTTCCTTTGATCATTGTGAAGAAGAAGTCGGGCGAGATTCGTCCAGTCATTGACTTCCGAGAGCTTAATAAAATAGTTATCAAAGAGAGTTATCCAATCCCAAGGATTGACGAGATTCTTTACACCCTCGGTGGAAATAGCATTTTTTCAAGTCTTGATTTGCGTTCGGCCTTTCATCAGGTCGAATTGGAAGAAAGTAGCCGTAAATTTACCGCTTTCAGTATTGGTTATGAGAAATTCCATTTTAGGAGGCTGCCTTTTGGTCTGTCCTCGAGTCCTTCCGTTTTTCAACGCATAATTTCTTCTGTTCTTGCAAATATCATCGGCAAACTTTGTTTCGTGTTTCTCGATGATATACTAGTTTTTTCAAAATCTATGAACCAGCATCTGAAAGATTTAAATAGTGTTTTTGAGAAACTACGTAGTGGAAATCTTTCACTTAAACTTGAGAAATGTCAATTCCTAAAGAGTTCGATAGAGTATCTAGGTCACATGGTGTCGGCAGACGGCATTCGTTGCAAGGAATCGGAGAAGCTACAACAGTTTCCCGTTCCACGAAACGTGAAGGAATTGCAGAGTTTTTTAGGTGTAGCGAACTACTTTCGGAGCCACATCCCTATGTTTGGCTCGATTTCATACCCACTTTATCAGTTATTACGAAAAAACGTTGAGTTTATCTGGAAGCCTGAATGTCAGAAAGCTTTTGAAAAAATTAAATCTGTTTTGACATCAGATACCGTTTTACGGCATCCTGATTTTAATAAACCATTCCATGTATTTACAGATGCTTCTAATTTTGGTATAGGAGCAGTGCTTTTACAGCACGGAAACGATTCAAAAAAATCAATGCACCCGATAGCGTATTACAGTAGGAGTTTGAACTCAACGCAAAAGCGCTACAGCATGACCAAAAAAGACTTCTTCGCCATCGTGAGCGCGCTAAAAGCTTTCAAATACCTCATTCTTGGATATCCAATCTATCTGTACACGGACCATAAGCCGTTGCAGCCTTTGTTCTTTGAAAAGCTTCCTGACGACTCAGCTATGGCACGTTGGTGTTTAACCGTTCAATCATTCGATCCAGTTGTAAAATATTTCCCCGGTAAACAAAACATCATTGCCGATTGTCTTAGCCGATTACCTGAGCAATTGACTGTTTCTGATCTTGAGGACTGTTCAGAGTTTCAAGAGGTCGACGCGTTCCGTGTGACCACACGGCGTGGAGCACTAAACCCAGGCGTAGACATAACAGACGAGACGCGCTCTAATCGACTGGCGCCAGCGGCGGCTGCACCACAGCAGCTCACTGACTACATTCCTAAACTGAAAGATGTGTCTTGGGACCTTGACGAATTTCGGACTGAGCAACAGCAAGACGCATTCTGTTCTGAAGTTAAGGACGCATTACTAAATGGAAGTACATCTACGATTCCCGACTTGCAAAAATATTTGATTCTAAATGACGTGCTTTACAGACGGAGACAGATGGATTCTAGGACAAGTACTATTCTAACTTCAGTTATGCCGACATCGTTAATGAACAAGGCAGTGCTCAGTATACATTCGCTGTATCATACTGATGCCCTGCATACCTTGTTTAAATTTAAGTTAAGTTTTTTTCATTTGTTAGAGAAAACTATCATTCGTAAATTTGTAAAAATCTGTGATGTCTGTAAAATTCTCATAGCAAGCAGTACTGTACCTATTAAAATTTTAGACGCACCGATCGATAAAGAACCTTTCGAGGTAGTTTCGATGGATTTCCTAGGACCTTTGCCAGTTACGGGTCAGCAGCATAAATATATTTTGATAGTTATAGACTTATTTTCTCGATATTGAAAGCTTTACGCCACAGCAGACCGGTTAGCAGATACAGTTGTTTCTTGTCTAGACGACTGTTTCGCAACTTTCGGGTATCCTAAAACACTTCTTAGTGACCAAGCTTTAGAATTTAAATCTGCGGCAGTTTAAAAATTTACTCAAATTCACTCGATTGCGAAAAAAGAAGTTCTACCGTGGAGCCCTCATAGTAACGCTATTGTGGAGCGAAACAACCGGAAAATTACGAATTTACTGAAATTGTACATTAACTCGTTAGTTCACACAGAGTGGGATCAGTGTCTGAACATCACTGAGAACGCAATTAATAATGCGCTTAATACCACGTTGGGGGATACACCCTCTTATATTATTTTCAATCGTGACACGTGTCCAAATTTTAGCGCGGTAACGTTCGAAACCAATTACAGTTACGACACCAACGTTGATATCGTAAAATTTCGAGCTAAGGAAGCGGCCCGCATTGTTGAAAACGTTAGAGCTGTGATAATTAATAACACCAGTGACAGAACAATGTACCACAACGTTCGCCGTAAAAATAAAAATTGTGCCCTCGGTGATAGAGTTTTATTGCGCAATCATCTGAGAAAGCATAAGTTAGAGCTATCAGGGTAGGTCCGGGAATCATTACAAAAATTAACCGAAATTTCGTAGAATTGAAAATTGGAAATAAGACTTACAAAAGTAACATGAACCACGTATTACCTTTACGTAAAACGTCTTGAACAAAATATTGTACGACTAACGACTGACAGCGTTCCAATGTTTAGGATATTATTTTTGTGTGTTGTTGTATTTCTATTCTCAGATTCTTACTTCGATGTTTACTTTTATGTATCATTTTACTTGGAATTCTCTTTACATTAATGTATGTATTTGTTTTAATTTTTTTAGGTGTTTGATGTATCGTAGGTTCTACGTCCGCCATTGAGGATGTAACTCATTTTCATTTTACAGCAAGGTTTGCATCTGCTCACAGTTATGCGAGATTCAATACCCACCATGTGCTTATATGGCGCGGCACCTGATTGCTGTGCGAGAAGAGTGCTGACGCCAGAGTTGTTTATGCGGTAGCTGAGCAGCGGCCGAGCCTGTTCGGGACCTGAGCCGTGTGGACATGCCGTTTGTTTCTTTCTTTGCGGCTGTCCCTTTCAAATACTTGCCGTTATCACCATTGATTTCCTGTTATTTCATTATGCGGCCATGCTAATCGAACTGTATCTGTTTCAATTTCAGGACGAACACGCTAACGTCCCTGTCGTCCACGATGGGAAACCGTATGACTACTATCAGCGTCGAGGCGCTTACAAACGCATTGGAGCAACACCAAGGCAGAGTGTCGGAGGACTGGGTGCGCGCGAACGCCCTGGTTGACATCCTCCCAGACAGGGTTTCGGACCTAGGTCTTCTCCTTCTTTTCCCTATCACATTGGCGTTAGGAGTCTCTTTCTTCTATTTTCGCCGGGAATTAAATCTGTTGTCGGAGCGTTTGCGCTCTGAAGATGCCATCCTCCGTCGACAGCAGCTGCGGTCGAGCACTGCTGACCAGCAGTTGCGCCTAATGCAAGCGAATAATGAAGTATGAAGAAAAGTACGTGCAGCGAGTGTTTTAGATGCGATGGGACTTCACGAATTTGGGTGTCGCCTAAAGGGCGTTAATCACTCACAAGCGATGTAAGCGGATGTTTTAATATTTACTCAGAAATTATTATTAAGTGTATTTCAACCTTTATGTTTTTAGTATCTAATTTTCCCTTGTTCGCGAAGGTGCTCGAGAGAATACAATGTTCAGGTATATAATTATGAATTATTTCGTTTTTGTTTTCAATAACTCAATTTATGCGAATATTTTGTTCACTTAAATTCCGGGGCATTGCGTTATTATTTTTCATGCGTGTGTACTATTATCTTTAACGAGATATTGTTTTTATCTAAATTTCATGGCGAGTGTCGATGTAATTGTACGAGGTATATGCGTGCCGTATTTCATTTTATGTTGAGCGAAAATTTTTTTAGTTGTTGTTTCCACGATGTATTTTTTAAAATTTTTGTTGCCTTATAATTGCAAATACTTTCGCCGAGAATTGTTGAATTAATCGTGATGTTCATGTTCAATGTTGATGTTAGCGGTTTTTGTTCTACGATTACCTTCCGTGTTTCACTGGAATGTAAGTTAAATCCTGGTTGCTAGAACCGTGGAGTTTTTTATCGATGTTAATTTTAATGGTATGTGAGTTACATCTATTTTCTTTGCGATTTTTGTCGATTTTAACTAGGGGCGTTTGTTTTCTTGTGAATGGCTGTTGTTTTTGCCACGAATAAATTATTATTATTTTGATTTCACTACCTACGATGTTTTTCACTCACTATGTCGATTTTTGGTTTACGATTGTTGCATTTGATACGATTATTTTGTGTTTTGTGATCAACCATGTATGGGGAGTAGGTGTGTACCTGCGCAGTTGCGCAGTTTGGTGTGCGTAGGTTCGTATGTACAACGCTCTGTTGCGAAGTACCGCAATGCGGGTGCTTGGTCAGCAAATTGTGAATATAAAAGGACGTGCGCGGCGCTTAGAGGTGCATTTGGATCTGTGTACCCCTCCACCAAGTACAAGCGGAAACTCTACTGGTCTTTATCTACCCTTTGGTCCACACATTGAGCTTTGGTTCCATTTTCTGAACTAAACCACTGAATGTTATGTTTCTTGAATAGTTCTTGAGTGGATTTATTTGTAAACTCTAATCTTTTATCTGTCTGAACTTTAGAAGGAATTTGTATTTTAAACAGTTTTTGAATAGAAGTTTTGATTTCTTCACCTGTCTTCTTACTTATTGGAATCGCCCATGCATATTTACTTAAAATGTCAATTACTGTTAAAATGTAGTTTTTTCCTTGATCTTTATAGTTTTGCATGTCAACCAAATCAGCTTGCCATTGATCATCAATTTTTGATGCCTTCACCCTTCTCGTTTTGAAATTATGTTTTATTGGTTTATGTAGAGTGTGAGTTTTTTGAGTTTCTAACCAATTTCGTACAAGAGTTGATGATAAGCCGGATTTTTAACAAGTTGATTCATTCCAGTATAACCGGTCTTTGGATTATAATATAAGTCATTCAAGATTTTATCGCTCACATCAGTGAGCGTATTTGAAAGTTTTTGTCGACGAGATGCCCATACCTGCCCATCTCTTACCTGCCATAATGGCGTTAACTAATTTAGCATCTTGTCGAACGTATTCTGATTCATTTGGATCATTTGCAATTTCAGCGGCTCTTTTTGCTAGAATATCGTCAGCATAACTTCTGTCTTTCGTTGTTGGATGTTGTGAATAAAATATGTCATGATTCTTACAAGCCTGATCGAGTGAGTTAACTACTCGATAACCTTCTTGAATTCGCTTCTGCACCTTAGTTCCTGGACCGCAAAATGAGTAGGTATGTTTATTGTTGAATGAACCGTTTGGGACTTGTTCAGATTGAATATTAGATGGTAATTTCAAATGCATTTCAGGTAATGGAAGTTTTCTATGCAATGTATTTACAATACCCTTTCCAGTTTTTTCTTCATTAACTATTGATTTTAAATCACTCAAATACTGTTCATTTTCAACAGATAATAAATCTTGGTCATAGAAGTCATTATTGGTGTAGATGATCATTTTTTGTACTTTATTTATTGAATATATTTTATAGTGATTTAATGCTAGTGTGTTGATACCATCTGGTAATATATGTCGCTTGTCATCATTACCATTCAATGCAATCTTATTTATTTCTTTGGTATATAATTCGTGGTTAAAACTTTGGATATTGTACATCGTTTTGTATATTGTTTCATTATTCAATGCTCTCTTATATTCATCCATTGTGATGTTGTTCTCAGTTGTGTTCTTACATACACCTTTTGCTTTCTTACTCATGGATTTTTTCGTTTTGTAACAATATAGTTTTGCTCTGAGACCGACGAATTCTTCAATTGGTACTCCACACGTTTCGTCTTTCATTTTCCCAATCACTTTCATATATTTAGTTGAATATAGAAAGTGTTCTTTAGAATAGTTTGATGTATCATACAAGTCTTTATTTCTTTCCATATCTTTGTACAAATCTTTTGTTTCGATATCATAACATATTGAATCTGTATCTGTATACAACAACTTTGCCTTATTAACATATTTCTTTTTATTATGATTATAATGGAAATCATACATTAATGTTTTACTTATATGTAATACAGATAACCCTTCGGAGATTGGTTAATCAAATTTCAGTCTTTGTTTTTGCATATGACATGCTATCAAATTTTCTGAGAATATTTTAAAACTGGTGAAGTTTGGTTTATTTGCTAATTTAATCAATTCTTTCTCTGACTTTACTAAACACACACCTACTCTATTTCTAATATTTTCCATTGTTTTACCAAATACTGAATTGTTCATCAACTTGTAGAAGTCTTTTTCAAATTCAGATTTAGCTTGCTGACGCATTTTTGTGTTGATATCAATATATGATTTCATCCATGGACTTTCATCAAACTCTAATATTCTATGAATTTTCTCTAACTTCAAACCTAGATCTAGATATTGTGTCAGAGATTTAAGATGTACAACATATTTTTCTCGTTTTACAAGATGTGGAACTAATTTATTTACATCGTTTACTTTGATATTTTCTGGAGCTAATGGTAAATCATTATGTAGAGCATGTATGTTTTTTGGATAACTTAAATCCACTTCTAATATATAACCTTTATCTGCTTTGAGTTTCGACTTTGGATCTTTCCATATAAAGTTACCAGTAGGTAATGATCGACACATAGCCCAGCCGTAAAGATAATTTGCATCAATATATGTGATAAAACTATTTGGTTTTCCTTTATCGAATGTTTCTGGAATGTATGGATTGTTTGCTTCTGCATATCGTGTTGATATTGTAGAAATTCCACCTCTTATTCCTTTTTCGATGAATAGTAGCATATCAGTATCTTCAAACAAGTCCAATTCTATTTTTGTATGTTCCAGTAGAGCATCGAAAGACAATCCTGGAGCTGTAAAATAATGTGCTGGATCTATAGAAAAGTTTTCATGCATGTTAGTCTAAATTGTTCAAATACTTCTGCTAATAAGAATGTATCGACTTTTGGATATAAATTATGGTAATCTTTGAATGTTGTACAATTGAAAGCTCTCCATACTTTGAGTGCATGCTGATATTCATCGTCTGAAATATTTTTATTATTTAATCTACTGTAGAATTCATTTTTAGCTGGTAAACTATTAACGTTCATTTTTTCATAACTATTTACATATTCATACGGATAAATTCCTTTTTTGTTGATCAGCTCTAATTGTTGTTCATTGAGAAAGAACTTCGATAATTCTTAGTGCTCAGATAAATTCTTCGAAAGTCTATCCAGAGACGAAGGTAAAAACCTGTAGCTGTCTAAGAATCGTAAGTCTCTGGTGATATCTTTAATTTTTCCTGTATGTTTACATGCATAGGAATCTACTTTTATGTTTTGTGTAAAACTAATATATTCTTCTTCTATTTGTGGAATAACGTTTAACTTTCCGGGTATATTTCCCAAGTCTTTCACAAAGAAATGAGCATCGTAATTAGACAGATTATGTAGAAACACAGGTATAAAATTTGGATTCCTAATTTTTAAATTACATTTTAAATGAGCTGGACCTCTGTAATGACCTGTCAAATGATTGTGGTCTCTAACTTTATAATTATCTTCCGCAAATTCTCCGCCACATACATAGCATCTTGTGGCTTCTTTATATTTTTCGAATTTATCTGATGGTAAATACATTTTCTTATCAAATTTTAACAGACTATAAATTCTCTTGGTTACTTTTTTTAAATATTCTACAAACTTATGGGAAGCATCTTTACCATTATATATTTCTAAACAGGAATATTCATCTGCTTTAGATTTTGTATAGCAACAGAATGAATTAGTATTGTGCTTCTGAATGTTCCTGGTGTAACTCGAGGTTTGATTTGGTTGAAACGTATCTATTTTTATCAATGTTGATTCGAAGTCAGCATAAATTGCAAAAGGATGTCTAATTGTTTTTTGGTAATGTTTAAATTTCAATTTACCTCTTTCAAGCACATACTTTGTTGGAGTGTGAACTGAGCAATCGTCTTTATGTTTATCTAGAATATCTGATCTTCTAAAAACTGATAAACAATACGGACATACATGTTTTGTGTAATGGTTACTGGTTTTACAAAAAGGACTTAATGATTTCATGATAACATAGTGAGTCGTGTTTGTATCTCTAATGAATAGTAATGATACCACATCTTTATTCTTTGATGTTGATATTCTAAGTGGACACAATTCATTATTATAATTAAAACTATAAACGTTAACGGAAATATTATTTTTTTCGAATTTGTTTATACTTTTTAGTTCTACGGGGAACCTTATATCAGAAAAATTAAGTTTTTCGGGTTCAGCTTTTAGTCTTTTAGAAATTCGATGACCGTTTTTTTCATCTAGACAGAAATATCTCGCGATACACCATTTAAAGCATTCGTTGTCGGTGTTTCGTATATTTATTAATTTATAATTGGGATTTCGAAACTTCTCAGGTAATTCAATATAGCTTTACCCTGTAATCGGTTTGTATTCAACGATTTTCAAACTGAACTCTAATAATTGTTCAACTATCCAACCAGATGAATTTCTTGTGAATTCATCGATTTTATTAAGGGGAGCATTTCCGGGTCATCTGCAGTCCAAAAGTCGATTCTCCCGATTTTTTTTTATTGCTTTAAATGAGTTTGAGATATGTCCGGGAATGTCTGTGAAAATATCAGGAACGTATCCCAGAGCTAACGTCCCCTCCGGGGGGGAGAGCATCCCCCTTACGGACGTTTTTTTTATTTTTGAACCTAGAGCAATGAAATTTGGTATACTGATAGGAAATGCAATTTAGAATCATTTATCATTTATGACAGAATGCGATTTTCTTGAAAAGAAAATGGGAAATCATAGAAAACGACATTTTTTGGGGGGTTTTCTAAATGCTTCTCCTCCTACAGTTTTTGAGCTACAGTAATGATTTTGGTATCATTGAATGCAGAATAACGTAGACAAAAAAAATGAAATTTTCAATTTTTTTTTCATTTTATTTTTTTTATATATTTCATCATTCATATTCCTCATCCCCATCCGAATATTTTTTTTATTATTGAATTTAGAGCAATGAAATTTGGTATACTGATAGGAAATACAATTTAGAATCATTTATCATTTATGACAAAATGCGATTTTCTTGAAAAGAAAATGGGAAATCATAGAAAACGACATTTTGGGGGGGGTTTCTAAATGCTTTTTCTCTGATAGTTTTTGAGCTACAGTAATGATTTTGGTATCATTGGATGCAGAATAACGTGGACATTTCAAAAACTTGAATGCTTTTCCTCAAATTTCCAATATACAAATTTAAAAAATTAAAAGAAATAAAAATCAAAATATTTTCAAGAAAATTAAAATTTATGACGTCATAACTTTGAAACAAGAATGAATTTCGAAAAACTTCTCAATACATTGTAAAGCCCTTGTTTTTCTGCATCCAATGATACCAAAATCATTACTGTAGCTCAAAAACTGTAGGAGGAGTAGTAAAAATAGGTTTTATAAAAAAAAAAGTTATCAAGACGTTTGTCGCTAAGGCTTCGAAATTTACAAAGCTAGAGCAATGCGGTTTGTTGCATTTGAAAGTGACACATGTGCTCTATCTAAATTACAGAGGACTTTCCAAAATTTTTTCTGTAAAGATTTCCGTAGACTTTTTTACCCTAAAATTATAACTTCTGCTCTGACCCTTACAATGAAAAATTCATAAAAATTCTGGTTGAAATGATTCAAAAAAGTCCTCTGTTATTTAGATAGAGCACACGTTTGACTTTCAAATGCAACAAACCGCATTGCTCTAGCTCTGTAAATTAAAAAGCCTCAGCAAATAATATATGTATATATATAATTTTTGTTTTTTCCAAATAATTCATTTTCTATGGCCTTATGAAAAATTTTTCTTAAACAAAAGTTGTTACAAATGTGGAGATCTAGTAGTCTGCAAATTTTCATAGACGTACATCCAATAGAACAAAAGTCTACCATCGTTTGGAAACGGTCCCCATAACAACCTCTTTGTGTAAATTTGCAATTTCTATGTATCCTTTTGATGCTGTCACAAATTTACCAGAGTTGAAATACGCTTGGCAGCGTTGCTTTTCATTTTCTAATTTTTTTTTATAAAATTGCACTTTTAAATTAAGCTGTAACTTGAGATTGTCAAATGCTTGATTTTTTATTACTTTTTCAATTTCAGGTGTGAAGTTTCTAAGAAATACCTCATAATCCTTGATTGAAATATCTCCGTAATCATACTGTGAGCTCATTCCATTTATTGTTCTAGTAACTTTTCTAAATTTACATCCATACACATTCCGGAAATGTTTCAATGATTTTCTATGACTATAGATATTTGTCAGGTGTTTTTTACATATGTCACAATATTTTTTTTAACCTAATTTCACGTAGAGTGAAGAATTTATTGGATACTAACATATTATTTGTGTTTTTCATATGTGTCAGTGTCTTCTCATGTTTGTTAAAGTTTTTAATAGATACATAAAAGATATTACAGAATACATTGAATGGTTTATTCATTTTATAAGATTCTTATCTGAGGGTATTTTATTTTTTTCAGGATCAAATGAAGTCAATACTTTCTTTGTGTGTATTTTCGAGTTTTTATGTTGAGTGAAGAATTTATTAGATATTAAAATATTATTAGTGTTTTTCACATGTGTCAGTGTCTTCTCATGTTTGGTAAAGTTTTTGATTGATACATTACAGATGTTACAGAATACATTGAATGGTTTATTCATTTTTATAAGATTCTTATCTGAGGGTATTTTATTTTTTTCAGGATCAAATGAAGTCAATACTTTCTTTATGTGTATTTTCGAGTTTTTATGTTGTCGTGTTTTTTCATTGTGATATAATGTATATACATCTGATGATTTATCATATACCATTTTTAATACAAAAAAGATCAAATAATTTGAAAAAGCGTGAGTTCAGTAGTAGCACCTCCTTTAAGTACTCAGGCGAGAAAGCGTCTGAAGTGAACCCGGAAATATTCGCTCCTTATCACAAAAATTTCATCATGACGAGCAATTGGGGGTGTTAAATCTTGCATCATGTTGTACAACCGGAAAGTATTTAAAGGGGATTGCATCATGTTATACAATCGAAAAGTTTTCAAGAAGATTGCACCATGTTTTACAATCGGAAAGGAGATGGCGTCATGATGTAGGGCACAAACGTGAAACTTGATAAGAATTCATAACTATATTTCAAAGATTATTTGGCATGCTTAATAGCACAGACTCAATATACCCTTGATAATCTTTTAAACCTAAATTCACAGCAAAGGATTCCCAACCTGTATTTACATACATTAGTTTCTTCTAATAAATTTTCTATAGTTGTGAAGAAAACGAGAAAATTTTAGGGGGATTCCTAAACGTTTTATTGAAATGATATACTTCTTCAAAAATTTCATTAGCAAATTATTCTTCTTAATCGTAACATTTTAAGTATTGAAATAATTTTGTAAAATACGAATATTTTTTTACTCCTCAAGTTAATTCGTAAAATCATGGATTTTGAGGCTTTTCAAGGTCGTTCTTTAATTGCTGTAATCCTCCAAAAATCATGAATGAGGCTTTGTGGCTTTTCAAGGTCGTTCTTCAATTGCTGAAATCCTCCAAAAATCCTAAATTCGGCTGGCAGGTTCTTTTCCCTTACTACTGGTAAGTAAGAACATAACTGAGCACAATATCACAATGGATGAATATAAAAGCGCATTGAATAATGAAACAATATACAAAACGATGTATAATATCCAAATTGTTAACCACGAATTATATACTAAAGAAATAAGTAAGATTGCGTTAAATGGTAATGATGACAAGCGAAATATATTACCAAATGGTATCAACACACTAGCATTAAATCACTATAAAATATATTCAATAAACAAAGTACAAAAAATGATCATCTACACCAATAATGACTTCTATAACCAAGATTTATTATCTGTTGAAAATGAACAGTATTTGAGTGATTTGAAATCAATAGTTAATGAAGAAAAAACTGGGAAGGGTATTGTAAATACATTGCTTAGAAAACTTCCATTACCTGAAATGCATTTGAAATTGCCATCTAATATTCAATCTGAACAAGTTCCGAACGGCTCATTCAACAATAAGCATACCTACTCATTTTGTGGTCCAGGAACTAAGGTGCAGAAGCGAATTCAAGAAGGTTATCGAGGAGTTAACTCACTCGATCAGGCTTGTAAGAATCATGACATATTTTATTCACAACATCCAACAACGAAAGACAGAAATTATGCTGATGAAATTCTAGCAAAAAGAGCCGCTGAAATTGCAACTGATCCAAATGAATCAGAATATGTTCGACAAGATGCTAAATTAGTTACCGCAATTATGGCAGGTGAGAGCTGGGCAGGTATGGGCATCTCGAAAAAAAACTTTCAAACACGCTCACTGAGGTGAGCGACAAAATCTTGAATGACTTATATTATAATCCAAAGACCGGTTATACTGGAATGAATCAACTTGTTAAAAAATCCGGCTTATCTTCAACTCTTGTACGAAATTGGTTAGAAACTCAAAAAACTCACACACTACATATATCAATAAAACATAATTTCAAAACGAGAAGGGTGAAGGTATCAAAAATTGATGATCAATGGCAACCTGATTTGGTTGACATGCAAAACTTTAAAGATCAGGAAAAAACAACATTTTAACAGTAATTGACATTTTCAGTAAATATGCATGGGCGATTCCAATAAGTAAGAAGACAGGTGAATAAATCAAAACTTCTTTTCAAAAACTATTTAAAATACAAATTCCTTCTAAAGTTCAGACAGATAAAGGCTTAGAGTCTACTAATAAATCCACTCAAGAACTATTCAAGAAACATAACATTCAGTGGTTTAGTTCAGAATATGAAACCAAAGCTCAAGTTGTGGAACGCTTCAACAGGACGTTAAAAACTAAAATGTGGAAACATTTTACACACATGAAAGCTAAAAAATGGGTGAATGTTTTACAAGATTTAATGCAAAATTACAATAATAGCTATCATCGAACAATTAAAATGACACCTAACCAAGCATCATTGGAAATGAACAGTAAAAAGGTTTATGATAACTTATTCCCTCCAACCGAACCAACTTTCACATCACCGAAACTCAAAATCGGGGATAGAGTAAGAATAAGCAAGAAACGGAAAGACTTTCGGAAGGGTTATTTGCATAATTTCACTAATGAGTTATTCAATGTATCCGAAATACTGTCTACTGAACCAATTACTTATAGATAAAAAGATATGGATGGTGAAGAAATAAAAGGAAGTTTTTGTGAACAAGAGCTATCAAAATATACTAGTGATGTTTATGCAATTGAGAAAATTCTCAAGAAGAGTAAAGGAAAACTTCTGGTCAAGTGGAAAGGTTATGATGAACCTTCATGGATCTCAGCAACTGAACTTAATGTCAGTTTAGAGTAAACTTATATTAAGTTAAAGTCTTTTTGAATTTTTCTCTTTAAAAAATGGCGTTGATTGATATCAAAACTAAATCAGATTTACTAAACTTAGCGCAGAGTTTGAAAAAGTAATTCACAAATGATAAAATAATCGAACAAGGTTTATACCATGATGTTAAAAAAGCTAACAAACCATTGATTGAACCTTTATCTAAAATTGTTGACGAAACTAAACAACTAGGTTGGCAATAAAAGATATACCTCATGAAAAACTTGAATCTATCAAAGGAAAACCTGTTGAGAAACTAGCTTTGCCATCTTCTGAATCCGACACTGTAGTTGGGCCTATCGCATTGAATTTCTTGCGTTTTGCATGGAAACCTGGAAATGAGTATGACAAGGCTTATGGCATTCGTTGGGATGGAAGTAAAGTTATGCTAGGAAATAAAAAGGTAGATATTTTGGGTAATGATTAGAAAATTGAAGATAAAGTATACGAAGGCACAACTGGATTATGGGAATTATTAACAAAGCAAAATCCTATTGATTTTAGGGACGAAGATAAAAATAATTATTATGATATGTTGTATTCAACTGATGCTTATTTGAGGGAAGACGGTACCATAAAAGCCAATAGGGGTGAGAAATATTCTAAATTTATCAAACCCTTTTATCAAATGATTCAACGAAGAAAAGCTCGCGTTGCAGTTGAATCAATTAGATCAGCAAGTCCATCAAGTCGTGAATCAAGTCGTGAATCAAGCCCTGAACCAAGTCCTTTAAGAAACCTAAGAATAGTAGAATCCTCAATTTTGAGTCGATACCAAATTCGTTCAACAAGTCAGAGACCATTTTTCGACCCGTCACGAAGGTCTACTTTTAGACCAACCTCTACTCCTATACCTTCTCCTACATCTTCTCCTATACCTCCTCGTCATCCTCCCAGAGAGGATTCAGACGTTTCAGGATCAGGTATTATTGTATTACCATCTCGCATCAATGATCTTGTAAAACGACACCAGTTATTGTTCGGTTCGTTTAACGCTGGAAATACAAGAGTTTTTAATGAACTGCAAATACTTATGCATGAACTTTCAAAGCAAGGTCTATTAAATACTGCTGAAGTAAAGGTGTTTCATTATTTGTTGTTTAAAAAATGGAATCTCAAAGCATTGTAATTAGTGAAAGAAAAAGTGAAATAAGTATAAACTTTAGTCCAGCAATAGAATTGAACAAAACTAGATTTCACGAAATGGCACTGATTGTGTTAGACATGTATCATTCTATTCCTAACATTGATGAAAATAATAATGAATTTTATTATGAATTAAATGGTGTTGAAAATGTAATTAAACTTCTAACAGGTTGTTATGAAATAGAAAGTGTAAACGAATTCATTCAAAAAACATTAGCAGGTTATATTGAAATCAAAGCAAATACTAATACCATGAAATGCGTCATAGCTCTCCATTCATCAACGTTAAAAGTATTTTTCAATAAGGAAAAATCTATATATACAGTGTTGGGATTTTGAGAAATTATCTTAGAAGATGTTGGAGAATATGAAGGTATAAATATAGTGAACATACTGTCTGTTAACGCAATACTCGTTCATTGTAGCGCAATTAACGGCTCATACCTCAACGGTTCTTTGCATAATATTTTATATTCCTTTTTCCCAAACGTCCCGCCGGGATATAAAATTGTAGAAAATCCAAATAAACCCATTTATCTACCGACATATCAACCATTACTCTATGATTTGAAAATTTGGCTTACTGATCAAAATGGACATGCTCTGAATACTAGAGGTGAAGAAGTAACTGTTCGATTACACCTAAGATCTAGAAACTAAAATAATTTGATAAAATTATCTATAAAGAATGGATTCTTTAAGATGGAATGAAAATATTAAAGTTGATGAATCAATTGAAAAAATTGAAACGCATAACTATGAATCACAAATAGGTACTGATCTGAATCGTGAACATAACGATATTAAGATCATTATCCAGAATCAAGATCAGTTTGTATTACCTAGTAAAAGTTTTATATATATAGAAGGAGCTTTGATTAAAGAAGATGGAAGGGATTATAATTTTAAAGATGAAAAAATAACAATAATGAACAATGGATTAATGCATTTGTTTGATAGAGTTTCTTACAGAATTGGAGATGAAGAAATTGAAGGTTATAGTTACCCTGGAATTACAACAACTCTATAAGGATTAGTTAGCTACCCCCGAAATGTTAAAGAAAACATGAAATTTTTCTGGAGCGTTGATACTAAGAAGAATGAAAAATCAAACGAAGGATTTAGCGATCGAAATGACTACTTAAGTTCAGCTAATGAGAAATTCAGCGCTGCTATCCCACTCGAACATGTGTTTGGATTTTGTGAAAATTATAAGAAGATAATTTATGGAGTGAAACATGCTCTGACTTTGAGAAGAGGTGATAATTCTAATGCTATATTCAAATCGGATGAGAAAGATGCAAACCAGCAAGATAAAGTAGTTGATGGTAAAATTAATATTACAAAATTAATTTGGAAAATGCCAGCTTACAAACTGTCTGATGTGTATAAAATCAAGCTATATCGTCAAATTAAGGATAAAATAACATTACCTATTCCTTATTTGAATAGACAATTGGAACAAGCCTTTGTAAACTCTCAACAGAAATTCTTAGATTGGACTTTAACTCCAAATTCAGGATCTCAAAGACCTCGATACATAATTTTAGCCTTCCAAACTAAGAAAGCTAATTTACAAGCTGTAAACAATGCAATTTTCGATCACTGTAACTTGACAAATGCAAATGTTTAGCTGAATAATGAACGATACCCTGATCACAATTTACAGATTGATTTCGATTCTAACAATTATGCAACAGCTTATAAGATGTTAATAGATTATGTTTATAATGAAAATTGTGCTATCGAATACAGACACTTTGAATATTTGTATCCGATCTATGTGTTTGATATCAGCAGACAAAATAAACGTATCAAGGAAACTACAATTGATGTTAAAATTAAAGCAGAATTTAAAACCAATATTCCTGATGATACACATGCATATGCACTGATTCTATCTGACAGAGTAATTCGATTGCACTCTGAAGGTGATAAAATGAGTTTAAACTACTAAAAATTAAAATATATTCACATAATGTTTAAAAAATGTATTGTGTAAAGTGTAAGAAGAAAACTGATACTGATAATTCTCAATATTTAATTACAAGGAACAATAAGATACTGGTCAAAGGTATGTGTATTATTTGTAAAAAGACAACAACTTCTTTTGTTTCAAAAGATACTGCGACGAAGGGGGGGTTTTATATTTACAATTCCAGCTTTATTAACTGGCCTTGGGGCTGCTGGCTCTTTGGCTGGAGGTGCTGCTGCAATAGCATCTGCAGTTAATAAGAAAAAAGCCGACGATAAACTCTTGTCAGAAACTAAAAGGCACAATGAAGCAATGGAAAGTAAAAAAGGTTCAGGTATACGGTTAACTCCTAGAAAAAAAAACCTTGTGGAAAGGGTCTCTACTTGAAACCACCAAAGAAGTAATACCTAACCAACCATTTTCTAAACATGATTTAGATACTACATGAACATATTAAAAATTGCGAATATTCGAGGTATTTACATGAGAGATACTTTACCCAAACACCCTCTAAAAACTGAATGTGGAATCCTAAATTTAGACACTGAAAAAGGATTAGGAACGCATTGGACTTGTTGGTATAAGAAAGACAATATATGCTATTAAATTGACAGTTATGGTTTGATTTATCCAATTGAATTTAAAGACTACTTAACAGATGGTGTTGATATAATTTTCTCTACTTACAAAATCCAGAAAATAGGTGATGTAATTTGTGGACATTTATGTCTAGAAATGCTGAAGCGTTTAGAAAATGAAAGCTTTCATGCAATTCTTTTAGATCTATATAAAACCTCAACTAGTTTTTAGAAAATAAACTATAGTTAATTTTTTTTCTTTAAAAAATGTCTTGGGGAATATTTATGCAACCAAGTTGGTCTTTTTACCTTCCTGTAAAGAAAATCATGAACATAAAATTATTGAAAATAATTCTGAAGGACTTTTGCAAAATGTAGAGCAAATAAAAATTTTACTTGAAGATTCTAATATAGAGTCATTGAAAGACACAATTGAAGCTCTCAAAAATGAAAGAACTGAATTGGAATCAATTATAAACGAGTATGATGAGAAATATGTGACTCTGAAAACAGATTTACAACTGAAATTTTCTGATGTAGACTCAATCGTTAAATTCTTAGAGACGTTAATTTATGATTTTTCTGAAAAGTTCGGTGCTCATGAACCAAAAATCGTTTCAAATGATGAACTACTATCAAGCATAGACTCAACATTGATGAAGAAAATTGATGAAATTGATGCTAAATTTGAAAACATTGATTCACACATAATCAATCTTACAGACATAAAAATTCCAGAGTTTGGAGACAAATTGAAGAGTCTAGCGTCAGCTATTGAAACTAGAATTGATGAAAAGCTGTTAGTTAAAGAGTCAGCATTAACCGATCAGATTAAAGGAGTTGAAGCTAAATATGAGGTTGTGGACTCTAAGAAAACCAATTTCATTGATGTTAAAATTCCTGAGATTCAAGAGATTTCAAGAATCAAGTGTCAGTTATAGAAAATCAAATGGATGAAAAACTGAAGAATTTAGAAACTAAAATAAATGATCAAATTGATTCAAAGAATGAATTAGTAGGTAATAAAGTTGAAGAACAAGAAATTAGTATAATTAACGTTGTGAATGAAAAAGAAATGAGCTTGCAGACATCACTCAATGATCAAATTGAAGAAAAGCTGAAGAGTTTAGAATCAGCACTGAACAATACTGTTGAAGAAAAAAGTAAAAGCTTAGACGCACAACTAACTGAATTAAGTGATAGAAACCTGTTTGTTATGGAAAGAACAGTAGCCTTAGCACCCTCGTTTGTTGAAGTTGACGAAAAGCTGAAATATTTAGAGTCAACCATAACCTCAGCCAGCAACGAAAAATTCAATGATCTTAACAAAATTATAATGGAATTACGAGCAGAGTCAGTCCCATTAAGAAAAATAGAAGAACTAGCTAAGAACTTGAGTGATGTAGAAAGTCTTTTCCAGAAGTTTTCAAGAGACATTATTTAAAATCAGAATGAAATCAGTCAGTTCAAATTAATGCTTCAAAATGACACTGATAAAAATGTAAAATTGAACCAGGAAGTGAAAAGTTTGAGTGATCGAGTAAACAATTTGATATCTATGAGAGTTAGAAAAAATTTAGAGAATTGAAACTTATATGTATCAAAAATGATAGGGGTAAATATTTTTGGACAACAAGGAAAAAAATCATTTTTATCTTCACAACCAGGACCTCCTGGAATAGGTTTTAAATATCTTGATGAAGATCAAAATTTCGATTTAAATAATAGAAGACGTGCAAATATATCTTTTCCAATCGAAGAATTTGACGCTACGAATAAAATATATGTTGACGAAGTATTGGAAAATTTGAGGCTTCATCTCAGAAAATATATAGAGGTAAGAGAAAATCTTATCAATGAAAATTATCAGTTCAGAAGTGATTCTATCCAAGCATCTATAGATGAGAATACCACAGGTTTTCAAGAAAAACTCAGTGAAATTATCACAAATCTCGATGAACATAGTAGAATATCTAAGGAAAAAATAGAGGTTATTCGAACAGGTACTTTAGAACATACAGACTTTTTGAAAAATGAGATAAAGAGGTTGGAAGAAGAGGTAATAAAAAGTATGAAATTAGACTATGCAAATCTCGAGAGAGTATTTAACGACATGAGTTTATACGTTGAAACTTTTAGAAATAATCTCCATGAACCGGATAGAGAAACAATCATAAATACAAATGAAATAGAAGAATTAAAACAGTCATCACAGAAATTGGAGGATGATAATGCTGATATTAAAAACAGATCAATATCGTTAGAGAATACTTTGAGACGAGAAACCGTTGAACCGTCGAACTAAAAAAACATGGTTTTCTAAAATGTTCCTGAATGGAGTAAAATTAATTTCATATGTCACATCCGGTTAGATTAAGAAAATAGGAATTTATACTTAAAAGATACTTAGTAGTCTGTCTAAGTCGTTTCTGCTTATAAAAAAGTAAAATTCGTCAACGAATAAATCTTCTATGTAATTTTGCACTAATTAATTTTCATTTGAGGTATTTGAATCTCCCTCCATTTGCTTCGTGACGTATTTCCAGCTGCTCCTGGAATTCTATTGCAGGTCCATGTAACCATGAAAAACCCAGCCATTCATCTCCGGAATCGAACCCTCAGCTCTAATCCATTTTCATAACGCTAGCCTGACACGTTATCCACTAGACCAAATATATCTTTTGTACTATGGAGAATTTTGGGCTATTGACCCAAACTTATTTTGAACACGGGAGAAAAAATGCTTCGATTTTTACATATCACAGTCTTGTTAAAACTTACTTTACTTGCATTCCATTCGATAAAGAGATGAAATAGAAAATATTTAATGTACGTATCAGCCCTACGTTTTATTAACGTGAAAAAGTGTCACATTTGGCGGGCTCGAACCCGTGATGGCTAGACCACAGCTGCCGGTGATGACGCCTTAGTGCATGCGGCTACCACGATAGGTGAAATTTGCGTGAAATTGTTGTGTATACTTTTCTACATATCTCTTCATTATATAAATTGTTTCGTTTTAGATCTCTGTTCAGCATTGTGCGTACTACGCAGGTAGAAGTAAACTCGGAGTGAAGGCTGGGACGATTTATTGGTAGATGTTATTGGCGTGGACGGCAGTACAAGAGTGATCCGCCAGATGTTATCGGCAAGGGAAGCAAAACAGGAGTGAGCAGCTATGCCTCGACATGATCGGCTTATATCACCTCTGTTTAGTACTAATACCCAGATAGATGACTGCACATAACTCCCCCCCCCCAAAACGAGTGAAAGCTACACTTCAAAATGAACTCAATTAAATGCAAAATTAATTGAACTAATTGCACCAGCTAAACATACTCAAACCAATTAACTCACAAGTTTTTCTCAATCTTAATAAAATATCAATTAATTTACTGCAAAATAAAACAAATATCAAGCTTTAAAGAACCATATGATATGCAGGCATCTTTACGAAAAAATCAATTTACGTTTACTCTTACAACATCCATAATAGCAAAAAAAAATTATTAATCAAATGTTTAATCGCACCAGCCAAGCGTTATTATAATATAGAAAAGAACAAGCAAAACAAAGTATGCCTCCGCGAACAATATTGCACATACTTGCTTTAAAAATAAAAAACGCCAGCTAACTGTAACATTACCAAAAAAAAACGGTTAGGTAAACGCAACTAGAAAACTAACACGTTAACACTTGACTAATTAACCACAAAAACTAAGCTAGAACCAACTAAAGGTCCAAACTAAAGCATAATAAAACCACGTGCTAAAAGAAAAATGCTTAACTAACTTACCCCCTGCCAATCAGGTTAGTTATCCACATAGTAAATTTAAAACGCAAAACACTATAAATTTAAACACATGTTTAGGATCATTGAAAATAAAATTAAGAAACCGAAACATTAATAAATGTAGAACACCGCATTCAAAAAAAAATGTAACTCCTTTTTTTTTTCAAACACCTTTTTTAAAACTTAGTTTATTACCGCAATCAAACCACAACCAGGATTAAACATAAACCAAAGTTTAGCATGATCGCAACACAGAAAATTATTGCATATTTGTCATAGAAACTTAACATATAAAAAAACAAAATAAGCAAAAGCGAGTAAAACACGCAGTTTAAAACTGGTAAAGAAGAACCGTTAACACCACTAAATATGTTATTGGTTAACGCAAGCAAAAGATTATGGTTAAAACGCATTAACCTAGAATGCATTAGCAAGAAACATGTTAGAACTTTAAGAAAAAATAAATTAATTAACTTACTGATTTCAAGTCGCAGAAACATGTTAACCAAAGAAAGAAAGAAAAAAAATATTCCCTATTAATACTTTAATACTTTATCCTCTCTGCTAAGACAACCTGGTGTAGTATATATTAACCAAATATAAACGCCAAAACGAAAAATACGGATAAGTAAATTTTTTAGAAATTCAAGAAAAAAAATAAATTTCACGCACCGAAACCACAGTCAAAATAAATGCTTAAACACTTTTGTTCCTGTTAACCAGTTACTCTTTTACCAAATACAACCCAAAAAAAACATAGCATTTAAAAATAAATTTTTAAAACGTTCTAAACAGGAAAAATGATAATGCATTTGAAAAAATAAAGAAAAACTTAATAATTAAAAAGCATAAAAGCGAAGCAAAGGAAACACGCAAAAAAGCGAAGCTGCTGACTTACCGTGCTCAAATATAATCAGCACGTCGACAGCCGGCAGAACGTCGTAAAGGGTAAATAGTCAAACGCCATTTCATATTGGTAAAAATAATCCACAGAATATCGAAAAATAAACCAAACACCCTACATGATGGCAAACAATTTCCTATTTTCGCAACAACTCCTATTAGAAAAATTCAAACAAAACAAAAATAAAAAATCGCAATGTCGAATTTCGAATTGTCACACGATTAAAGAAATTGCAATCAAAACACAACATTTCCAAATTAGAAAAGTCAAACTTCTAAAACCAAGACAAATGAAGAAAATGCTAATTAAATTTTTGCGTCAATATTAAAACTGGTATACTTAAATTAAACACATTGGTTAAATAGATTTAATAATAGATTAAAGAGAACACTGCGCGCATATTTTATCGCGTGTTTCATGCGATTTGCGTTTCATTTAACCGCGCGCCAATATTTCACCATTGTGGTAATTTCAACCACCCTAATTTTAATCATTTTTCCATTCCAATTTTAATCAATTTTCTCACTTCCCTTAATTTTGGTTATTCTTCAAACATTTTCAAGTATTCCTTTTAAGCTTACTCACCCCGGGGTCCACCCCGAGGGCCGCGTCGGAGCTGATAGTCTTCCATTCTATCCGCTCGATCAACCAAGGCCTCCAGTCCTTTCTTTGTGTAAAACACCATTGCCCCTAAAAACATTGTTATTACGACGAGTAACATCGTCACTACATCAGTGACGGTGTCAGGTAGGTAATCTGTTTTGGAGTTGCTTTTGATTAACTCCTTGAAGAGTTCTTCATTGGCTCCCTGGTTGTTAGCCATGGCCGTGGAGAGTGTCTCCACATCGACGAGCGACACCTGGTTGCCCATATAGAACACGTCCATACAGCTCCTGCAAGGAACAGATACAGAAAATATTAGCATGGCCGTCATATAAATTAAAAATAAATACAACATATAATTTGGTATCAGATCTCGGTTGCCTGACAAGAGTCATTAAACAACCACGACAGTCTCGCAGAAAGAAAATAAACGCTGATCGTATTGAAAAAAAAAAAATTTATCTCCGGTGACAAGACACCTTTCTCACGAATGCAATCTAAATTTGCTGATCGCCGGACATTCCGACGGAACAAAAGATAGCTCGGCGCGAGACTGCAGCATACGGCCGCAGCGTCAAAACAACCCATCTCGCAAGGTGAACAGCAACCTCAGCGATTTGCAATTCGCCGTCGGCGCATTCGTTCATGATTAAAACTGTCAATTTAGCAATACGAATGTCTGAGTGAATTCGAGAAAAAAAATTAATGAAACGTCTTAGCGACAGCTAAACGAGACAGTCCAAATTCCTCTGGGGTAAATACCTAAACATTACATCAAATTACTCGAGCATAAAGCAACAGTAAGCTTAACATATAAAAATACAACGCATTGGTTATTGAGATTACGATGAACGCAACATCTTGCATATAGCGAAAAAACTCTTAAAATTATGATCACATTCTTAGCATTATTGATAACTGTTAAACGAAGGTAAAAAGGTTACACGTAAATCGTCGTGTTTTCAACGTCAAAAATATAATGCAATTGTTATTCTAACTCACATTTTTTACCTTTGTAAGTGTTAACAAATGATTAATATTACTCCTAACTATTTTAGATCCAATTTTGATATCAGCATAATTACGTTTCACTTTCTGGACGATCGCAGGTCCAATCCAATTTAATTGAAGCTTATGGGATTTATTATGGTTCCTTAAAAGAACTCTGTCACCTACATTAATATCTTTGTTGCGCCGCTTAAGGTTCCTATAGAGATTCCGCTCCGTCGTGTTATTGATAATTAAATTTCTGATATTTTCTACTGTTCGAACGGCTTCTCTGGCTCTAATATTAACTAAATCTAATTCATTATCAAAATTATATGTTACTGAATCGAAATTTTCTGCCTGATAGAAGGGGCACGTATCGCGGTTGAATACCACGAAACTCGGCGTTTCGCCTAACGTAGAGTTTAATGCATTATTTAACGCATTCTCAACTACTTCAAGTAATTGATCCCACTCGGTATGTGTAAGAGTGTTTACATATAACCGTAAAAGATTACTTATTTTTCTATTATTGCGTTCAACGATCGCATTAGAATGTGGGCTATAAGCTAAAACTTCTCTCTTAGCAATATCATGAATTTTTGCATACTGCTTTAACGCCACTGACGTGAATTCTAACGCGTTATCTGAGATGAGTGTTTTGGGGTAACCTAGTAGTGCAAAACAGTTACTTAGACACTCAATAATTGTTTCAGTACTGCGATTGGAGATCGCATACAACCTGCAGAAACGTGAAAAAAGGTCTATCACTACGAGTATGTACCTATTCCCTTTATCGGTAACTTTAAGCGGGCCTAACAGGTCCATAGACACAACCTCAAAAGGTTTTGTAGCTATTGGAGCTGTCAAAATTTTGATTGGAACTGAAGGTCTTGCTTTAAGAATTTTACAAACCTCGCAATCCTTAACAAATCTCCGTACAATAGTTTCCTCTAATTGATTCCAATATTTCAACTTAAATTTGAACAAAGTATGCTTGTAATCATTGTGATATAAACTATGTATCGCTAAAACAGCTTTACACATTAAAGAATTAGGTACTACTGCTGTCAAAATTGTACTCGGTCGATTATCGATTTCTCTACGTCTATAAAGAATATTATTTAAAACCAGAAACTTCTCTAAGTCAGGAATGTTCGAAACACTGTCATGCAATAAAGCATTCTTAATCTCTATACAGAAAGCGTCGTTGTTTTGTTCGTCGATAAATTCCTTAATCGTCCAAGATATCTCAGACTCTGTCGGTACGTAGTCTATCAGCTTGGGTACGTCTGCATCGTCGCTGTCTCTAACCGGCGGTTCATTCACCTCGTCTGTCGGCATGCGGGCATGCGTCTGTCGCTTGCGCGCACGTGTCTCTGCAATGCATACTTCCGATTCATTAGCGACTTGCAAATCCTCACAATCATTTAATTCTTTAAGATTTAATTTATCATTATCAACTGGTAACCGGCTTAGATAGTCAGCCACCACGTTTTCTCTCCCACGAAGGTATTTTACAATAGGATTGAAAGAGTGAACATTTAAGCACCAGCGGGCCATGTTGGTGTCCTCAGGTAATTTCTTGTTAAACAAGGGTGCCAAGGGACGGTGGTCTGTATAGACACGCACCGTATATCCCGTTATTAGATACTTAAAGTATTTTAAAGCACAGTTAATAGCGAAGAACTCTTTCTTCGTAGTGGAATATCTACGCTGACTAGAATTCAAATTTTTACTGTAATAAGCAACAGGTCTCAAAATTTTGTCGCTAGAATCATCCGCTTGCATTAATACAGCACCTATTCCTGAATTGGAAGCATCAGTGAACACATGGAAGTCTTTACTATAGTCAGGATGTCTTAAAACTCTGTCTGACGTCAATAAAGATTTCAAGTACTCAAAACTTCTTTGGCACTCGTCTGTCCAAGTATAAGTAACATTTTTCCTCAAAAGATTATACAAAGAACTTGCTATTTCAGCAAAATCAGGTAGGAAATTCCGAAAATAGTTAGCCAACCCTAAAAACTGTTGTAATTCTTTAACATTGACTGGCGCTCGGCAATCTTGTAATTTTTTCGAATATTTACATTTAATTCCATCTGCGGCTATGATATGGCCAAGATATTCTATTTCTTGCTTGTAGAAATTACATTTCTCAAGCTTCAAGGATAAATTTCCGGATCTAAGCATTTTAAGAACGCTTTCTAAATCCATTAAATGTTGAATTTTATTTTTAGAAAATACCAATATATCATCAAGAAATACAAACGCGACTTTCCCCAAAATGGGTGAAAGCGCTGATATCATGAGTTTTTGAAATATTCCCGGACTCGTTGAGAGTCCGAACGGTACCCTACAGAACTGGTACTTACGGTAATTGACACTAAAAGCAGTATACTTCCTACTTTCTTTTTCTAACTCAATCTGATGGAAAGCACTGCGTAGGTCAATGTTAGAGAACCACGCGTTATTTCCTAAAGTAGCTAAAATGTCGTCTATACGTGGGAGGGGGTATGATTGTTTAACAAGTACCGTATTTAAAGCTCGGAAATCGATTACGGGACGCAAATCTCCCGATTTTTTTTTAACTACTATCACAGGGAAATTAAAGTCAGAGTTTGACTCTTCAATAATACCCTGATCTAGCATATCTTTAGTTATCCGCATTACCTCCTCTTGATACTTGTGAGGTATGCGATAGGGAACTAAATTTAATACTGGAGCATCTGGCTTCAACTGAATTTGATGCTTTAAAATATTGGTAACTCCTATTTTTTCTCCTTCGAGTGTTACCACATCGCGGTACTTATTCAACAATTCAATTAAAGGTAATTGCACGTCTTTCTCATTGCATGAAACGTCTTTGACTGTCAGGTCACGTCTTAACTCCTTTTCTCCACTTTCTCCACTTATCAAACCTCCTTGCCTTAAACCTACATTTACTTCTGCATCAATTACTCCCACTTCTCCATTCGATTCTAACTTCTTATTATCAACAATTTCAACAGAAATTACACCTCTGCCACGAGTATCAGCTTCCGAACAAAGTTTCCTATCAACCATGGTATCCTTTCCACCACATGTCGATTTAACTTCCATCGTATCTGACCCCGCAACAAACTTTACTTCAACGTCAGCTGCATCTCTGAGCGCTGTTTCCACGCTCGTCAGGTATACTTCGCTCTCAATATCATCAGATTTTATCAATTCCACGTTGCATAGCATCGTGTTCTCAGAGAAGTACAACGTCTCCTCATTAGCATTTAGAATCATGACCGGTACCACACCGTCTTCATTTACATGCACAATTGAGTCAGCTATGAAAGCACCATTGTCAAAACATCTTTTGAGCACCATATATTCTCCTACAATTGGTTTCCTAATGAACCCATAAACAACGTTAAGCGAATTACCAGGTACTTCAGCCTGATTACAATGAACAATTAATTGTTTTGTTCTCATTGTCTCTGCCTGAGCTACCGCAGCTCTCATGGTCTGTCTCTGAGCTACCGCAGCTCTCATTGTCCCGCAGTCAGCATTTTTTCTCCTGCAGTCAGCATTGTTTCTGCCGCAGTCATCATTTTTCCTGCTGCAGTCATCATTTTTTAATTGCCTCTTGGTCTTTCTGGCGACCGCAATCTCTGATAATAGACAATCACTATTCACTATATTTCGCATTACAACCTCTCTGCTTAACAAAGGTTCCACATTTAAATCTTGAAAAGGAATTGCAACATTATTCCAAAGAAGTTCCTTCTCTCTGAAGTTAATGACGGCGTCTTTTAAGACGTCACGACCTAGAATTAAATCATAGTTAAATTTAGCTTCACGGACAATAAGTGCACTGGTTTTAATTACTTTACTGGTGCCCGGGATTTTAATGGATAACTCTACCTCACCGGTCACGTCGCTTTTTCCGCTTATCCCCTTGACTCTTAATTTACTCGGCTTGACTTCATCACTCAAATTTTTAATCTGTCTGTAACTAATAAGGCACTTCTCCGATCCACTGTCAAGCAAGGCATTCAGATACTGATCGTTATTTCGAATAATGATTGTCGGCTTGTTGCACTCCTTGAATGCCACTAATCCAGAATTTTTATCAACATTCTTTACAACGGACACAGAAAAATATGATTCCACCGTTTTGCCTTGACAATGGTCATTTTCAAGCTCTTCTTCTTGTAATAAACTATATCTATTTTTACAGTTAAACACAGGGTCAACATACGATTTGGTTAATTCGGTGGTATCTGGGATTACCACGGTCTCCAGTTTAACGAGTTTGGTACCGCTAATTAACTCGGGCTCAATCTGCTTTAACTCTCCCTTACTTTCTCCATCTAGCTTAAAAAACTACTTGACTCGGTTTCCGCCCAATGGACTTCATTTTTACCTCGATTTGAGTTACCTCTACTGCGTAAATACGCCCTATAGTTGCGGACTTCCGTACCGCTCGCTCTACAATTCTTTACTACATGTGTTCCACCGCAGGCAAAGCATCCTCTCGGAAACTGACCTCTTTGCGGTCTACATTCAAAGTGCCCTACCATGGAACATGAGTTACAGTACGGGAATCCCGCTTTTTTCGTTCCTGAATTTCCTCCTGAATTTCCTGCAACCTGACCACTAGAACTACTACTCTCAGACTTCATCATATTACACTCTAAGGCACCAATTCCTCGATCACCTACATAACTGTTTAACTCTCTACCCCTAGTACGAGTATTTCGTGCGAGCCAGGGTCTAGGTACAATCCTACGTACACCTGATCGAAAATTCCTACGATAATTTCCAACTGTTCCGAAGCACACCTCACTCTCCGGGAACTGCTCTGCGGCCTCAAAGCCTTCATCAAAGTCACTGTTTACTTCACCTAGGTAACTCTCCTGTTCGTATCTGAACTGAACTTTTTGCGCAAGGATCTTTTTTGTCTCGGATTGGCTGCGCACAACTGAAATTAACCTAGCTAACAACTCCTCCGCTGAGCTGAATTGCGTCTCAAAGATTTTCCTAGCAAAACTCTCATCAAGAAGCGGGCCTAAGATTGACAACGCGAGACTGTATGAAATACTATCGCCTACGAATTTTTTTAACTCTGCTTGTGTTGTGCAGGCTTGAAAGTATGCAGTTCTCTGCCAACCTAAGGAATTTGAATTAAGAATGCTCTCAGTCAGCTTTCTTATTTTCGAAAATGCATTGACCATTTGTGCAGATAGTGCATTATTTTTAACTAGTTGCAACTCGTTTAGGTCGCAAGCCAAGGCATGAATACTCTTTTCTCCACGCGAAACGTAAATGTCCTCAAGAATCTGAACTACCTGATCAAAAGAATAATTGAGGTCTGCGTTAACTAATTTCGTAACGACGCTATTGAAATCTCCTATGTTCTTGTTAGCCGAGCGTACCAAAAATTCCTTACGACGCTCGTCACTAGTGGCATCAGGCAACAAGGACATGTATGCCTTGAGATTTTGTATATGAGTATGAAAACTCTTATTTTCTAGGAACTCTCCATCATGGACGCGTCTTCTTCCCCGGAATATGGGAAGCTCTGCGTTCGTCATTATCGTTCCGACAGGAGGTACAACTAAATTTGCAGCAATATCACGTGCAAGCTGTGTCGTGTTAACATTACTAGGAACACTAGAACTAGGCCCAGCTGTTGGGGTCGTCATGGTTGGTACTTGAGTCACACTAGTTACTCTAGGTTTAGAAATACGTCCGAATTTAGTTACCGTAGCTTCTGTTCGAACTACTTCCTCATCACTATCCAAAGAATCAGAATAATCCGACATGTGTCGTATTTCCTTAAGTCATTTACAATTCCCTATTCCACTAAAAATCAACAATTCAATACCAGAATTCACTTAAATTCATTCAAAAATTAATATCGGACTCCGAGAATGATAATAAACACAGAAATACAAGTACTACACACAAAAATTAATGAATTGCACACATAAAATAATGACATTAATAATATCAATACTTTATCATCAATACTCTACTTGAAAAACAAGAGTAACGTCACTAATCCTGAAATTTTAAATTTTTAGCACCTCAATAATACTTGTGACTGGTCAACAACATCACACAGTGCACACGTGACTGCTTCAGCTCACGATAAGGCTGTCGACAAGGCGGTAGAGAAAAAAAAAATACCTCTGCTTCACCGCAAAACATGAATTTCTATCAATTTAAGGCTTCAAAAATTAACATCATAGTGTTCCAGACACTTCCACTGACACTCTTATGCTATTATAAAAAATTCTGAAACTTACGACGACAACTGAAGGTAACCAGTTGTCAACCAGGTAATTCCAGATACGTAGGACACGGATGTGGCTCTCACAATGCACAGACCGAGACTGAGGCTACCGATGAGATTGCGGAGCTACACGGGAAATGAACACGGCAACAAAAAAAACCGCGGCATGAAGTGCGACAAAAAAAAACCAGCTGCCCGGGAACAGAGCGAGCCAGCACTAAAAAGAAAAAATTTCTAAAAAAAAGACTTAACTGTGAACACCGAAGACAGCTGCAGCGCACGTCGCCTTGCTATTACGATGTTGTTGCTGCTTTGAAGAGCTGGGAGTATTAGTGACTGATGTTGCACGATGTTAATGATACTTTTAAATCGTAGTACGTATCACTTATCACTGGTTACAGTTTTTGATACAATTTCACTGGTACAGCCAGTTACACTGTCGTAGTAAGTATTGCAACACAGTCTACAATAAATTGCTGATGACTTAAAGGTTTTTAGCACTTCAAAAATTAGCACAATTGTTCATTTATTGGTTATTTGCCGCTGGGAAAGCGCAGATCTTGATCTCGAAGACTAATTCGATGTCGTCGCCTGCTTCATATATTAAAACTCTTGTTCGTAGCGGTGAATCGTGGTGTAGCAAAATGCTGATTTGGGCGTATGCTTCTTGTAACACTCTTTTCGGTACACCTATTCCGAAAACAATTGTTGTTTCTTGCGGTTGCCACAGTTGATTGTTATTCCCGGTACACATCAGGATTTAATACTGTTCAAAGGATGTTTAACACAGAACACTTGAAATCCACTGTAACACTTATGAGTTCACGAATGTGGGTTGAGTTCACCACATGCTGTGCCACCAAATGTGCGTACTACGCAGGTAGAAGTAAACTCGGAGTGAAGGCTGGGACGATTTATTGGTAGATGTTATTGGCGTGGACGGCAGTACAAGAGTGATCCGCCAGATGTTATCGGCAAGGGAAGCAAAACAGGAGTGAGCAGCTATGCCTCGACATGATCGGCTTATATCACCTCTGTTTAGTACTAATACCCAGATAGATGACTGCACAGCATTCTATTTAGAATTTTAAATTCAATATTGTTTGTTTTCAATAGTTTTTTACATGATAGTTCAGACGTAATCATAAAGGATTGAAATTTGACAAGTCTACCACGAATTCACAGTTAATTTTCTATATACGCCTTAGAAAAAATAGTTGAACGGGAAACTGATTTGAATTTGAACAATTTTTTGCAAATAAGGAAAATGATAAAACGGAAGTGGTTTTTATTGATGAAACCCTTGTGGTTAGATAAAGAAAATTTAAAATTTATACCTAGAAGTGACTTAGTCGTTTGTGTAAGTCGTTTTGGCTTTTAAAAGAAAAAAATTCGTATAAGAATAAATCTTTCTTGAAAATCTTTTCATAAGTAATTTCTATTTTAAGCTAATTGTGGTGAATTGGGCTCTGATTGGAATTCCCTTTACTACTCTCAGCCCTCAGATGTATATAGGGAGTCACAAAGATATCTCCTTTATCTTCAAGAGAGACTGAAGCATACCTTTTGCCTCTTAAGCTGTATTTCCATTTTCTCTATGTAAAGTGGTGCTTGAGGTACAGTAATTCTAACAGTGGGCCATCAGAAATTGTATCAAAAATTGGACTAGCTGCTTCCTCCTGGGGAAGCTTTTTCCTCTAAAAAGTTCAAATACTGAATAGCATCCAGTTCGCCTCTCCTCACCTAAAGGTAAACACTGACTGAACTCCCTGTTGCTGCATTTCAACTCCCACTCCGCTCGTTTACACATCCTTTCCGGATATACAGTCTCCTAGCTCAGACGAGATAAACAGGAAATTTGAGGATTATGTTTTGATGCAATATGGGGATTGCTGCAGGATAGAGTCAGGTTCTACATCAGCTTACGTTTACGTTCCGCATTGGAACTTGTCCACGGCTTGGCTGCTCAATACTGGTCCCGCAATTGTTGGAGCAGAGCTATTTGCAATCCTGAAAGCAATAAAATTTGTCAAATGTATTTTGAATCCAAAAGAGGTAATTTTTACTGATTCTTGAAGTGCCTTGAGTATTATCTTTAATTTTGTTAATCCCACAATATAAATTGGTAGGAATGTCCAGAGATATTTGCTTGAAGCCTCATCCAGCATTCAACTTCAGTGGGTTCCTTTTCTTACTGGGATAGCAAGCAACGAAATTGTTGATAAATGTGCAAAACTGGGCGTCAGAAATTCAAAATCAACCCTCACTTAACTGACCTTTGAGGAGAATGTGAACCAACTAAAAGTGAGGATGATAAACTATTGGTGTGGATGCTGACAGAGACAGGTGGAGAGCTCTAGGAGGGGGAGACTCTATTTTGAATTGAGCAGAAAACAACAGTTTCGATCAGATGTGGATCTCCCGAGAAAATTTCAATGTATTGTTAGTCAATTCCGAGTTGGTCACGTTTGTGTCTTACCCACCTGAATAGATTTAAATATGTATCCCAGCTCATAGTGCCCTGAGTGCTCTACTACTGAGACCATTGAACGCTTCCTGTTGGTGTGACCAAGATATGCCCTGCCTCGGTTGAACCTTACAATGTGTCTCTCTCAATTCAATCTGGAACTCTGTCCTGGAATTGTTCTTGTTTGTGGTAATTACCCATCTTCTGTACGTTCAAGGATCCTCCATTCCTTGATTAGCTTCATAAGATCGACAAATAGATTAGTGATTTATTCAATTGATTTACTCACATGAAATTCAACAATTGAAGTGTATTTGCCTTTTTTCTCTGTTCTTTAGAGCTGCTTGTGCTCTTTGAGTACCGCTACAAGCTTGTAGGTCGTACGGACTTCTACTGAATAAATCTATCGAGTTTCAGGATTCTCCTGGACGCTATAGAACGACCGGGGTTGAAAATTTGGCCGGGGCCGGGGCCGGAGCCGGAGTCAACAAATTTGTCGTGGCTGGAGCCGGGCCGAGACCGGAGTTCCAATCGTGTCAGGAGTCCTGACACCATCATCTTCAAATCCATCTTCTTGGGCAAGTGTATTAGATGACTCTGAACACTCTGATGCCAGTTCAGGAGTGTGCCCAAATATAGCGGAATCACCTTAAAAAAAAGGGTCACCCTTACATGAAGATTTTTTCTGTTATTTAACCTAGAGCAATTAAATTTGATATGCAGATAAAAAATGCAAAGATAAAACTTACTGAATTCGTGTATAAATGCGATTTTCTTCATAGAAAATGAGATGTTCATTTATAACGTTTTTTGGGGAGGGCGACTTCAAAATGCACCTCCTCCTACAGTTTTCAAGCTACAGTGATGATTTTGATGCCATTGGATGCGAAAAAAACTTGGGCATTACAAATAGTTGAATGGAACTCTCCAAATCTCTATTTAGAAATGAAAAATTAGAAAATTTCAAAGTATACTTCTCTTTCGTAAAATTTCGTACTTGTGACGTCGTAATTATTGATCAAAATCTAATTTTGAATCTCCATTCAACGATTTGCAATGCATAAGCCTTTCCGCATCCAATGACTTCAAAAACATTACTGTAGCTTAAAAACTGTAGGTGGAGATGCATTTTGAAACCCCACATTCCGAACCTCGCAAAAAGGTAAACAAAGAAACATAAAAAAATCTCAATATTTCTTTATTATTATTTTTGAGGTAAGCTAAGACCCCTGAAATCATTATACAGTAATAAAGAGACATAGAAGATAACATAGCAACGTCACGTCGTGAAGAAACAACAGAAGTGGGAAATGACATGTTGAAATTCCACCTCCCCACTCCTCTCCCCCCATATTTCAAACCCCCGTAGCGGGCGAACAAGCGAACGTACGAGCCTCATTTTTTACAGGATGTACATGACCTCTTAAGCCCGGTACACACCTTGCATTACGTCAATGCTATTTGTCACCATAGTGGTGTCACAGAACAACCGCTGATGTACTGACGGGCTTGTGGATTTGCGCGCGGTGCAGCAGCAGTCAGTTGCCCATGAGCTTTGAGAGGAGGAGGGTGTCAGACGACAATGTGCTGTGCGAAGCTGCTGCGCTTGGCTCGCGGAGCGCGTCAGCGAGACCACAACCGTATTCAATGCCTGCGTGTCTCACACTGACTCTGCTGTGCGCTGTCGGCCTGCGACAGACTTTCTGTTCTTGAAGCGGCATCATGCTGCCGAGCGGTCAGAGAGCTCTGGGCAACTCGTCAATGCGGCATGAGGCACGCGAAGTTGTAAGGTGTGTACCGAGAATAGATGTAAAATAAATCCGTTAATGTTTTGGCAAATAAATTTGGCACAATATAAATCTTTGACAGCACTAGCATGAACTTATCTGTCCACCACCTAGTTCTACAGCATGTGAACGTGAATTTAAAGTCGGTAAAAACTGGCAAAAAAACAGGTTACGGTTGATACCTGAAAGTGCTTCTGTTTTTCTATTTTTAAACCCTTCTGTTTTTAATGTATCAGTATAACCTTAGAGAATTAGCTATTCAACCGACATCGACACTTCACCACGAGACTTCGTTGCACCTAACTCAAAATTACACGAATCCAAGCCAGATGTAATGGAAGAAACTGAGTCTTTCAATGACTGCGATGAGTTAGAACTTAAATTGATAGCTTGAAAAGATACCAATTGCAATTATTATATATAAAAGAGAAACAAAAGTTACTCAATGTAATTTTTTTCAGGTAACCATACTTTGATGTAATGACTATGAGTCTATGACATACGTTACCGTAAGGTGGGGTCACTTCGGACTGGGGGTGACAGGCAGCCTCAACCAAGCATTTGCTTGGATGTTCATCGTCCAACCTTTTACTGAACTGTCCGAAGTGACCTCACCTTAATATCATAGGAAAGGAATAATTGTTACAAGTTACTATTTTTTATGTACATCTTTAAAATATCTACTATACGAGGTGCTCACAAAATGTCCCCGACTTTTCAATTGATTATATCTCCGCTTTATGTTAATATATTTGAATAGTCTTTTTATTCACAATGTTGTAAATTTTGTTTCCTTTTCGAATAATTTCAGGTCTTGAAAATTGTTAAATGACCACTTTACAGTGATCGATTTACTGAAGGAGGTAGAAAAACTAAGCGTTCAAAGGAAAAATTTTCAAAACAACACTGGTGTTCTTCATTTCTCGATACCTAATGCTGAAAATAATTTCACAATGATGTATCCTACATACCACCAAGTATTTAAGCCCTCGGTTCGGTTATTTACTTCCTTTATACATCATTAGAAGACACCTATCATTAGCCCCCGGAAATGGTCACTTCCGCCTCCCTCCCTGGTGAACCGCAACAACCCCCTCCCTCCTCCTCCGCATCCCCTGTCACTCGCACCGACTTGAACCGAAACAAGCTTACCACAAATACTAACGTGGAAGCAAAAAAGACCTGATGAAATAGCAAAGTTGAATTTTGTGAACACCAACATAAAATACAGTGATAAATTTATGCAATTCTCATCTGTTATTGCGAAATTTATGTTGAGTGTCAGTGAATATGAATTGAGTGTATGTGGGTTTCTTTTCATCGCCTGACAGTTTATTTTTCATCTCATTTTAAAAGCAATGTCACCTATGTCTCCTATTTCTCAAACCATGGAAACCAAAATCGCAGCAAAATAAAAGTTGTACTCTGGCAAGACCGTGCCTCGTGACAATGAACTTTCAAGGATCATGCTTTGTTAACGATTTCAATAACTTCTAATCAGTGAACAAAACCTAAAATATCTCTCACGATGTATTCACATGAAACTCGCTCTGCTACTCGTAAAGCGGCTTTATCTGGAGAAATAACATCCCTCACAACGCCGCTTGAAAACTCAAAGCCAAATAAGCAGAATATATCTGAACCGTTCGTAAAACGGAAACGAAAACCACCAAAAACGTCACGCGTAAAATCGCTCGTTCAAAAGCCTCAACCGCTCAAAATAACAGAAGAAACCCCGACGGTAAAGCAGTGCAACGTCAACGAAAGCACCGCAACACATCTACCATCACCAGAGCGAACCGACAGAGAGTCGACAGAAGGTCGTCCGACTGAGAGTCGAGTTTCTGAGTCACCCGCCACAGACAGAAATCTCCCAAGCGCTGCTGGTAACAATGAAATTTTCACATCGGCATCGCAAGCAGTCAAAACAAGCCCTAGCAAGAGCAAGGAAGAAGCCCCTGAGCCTGGACTCCACAATCCAAGCAGTCCTCGAGAAGATACACCAGCGAAAGAATCAACAAGTATCCCACGGGGTATGATGGGTAAAAATGTAAATTTGTCACTAGCTACCGAGAATGATGCGATGAATGAGCCTAATATTTGCGATTCTAATATTTCTAATATTTATAATTCTAGTGATCATGATTACCTGAATATTACATCAAACAGCTTGCACCCGCTTCAAATTTCAATGTCCCATTTCATTCACCAGGTAAACAATAACCTGTCTCTAACTGCAGCCCACTTGAAAATGTCAAAACAGCGGACGCCTCCAAGTCCACTTTCGATATCTTCAACCGCTTCATATATTAGGCTCATTACAGAACAACTTTTCAAATTGAACTTGCATGTAAGCTCTTTCGATCTTACGCCAAAGATCCCGTTTTCGACAAGCCAATTTTCTGACTCACACTTCAAAAAACCTCTGGATACTTTTCTTATCGAGATAAAATTCTCACGACGGTCCAAAGGACTGACATTGACCTCTCTTGTAAAATACGAACTGTAATTTCCAGTCGCATTGATGATCTCCTGAACGTAATTGGCCAAATGTCTCAATTCACTAACTACATCGTTTGCTTCAGAGACTTAAGCCTCTCACAACCTAACATTGCTAAAATCAAAGAACTCATATTTTCTAAGCATGCCTTAGCCCGTATTTATGTCGTGAGTGCGTGTAGCGGTAAACAATTGCATCAGGCGTTGAACTTGTGCAAAACAAACGGTATTAAATTGATTCCGCTCCGAACAAACGGTGCAACTGATCTCATAACTTGCAATGATGTTCGTACTTGGCCCGGTACAAGAGAAGAAACACACCATTTTCTTCAACAGATTGCTCTCAGATCGAGTCTAAAACTCACTTTACAATCTAGCTCATGTATCATAAACCCAAATGGCCTAAATGACAAAACTGAATGCTCCAACATCACTGCAAAACAGCAAAATGAATTGAAGAATTCTACTCGATCACTAACTGCTTCCAGTGTAGTCTCCAGAAACCTGATTCATTGCTTGCCTATTGGGAATGAACGTTCCCCTCCATTGATCTCCGGCTACCGCAGAGTACCCACAAAAAACAGGTTCTCGTTATTATCTGACGCGAACTCAGAGAGCGATATACCCTCATCACAAACGAGTACAAATCATCAACTACCAACCACGTACTCGGAAGCAGTAAAATCAATAAAAAGAGAAAAATTGCAGCAGAATCTCGGTCAAAATCCGATAAAATATTTACAGCCAAACCGCACACATAACCACCACCAAGAGAGTGGAAATGACAAGAGCACCCCTCATTTCTCAGTCGCTCACTCAACTAAAACTGGCCACAGCTTGCCAATTCAAAGCCAGGAAAGCAAGAAATCCAAACAACTCTCGTCTGAAAATGCTGAATGTCAGCCTAAACATCACTCAAGCCCCATGTACTCACTCGTCAGTACCACCATGAATGAATTAAAACGATCATTGAAAGTGAAGCTGCATCCTACCATAGCCGATGGGCACTGTCTCCTTCATGCAGTAACTCACCAGCTTAAAACAAAATCGCCCTCAAAATGGAGTTACAATTCCTTAAAAGCAGCAATAAAAAAAGAAAGCACTACTAATGAAAACAAATATGTCAATTTCCTTGCCAAGAAAAGCGGTGATCTACCTAGGCTCATAAGTAAATACATTGACGAAAAACATTTTGATCATGATGCTGGGGACCTAATACCACATATCATATCAAAGATCACTGGTAGGAGAATTTTCATCTTCGATGAGCAAGGCGATGGTATTTGGAGAACAGTTGTCGACCCCTCACCAGAAGTATCAACTAATAACCATCCGTTGATGCTTCATCGGAAAAATTATCGCTACAGTACCCTTGTTGCACAAGATAAAAACAAGACTGATATCACATCATCTTCATGACAAAATACGGTTGTCCAGTTGAATGGCAGTCTCTCAAATACACCAGATGCTAGACTTGACACTCTGGGCAACAATGATAAAATCAATAAATCCACGAAACAGTCCCTACCAAAAAATCCCTCTGATGCCACAAATAATCGCAATAAAATAAAAAACATTAAAATTAAACATATCACTGCTCGTAGCCTCTTTAGTAAGCTGGATGACATTAGAGTAATGTTGGTCACAGAAGACATTGACATTTTATGTGTTTCCGAGACATGGTTCGATTCGCGAACTCAGAGCTCTTTTTTCAATATTCCCGATTACGTGCTGTACCGCCATGACGGCGTTAAAAATACCAAAGGTAGTGGTTCTTGTATTTTCGGAAGAGAAATTTACCAGTCGTCTTTACTTTTAACAAACGAAGTGTGCGAGGGCATAGAGATGGTTTGGTTGAAAGTGCAAATAAATAAACATAAATCCATCATTACCGGCAGCCTTTACCGGCACCCATCAGCTTCTCTACCAACAACAGTAGAGTTCATTGAGAAAATATTCAAAGAAATTTAAGCCACAAAAAAGTCTTTCTTTGCTTTCGGTGATTTTAATATTGACCTAACGGATGAAAAAATCAGCTTAGCAGACTGTTGTACAAACTAAACCTTTCACAAATGGTTAAAGAACCGACTCGCGTTACAAGAGTATCTAAGACTCTCCTCGATCTAGCAATCACAAACAAACCAACGGCAATACTTAATACAGTTATATCACCCTCTGTCGCCGATCACCACTCTGTAGAATGTAAAATTAATATCGCAAAGGAAAGACAAAACTATCGTCTCATGACTTACCGCCTAAAAAGTCAACATTCGCCGGAACTATCTAATGAAAAACTCCTAAACAGGTTCACCGAATTTCAGAGCATGATGCAATCTGACGATGTGGACATTCAAGTTTCTATCTTTAACGAGAACTTTACAGCAGCTCTAAATGAATGCGCTCCTTATATCACCAAAAAAACTAGGCCAAAACGCACTATGTGGATTACCAGCGAAATTAAAGACCTAAGCAGAATAAAGAAAATTTACTTGCGGGAGTATAAAGAAAACAGGTCAAACATTACTTTATACAGAAGATATAAAGAACTTGGAAAGATTCTTCGGAAGAAAATCACGCAAGCAAAACAAACTCACTTCCACCAAGAACTATTCATGGCAAAAAATAATCCAAAACGTACATGGGAAATCATTAGTGAGGTGGCTCAATATAAAAACTTAGAGCGCAAAAGTGATTTTGAAAATCCTTTGGAAAAAGCCACTGAGTTCAACACTTTCTTTTCAAAAGTAGGTGCCCAAGTCTTCGATGAAGTGAGTAAAACCAGTCCGAGGAAATTGACAGTTGAAAGTTCATGCCCTACTGCACTTTTGAAGGCTGGCGCCCTGTGGAAGCCACGCCCTATCGATTTACCAGAGTTAAAAACTATTTTATACCCATTGAAAAACACAAAAGCAGTTGGACATGATGGAATCAACCTCCAATACATAAAAGACAGTTTTCCAGTCACAGCACCATTGATTCGTTTGATTATCAACACATCAATAGCTACTAATAAGTTTCCAAAACAATGGAAACACTCTATAATTAGACCGTTGCATAAAACTGGTGACATAAATACAGCGTCAAATTACAGGCCCATTAGCCTTTTACCTGTCCTGTCCAAAATATTAGAAAAAGTAGTAACGAATCAACTGTCATCTCACCTGGACGAGTCAAATTTACTTCATCGAAATCAATATGCGTATAGGAAGAACACTAGCACTCAAGACGCCCTGCTTAACATCACTGAAAAAATATACAACGACATCGATCAAAAAAATGTAATACTTCTGCTGCTACTTGATCTCTCTAAAGCATTCGACAGCGTCGAACATGATCAACTCCTACGAAAAATACTGAACTTAGGAGTGGATACACAGTGGTTTAAAAGTTACCTTTCAAATCGGTCTCATGCAGTCCTCTTAGATAACAAGTTATCCCCATTCCTTCAAAATAGCTTTGGTGTCCCTCAAGGATCAATTCTGGGCCCGCAACTGTTTTCAATTTTCATTAACGATTTCCCTCCAATGCCTTCTAACACACGAAGCTCCATGTGTGCAGATGACGTCCAAATTGCAATGACAAGCTCTGTAGCAGAAATACCACAGACGACAAAAAGAGCTGAAGCTCTATTGATCAGCCTGAAGTCATGGTATGACCAAAATGGTCTTAAGCTAAACGCGAACAAAACACAATTCATTATTTTTGGGTCAAAGCATTCAATAAACAATATTCGAAATCTAGATCTAACTCTTACAGTTAGGAATGATAAAATTCACCCATTAGAAAAGTAAAAAATTTAGGTATTTGGTTCAATAGAAACATGTCCTTCAAATCCCACGTTGATAAAACCTGCAACGCAATTCACGGGACCTTATTGTTTTTCAATCGTATAAAAAATATGCTTGACGAAGAATCTAGATTGTTGGCCGTTCATTCTTTGGTCTTATCACGTATTGACTACTGTAGCCTGGTCTGGGGAGATATATCGACAGATCTTCAGAAAGACCTACAAAAGTGCATGAATTTTGCAGCAAAGGTTGTATGCAACGGTTAATTCAAAAAGCATGACCACGTAACACCTCTCCTGAATAAACTTGGCTGGGCTCCGATTCGGGAAAGGTTTCTGGCGCACAAAGCCCAATACGTTTTCTCCTCTTTATATCTTCCTCATAGCAGAGCTGAAATAGTGGAATTCCACTCCCCTACCGTCACGAACCAAATGCCGAATAGGAGACGTGATGTCTCAATCAAATACCGTTCATCTAAAATCGGGCAGAAAGCTCTGTCAGTATCAGGCGCCTTACTGTGGAACAGACTCCCCCAGAGCTTCAAAACCCCTCAAACACTGAGAGAATTCAAAACTAAAATGGCTCTCTATCTTGCGTCTACACAATAAGTGTGAACTGCAGTACGTGCTGAAGGAGTGCGTATATGCAGTACGTGTGTGCGTATATGCGTATGGATATAGGTGTACGTATGTGCGTGTCTGTATGTTTAGAACATATTCCCCTTAAAATGCTCATGTTGATCCTGTTGTGACGCAGTGTCGTCCTTTACGCTCTTCCAGGATGCTTCGGCCACACCATTTGAGGTTGTTTTGACTTTCTCGTTTTGCCCCAGCAATCTTGATAATGTTACGGTTGGCATTGTACATCGGTCCCTCTCATCTATTTTGAATCCGGTGAATTTTTCTGTGCCAAAGCTTGTAGTATACGAAATTTAAATTTTTCCGTTATTGTAAAATCCTTCATTTCATCCATACCAGGTATTTTAGCTTACTAGTTGATACAAAACAATGTAAAACTGCCTCTAGCATCAACCTAGCAGTCAAAGATGCAAATTAATTTTTAAAGATGCAAATTAATTTTTAATTAACGATTACTTTTTCTACTTTTTTCAGTAAGTCGATCACTGTAAGTGGTTATTTAATGATTTATAAAAGACTTAAATTAGTCGAAAAAGGAGTAAAATTTACTAAATTTTGAAAAAAGACAATCAATATATATTAATTTAAAGCGGAAACATAATCAATTAAAATGTCGGGGACATTTTCGTGGGACATCCGGTATAATAAACATCAGTCGTTGCTTGCTTGCTCGCTATGTACCAGTTCTGTCTGTCAGACTGTACCCTTTCAGTAATTAGATAGAAAATAATTTTTCGGTAATTAGATAGGCATAAATAGCATAAAGGCGCTGCTAGGTCGCGCAAAATATTAACTTTATGGAATACTTGAGAAATTAGCGTTTGAGATCACGGTAAATTTTCACGTAGGGTGTACTAGAAATCTTGAAGTAGGTTTTGATGGTAGCAGAGATACTGCATTTTTCTTTTTCGTAACTGCATGCGTTTCAGGATTGTAGTGAAATTGCAAATCTCTTGAGAAATCGTTTTAAATTTGATTAAAAACCCCTGAATTTTTTACGTTTGGGTAGTCGGATAGACTAGTACAATTCTAAAAACCCCGGCCAAAACCCCGATTTAGGGCACTATTTTGCCCGGCCGGGGTCTGCAAAATTGTCGGGGCTTGCTGGCGCCGGAGTTAGTAAAAATGGCCGGGCCGGAGCCCTGGTCGGTCTATACTGGAAGCCCCCTGAAAGGAACAGAGGCAAGGGATGGCTATAAGGGTAATTAGGAGGCCATTATTATTATCCTTGTATTAGTACCCTAGAAAACTTACCCTCGTCAAAAGGGATCCTAGTAGGTAGCGTCCCATAACACTGTGAGGTAAGAAAGTATACAATACAAATTCATGTAGATGAAGAATAATTTGATGTGGAACCAGATTACCATACGAAAGTGGTCAACTGGTACTGGGATATGAAAAATTTGGTACAGATGAGTAAGTGAAAAGATTTAAATTCAACAATTCAGCAAGAATTCAGTAGAATGTTGGAATGATGTCAATCGAACAGCAAAATTTAAAGAATATGGACACTGAAATATCAAAAACAGTGCTGAATGTTGCATTACAAAGCAAACGAACAATAATTTAAAAAAATAATTCAACCAAAATAATGCATTACTTTCTTCCATTACATTTTAATGGTTGTTTATAAGAAAATTTTAGCCTCCTCAACCACAACAAAGATTTTCAAAGAGAAGAAGCATGAAGGCATGATTTATTATGGACCTAAGGGAACGCGGAATCTATGCACAAGGTGAATGAAACATTGAGCTTAGAAAGAAGTTAATGAAACAAGATGAAAGGTGAAGAAGAAAGTAGTAGGTACTGAAAAACGGGGCAGCAATGAACCGAAAAAAATAGTCCTGAAGAAAACAAAAAGCCTATTCTATTTCAACAAATAGAAGGCCTACCTAACCTCTAGCTAGGACCTCACATGTTCTTCGTCGGAGTACCCATTAGATAATATTTTCTCTGAAGTTATTCTTTACGAATTGATCATGTGCACAGCAAACTTTGGTTTCAACTGAACTATTACTTTCAAATTGACATGCTCAAGCCTTTTCTTTGGGGTCAACACCGGAGAAACCATACGCCGCATCCTCAAAAGAATGATATCAAGAGAGCTTGCTGTCCAGTTCAGCTACAATGGGCTAGGGAAAAACCGGCGGCAAGAAAAACAAGGATTCAGAGTGCATCCATTCTGCGCCTAAATCATTTGGTGAGTGGACTTGATATTTTGTGCATTCATTCAAAATTTTATTAATTATTGCAATTAATTTAGTTTATTTTTATGTTAATATTTCATTCAACCACTAGGCCTACTTCTTAGCTATTCTAATGCAATACACCGACGCTTATCTGCTGCAAAAATTTTTAATCGCAAATGCTTAGCATGCACAGGCACAGAGTGTGAGAATTCCATATGATCATTTTGTCATGCAGCCTAATTCGCCTTCAAATTTCTTCATTTAATTATTGAGATTTTTTAATCCAGCCCAGGTTTTATTCTCAGTTGACCAAGATTCTACTTTAAACCTAGCTGGCTGTAAGCCCTCTCTTCTGAGTGACGTAAAATTTTTATCTTTTTTCATTTCTCCTGCATATCACCCTCTAATGGCATGCATTGAAATGGTCAAATAATTATAAATATGCTCCAAAACTGTTTCTCGTAGTAAAATCTACCACGACAATGCCTTTAAATGTATATCTTTATGTTTAATTAGATAGTAGTAAATTTTGAATATCACCCCTCAAGGGTTATATCCTTTCATCCTTTTCAAAAACAGCCGTGATTCCGAGCAGTTTTTTCAGTATTTCAATCAATGTCATAGGAATACCAAATTAACATTTGAAGTAGAAGTGAATAATGAATGGTCATTTTTAGATGTAAAAGTTACTAGATCTGTAAACCAATTCACGACTTCAGTGTATCGAAAAGAAACTTTCATGGGATTGGGCGCGAAGTTTTCAATAACATATTCTCAAATATGACATTTCAGGGATAGTAACGTTATTTCGCGAGCTTTTAAAATTTCATCGTCCTACACGTTGTTCAATTTTGGAGGATGAACTATTTTCCAAATTATTTCTGTTCGAATAAATACCCGAAGAATATTTTTACTAGTGAATTACAGAAATTTTTGAGTAGAAAATTCACTGCAAAGCAGAATTGCAGAGTCGGAGTTGGGAGTCGGAGTCGCATGTTTTAGGGTGGGTTCGGAGTCGCTTTTCTGAATGTGATGGAGTCGGAGTCAGAGTCGTAGGCGTTTTTTGAGAATGTGGTGAAGTCGTTCATTCAGGTGTGGTGAAGTCGAATTTGGAGTGGCTATTTTTTGCTGTCTTCAATTCTAATTTTTGCTTAAAATAATTTATAATTGTTTAAAACCGAAATTAAACAAAACTCAGTTAAAATACTTTGCTGATAAAAAAAAAATACGCTATGTGTTTGCTGATTATTTTGCTCGAGGTTCGAAACAGCGTATTTATACCTATTTCCTAAAACTGTCGTTGATATCTAGTCATTTTGGGTCCGCAGACATGAGATACCTACGAGTGTAAAATATAGTTTTCGTACAGGAGAAATAATGCATATTTTACAGTTAATTAAAAAGCCGGAAATAGTGATTGAAAACATCGTAAATTCATTCTGTTATTTCTGTTTCGTTCATTTCCTCTTCAATTAATACATAGGATGTAGAAACTAGTAGTAAATGTGTTGCAAGTTGCTTGCACAGCTCAGCTGATTTACCCAATACATTGTGCTCACATAAAGAGTGGTGCCTCTGTACGCTCTTACTGTGTCTATATTCCATAACAGTGGTTCCTTATAACGATTTTTTCTATGCTATCTTTTGGTTATACTTTGATGTATGGATTGATAATGACTAATCATTGCAGAGACCTAAAGTTATGTTGTGATTATAAATATTTCTTGCCTTTAGGTTGTGATACATTGATAATGACTAGTCGTTACGAAAACCTGAAGCCATGGTCTAATACATAAAGACTTCTAGGTTTCAGGTTATGTTATTCCTATTAATGATGAAATTCAATTAGCTTATTCTGATATTATTAATTGAAATAGTAGTTAATTTTCAGCAATGTGTAGTACCTATGTATTTCATATTGATCTCTTTGTTTTGTTTACTTTCTTGTCTTCAGGTCAAGTTAGCATGTATTAATAACGAAAATTTTTATTCATTTCCAAAGTTATTCCTTGAATATTGTTTGGTTCTTTAAGAGGTATGTTCTAATTCACCATTTCATTTACATGTTTAATTTTTATCTTCTGATCACTCCCCAGTTTCCACGTAAGCATACGCTGAAACATAGATTTTAATGAATATGTTTTTACAACTTTAAAAAGTGAAATAGTATCTATTTCCCAACATTATATGATTAATTACTTCTTCTTAAGTGAGATTTGGCAATGTAAGGGAATCAATATAAGTATTGGGACACACGAAAAAAATATAACGTAAACGAGCTGCAGTGAAAGAAATAACACAACGCTAGCAAAAACTTCACTTAGTCACCGACATGTTGTAGCTAAAAGAAATGCACTATCTCAGAGGCAATGATTGTTGCATTTAAGCGATAGTACGAATTTTCTTGTTGAATACGTTCCAAATTGCACAAAAAATACAAAATGAAAAAACATGGGCATTTATTAAAATATGAAAGTGTTAAATACATAGTAAAAAGTCAAACGGGAATAATAGATATTATCATATTACAGACAGAGAAGCTAAAATTGACTTTTATTCGTAAACAAAACGTTCCGAAAACGTCAAGCCCGTGCGACGAAAGCAGAACAACTTTTGCCTTTTATAGCCGAGATATAACATAGTGTTGAGCAATAATATGAAACCTTTTCTGCATTATTACCCTGCAGAGTGTAGATACAGAGAAGAAACGACAGTGTGCAAATCTTGGCTACCTTTATACATGTATACTATTATTTTTGGGACTCTGCGCTCAGTAATTGAATCAACTATTATAATTACGTTGATACTTACTGTATCTATGTTATTGATACTTATCAACGTTGTTGATACTTATACTTATTACGCTGTTGTTACTTATCTATGCATTTCAGGGTGGGTACTGCCTACTTTGCCTATTCGGAAGACGCCCGTCAGTGATATATATATATACTAGTCCAATCCCCTTCATTTAAAATAAGAAAGAAGGCAAAATGAAAGAAAGGCCGCAAGAAATAAAAAAATGAAAATCTCTCGAGAGTCGATGAGGCCGCGTGAACACGGCCTGTCAAAATATTACCACTGGAGCTTGTATCACAGATACGCTCATCACAAACTTTTGGCCGGCGTCGGACAGACAGACGGACGCGGCTCTTATCATAGTAGAGATATATAACAGTACACACGACCCATCACAAATGACCGGATTATATATTGTCTTAAAACAAATCTCCCAGATGTGTATCATAAAGAAATTTATCCATCCTTATAATAAAAGAGACGATTAAAATATTCTTGTACTTTTGTGCACTGGTCAAACGTATCACAAATACGATCATTAAGCATCCTTTATGAGCGTGAAAAGAAGACAGACCGACCAACCAAGACGGGCCAACGAATTTTATTTGTTCAATACTGAATTGAACATTGCAATAACATAAGAGAAATTAGTCACAGGAAATACCTAGATCTATTTATTTATTTATTTATTTACAGAGACGCTTGGTATTTCATTGTATAGGAATAATCAACACTATACAGGGTGTTATTTTTTGTGAGGACAAACCTCAATCATTAGTAAAAACTCAAAGTTAATCGATTTTCATGAATGATAAACTGTCAAACGCTCCTTAGTTTTCGAGTTATAAAAACTTAAAGTAACTTTAAAACTCAGAATAGGATACCACGTACGCGACAATGTTTGCGCTAGTCTTGAAAAGTCCGACCCCAATAAAGCATTTTTTTTTAAAAACCCTGCAAGCATTTTACAGCTGCGAAGAATTTCAATTAAAATGTTCAGTAAAAAATTAACACTCGGCCATCAATGATAAACTTTATTAGTTATTTCATCAAATTAATAAAACCCAGCTGAGTGTGATTCAAATCTTTGAGCAGCGTAAAAGATACAAGTAAATCATAAAAAATTTGTGTTAGGCTACTCATTGAAGTTATTTTAGGAATACACATTATGGTAGTATGCATCCATTCAAATATTTGTGTTCAAATGGTAATTTTATGTTGCACAAAGTTGTATCGAGGATTTATTTACACTCTTATGTAGAGATTTACATTCGAAGAATTCCACTTTATCACATATATGGAATCATATATACATGCAACTACATAAGATTATCATTGTACGATATGTAGATTTAATCTTTAAAAGAAATATAGCAACGAAGTCCTTTTTTTGCTCTTCCGTACGACTTTCGTGAAAACAAGTTACAGTTCGTTTCATCGGCATAAATTCAATATTTGTTTTGGCCTATTAATATGAAAAGATGGCAACATTTTTATTGCTAATGCAGGAATGTATGTCTAGTAATGCACTCATATAAATTACATTCTAACGGAATCGTACATAGGAACTCAGTGAAACAAATTGGTATATTTTTTTTAGGATTAAATCTGCAAATGGTCCAATAGTAATCTTATGTAGTTGCATGTATATGATTTCAGATTTAAATATGAGATATAGTGGAATTTGACGCATGTAAATTTCTGTATGAGTGTAAATAAATATTCGATCCTATGTGTATGTGTAACATAAATTACCTTTTGAACATAAATATTTGAATGGATATGAAATATAAAAAACTAAGAAAAACTAGAAAAACACTAAGAAATATGAAAAATGAATAACAGTTACCCCTAATACATTAACACTTTCCTTAATTGCTACAAATTATCAAACGGTCATTTAACCGCCCGAGAAGCACCGCACACCCGCACACTAAGACGACCCACAACGGATTAATAGGGTGTGGTGGCAGGCCTCGGCAAGTAAACGTCGGGGTGGCTAGTCTTTCCATGCAAACAGTTAATTGAAAAGCAACTAAAATTAATATTTTGTAGAAAATATGACAAACAAAAATACAAACACGGAATAATAGGAACAGTACGAAATAAAATAATCAAGTTATAGGAACAAAGGCATAATTAAAGTTCTTAACACTATGTGTATCGCAGGCACCTACGAGACACAGGCTGGAAACATCAGCTCTATTACAGTATCTTTTACGCCGGTCAAAGATCTGAATCCCATTCTGTCTCCTGATGCTGAATGCTTAGCTCATTTTACGACGGCTTGTCTTTATAAATTGCAACACCGGCGGAAATTTTATGTATTCTTTGCTGAAATGAGAAACGAATGTCTAGCTCATCACACCCAATAGAAACATATTTACCTTAAAAAACGCTCAAATAACGAGTTAATATGCCAATAATGGTTAGATTTTTTAAATTTGACTTGGATTAATCTGAATTTGAGTTCAATTAAAATGAACTTGACTTGGATTAATTTAAAGGGAAAAGTGTAGCGCTAACATTGGCTCGCACGTGGTATCCTACTTTAGGTCAAAGTTTCTTACGTCCTTATAACTCAAAAACTAATTAGTTTTTGGCGTTTTATTATTCGTGAAAAACGATTCCTTTTGAATTTTTCAATCTAGGTGTTGAACTTGTCAGCACAAAAAAACACCCTATATACAAATAATGAAACGCAGGTGTCTCCATCAATTTATAAATAAATATATATTTTTGTGCGTAATTTGCCCTATGTTATTACAATGGCAATCAGCTTGATGAAGGGTAATAAAAATACCATTCAAAAAATATGAAAACCCTGGGATCTGATCACTTTGGTTTATAAGTAAAAAATATTTCATGAAAATGAAATATATTGGTTGGAAATGCAGCTTATCGCGGTAAATATGTATGGAAAGGTTTTAAAAACTTCTTGGGTAAGTACAATTTGAATAATAATGCACAGTGGCTGCTTGCTTGGTTGGTGTGTGCGTCTTAAGGATGATCGATGACCGCATCTGTGATACCAGTTACACCAGTGTATAAGTAGAAGAACATTTTATTCGCGGATACTATTAGAGTGGATCTATTTGATTGTCATCGATATCTTGAAACATTTGTAGTAGAAACCATCAAATCCCGTTATTTTTGACGGATCATGTACACTAGTAGATATATATTTATATATTAGTATAACTTGATTTTCAACATTCTCTTGCCAATTCAAAAGTCGTTCGTAAATAATGAATATAATAAACATTTGTACAGGTTGCAAATCTTGCAACAATTAAGAAATAAAATATTCATCTCATAAATTGTGAATAGGTGACGTTGGAGTCACAAAATTATGAATAGGTGTAGTCGGTGTTGGAGTCACAAAATTATGGAAAGGTGGAGTCGGAGTCAGAGTTGCAAAATTCTGGAAAGGTGGAGTCAGAGTCGGAGTCGCCAACTTCTGAAAACGTGGGGTCGGAGTCGGAATCGCAAACTTATTCCTCCGACTTTGCAACCATGCTGCAAAGCCGAGAATTTTCACTGTGCCGAAGTTAAGTTTATATTTTCAGTTACCTTCTATAGGATCACGTACAGAGAAAATGAAAATGGAAGTAGTGTGAACAGTTATGAGGTTTTTCACAAATAAATCCTTGCGCATATTTTAAAAATGATAGGAAACTCGGATCATATTTTAAGCGAAGGGAAACTCCGGATGTGATGCTTCGCACCTCAGTGGTATATCAATATACGTGTGACCGCTGCGAGCGCTCTTACATTGGTAGCACTAGGATTCAATTGTTTGTGAGGTGTGCACAACACAGGGGAGTCTCCTTTCGCACCGGCTGTAACCCGACCAAACCATCCAACGTATCTATAAGAGAACACTGTTTGAAGAAAGGCCATTTTTTAATAACACAAATTTTCAAATTTTGGATTCAACATCAAATTTGTCCGATCTCCTCATTTTAGAATCGATATACATTAAAAAAACTTCCGTCAATAAATTATTCTGATACGGCGGTGAAACTTTATATTGTTTGTAGATATGTTGTGTTTTATTATGTCTTGCAAATCTCATTGTCTTACATCCGATTTATTCAGAAGATGAATAGTTACAATGTCTAAAAACTTCGAATTATCGTATTTCAGAACACTGTAAATGGAATTTTTATAGTCCGAAACGTTTGTTTTTATTATGATATTCTTAGCCACGTTCTTTTTCCTTTTTATCCTAAATCCTCTTGAAAATAATTCAGGATGGGCCAGTAATGACAGCTCACGAGAACAGAGTTTATTAAAGTAAGTTGCACTTGGCTGGTTCCCGGGCCGTCACCCCAGCCGGTCGGAGGGTTCCGCTCTCAATAGGTAGAGAACGGAGGGCGACCCCCTTCCCAGCACCCCGAAGTTTCCCAAGAAACGGCAACCTGTCAGAGAAAGTCACGCATTATAGCGTGAGACTAACGGAGCATGACCCACGCAATATAGAGAAATGCAGTAAGTTACAATTAAAAGAAAGGATATTCCCAAAAATGCTTAAGGTTTACGCATTTACGCACTTCAATGAAAATCACGTTATACCAAGGAGATCTCAAAATTGAATAGTCAAATTTGACAGGAGAACGTAACGAGATCACCTCGATGAAATGCAAGTTGCCGTATGAATTTTTTATGGGTTCTCACTTACTTTGTAGGACAGTTACAATTGCTCGTAAGGCCTCCCAACGAATGGTCAAAGCTAGTAGCGCCCACTACCTCTCCAACCAACCTCCGTCGAGAGTCGTCCCACGAGGAGTCCCGAAGTGGTTCCCGCATGCCGAGAAGACCCTCTCCCAGCGCAGACCGAATGGATTTAGCTCATCGCGTTGGCTGACTGGTTCCACGAAGATCTACGTTTGGTAAACGTATAACGTACGAGTGGCAGATGTAACCGTTCCATCATAGCAGCAGCAGATGTAGCCGTGACCTTAACAGTAACCGTAGCAGAAGATGTAGCCGTGATCTCAACAGTAGCCGCAGCAGAAGATGAAGCCGTGATCTCAACAATGACCGCAGCAGAAGATGTAGCCGTGATCTCAACAATGACCGCAGCAGAAGATGTAGCCGTGATCTCAACAATGACCGCAGCAGAAGATGTAGCCGTGATCTCAACAATGACCGCAGCAGAAGATGTAGCCGTGATCTCAACAATGACCGCAGCAGAAGATGTTGCCGTGATCTCAACAATGACCGCAGCAGAAGATGTAGCCGTGATCTCAACAATGACCGTAGAGACACCATGCACCAACGTTGTACCTTAATATAGTACACAGTACACAACACGGCACATTCTTATAACCGCTGCCACACGGCCTTTTCACGGTGCTTGTTGCCTCTCATCCAGCACCGTTCCGAACTGGACGTGAACTGATGCGCAGTCGTACGCGCGGAAGGAGCTCTGCTGCGCTGTGAACATAGAAGGTTCAACGCAGACGAGCATATCATGAGCCCCTTGAAAACTAAGTTGAAGTGGCATTGAGTCTACTGCACTGCCAACGTCTGGAATAAATACGAGCAATTGTAATTTATAAGAGGGGAAAATTCCCCGTTTTCTACAAATCCAGGAGCATAGAAACTGTAAGTTGAGAAAGAAGTTCATGAAAAATATAAAAGTTGAAGAAGAAAGTAATAGGTGCTGAAAACAGGACAGCAGTGAACTGAAAAAAAATGTTCCGTAACAAAATAAAAAAACTCTATTTCAACGAAAGGCTTAAGGGGTTCATCCAGACCCCTGCCAGGCCCCTGTAGCTCCGATGAGCATGTTTCATGTTTTTGTTGAAAAAGGACCCTTAGGTGGTGGACTATACGGTCTTAAAATTTATGGCACTGCGGACAATTGATTCCCCTCCCCAAGGGGACACAAATCTTGAATTTTCGGCCCAATTTCGACCCCATATAAAAAGAAAACAAAACGGGAAATGGATAATTTGAAAATGTACTTTTGTTATATATGCTCCAAGGATTTTAAAACTGTCTTTGGTTTTGTTCTAGCATAAAAACTTAATGACAAGTCCTCTTATGAAATTTCAATACAAATGAACTGAAAAACAAGTATGTCCATTTTTTCAAAAACTGTGGCCTGAATCGAAAAAATGAATAAAAAAATTGTGTTTATTTTCAAAAGTTACATATTATAGTCAAATTTCAGAAGAATCAGACTGAAAATGAAAAATTTCTTAATATCTATAAATTTTTTTTTATTGATGGAATTACAACTCACAGAGTGAATATGAAGTTATGCATGGAGATTATCGAAATAAAAACGAAAACAGCATTCAATAACATAAATTTTCCATTATATCAGCCTTCAACAAAAAATTTTGCTTATGGCTTATACCCAACACCTCTGACTTTCAAAATTCAAAACGTCACTCCTCTGTCGAGATTCCAGCCATTGCTCGAACGCTGAGGTCCTTTGCGGACTTTATAAGGCACAAAAATGCTTTCCGCAATAAAGGGCATAGGCTGTGCTCCTTCTAATCAGCCTAAAATTAATAACGCTGATAATTTTACGACTAAGCGGAGCAATGGCGGGGGTTCCTCACGTCTTCGGCGACAAATGTAAATTTAAATACTAAAACGTTCGTCTGATCTTCTTGTTCGAGTCCTAAGCCATCGCGACGGATTCGAGCAAGCTAAGGAGCGTAGCGACAGAAGGCTGCCAACACAGATTGAAACCGGCCGTGAACGCGAGTGCACCTTCTTCTTGTGTGCTCCGCGGGACTCAGCATTCTGCCCTCGCTACCGGGGACTTTTGGGTCCTTGTCAGCCGGCTACAGTGAAGAGTGTTCGCCTGAACATTGTTTTCGATGATCTTCAGGTGAGACTCCCGCTAATGACGCTCCGCTTGTCCTTAATTATCCTAAATTTCAGCGTTACCGGCCCCAGATGGCTTCCCGTTAAATTTGTGTGTCGTAGGGCCCGTTAATGCGGGGAGTTGAGTCCACGTGTTAGGGTGGCTGCACACAAATTTTTATTCGAAAACAATTTTGTTTTTATAATCTTCAATCTCCACTCTCATTTTCGAAATTTCTATTCGAAAGATAATGTCTTACAATTTTCCTTCAAAGAGAGACACCTCTTAAAGAACTGAAATGTTCTAAGCCGTGCTGCTTTTGCGCAGTGCCTAAACGGCAATTAAGCCTGCTTGATCTCAGCGCCATCTAGTTAATGGTAGAGCTTGGCTGGAATTCGGCAGGTTAAATCCTGGTATCTATCTATTCTCATCTTGAATTCTTTTTCTTTTCTTTTCCAAAAAAGAGGGAAATTTATCGTGTCAACTTTTAATTGTGTCTTAGCGCCGCTGTCCGGTGTAGGGAGGGCCGATTTTCAGTCTCCTTAGGTGTAAGTCGAGTGCAACCTGTGTTGTATTTTAGGCGAGGTTCCTTGCTGTGTTGCTTAAGAACCTTACGTTTTTTACAGGTTCTGGCCTTTTTGAGCCTCGTCTAACTTTTATTAGGTTCTCTCATTAATATATGAAACTATTCTTCAACTCAATTTGAGTGTAAAAACTTTGAAAATGAAAATGTTGTGAATTTAACAAGTAACTGGTGGGGTAAGTGTAATTTTTTGTGTATTTTCTATGCCATTAATGTGTTTTTCTATGCTTTTTAAAGGGATATAACTTGTTCACTTTGAGGTGTAGACGTGACTCTGTTTAGCTGAACTTTTTTCTAATAAGCCTTGAAATAGAATTTGATTATTTAATTATGGAAACGGAAAAGTGTACTGCCTTAGCCTTAAGCCTTAAATTGCGGGGCATAAAGTGTAGCATTACATCTCTTAGGAAAAAAGCTCTTTCTCCTAACTGTGATCCGGCCTTTCTTATAGAAGCTGTTCCTCAATTAAGTGGGCTGTTACAGTCCTTTCGAATTCTGGCCGCTACTATTCCTTCGGATGTTAGTGAGGTTTCTGAGGAGGAGCTGGTTAGGAGGTCGGAGTATGAGGTTCAGGTCATAGAAATTATGGTAGAACTTAAAAAACTCATTTCCACTTCCCAGGTGCTAAACTCTAGTGCTACCGGTGAATCTTCTGTGTCTAAGGTTTCTACTTCTGATGTTCCTTTAAATATCTTTAGAGCACCTCAGTTGACACCGAAAAAATTCAGTGACAATGAGGGATGCCCTTTCAACTTCCTTCACTTTCAAGAGTCATTTTCTAATGCCCTTCAGGCTTATCCTAACATGAGTGAGAAACAAAAGTTTATCTTCCTCAAAAATCAGCTTCAAGGAAGAGCTCTCAGTCTTATAGAGGGACTTCCTAACGAAGAAACTAGTTTTCTATCTGCTTGGGCATTGCTTAAGCAAGATTTTCTTAGCGCTGATAAATTAATCTCATTAGCTCTTGATGAGATCCTGAGCTGTCCCAGTGTACAGAGTCTATCTGAAATAAATTCTTTCCTCTCTAGGGTTAAATTTCGCCTTCTTGAGCTTTCCAAGTTGGGCTTGGATTTCTCTAATGAGAAGTCGTGTAACCTACTGTTTTCTGCTGTAATTACAACTAAACTTCTTGAATTTTTCCTGTTGGAACTCCTTCGCCATTTTAAAGCGAGTTTCTTTTCCTTGGAGATGTTTGAGAATGCTCACAAAGTGCTTTCTCTTCTCGAAACCAAAAATAAATCCAAACCGTCTCATGTATTCCGTAGTAAGGAAGCAGAAATGGTGGCCCGGACTGAGGTGAGGTACAAAACGCCACATTTACCTAGGCCTAATAAGTCGCCCGATGTTAAGGTATGTCGATTCTGTAGCCAGGCTAACCATGCTTCGTTTGCATGCAGGCAATTTAATTCGCACGAAAAGCGTGTGAAACGGACTGGTGAATTAAAATTATGCACTACCTGTTTGAGCAGTAAGCATTTGTCTAGTGCGTGTCCCTCCAAAGTTAAGGGTCTCCCGTTCCTGTGCTCTTTGTGTAAAGCTAACAATCATGTTAGCCCTTTGTGTCCTAAATTTATTGAATCCAGTGCCTATGTTGCAACCTCCTCATGACGGTTAAAGGCACGTCTAAGGATGTGCCCTCTTAATGCTCTTACCACCAAGTATGGTGGGATAACTAAGCGTGTTAATTTTCTAATTGATAGCGGCAGTCAGTCGTCGCTTATTGATTTGGAGACCGTAAGTTTCGACTATTCTGATGTAGACTTGCAGGAGCTAACTATTAACACAGTAGGTGCTTCTGTTCCTTTAATTTGTAAGCAAATTAGCATTGAACTCGTGCTTCCGGACAGTGAGAAGCATGAGCTTGATGTTTTCGCTATGAGAAATTTAAATCTCCAGATGGGTGTGAGAGATTTGAAGGCTAAACTCGAAATTTCGAAAACTAAACTTCCTTTGTCGACTTCCTATCCTGAAGTTATAAATGATAGCATCCAAATTCGCGGAATTTTGGGTGTCGATGCTCTTCAAGCTTTTAAAGTACTTGAGTTACAGCACGTAAATGGCTATACGGCCATGCGCATTTCTAACGTTTTTTACCCTTTGGGGAGTTAAAATGTTACAACTCCTCTTTATCTTCTCTTGTTGCTTCTAAAACTAAGAAGCTAACTAATGATCTAAAAACTTCCGTTGAAAGAAATATCAATGTTAAATTTTGTAAACCTTCTCTGTCTTCTGACAATGAAACTAAAACGAAAGCTAAAAGGAAAGTTGCCAAATGTAAGTTGAACGAAAATCGTTTCCGTAATGTTCTTGTTAACTTTTTTGAAACTCCAAAAGTATGTACATCATTATTAGACGTTTCTGAGCAGTGTGTAATGCAGACTGGACTTGATCAGCTGCTTGACCTTAAGCTTATGGGTATATCCTCTAAGGAGGAAGAAAATGATAGGGAATTGGAAGATTTTATGGATAGTGTTGAACTTGAAGAAGATAGATTTTCTGTCCAGTTGCCCTGGAATCACCAACTTTTGGCTAGAGTGCCTAACAATTTCGTATTAGCAAGATATCTTGCTCGTAAAGTGGCGAATGACAATGCCCAAAAGGGGATAGAGAGTGCTTATAACGATGTCTTTCTTGAGCAGCTTGAATTGGGGATAATAGAACCTATTTCTGTCAAATTCTGTCCAGTTGCCCTGGAATCACCAACTTTTGGCTAGAGTGCCTAACAATTTCGTATTAGCAAGATATCTTGCTCGTAAAGTGGCGAATGACACTCTGTCAAATGGGCCTCGCAGTGGCCGAGTATATAGAGCGCTTGCGTTCTATGCTTCATGCCCAGGTTCGATCCCTGTGAGCGGCAGTTGGCGTGAAAAACGCTGATGCGGCAAATCAGGGTCGTTGCCTGCAGTATGGTCCCTGTCCTCAAGGAATGTTACCTGAGCACTAAACGAGAGAAAAATGAGGCCTAAAGCTCGGGCGTGACTAGGGGCCTGGGGAACCCCTATCATGAACATTCCCTGTAAAGTATCATGTAAATGATGCTAGCCACCCTCTACTTGAAAAGAGGAAAAGGCTTGGTATATACCTATACCTATACCTATATACCTATTTCTGTCAAATGGATAGATGTGCGGGCGCATAAATGGATTCTGCATAGGCCAGTTATTAGAACTCATGTTGAAACTTCCAAAATCTGTCCGGTTTTTAATTGCTCTTTGAAAGTCGGTGGTTTGCCCAGTCTGAACGAAGCCTCGTATGTAGGCCCTAATCTGCTGAATAATCTGTTGGGACTGTTGGTTTATTTCCGGGCAAATACCTTTGTGGTTCTTTCTGACATATTCAAAGCATTCCTGCAGGTGAAACTTGCCTGTGATTTTGACAGTAATCAGTTCAGCTTTGTCCTGTATAAGGAGGGCAAGTTCTTGTATTACCGTTACACTACGCTGTTGTTCGGGTTTGTTGCATCACCATATATTCTTAACTATCTGCTTAAATTGCACGCACAAACTATTACTGATATGACAGTTAGAGACGTTATGGCGAATAAGCTGTACGTCGATAATTTAGTGTTCACTACCGAGAGTCCTGAACTGGCGCTGAGCACTTTTCGCAGAGCCAACATTGCATTTGATGAAAATGGATTTCCGTTACGCAAATGGAAGTCCAATAATTCTGAACTTCTTTCCCAAATTGACCCTGCTCTATGTAGTGCCGAAGTGCACTCCAGAGTGCTAGGGTACGACTATAACTCTTCTACTGATCTTCTTTCTCTGTCTGTAAAAAGGTTGGACTCTTCGTGTGAACCACGAAGAAAAATTTTTTCTGAGGTAGCGTCTATTTATGACCCCTTGGGAATTTTGCTGCCCTTTTCTGTGCGAGGTAAGCTCATTTTGAGAAAATTGACGCCCTTGAGGCTAGGTTGGGATCAGGATGTTCCGGATGACTTATGTAATGAATGGCAGAAATATTGTCTGGAATTTTTGGAATTGAGGGATTACGAGTTTCCTAGGATGACTTTGGCTGAGACTAAAACTACCCAACTTGTTGTATTTTGTGATGCTAGTGCTAGCGCCTTTGGTACCTGTATTTATGGCGTCCAAGAGGATCGCAGCGCATTACTTTTCTCTAAAGTTAAAGTTTCGCCTTCTCGCCAGCGAACTCTTCCTTCTCTTGAGCTCTTGGCAGTGTTTCTTGCCTATCAGTGTCTTGTATCTCATCTGTGTGATGTTAATTTTCCACATAAAGTGGCTAATGTAACTATTCTTACTGATTCACAGGTCACCATAGCTTGGCTCTTGAGCGGTAAACCTCCTCGGAAAAATGTATTTGTAAGCAACAGACTAAAAGACAGAGAAGCCATGCGTGAAAAGCTAGAATGTAAGACTTTGGCTGCCTTCAGCTATGAGTATGTACCCACGATGTTTAACGTTGCAGTCATGCTGACACGGGGGATTAAGGTATCTAAGTTTCTAGAGTATAAATTGTTATGGTTAGAAGGTCCTTCTTGGATCAGAGAAAGTAGAGATAAGTGGCCTAAGGGTCACTTGGGATGCATTCCGCAGCAATTTGCTTCCGATACGTGTATCGCAGTTAATGTTGCTCACCCAGGTGAAGCTTCGATTGGGGAGCTTGAGCGCTTTTTCTACTACCCCAGACTATTAGGTGTGGTAGAGAAGGTATTTAGGGCTGTAGCATTCTGGAAGCGAACAGATCCGGGAGAGTCTAAACTGCGAGCGTTTCTTTACCTCATTTCCTCTATCCAAAGAAAGCATTTTGCCAGCGAGATAGAGGCCTTGGAAAGCAAGAATCCTCGTCCGCCTTTGCTTGTTAGATCTTTCAACTTGTTTCATGACTCTCATAATTTAATTAGATCTAGTAGCCGCATTGTCTTGGCAGAGGAATTAGATTACAACACTAGGAATGCTATTCTGTTGTCTAGTTCTTCTCATCTAACCTGTCTTCTGATCTTGCATACCCATAAAACTCTTAATCATCAGGGTGTTGAATCTACCGTGCAAAAGTTAAAACTGGACGGTTATTTGATACCTCACTGTAAGCGTACTGAGCGTGGCGTTCTATTCAAATGCATAGTATGCATGCGGGTGAACGCTAAGGCTTTCTCTTATCCTGACCCACCTGCTTTGCCAGACAGTCGGACTAATTTTGTGAGGCCTTTCGCTACCACAGGAATGGACTTTTCAGCTCATTTCTGGGTGTAAGATCCGTTTGGCCATAAACAAAAGGTGTATCATTTACTGTTTACGTGATTCCAAACTAGAGCAATTCATATAGAACTTCTTCCTTCCATGACGCTGGAGGAATTCTGTTTCGCCTTTATTCGCTTCACGAACGGAAAGGGTGTGCCTAACACCGTTCACTCAGATAATGCTAAAACTTTCGTAGCTGCTTCTGACCTTTTGGCAGAAGTTTTAACTTCTTCCTTGTATGAAGAACGTTTCCGCACTTTTAACATTAAATTCAAAACTATCCCAATCTATAGTCTACAATTTGGTGCGATCTGGGAACACTTGTTTAAATCCATCAAGGAAAGTTTGTACAAACTCTTTGGCCGTAGCATATACCCTTACTCTACCTTTTGTACTGCCATTTCTGATATCACTCTAAATCTTAATCGACGTCCTCTTTCCTACACAGAGACGGGGGACACTATTTTGCCTATCATGCCTATTCAATTCCTTCAACTTTACCCTACTTCTAACTCTTTAATCCTTTCCGATGAGGTCTCTGACTTGGAAACCGAGCACGATGAACGTTGAGAGCATCTGCTCTCCGCGCTTGAGAGGCGCGACGTCATGGTGGCCAAGTTTAGGGAGCTCTGGTACTCTCAGTACTTAATCACCCTAAGAGGTCCATATCCTCTTAAATCTTTACCTCTTAATAATAAATTCCTGTCTGTAGGTCAGGTTGTCTTATTAAGGCCTCCCATAAAACCTAGACCGTTTTGGACCTTAGTCCGTATCATCGCGCTGCTTCCTGGACGCGATGGCAAGGTCCGGTTGTTAGAATTATCAAGGCTGATAACTCAGAGTCTGCCCTTAAAATTTCCTTACTTTACCCCATGGAGTTAGCTGCTTCTGATACTGCTTCAGAAGAGGGGTGGGAAAGCGCAGAGGGAAGCTCGAGTGAGGAGTTGCATCCTTCTTTCGAGCCTCCCGGGAGTTCCTTTTCTCGTGAGGGTAGTTCCTTTTCTATTGAACACCTTAGAGATCAGCATTATTCTTCTGAATCAGACTCCTCGGAAACTTCCGAAGAACCTGAAATTGAGGCAGCTGCACGGCCTAGGCGACACGCAGCTCGCCAGCAACGTAGCAAGCTTGCCGACTTAATTAGGAGAGGTCACCTCTAATGTCCTTCCCTACTTTGTTGCTCTTAAAAATTATATGCGCATAAATGTAATTGGTGTTCTTTCTATGCTTCCTCTGGAAAGTAACATTAATGTATTAAAATGTTTGAACGTTAAATTTATGTAACGAAAATTTCTAATGAAAACTCCGTTTTTTTCTCTTGCCGGGATTGTGTCGAGATTCCAGCCATTGCTCGAACGCTGAGGTCCTTTGCGGACTTTATAAGGCACAAAAAGGCCTTCTGCAATAAAGGGCATAGCTGTGCTCCTTCTAATCAGCCTAAAATTAATAACGCTGATAATTCTACGACTAAGCGGAGCAATGACGGGGGTTCCTCACGTCTTCGGCGATAAATGTAAATTTAAATACTAAAACGTTCGTCTGATCTTCTTGTTCGAGTCCTAAGCCATCTCGACGGATTCGAGCAAGCTAAGGAGCGTGGCGACAGAAGGCTGCCACCTCAGATTGAAACCGGCCGTGAACGCGAGTGCACCTTCTTCTTGTGTGCTCCGCGGGACTCGGCATTCTGCCCTCGCTACCGGGGACTTTTGGGTCCTTGTCAGCCGGCTACAGTGAAGAGTGTTCGCCTGAACATTGTTTTCGAAGATCTTCAGGTGAGACTATCGCTAATGACGCTCCGCTTGTCCTTAATTATCTTAAATTTCAGCGTTACCGGCCCCACATGGATTCCCGGTAAATTTGTGTGTCGTAGGGCCCGTTAATGAGGGGAGTTGAGTCCACTAGTTAGGGTGGCTGCAATCCTCATTGAGTTTTGATGCTAGAACAAAATCAAAGACAGTTTTAGAATCCTTAGAACATTTCTAACCAAGTTACATTAGATTTTTTCCAAATTTGAAAACATATTATATAGCTCAAATTCGAAAATAAGTTATTTTTGATGTAATTCAAAATATCGCTTATCACAAAAAAGATTTCGAATTTCAAAATTTTGCATAGAACTTTGTTAGAAATCCTTCAAGGATTCTACAACTGTCTATGGTTGTGTTCTAGAATCAACACTCAGTGACGAGTTACGTTTTGAAATATTCATAAGAATGTACCAAAAAACTAGTTTTTCGTAAAAAAAATTAGGCCTAAACCGAAAAAGTAACAGGAGTAAAAGTTTCCTTTAAAAAAATACATATACTGGCCAATTTTCAAACGAATCGGAGGAAAAAAGTTGTAAATACGGATAATCCCCTTGATAAACCTTTAGCTCAAGACCTCGTACATTCCCCATGGGAGCGCTAAGAACAGAGAGAATTGATTTTTGTTATTGTTGTGAGGGAAAGTTAAAATTACCGCCCTTAACATTGTGGTAAAAATTATATGAATAAATGCTAAAATGCAGAAAAATTAAAAGAACATGACATCATTTCAGCACCTCTCTCCACAAAAAAGGTGTTTCATGAACAGGAAGGAAGTAGGCACCATTCGGTATGGAAATAAGAGAACAGGAAATCTATGCACGAGGTATGTTCCCATATATGATGTTTTGGATGCAGGCATCAAGGTACAAAGTTTGTGACAAATAATCTACCTTGAAAATGCAAATTTTCAAAGAACAGGATAGCAGTGGACCGAAAAAAGTCAGTATAAACTAAACGAAAAACTTCAAGGTTAGATTATTTGTAATACAAGTTTCCCTACCACAAAAAAGTTCAGTCAAAGGAAGTTAGAAGTCATTCAATATGGACTTGACAGAACGCGGAATGTATGCGCAAGATTTGTCCCCACTCTAGACTCCATGCACGTAATTAGTTTATTCGATTAGATTATCTGTTAGTTTAAGCCTCCCTAAAATACGCAGAACTTGAGCAGAAAGGGCATACAAACAGTAAAATGAAAAAAAATATTATAAAACAAGATCAAAGTTGGAGAAGAAAGTAGTAGGTGTGTCTCGCTTACCGGCAAGAAGCGACAACTTCCAGTTTTAACCTGGCACAGAACATAGTCTTTTCTGAAACGCTGCAACTAAGATTTGACAAGCCAGACAGTAATTAAAGAGTGCTCACCTGAAACTTCGAAGAATTTGTTCAGGGAACATTCTCCACTGGAAGCCGGCTGTCCGGGGTTCGGATTCCCAGAAGCAGGGCCGGTTGAGGTCGAAGCACGCAAGGCACACGTGCGTCCGACCGCGAAGTTTGACTCTCACTGAAGTTGCAACCCGCGAGAGCTGCGACTTCAACGATGATTCGAATCCGCAGCAGAGGCTTCGGATTGACTCGCAACAAACAAACGAACACTTTAGGGTTGTTCGATATTAATTTTTGCTGCCAGGAAGGTGAAGCCCTCCAACCATTGCCCGCTTGTCATATTTAATAAGCGTTTTATCTTTTCGGTCAGTTTAAGGTTAAATAACGACCTAGTCCCCGATTGTGCAAGATATTAATTAACTTGCAAGGGACTTAAAAAGGGAAGCAAGGCTGGAGTTGCGACACAATCCCGGCAAAATAAAATAACGGAGTTTTCATAGAAAATTCCGTGAAATACACACAAGTACATGCAAACGTCCTTCCAGCATAAACTGGAAAGGACTAATAATAAATTTTGCGCATTACATATAGTTAGAAAGGGGTTACAATTGCCCTTTCTTAATTAAATAAGTCAACTTACTACGCTGCTGACGCGCCGCTTGCCTTCTAGGGCGGTCAGCAGAAGTAGCTACGGGTTCTTCGGAAACGCCGAAGAATCCGTGTCAGAGGAAGAAGAAGTAAGAGGCTGACCTCCAGGGTGTTCAAAGGTAGAACTACCCCGTTGAGTTTCAAAACTCTCGGGAGGTTCGAAACGAGGGTATAATTCCTCGCCCGAACTACTCCCGTCTACGCTATCCCCCACCTCCTCTGGAGTAGGATCAGTGACAGCTAACACCAGTGGGTATAGTAGCGAGACTTTGATGGCGCTTTCAGAGTTATCAGCTCTAATAATTCGCACAACACGGACCTTGCCATCGCGACCAGGGAGCAAAGCGCTGATGCGAGCCAAGGCCCAAAATGGTCTGGGTCTAATGGGGTGTTTTACAAGTACCACTTGACCCACAGATAATAGTTTATTATTAAAAGGTAAAGATTTCAGAGGATATGGACCTCGCAAGGAAATTAAATATTGATTGTACCAGAGCTCCCGGAACTTGGCAACCATGACATCGCGTCTCTCCAAAAGCGAGAGCAAATACTCGCGACGTTCAACATCGTCGGTTTCCAAGTCCGTAAGCTCATCAGACAGAATTAAAGAATTAGATGTAGGATATAGTTGAAGGAATTGAATAGGCATTATAGGTAAGATCGTGTCCCCCATCTCAGTGTAAGAGATAGGACGCCGATTAAGGTTGAGAGAAATATCAGAAATGACAGTAAGGAAAGAAGAATAGGGATAAGTGCTGCGGCCAAAAAGTTTATACACGCAGTCCTTTATGGACTTAAACAGACGTTCCCAAATCGCCCCAAATTGAGGACTGTAGATTGGGATAGTTTTGAACTTGATATTAAAAGGGCGAAACCGCTCTTCATACAAAGAGGAAGTTAACACTTCCGATAGAAGATCGGGAGCAGCGGGGAAAGTTCTAGCATTATCAGAATATACAGTGCTAGGAATGCCCTTTTCGTTGGTAAAGCGAATAAAGGCGAAACAAAATTCTTCCAGAGTCATGGAAGGAAGAAGTTCGATATGGATAGCTCTAGTTTGGAAGCATGTGAACAATAGTAAATAAACCTTTTGTTTGTGACCAAAAGGGTCTAATACCCAAAAGTGGGCAGAGAAGTCCATGCCTGTTGTGGCAAAGGGCCTTACGAAATTAGTACGAGAGTCGGGTAAAGCAGGAGGATCAGGATATGAAAACGCTTTGGCGTTTAGCTTCTTGCACACCGTGCATTTAGCCAATACGCCGCGAACAGTACGCTTACAGCGCGGCACGACATAACCGTCCAGCTTAAGCTTTTGAACGGTGATATCGAGTCCTTGATGATTAAGAAGTTTATGAGTGTGCAAAATTAACAAATTGGTCAAATGAGAAGAACTAGACAGTAAAATGGGGTTTCGAGTGTTATAGTCTAATTCTTCAGCGTTTGCAATACGACTATTAGATCGAATGAGACCGTGCGAATCAAGAAAAAGATTGAAGGTTCTGACTAACAGAGGCGGCCGAGGACTTTTATTTTTTAAGGCCTCGAGCTCGCCTGCAAAGTATTTACTTTGCATAGAAGAAATAAGAAAAATGAAGGCTCGCAATTTTGCATTGCCCAAATCTGCACGTCGAAAAAAAGGGACAGCTTTAAATACTTTCTCCATCGTGCCTAGTAATTTGGGATAGGAGGAGAAGCGTTCAATCTCCAGAATAGGAGCTTCACACGGAGGAACAATATTAGCATTAATACATGCAGCTGAAACAAACTGATGCGGAATGCAACCCAGGTGTCCCTTGGGCCACTGGTCCTTACCTTCTCGGATCCAGGCAGGACCTTCCAACCACACTGTTTTACTCTCGAGAAACTTTGTTACTTTAATGCCTCGAGTTAATAAGTCTGCCATGTTGAACATGGTAGGAACATATTCATAATGGAAAGAAGCTGAAGTTTTACCTTCCAACGTCTGGCGCATGCTGTCTATATCTTTAATTCTATTACTAACAAACACGTTCTTTCGTGGAGGTTTACCACTCAATAACCAAGCCAGTGTAACCTGAGCATCGGTGAGAAAAGTTATATTAGAGACTTCATAAGGAAAGTTAACGTCACATATTAGAGATACAAGACACTGATAAGCAAGATACACAGCCAGAAGTTCAAGAGAAGGAAGCGTTCTTTGTCTAGGAGGCGAAACTTTAACTTTAGAGAAGATTAGCGAGCTGCGCTCCTTTTGGACGCCGTAAATACAGGCGCCAAAAGCGCTCGCACTAGCGTCACAAAAAATTACTAGGTCAATTTTCTTAGTTTCAACTAGATTCATCCTAGGGAACTCGAATTCATGCAACTCAGAAAACTCCTGACAATAGTTACGCCATTCTTTGCATATATCATCTGGAACGTCTTGATCCCAGCCTAGTCTCAACGGTGTCAACTTACGCAAAATGAGTTTAACTCTTACAGAAAATGGTTGTAGAATCCCTAAAGGGTCATACAAAGAAGCAATTTCCGACAGCATACTCCTACGAGTTTTACAGGAAGGATTCAAACTTTTTACAGATATGGAAAGAGAATCAGAAGAAGAATTAAAGTTATAACCCAGCACTCTGGAGTGCACACTGGCGCTACAAAGAGCAGGGTCAATCTGAGACAAAAGATCAGAGCTATTTGACTGCCACTGGCGCAAAGGAAAGCCGCTCTCTTTAAATGCTTTGTTAGCGCGTTGAAAAGTGTCAAGCGCAAGCTCGGAACTATTGGTGGTAAAAATTAGGTTGTCCACGTATAGCTTGTTTGCCATTACGTCCCTAATCACCAAATCACTCAGGGTTTTAGCATGAAGTTTAAGAAGAAAATTGAGAATGTATGGGGATGCGACAAAACCGAATAATAAAGTTGTATATCGGAAAAATTGAAATTCACCGTCTTTAAAGAGAACAAAACTAAATTGATTACGGTCAAATGTCCTGGCTAACTTCACCTGAAGGAACGCCTTAAAAATATCAGCAAGCACAACAATGGAGTTGGACCGAAAGTACACTAAAAGACCCAGCAAATCGTTCATGAGATCAGGACCTACATATGAGGCCTCATTCAGACTAGGCAATTTGCCTAGCTTTAACGAACAATTGAAAACGGGGCGTATCTTGGAAGTAGTAACGTGTTCTCGCACGACAGGCCGGTGCGGAATCCACTTGTGCTCACGCACATCTAATGTTTCGAGTGTTAGAGGCTCAATTATACCAAGCTCGAGTTGTTCAAGAAAAACATCGTTATACTGTTGCTCTATCCCCCTACGAGAATTAGAATCAGCAACCTTCCGAGCGAGGTGCCTAGCAAGCCCCAAACCATTAGGAACTTTCGCTAACAAATTGCGATTCCAGGGCAAATTGACATAGTAACTGCCTTCGGCATAAACTACGCTACTTTTAAAATCTTCCAGCTCCTTATCATACTCTGTTTCCTTAGCAGGTACCCCTATTAATTCCAAGTCTAACAGCCTGTCTAGACCAGCCTGCACATCACACTCAGCACCATCCAACGCTGAAGAACACACCTTGGGAGGTTCAAAAAAGGCCTCCAACACACCACGATAACGATTTGCTTCGAATTTACTTTTTTTGGTTTTCTTTTTACGTTTATTTGCAACAGCAACAGAGGAAGAAACTTCAGACGGAACAGCCGAAGAGGAAGAAATTTTAGTCGGAACAGAAGGGGAAGAAATTTTAGACTGAACAGCAGAAGAGGAAGAAATTTTACTAGGAACAACAGAAGAAGTTGAGCCACTGTCTCGTTTTTTAGCGGCAGAAGCCACGACGGGAAACAAAGAAGACTTATAACATTTTAGTTCCCCAAAGGGTAAGAAACCGTTAGCTACGCGCATAACTTTATAGTCTGCAACGTGTTGCAACTCAAGCACACGAAAAGCTTGAAGAGCATCGACACCTAAAATGCCGTTAATTTGAATATTATCATGAACAACTTCAGGAAAGGAAGTAGAAAGAGGTAGCTTAGTTTTAAGAAGCTCGAGTTTAGATTGCAAACCCTTCATCCCCATCTGCAGGTTCAAATTCTGCATGGCGAAGACATCAAGCTCATGCTTCTCACTGTCAGGAAGCACGAGCTCGACGTTAATTTGCTTGCCCCTTAACGGGACAGAGGCACCTACCGTATTAACAGTAAGTTCTTGCAAATCAGCGGTAGAAAAGAAAGGACTAACCGTAGCCAGGTCAATCAACGTCTGTTGACTCCCGGTGTCTATAACAAAATTTACACGTTTAGATTGATTGTTAAACTTAGTGAAAAGAGCTATAACAGGGCACATTCGAAAACGTGCCTTTAAGCGTCAGGAAGTTGTGGCGGCAGAGGAGGAAAAACTTACGAATTTTGGACATAACGGACTAACATGGGTATTAGCCTTGCACAACGAACAACTAAAAGGTAAGCCTCTGACTTTTGCAGGGCAAGCCTTAGCTAAGTGGTTTTGACTAAGACACACTGAGCATAATTGTAACTCGCCTACTTGTTTCACGCGTTTTGCGTGAGTATCAAATTTACGGCAAGAAAAGGACGTGTGACCCGTCTGATTGCAAAACCGGCACACTTTAACACTAGGAAGTTTAGAGGGCTCAGGAGAGGATTTAGTTTTAATTTCCGCTCGGGTTTTTTCCTCCACCCTATCATTGCGAAGGGAGAGAAATTTCCTAGGTTTTGATTTAGTTTCTAAAAGAGACAGCACATGATGTGCGTTTTCAAACATCTCTAGCGAGAAGAAACTAGCTTTGCAATAGCGAAGAAGTTCCAATAAGAAAAAGTCAGGCAGTTTGGTTTTGATTAAGGCAGAAAACAAAAGATTGCCCGACTTCTCGCTACAGAAATCAACACCTAGCTTAGAGAGCTCAAGCAGACGAAACTTAACTTTAGAAAGAAAAGCCCCTATCTCTACTAAGCTTAGGACACTGGGACAGTTAATTAATTCGTCAAGAGCGAGAGAAATGAGTTTGTCAGCATTTAAGAAATCTTGCTTGAGCAAAACCCAAGCAGCTCGGAAACTATTCTCCTCATTAGGAAGTCCCTCAACAAGACTAAGAGCTCTTCCCTGTAATTGATTTTTTAAGAATATAAATTTCTGCCCCTCGCTCATATTCGGATAAGCTTGAAGAGCATTTAGAAAAGACTCCTGAAAATGAAGAAAAGAAAAAGGACAGTTTTCATTATCGCTAAACTTTCTCAAAGTTAGCTGTGGAGCTCTAAAAATATTCAACGGCGCATCCGAAACAGAAACCTTACTAGCCTCAGAAGGAGGCTCGGTATCATTTGAGTTTGATACCGGTGCCGAGGAAACAGAATTTTTTAATTCAGCTATTAATTCAACAATTTGTATTTCGTATTCCGCGCGTTTAACAAGTTCCTCGTCCGATACTTCTTCAAGATCGGAAGGTAGAATAGAGGACAGAAGTCGAAAATCCTTTAGAAGGCCACTTAACTGAGGAATAGCCTCCTTTAGGAGGGAAGGCGCACATCCGGGAGAGAGAACTCTCTTGCGCAACGCGGTTATACTACACTTTACTCCCCGCATTTTTAAGCTAAGGGCTGAGGCATTATATTTTTCGGTCATGATGGTAAAAAAAGGTAATAAGTAGTAGTCAATAGGCTTATTCGAATAACTTTCAACTAATTATAAAAGTCTGCACTTCACAAGTGGACAGGTTACATTCTCATATTAAATATGGAAAAAATACTAATGACACATAGAAGAATACAGAAAACGTTACGTCCCCCCCCAATTAATTTTTTTTCACGTTTAGAACGTTTACACACTTAGAATTTCACAAAAATTTTTAAATTTTTGCTTCAATATTATTTATTTTTTTTACACTTACATACTAACACAAAAATTCAACGAGAAAATTGTTCATGTAAGGTAAACTAAATACTAGCACCTAAAACACAAGGAGCTAGCAACACGAAAAATGTACCTTACACAAAAATACACCTTAATCTATTGAGATGAGAGACATACCGGCGCTGGGCCCGGACAGCACGGTAGCAGCGTAATTTTCCAAATTACGGAAAATTATTATAACCTTTTTTTTTATTATTTTATTTTAGTTTTATAATGAAGAACAATTTGTTCGAAAAATAAGAAAAATAAATTTGTGAAGAAAAAAAGGTTATAGCCACCAGGATTTTCCCTGACGCACTCTAGCCAAGCCTTTACTAAGCAGCCGGCGAACTAACCATGTTGGCCAGAACTGCTTCTTAGCAGCTTTTAAAAATAAGAACAATTTTTTTTGACTCTTCAAATGAATGGAATGAAGAAATTCTTCGTTTGAAAGAATTTTGAATATAATTGAATCAAAACTCTTCGAATAAAAGTTCGAAGATAATGGATCAAATTCCTCGAATAAAAGAATTCGAAGATAATGAATAAAATTCTTCGAATAAAAGAATTCGAAGATAATGAACAAATTCTTCGAATAAAAGAACTATGTCTCGCTTACCGGCAAGAAGCGACAACTTCCAGTTTTACCTGGCACAGAACATAGTCTTTTCTGAAACGCTGCAACTAAGATTTGACAAGCCAGACAATAATTAAAGAGTGCTCACCTGAAACTTCGAAGAATTTGTTCAGGGAACATTCTCCACTGGAAGCCGGCTGTCCGGGGTTCGGATTCCCAGAAGCAGGGCCGGTTGAGGTCAAAGCACGCAAGGCACACGTGCGTCCGACCGCGAAGTTTGACTCTCACTGAAGTTGCAACCCGCGAGAGCTGCGACTTCAACGACGATTCGAATCCGCAGCAGAGGCTTCGGATTGACTCGCAACAAACAAACGAACACTTTAGGGTTGTTCGATATTAATTTTTGCTGCCAGGAAGGTGAAGCACTCCAACCATTGCCCGCTTGTCATATTTAATAAGCGTTTTATCTTTTCGGTCAGTTTAAGGTTAAATAACGACCTAGTCCCCGATTGTGCAAGATATTAATTAACTTGCAAGGGACTTAAAAAGGGAAGCAAGGCTGGAGTTGCGACAGGTGCTGAAAAACAGCACAGCAGTGAACGGAAAAAATATGTTCCTTAACATAACAAAAACGTTTCATTTCAACAAAAGAAAAGCCTGCGCAACTCTCATGTCGGGCCCTCACATATTCTCCCTAGGAGTGCTAATTCTCATAAATACAATGATTGTATCCCCCAGAAGGGAAGGAAGTGAATATCCGTTTTAATTTTGTTCATTCTATTCTGTGTTTCCCTAAAAGGGCTATCGCATTCAATATCGTTCACGAGTTACGTCACAATATTTTCGTGTTATAAAATTATAAATAGTTCTATTGCAAGTTAAATACAGATGAGGACAGCAGTGAATCGAGAGATGATCTGCAACGGAATCATAAACGCCTTCTTATTTTAACCAATTGATGACTTATGTAAGCTAGTCGCGGGACTTTTCATCTCCTCACATAGAACACCAAGTTTTTATTATAAATACTGACTAGTTTTACAGATTAGATTATGACAAAGATTCAGCCACGTTTACCACAACAAAGCTGTTCAAAGAGAGCACTATCGCGGGACTTTTCATCTCCTCACATAGAACACCAAGTTGTACAGAAATTTACGCTATTTGGAATTAGAAATAAATTTAGGACGAATGTGGGCTCAACATGAGAATCTTTCGTGACTTTTCTTTTGTTTTAAAAAATTACTCAATTTCATCAAGTCATAGGGGTATTCTTTTGCTAGCATCTAAGGCCCAAAGAGCAGTCCTGGCTACTCCAACTGGCCCCGAAAGAATAAGAACGTTAAAAAAATCCAGAGATGCTTCACGCATAAGCATCAGTCTGTCACCAACAAATGACAGCATCAATGCTAATTAATGCCATACAGCTGGCTTTTGCGGTGTACCACGTTCGTAATTCTCGCCGTGACTTGTGACAGCATGTGTTCGTCAATGAAGCTGATCAACGTGAAGATGGTCTGCTAAAAAAGCGGCTGGCTAGCGGAGAGATGGGGGCAGGACGGTGACAATTCGGGGGAGCGGTCGTTTCCCGCAAGCGACGAAGACCTGACACAGGACTACCTTCCCGTCACTACAGAGACCCAAGGACCGGATTACTGTTATGGTGGGCTGCAGTGATTGATAGCGCAGTCAACCTGTTCAGTAATTCTTAACTACATAATAATGTAGAAGGTCCATCACTCTGGCCCAATAAAGAAATGAGAAGATCACGAAGGGTTCTCGCCCTCTAGAGCACGCTATGAGCGATGTAGGCTACTTAGCCATCCTATATGCTACTTAGCCATCCTATATGCTACTTAGCCATCCTATATGCTACTTAGCCATCCTATGTTACTTAGCCGTCCTATATGATACTTAGCCATCCTGTATGCTACTTAGCCATGCTATTTAGCCATACTACTTATCCATGTTATTTAGCCATGCTTCTTAGCCATGCTATTTAGCCATGCAATTTAGCCATGCTATTTAGCCATGCTATTTCTTAAATGCTATTAAGCCATGTTATTTCCTAAATGCTATTTAGCCATGCTATTTTCTAAATGCTATTTAGCCACGCTATTTCCTAAATGCTATTTAGCCATGCTATTTAGCCCTGCTATTTAGCCATGCTATTTAGACATGCTATTTAGCCATGCTATCTCCTAAGTGCTATTTAGCCATGCTATCTCCTAAGTGCTATTTAGCCATGCTATTTAGCCATGCTATCTCCTAAATTCAATTTAGCCATGCTATCTCCAAAATGCTATTTAGCCATGCTATCTCCTAAATGCTATTTAGCCATGCTATCTCCTAAATGCTATTTAGCCATGCTATCTCCTAAATGCCATTTAGCCATGCTATTTCCTAAATGCTATTTAGCCATGCTATTTAGCCATGCTATTTAGCCATGCTATTTAGCCATGCTATTTAGCCATGCTATTTAGCCATGCTATTTAGCCATGCTTTCTCCTAAATGCTATTTAGCCATGCTATCTCCTAAATGCTATTTAGCCATGCTATCTCCTAAATGCTATTTAGCCATGCTATCTCCTAAATGTTATCTAGCCATGCTGTTTCCTAAATGCTGTTGAGCCATGCTATCTCCTAAATGCGATTTAGCCATGCTATTTAGCCATGCTATCTCCTAAATGCTATTTAGCCATGCTATCTCCTAAATGCTATTTAGCCATGCTATTTCCTAAATGCTATTTAGCCATGCTATTTAGCCATGCTATTGTGCGCCAAGCGCCATCCATGCCCCTCTTCCCCCGTGCACCTCAGAGGTCTTATAAGCGGTGAGCTCTTTAGGGCCCGCGCATTTGGTTCGCATCTCCACCTGTACTACATCGTCACCAATAAACGTCGCACGTAACCAGCGTGATCTCTAACCTCTGTCTCAAAGTTTCCTAAATTACCTCCTGAATTTCCTCCTGAATTCCCTACATAACCAGAACTACCGCTATCTGAATTAACCATGTTGCACTCTAAGGAACCGCTACTTCGATCTCCTACATAACTGTTTAACTCTCTACCTCTAATTCGGGGACTCCTTAGCCAAGGTCTAGGAACAATCCTCCTCATTCCTGGTCGATAACTCCTCCGGTAACCTCCTACACTATATGAATATGACTATTTACCAGTCATATTCATATCAGCTGTCAACTGTTGCCAGACAAAGCCACAGGAAATAAAGCCAACAAAGCGCTCACGGCCTTGCTTGAGTTCAATGCCTTGTGCAGCCTGTGCTGAGCACAGCTCTCGGCCTTGCGCCGGCGTACAAAAAAACATCTGCCTCTGCATCAAGCAAAAAAAAAACATCACACTCACTCGTGTGCGCTGCAGTGCAGCTGCACTGGTAACTTTACTCGATACTCTTTACCAGTGATACTTGATACTCGATACTCGTTACTCTTTAACTTATTACCAGACCACCACGTGTGGTTAATTAACGAGCATCTATCGCCTCTCATTATTATTCGCCAGCACAATGACAACCGCAATCTACAATGCTTAACTCTGACCGTCATGGTATCAATGGTATTATTTCCACCACATGAAATTATGAACTAAAATCAGAGTCCCAATGAAAATCAACGGTAACAGCTTCTGCAAAAGCTTATTCACTTAATTGTCTGCGCGAATTACTCAACAGTATCACTCGACCTCGCTGGTAAATTTACCTGGTAACTTTAAACCATTTTACCAGATATATCCACAGACTTGTCGGTATCTTTACCAAGCGCTGCAACGCTTTATTTATTCTCTCACGGACATTCACTCTGCCGCGGTATCTTCTCTTTTTGCTCTATTTTTCTCACATATTTCTCACATATTTCTTCTTTCGTACTCAGAGCAATAACATCAGGAATGTATCATCTGAACATTCATTATTACTTACTTCACTTGAAAGAGTATCTTCCAACTTTAATATATTTTTAATTCTCGAAATCACATTGCATTTCTCAGTACATATTTCATCACTATTACATCATTTCAATGCATTGTACTACTTTTACATCATCTTTTAACTAATTCCTGTCATCTTAATACAGCGAATTGTTCTTTCAATAATTGATCCTTTGATCAGTAGTACTTCCTCGAAATCAAAATGCAATGATTCTCTTGCAAACAATTTTCCTCTTACCCTCTAACTGCTTGAACGTTGAGTTTTACAAAGGTCTTCAGCATTACCTTTGGGCAAATTGGAAACGCACCTCCCCCTGCAACATCTCACCAGATGCAACCAGCAAAAAACTCAAATATGATCTTTAAAAATGACACAATAAATGTCCAAAAAATAGTCACCCCAAAAATGACCTTTCTGCCCGCAAACAAACAGGGATACTTTTAAAGAGCATTTTGCAACTGACCGCCTCGCTCAAATTACAGGGAGCATTACATGACCTAACTGTTGCACTGGCTACAGGAGGCATTTAAGGATACTTACGTCTCTTTCGCCAACATCTCATCGCTAGAAAAATATTCGTGGCAGTCATTGTACTCACTACAGGCGCGTTGGTTACTGGAATTTCAAGCATAGTTACGTTGCTAGTTCGATTTCTAGGTATTACACAAATCCCCAAAAACACAATTTTTACAACAGTTACTAAATCAATACAAATTTAGTTAATTCACTAATAACAACACTCCAAGAAAATAGCGCCACTCACTTTAAAAAACAGCTCTCATAGCATCTTAAAAACAGCTCATGTCTAGGGGTCATTGAACACACTGCTTGCACTCTGCAAATGCAAAAAAACAGCCTGGCAAAAACTCTACTTCTGCTGACGAGCGCTTTTACGCGGCTCGGCCGATGAATGTATGAAGGGAGGCGCACTGCACGCTGTCTGCCTCACGCTCAATAAATATCTAGGCTACAACGGAACTGTAACAATTATAAATATTTATTGTTGCTGCGTTACTTATCTTAAATTGTAGTTTTAGTTGTCGTTGTTGTCGAACGATGTCGCGGTCTCTGCAGTCGTTGGAAGCGATGCACCGTTACTGCTTCGTCCGTAGCACGAAAATAACGCAGCTGTAGTCGGTTGACACACCTCGTAGATGTAGTTTAAGATCTGTAGCCGCCCTCTCGCAGATCTCTGAAGCTCTCTGTAGACGCTGTCCTTATTCTCGATTTCTTGTTGCTCTGACTGTCTCTTCAGATTCTTCTTAGAAGTTATAATTCTTGTCGTCACCAGACGATCTTCTCGGTAGTTCTCTTAATTTCTCTGTAGTTATCAGTAATCTCCTCCGCCGTGTTGATTTGCTGAAGTCACTGGATCTTCTTCTCAAACTTCTGTACTTCTCAAACTTCTGTACGTCGAATACTATATCTACTTGCCTTCCCAAATATATCTTCACGAATTCGTGGGTCCGTCAACTCTCTGGCCACCAAATATACAGGCAGACAGAGGTTAGAGATCACAATGGAGAAGAGCAGCGTTTACTGGTAGGATGCTGTACAGGTGGGGACGCGAACCAAATGCGCGGGCCCTAAAGAGCTCACCGCTTATGAGCTCACCGCTCATTCCTAACTTGCTCTCCCTGCCGACAACATCTATCTGACAATAAATCTCACCCAAGCCTACCACCGGAGTTTCCATCTACCTGCGTAGGTCGCATATTTTGGTGACCGACGTATGTGGCGAACAGAACTCACATTCGCATAAGTGTTCAGTGGATAGCAAGTGTCCAATTACTGGCAATTTTGAACAGTATTAAATCCTGATGTGTACCGGCGGAACCAATCAACTCTGGCAACCGCAAGAAACTACAATCGTGTTCGGAATAAGTGTACCGAAAAGAGTATTACAAGAAGCATACGCCCAAATTAGCATTTTTCTACACCACGATTTACCGTTACGTACACGTATTTTGGTATATGAAGCCGGAGACGATATCGAATTGGTCTTCGAAGTAAAAATTGCCGCATTTCCAGCAAATATCGAGTGAAGAAAAACTTTCTACATCTGCAAGTGATACATCAGTGGAGTGACCAAGAACAATTTAATTGTGTTGAGATAAAATACTACGATTGCATCAGTAAACAGTACCAGGGTAAATTGTGTCAAAAACAGTACGAGTGTAAATTGCATCATTAACTGTAGCAGTGAAGTGACACGTACTTTCATTTTAAAAGTGTAAATTCTTCAACGTGGTACACAGTATCAACGCAGTACCATCTTGCTGTACCAGCCGACGTCCACAGCCGCACCCCAACCCATAATTGCCTGCAAACGACGTGAGCAGCTGTTGTCATCTTTGTTCTCAGATAAGTCTTTCTGAAAAAGAATTCTTTTTCTGTTGCTAGATGCAAGTGAGCTCGGTCTCAAGCAAGCTTATTTTTTGTAGCACTTCCTGCCGCGGTTTTTTTTTGCCGTGTCCATTTCCCGTGTAGATCTGCAATCTGTAGCCTCAGTCTCAGTCTGTGCATTGTGAGAGCCACATCCGTGTTCTCCGAATCTGGAATTAGCTGGTTGACAACTGTTTACCTTCAATTATCGTCGTAAGTTTCAGATTTTTTTATAATAGAATAGGAGTGTTAGTGGAAGTGTCTGAAACACTTTGATGTTAATTTTTGAAGTCTTAAATTGAAAGAAATTCATGTTTTTGCTGTAAGGCAGAAATATTTTTTTTCTAACGCCTTCGTCGAGGCTTTGACTTGAGCTGCAAAAGTCAAGTGCACGCCGCACAATATTGTTGACCTGTCACCAAGACTAAATTTGATTGTGGTGTTTAAAAAGTTAAATTCTTCGGAAGCTATTAATAGTGACGTTAGTTTCTAATTGCATTGAGATTATTGGTGGTGTGTTTTATTATTTCTTTGCTACTATTTTGTGATTATTGATTCAGGTGGAATTATTAATTTCGCTGTGTATTGATGGAAGTTAGGCAAAATATTTTTATTTTTGTTCCGAAGGGATGCATTAATTTTGGATTGATCTTTGATTAATATTGAATTTTGACGTTTTATTAAGAATAGGGAGATTTTTGAATTGATTGAGGAAATAGGAGTAATTGATGTCTGATTACTTTGATAGTGATGAGGAAGTAGTTCGAACAGAGGCTACGGTAACTAAATTCGGTCGTATTTCTAAACCTAGAGTAACTAGTGTGACCCAAGTGCCGACCATGACGACCCCAACCACAGCAGGGCCTAGTTCTAGTGTTCCTAGCAATGTTAACACGACACAGCTTGCACGTGATATTGCTGCAAATATAATTGTACCTCCTGTCGGAACGATAATGACGAACGCAGAGCTCCCTATCTTCAGGGGAAGAAGACGAGTCCATGATGGAGAGTTCCTAGAAAATAAGAGTTTTCATACTCATATACAGAATCTCAAGGCATACATGTCCTTGTTGCCGGATGCCACTAGTGACGAGCGTCGTAAGGAATTTTCGGTACGCTCGGCTAACAAGAACGTAGGAGATTTCAATAGCGTAGTTACGAAACTAGTTAACGCTGATTTAAATTACTCTTTTGATCAGGTAGTTCAGATCCTTGAGGACATTTACGTTTCACGTGGAGAGAAGAGTATCCATGCATTGGCTTGCGACCTAAACGAGTTGCAATTAGTTAAAAATAATGCACTAGCTGCTCAGATCGTCAATGCTTTTTCGAAAATAAGGAAGCTAACCGAGAGTATTCTTAATTCAAACTCGCTAGGGTGGCAGCGCCACGCGTATTTTCAGAATTGCACGAATCAGGCTGAGTTAAAAAAATTCGTGGGCGACAGCATGTCGCACAGTCTGGCTTTATCAACTTTAGGTCCGCTTTTTGATGAGTCGTTCGCTAGAAAAATTTTTGAAACACAATTTTCCACTGCAGAGGAGTTGTTAGCTAGGTTAATTTCAGCTGTGCGCAGCCAGTCCGAGACAAAAAAGATCCTTGCGCAGAAAGTTCCGGTCAGACACGAAAGTGAAGTTTACGTAGGTGAGGTAAACAGTGAATTGGAAGAAGTTTTTGAAGAGCCAGATCACAATGAAGTGTTCTACGGTAGTGTAGGAGGTTACCGGAGGAGTTATCGACCAGGAATGAGGAGGATTGTTCCTAGACCTTGGCTAAGGAATCCCCGAATTAGAGGTAGAGAGTTAAACAGTTATGTAGGAGATCGAAGTAGCGGTTCCTTAGAGTGCAACATGGTTAAATCAGATAGCGGTAGTTCTGGTTATGTAGGGAATTCAGGAGGAAATTCAGGAGGTAATTTAGAAAACTTTGAGACAGAGGTTAGAGATCACGCTGGTTACGCTGGTTTAGCCATGCTATCTCCTAAATGCTATTTAGCCATGCTATCTCATAAATGCTATTTAGCCAGGCTATTTCCGAGCTATCTGGGAGCTATCTACTTCCGAAGTTGTATTAGGGAAAGCGTACTATTTGCTCTTGGTGTTCTTTCGTAAACTTTTATTTTACCGCACCGAACAAACCTAACTCAAGTATTTGTTCACAGCCCGTGATCTTCCTCCTTGTGAACGCCCATGGGCTAGTCGTTGAGCCGCGCTGCCGACGTCACTCCGTCGGTTGCCTCTGCGTTGCGGGGATATTTTGCTGGGGCTCTGGCTATTAAATTACTCTTAAACTGTCTGCCAAGAATGTATTGACGACTTTCAGTATACGTCCAGAGTGTTCAGCATTTCTTTCCCTGACCCCATGGTAGTTTTCCCCCATGGTAGGCTTTTTATTATAAATACTTACAAGTTCTACTGTTATAGTTTACTATAACTGACCATCACCGTGTTCAAATAAACGTTAAAGAAAGGGTTGTTCGGCCAAACAACCATCTTCTAAAAGATCCGTCATTGAATAATATGTTCTCGTCAGTAAGCACAGCATTTCTGAACTCAACAATCCACGCTTCTGAACTCAACAATCTACGCTTCGAGCCAAGCTTCACCAACCGCCAAGCATCATTTGAAACCAACCAGCGAACCTCGTCCCCTCTGCGAACCCCACCATTGGACTTCGTACCCTCTGATCTGCGACCGACACGTGTACAAGAGATCATTTCCTAATACCTCCATATTTCTTTGTATTTCAACTCCTTCCTTAGAGACCTAAAATCTTGTTCATTCTACATAAATTACTTGTTTATTAATTATAAAACCTAATCCATTATTTTTATCTCAAAAGTACTTGCTATTTCCTATGATATATTAACGTAAAGCTTTGGGATAGGGAACGTGGTTGTTCGTACTCGTGACGGCGTCGCGCAGGCTTCTTATGGCGAGTGTGCACAAGCGGCATTAGAGACGGCGCTGTCAATAGATCAAGACGTGTGACCCCCACTCTTGCCCTTGCGGGTAAAGTGGGGAGATGGTCAGCTTAAGTTGTGTTTGGCTTATCAACCGCCAGTCAGAAGTAATCCAGCTAAGTATATGCCCAATGTGTTCATCCATAGTCTCACTTGTGTCCAGGAAGCTTCATGTGTAGGATAATTTCGTTCGATATAAGACGATCTTTGTTTCTCTACTAAATGATACCGCGTCGAGGCTTCACCTCATATAAGATGTGTTTATCATACTTATCAATGTATTAATGATTTATGTTTATCAATTGATCAAGTATAAAGGCTTCAATTGCTTATTTTAACGTCATAATGTGAATTCTTGTAATTGCGTCTCCTGACAGATTAGAGTAGTTTCTGAGATTTGATAGCATTATAATCATTTAGATTCTTGAATACGCTATGTACATTATGTGCCATTCTACTTTCCGATTATATCATCCATTGCTATTTGAAAGACGTCATCATTATAATATAAATTTACGTTGCAACGGTTTCGTCATTTACCTTAATAAGGCCCTAATAGATTTGATAACTATATTATCATTAATTTGAAAAGACATTGAAAAGTCTCAGTCTATTTCGACCCTTATAATAAATAAAATAGAATAATTGAGACCTTCTGTCTCGACCATCAATCTTAAGAAAATGAAAGTGAAGAGAAAATGACGATAAATAATGCAAGGAAAGAACTGCCTCTTGGAAATTGACCAACGAATAATGTGGCATCGATAAGAAAAAAAATAGGGAACTACGACAAATGGAGGCAGCGGTGATGGATCTTTCATCTCCGTAAGAGACCGCTCGAAATACTCGTCACGTTACCAAAAATAACAAAAACCATTTCAAATTATACCAAATCTGCCTCAAATATTTCATAAAAATCTTGCATTTGATCGGCCAGACGCCAATTCAACTAGTATTGGATGATTGTTCATAACACTCAATATTGTATCAAGGTGTTAAGTAATCTATGTCATTGTATCCCGCTTACGTTTAAATTGTTTATATTTTATTTGCCCATTTACTAATATTCTGCCATTTTATTTCTATTGTGAACCTATTTACATTTCATTTTATTGTGTTTGTTTACTATAAAATTATTCACATGTCTAATCATGCTTTCTGTTTGATTTATTAATTTCTCTCAATAATCATGCTTCAGGTTAGCCATTTCTAATCATGTTTTTTAATCCCAATTAATAACATTTCTGAATTCCATATTTCATTATGTCATTTTGTGTTGATTGTTCGTGTATTGAAATACCCAATATATGAAACAGTTATTTGCCAATGATTTTATAAATTAAAATCAAATCAAGCGTCATTCGAATGATTATTGCACAGTTTTTGTATTTGAATAATTAATTTGAGTTGGATGCTGTGGTAATTCATCTATCCACCGTGAAACTTTCAGCGCCATTTTCTTTTCGGCAAAGGAAGGCGTGGGCGACCGCACCGCACCGCACTCTTGGTAGCACTGGCCTGAGTTCAAAATTTCGAAACTTACGTGGAACATTCAAACTGTGTTGTCATCTTAGCTTCTCATTTGGAATCTTAAAATTCAAAAACTAAACTTGAAAAATTAACATCATTGGAATTTAATTGAAAAATCTCCTAAACATTTATTTTATAATTGAAAACTTTCAATTAAACTGCTTATTAAAAATTTTCTTTATATTCGTATACGTCAACGGAGGCTCATTTAAAAGAAATTTCATTCAGTAAGATATTTTCTAAAGACTAGCAATGTTACATGCATTACGTGCACTCGTAAATTGATGATACAAAAAACACATAATAATCAGATCCAAATATTATAATCTTTTGATAAATTTATTCTCGTGTCCATTTCTAAATTTCAATGCTATATTTCATCATGTGAATTAACCATTTTAAGAAGATTTTTGTGCGTGTATGTTCCCTTGTGAGATGTATGGCATGGAAAAATCTGAGGTCTAGCTGCGATATGTGGTGTAGGAGCCGCCTAGCCTGCGCGTTGTTTACAAACGTCTCTCGATCGAATGCCTGGTCTCTCTCTCGACTTCTTATCGACATTCTTGCCTCCAAACTACACTGCCGTACCACCGCACTACCACATGCCCACACGGCTGACTGACTCTATTCCAACATTGTAACAACATGGCAGCATTTGATATTCAAATAGGATGCTCAATATTTAGGATATTTTAGCGTGATGTTTGAATGTATTTTGCGAGATAACGTGATAATGAATTTTATTTGTTATTCCAACTTACTTATACTTCATTGTCGACAAATTACTAATTACGACCACGAATTAATTGTTGAGATGTAATTCATTCATGTCTGGATTATTGTTTCTTTGTAAAGAAAAATGTCGCTTAAATTGTGAATTAATTAATAATCTTTCAGTGCTAGCAAATTGATATTTCATAACTAAGAATATAAAAATAACTATAAATATAAATGAATTCGATTCTAATCCGAGAGACGTACAGCTCATTCATTTTGAAATTCAATATTAATGTGTAATTAGAAAATATTGTGTTCTCTCTTTCTGCGAATCATTATCACCATTGTGTTATCACATGTCGAATAAGAATAGAAATAGGTTAGCGTATGTCCTGTCTGTAAACATGAAGTTACTGGACTGAGTGTGGATGCATGATTGTGGACGCCTGCGGGGGAAAAGGAGTGAAAATTTTGAATTTATAAAAATCAGCAAATAACCGTCATCGAACTTTCAGTCATATGCTGCTGAGGACGTGAGAATCGACTACAGTCTTCACAAGAACAACGCTGCACAGAGGGCCTCTGCTTGTGCAGAGCGACCGCACAACTTCACGCTTCGCATGTACATCTGTGTGCGTGACTGGACGTACATCACAGCCCGGGCAACAGATGCGGTGAGCGTCAGGCATACGAGGCAGCAGCAGCAGCAGCAACAGCGAGCGTCACAGCTGGGACAACCGCTAGGGATAACACGCCAGCGCCTGCGCACACTCGCTTCACATACGCGTCTATGTGCGTGCAATGCGTACACCTTGGACGTGATCTTGACGTGACGGCTGCGACATGGATGCACTCTGCGACGTACATGTGCGGAGCACAATACAGGCACGATGCAGAGGTACGTCAGCGAGCACCGCAGCTGGAACTCTCGCGTACAACAATACCTCATTCAGAGACTTGCCCTGCCTCCGTAGTAACGCGAGGTAACCAGACACGCTTGCGTCTGCTCTCCTAACACACTTGGCGCGCAAGGAACAGCTGGTTGGCGCACGACTTGATGCAATCCCGTGCCAGGCAATCACCGACGACGGAGGATACGACGGAGAAGAAAACAGAGCGACGATGTGCTGCATTTAATGGCGAGACGACCGATGATACGGCAGCGTTTTCATCATCACTGATGATGCAAAAGATGACGATATCCAGCATTAAAGGAAGACGTCCACCTTCTATCTATAATCCCGTGGAGTTCTTTAACTCGGAGTATTCTTCTGCAAGAGAAATGAAGATCAGAAGCACCCTTTGTCTTTACGCGACTATAGGGCAAAAAAGGATTTATTCCATGAAATTCTTTAACTTCACGACTGCTGCATGTGGTAGTCACGACGGCGTGGGAGGTTACCGATATCTGTTGTTAGGAAAAGGTTCTGCCTAAGGACAACTACAAGGGTATCTTCATAGGGTACCTCGTTTCAGCGCTTCCTTGTGAATGCAAACTACGTCGTCATGCTCCGTATTTGTTTTCTCGGAACTACGCATCTTCATACGTCGTAGTCGCACGCGTAGAGATTAAGAAGAAGGATAACATCGAGCGGGAGCTCGAAACAAAAAAATGACGTCGGCGAGGATTTGTTATAGCTTACTATAACTGACCATCACCGTGTTCAAATAAACGTTAAAGAAAGGGTTGTTCGGCCAAACAACCATCTTCTAAAAGATCCGTCATTGGATAATATGTTCTCGTCGGTAAGCACAGCATTTCTGAACTCAACAATCTACGCTTCTGAACTCAACAATCTACGCTTCGAGCCAAGCTTCACCAACCGCCAAGCATCATTTGAAACCAACCAGCGAACCTCGTCCCCTCTGCGAACCCCACCATTGGACTTCGTACCCTCTGATCTGCGACCGACACGTGTACAAGAGATCATTTCCTAATACCTCCATATTTCTTTGTACAGGGTGCGCCAGAGAAACTTACTTATTTGAAAAAATTCCCGCGCAGTGAGTTGAGCGGGTAGAGGGGCGAGAGGGGGCGCATCTGGAGATGGAAGTTCCCAAGTTTGTTTCTCCCGCCAGTCAGTTGCCATCATGCTCTGGTCTAGAGAGCAGCGGGCCTTCGCAGTTGAGAGCTTCTTTTCTAACGGTCGCTCAATTGTTGCTACGCAACGTGCCTTCCTCGCTCGAATGGCCGGCTCGCTCTCCAGATTTGGTCCCATGCGATTCTTCTTTATGGGGTTAGTTGAAATCGCTGATTTATGTCGATACACTACGGACAATAGCTCACCTCAAGAACATTCACGACGTTGTTGCTAACATATTGATTGATATGCTGCAAAGAGTGGACACGCACTTCAAAAATCGACTCAATCAGTGTATGCGCAATGGGGGTCGCCATTATAGCCGATGTCATTTTCAAGACAGTATAAATCAAAATTGGGATATTGTATTCTCAAATAAAAAAGAATTAAAACAATAACTAAAGTACTTTTGTTTTTATTGACCTTTCAAATAAGTAAGTTTCTCTGGCGCACCCTGTATTTCAACTCCTTCCTTAGAGACCTAAAATCTTGTTCATTCCACATAAATTACTTGTTTATTAATTATAAAACCTAATCCATTATATTTATCTCAAAAGTACTTGCTATTTCCTATGATATATTAACGTAAAGCTTTGGGATAGGGAACGTGTTTGTTCGTACTCGGGACGGCGTCGCGTAGGCTTCTTCTGGCGGTTGTACACAAGCGGCATTAGCGACGGCGCTGTCAATAGAGCAAGACGTGTGAGCCCCACTCTTGCCCTTGCGGGTAAAGAGGGGAGATGGTCAGCTTAAGTTGTGTTTGGCTTATCAATCGCCAGTCGGAAGTAATCCAGCTAAGTATATGCCCAATGTGTTCATCCATAGTCTCACATGTGTCCAGGAAGCTTCATGTGTAGGATAATTTCGTTCGATATAAGACGATCTTTGTTTCTCTACTAAATGATTCCGCGTCGAGGCTTCACCTCATATAAGATGTGTTTATCATAGTTATCAATGTATTAATGATCTATGTTTATCAATTGATCAAGTATAAAGGCTTCAATTGCTTATTTTAACGTCATAATGTGAATTCTTGTAATGGCGTCACCTGACAGATAAGAGTAGTTTCTGAGATTTGATAGCATTATAATCATTTAGATTCTTGAATACGCTATGTACATTATGTGCTATTCTACTTTCCGATTATATCATCCATTGCTATTTGAAAGACGTCATCATTATAACATAAATTTACGTTGCAACGGTTTCGTCATTTACCTTAATAAGGCCCTATTTGATTTGATAACTATATTATCATTAATTTGAAAAGACATTGAAAAGTCTCAGTCTATTTCGACCCTTATAATAAATAAAATAGAATAATTGAGACCTTCTGTCTCAATCATCAATCTTAAGAAAATGAAAGCGAAGAGAAAATGACGATAAATAATGCAAGGAAAGAACTGCCTCTTGGAAATTGACCAACGAATAATGTGGCATCGATAAGAAAAAAATAGGGAACTACGACATACAGATTAGATTAGACCAATGTTTAGATTCAGCCACCCTTACCACAACAAAGCTGTTCGAAGAGAACACATAAGGAAACGCAGAATTAATACACATGGTGTGTTTCCACACAAGATACCCTGCGCATAGAAACATTAAGTTGAGGAACAAGATTATGAACAAATTAACGCTGGAGAAGAAAATCATATGTGATGAGAAACGGGACAGCAGTAAACCAAAAGAAAAAAAGTGCTTAACATAAGAAAATAAATAAAATAATAATAATGAAGGCATCTACGGATGCTTTATTTCCAATCAAGCCTGATACATATCAACTTGTACGTTGGATTTTCAAATGCCTTATAACTAGCGCCAGGACGCCATGACGCTTTCCCCCGGTCAAGACCGGTACCCATTTCAGACACCTGGGTAGAGTGGGGTATTGTGCTTGGAATTTTTCTCCTATACCCAACAGAGAAAATCGTCACTGCTAGCGCCGAGTTAGAAAACATGGTTTTAAATTTCAACAAAAAGCAGACATACCAAACTCTCACCTTGGGACTTGACATCACTAGTTCTGTAAGAATGGGGTGCAAAATACATGCAACAATTCGTCCCTGAATATATGAACAAATATTTTCATTACTTATGTATAATATAGATAAGGAATATGTATATATTCCCTAATAATAATTGTACCCTGATATGCTGCAGCTTACAAGGGTATTGACTGTTAACAGCCATCCATTTTTGCTAAAGTGTGTACCTTCTTTTGCTTTTCAGTTTCATTTTAATGAATTCACCCAAGTATGGTCTCAGCTTTGGGTACCGTTGAGTTAGCTGCGTGCCAGTGTTGAACAGCTTGCACTGAACAGGTCTCTTTTTCCTACCATAGAAGCGCCTTTTCTTGCGTTCCTTTGAGTTTGCCGCACTTACCACCCTGATAGGACAAGGAAATCATTTTCGCGGACATGACAGACTTGGACTTGAGTGCTGAATTTGCCAAACTAAAGTTTCTGGCTGACAAATTAAAGAGAGCATTTCAGTTGAAGATTGAGGAATCTTAGCTAGAGAATGAGCCAAACTAGCTCCCTTAGTGAATGATTGAGAAGTTGATTTATTTTTTTTTGCAGTTGAGCGATGAGTTCAAGCGTTGGCTGATTTAGGAGTCAAACAGGTTTGCTTGCTGGATGATTGGAGACTTGAAAAGCCTGCTTGGTGGCTGATGAAAGACTGGAACTCTTGGTGACTGTTTGAGGACTTACACACAACCTGATTAAAGCCTTGAATGGGTTCTCTCAGAAGCTGAATGAAAACTCAAACGATTTTTTTTGGTTGATTGGGGACTTGAATGACGAAGGCTGAAGGCTATTGGTGGCTGATTGAGATTGAATATGCTTTTTTGGTGACAATTCGAATTTGAATATGCTCTTTTGTTGACTGATTCAGGACATGAATTGTCTCTTTTGGCGGCTGATTGAGGAGTTGAACCACTGGTCATGTAAAGAGTTGGAGGATGCTGAGAAGAGGATGAAATTGTGAGCCCTATTTCTGAAATTGATTGGGATGGAGAGATAGGAACCATTGTAGGTGGATCATTATCCAGTAGCAATGAGTGTTTAGTGGCTTGTTTGGGTTGCATGTCTATTCCAAGTCTTGGAAGATAATAAAAATTCAAATGCAACACAGTACTTGGCAGTACTTTTTTATAGAAAATTAGTTTCCCCCGTGATTAAATCTTGAATAACTGTACACATGGAAACATCGAAAATTGTTCACCCTAAACGACAACACTCGATTGATTCAAGAGTTTTTTAAAATAGTAAAAAGAGTTCAACACAATCTAACAAAGTTAATGAATAATTGAAACTTAAACGTTGAAAAATAATTACCTCGGAAAAGAAAAACTAGACCCATAAGAATTTAGAGAAACCTTTTACCGCTCTTGATAACAAAAGTTTAATGGACTTGAATCTTTATCTTATGAATACTATGACATACTTTTGAGTGAATTAATGTATTAGATATATTTACGCTACAATTATTAAAGGTGCTGCAATTCTCAATGATGAAATGTTTTATCAGATTCAATTAGATAAATGAAAACCTTCAACACTCCCGGTAAAATATAGGCATGTAAAACGTTCGTAAATGTGTTCCTCTAGAGAATCTAGGGAACTAAATTTCTAAACTCCGTGAGCGCATTAAAGTAAAAATCGACCCAAATCAGCATTGTCTGTGGAAAATCATAGGCAAGGTGTTGCATCTCTTTTGTAAACACTTAACTTTTAACTGCAGGGTAGGAAATTATTTTAGTTAATCTGAAAATTTCAAATAAAATAGCCTACACAAACAAGAAAAAAACTATTGTGAAGCTGCATTCAGAACTTTAAACATAAGTTTTACAGTGTGGCAGTCCAAACTGGCTTTAATCCAGTGCACCCATTTTCATAATGAACCCTGCTAAATTTGTCATCACATCCTACTTGCTAATTCATTTACAGACAAAAAATTTACAAAGTACTTTTAACAGATGGCAGCCTGCTACCATATTTTGTTACCTATTAGGAATGAAAAGCTTATCAACAATTATTCTGCGAAATTTTAAATGAACAGGATGTCATTAATCAGTATTGAAATGTAGTACATTCTATTCCCATACATATTCTTCTTTACTCTGTATTTTAAATTTGAGGCAAGTTAATACCATTTTCCGATGGAACCGCCGTTCCAAATTTGAAATATTTTTCTGTATCTGGTTTCAAAGATTTAATAAAGAAATGCAACGTCAAGTCCAAAAATCAGTCAAAAACCAAATCTTTTAAATTAAATTTTAAAACAATATAAATTTCTCACCTTCCAGGCCTGCACGGCCGTGATAATAAGGCGACGGCACAACACCACTTTTTAATGGAACGTGCGTCTTAAATGGCGAAAGGCGTAGTCTGTAGTCAGTCATTTTGAAATGCCTGCTGCAAACATAGTGGTGCGCACATAAATTCGACTCACTAAGATGATTCAACTAGACATTTCCACTCGCTGCAATCCATTTCTGAAAATTCGAACCAGGATACTGGAAAAATCAGGTCGTTTTTTAGAATTACTTTTACACCCAATAATTTAAAGAACACTATTTAATTACAACTCGTGGCGGCGAAATTGCAACTCTATCGACGAGTGAACACTTTGAAAAACGCTGCAAGTTTGTCCTACCCATTCCATGAACTCGTCAGGTAAAAAGTGGTGCCAGATTTCGGGCAAGCAGTCTTGCCAGATCTAGGCGCTGCTATTGGTCCGATGCCATGACGTCACCCACACAACACACGATTTAATAAAAGACTGGTTAGACGCTAACTTCTTTCGTCTACCACACACCGCATTGCAATGTTGCAAATTTAGCAGATTTTCCGCTAGACCTAGAGTATTGGGATCTCATCTAGCACTTAAAAATCACGAGTTAACTCCTGACGGAAAATCTAAAGTATTTGAAATACGATTGGGCTATAATTTAGTCTCTTCTCATTTTTGAAGCTTGATTATTAATAGTTGTAAAAAAGAGTCAAAATAATGATAAAATAACTTTTAGCGATCAAGTTCAGTAGATTTTACGTTTTGTTTGGCGTCGCGTTACATAATTCCAAGCAAGCGGCAGCCAGCCAATCACTAATCATGCCTTAGCAATGCATGCAATGCTTCCGTTATAGTTGGAAGGCTTTTCCTGAATTTGAAGGCTGGCTACTGCCCTACTATGCTGACAAAGCAAAAACATATTGGGGGTCTTGTATATATACAATAGACGCAAAATTATTTGACCTAAAGAAGCATATTGTGAGCCAAAAACACAAACATTCATCGCACATTGTCGGGAGTGTGCGTTAGTGAAAAATCAAAGATTTGAGAAAGATGCTGCACTCAGTGCAGTAGTGAGAGGGTAAATTATGTTTGCATATCGCAGAACATAGATCCTTTGCAACTGCTGATCATCTTTCGTCAGTGTGTTGCAGTTCATTTACTGCTGAGAAGAACACTAAATCTACTACAGAATTTCGAATATATGTTACTGAATTTAAAGATGCTAGACAACCATCCATTCAATTACGATTCTTCTTTGACAATGAATTTATTGGTATCGCCACATTCTAACGCCGATGTAGCAAGGGTTTTTAGTCAAGTCAATTTGATTCAGGCTTGCAAGTCACTCTTTAATATGTTCAGCGTGTGTTATGCTTGCTTATTATTTATTGTAATTTAAGCTCTAAACTAAATACATCATTCAACAAATATCTAGCGGATTCTAGCGGATTTCTGTAAAAAATCTAGCTCCTTGGCACGCTATAGAGTTGGCAACACTGCGGCGCATTGGCAGTTAGTGACTCGGTATGGTCGCGAGAGGTGTGGTGACTGTGTCCTTCCCAAAAATTGCGTTAAATAAATTGGGACGTAATATTGCTTAATGATGGTTATCGTGATCCGGGATTTTGTGGTGATCGACCGTTACTTTCATCCTTAGATCTTTCTCGTCAGCAGGCGAGCTCAAGCCGAGTTCAATTTTTTAAATTTAGTTATGAGAATGGTTATTCGTCCAATAGTTTTGACAGTAGAGCAGTGGTACTTATATCCAAGTACTCTAGAGTGATTATTGGGCAAATTTACAGAACAGTTTACATTCACTTGATGCATTTTCAAGTTCTATTCAAGAAGATTGGAAGTATGAAGAAGATAGAATTATTTTTGTGAACTCACTTCAAGTGGTTCTAGTGGAAAGTTTGGTAAATAAAGATATGTTTAATTAGCTACATTTTACGCTGTATCAGTAGAGAATTTGGTTAGTAGATGCGCATTGTCTCTTTCTCATGGTGTGTTAAATTTTTTGGAATGAATGGAACAATTTTTCTGCCCAATTATTTTTGGCTTAAAACTAGAATTGAATGAGCTCCAATGTTTTTAATATCGCTTTTCAGTTGGGATAATTTGAGTACAAAATTATATTTCTTATTATTTATCACCTGATTTGTTAGAGAGTTTCTCAACCTTGTATCAAAGTTGTGGAGTCGGAGGAATACGTTTGCGACTCCGACTCCACCTTTCCAGAATTTTTCGACTCCGACTCCGACTCCAACTTTCCAGAATTTTGCGATTCCGACTCCGACTCCACCTTTCCAGAATTTTAGACTCCGACTCCGACTCCACCTTTCCAGAATTTTGAGACTCCGACTCAACCTTTCCAGAATTTTGAGACTCCGACTCCACCTTTCCAGAATTTTCGACTCCGACTCCGACTCCACCTTTCCAGAATTTTACGACTCCAACTACACGTTTCCAGAATTTTGCGACTCCGACTCCACCTTTCCAGAATTTTGCGACTCCAACTCCACCTTTCCAGAATTTTGCGACTCCAACTACACCTTTCCAGAATTTTGCGACTCCAACTACACCTTTCCAGAATTTTGCGACTCCAACTCCACCTTTCCAAAATTTTGCGACTCCAACAACACCATTCCAGAATTTTGTGACTCCAACTCCACCTTTCCAGAATTTTGCGACTCCAACTCCACCTTTCCAGAATTTTGCGACTCCAACTACACCTTTCCAGAATTTTGCGACTCCAACTCCACCTTTCCAGAATTTTGCGACTCCAACTCCACCTTTTCAGAATTTTGCGACTCCGACTCCAACTCCACTTATTCATAATTTTTTGACTCCAACGTAACATATGTTTATTATATTCATTATTCATATTGTACATATGTTTATTATATTCATTATTTACGAACGACTTTTAAATTGGCAAGAGAATGTTAAAAATCAAGTTTTACTAATATATATATATTTACTTATGTACAAGATCTATCAAAAATGACGGGATACGATGGTTTCCATTAAAAAAGTCTCAAGATACCGATGAAAAACTATTAGATCCATCCTAATAGTACCCGCGAATAAAATATTCTTCTGCTTGTGCTTAAGACGCACACAGCAACCAAGCAAGCAACCACTGTGCATTATTATTCAAATTCTACTTAGCCAAGAAGTTTTTAAAACCTTTCCATACATATTTACCGCGATAAGCTGCATTTCTTAACAGTAAATTTAATTTGCATGCAATAGTTTTTACTTACAAACAAAAGTGATCAGACACAAGGGTTTTCATATTATTTGAATGGTATTTTTGATACCCTCCATCAAGCTGATACCCACTGTAATAACATAGGCGAAATTACGCACAAAAACATATCTTTATTTATAAATTGATGGAGACACATGCGTTTTATTATTTATATATAGGGTGTTTGTTTTTTGCGGACCAATTTGAAACATAGATTGAAAAACTCAGAATGAATCGATTTTCACGAATAATAAATCGCCAAAAACTAATTAGTTTTTGAGTTATAAGGACGTAAGAAACTTTGACCTAGAGTAGGATACCACGTGCGAGCCAATGTTAGCGCTACACTTTTCACTTTAAATTAATCCAAGTCAGGTTCATATTAATTCAACTTAAATTAAGATTAATCCAAGTCAAATTTAAATTAATCCAACCATCATTGGCATATTAACTCGTTAATTTGAGCGTTTTTTTGGGGTAAATATGTTTCTATTGGGTGTGATGGGCAAGACAATCGTTTCTCCTGTCAGCAAAGAATACATAAAATTTCCACCGGTGTTGCAATTTATAAAGACAAGCCGTCGTAAAATGTGCTAAGTATTCAGCATCAGTGTGGTACCGGCGTAAAAGATACAAGTCAATTATAAAAACTTTTCATTATACCACTCATTGAAGTTAATTTAAAATTTTACACTAAAGGATGTAAGCATTCCTTCATATATTTATGTTCAAAAGGTAATTTATGTTACACATACACATAGGATCGAATATTTATTTACACTCATATAGAAATTTACATGCGTGAAATTCCACTATGTCACATATTTAAATCTGAAATCATATACATGCAACTACATAAGTTTACTATAGGACCATTTGCAGATTTGATCTTAATAAATATATACTAATGTGATTCACTGAGTACTTATGTGCGATTCCGTTAGAATGTAATTCATATGAGTGCATTACTAGACATACATTCGTGCATTAGCAATAAAAATGTTGCCATCTTTCATATTAATAGGCCAAAACAAATATTGAATTTATGCCGATGAAACGAATTGTAATTTGTTTTTGTGAAGGTTGTTCGGACGAGCGAAAAAAAGGACTTCGTTGCTGTATCTCTTTTAGAGATTAAATCTACATATCGTACAATAATAATCTTATGTAGTTGCATGTATATATGATTTCATATATGTGATAAAGGGGAATTCATCAAGTGTAAATCTCTATATGAGTGTAAATAAATCCTCGATACAACTTTGTGCAACATAAAATTACCATTTGAACACAAATATTTGAATGGATGCATACTACCATAATGTGTATTCCTAAAATAACTTCAATGAGTAGCCTAACACAAATTTTTTTATGATTTACTTGTATCTTTTACGCTGCTCAAAGATCTGAATCACACTCAGCCACTTTTTATTTGTTTGATGAACTAACTACTAAAGTTTATGATTGATGGCCGAGTGTTAATTTCCTAACTACCATTTGAATTGCAAATTCTTCGCAGCTGTAAAATGCTTGCAGGTTTTTTGTCAAAATAAAAAAATGCTTTTGTGGGGTAGGACCTTTCAGGACTAGCGCAAACATTGGCGCGCACGTCGTATCCTACTTTGAGTTTTTAAGTTTTCTTTAAGTTTCTTTCTTTAAGGTTTTATAGCTCGAAAACTAAGGAGCGTTTGACAGTTTATCATTCGTGAAATTCAATTAACTTTGAATTTTAATCTGAGATTGAAGTTTGTCCTCACAAAAAAACACCCTGTATAGTGTTGATTATTATTATACAATGAAATGCCAAGAGTCTCTGTAAACAAATAAATAAACAGATTTAGGTATTTCCTGTGCATAACTTCTGTTATGTTATTGCAATGTTCAATTCATACATACATATACCAGGCTTCTCCTCCCTACGGGAGGGTAGCCGGCAGCAGGCCACAATCAACACTCTTAGCACTAGGAGGCGAGAGGACAATATTCAATTCAGCGTTGAACAAATAAAATTCGTTGGCACGTCTTGGTTGGTCGGTCTGTCTCCTTTTCACACTCGTAAAGGATGCTTAATGATCACATCTGTGATACGTGTGACCAGTGCACAAGAACAAGAATATTTTAATCGCTTGTTTTACCATTAGGAATGATATATTTTTTATGATTCACATCTGGAACATTGTTTGTATGACAATACCGAATCCGGTCATTTATGACAGGTCGAGTGTACTATTATATATCTATACTATGATACGGAAGTTCGTACTATCACATGGTTCCCTGTTGTGACAGGTGTGAGACAGGGATGTGTGATGTCGCCGTGGTTGTTCAATTTGTTTATGGATGGTGTGGTGAGAGAAGTGAATGCCAGAGTGTTGGGAAAAGGTGCGCAGTTGGAGGGACGAAATGGTATATATTGGGAAGTGTGTCAGCTGTTGTTCGCAGATGATACAGCGCTTGTGGCTGATTCAGAGGAAAAACTGAGAAGACTGGTTGCAGAGTTTGGTAGAGTGTGCGAAAGGCGGAAATTGAGGGTAAATGTGAATAAAAGTAAGGTGATGAGATGTTCAAGAGGTGGAGTGTTTGGAACTTTGGATGTGAGGATGAATGGGGAAGTTTTAGAGGAGGTAGAGCATTTTAGGTACCTCGGGTCGGATGTGACTGTTAAGGATAGTATGGAAGTAGAAGTGAGGCATCGAGTGAGTGAAGGTTGTAAGACATTGGGTGCAATGAGGAAAGTTTTTGAATGCAGGAGTTTGAGTATGAATGCTAAGAGGGGACTGTATGAAAGTTTAATTGTGCCAGTTTTGTTATATGGAGCAGAGTCCTGGGGGTTGAGAGCAGCTGAGAGGAGGAAGTTGGATGTGTTTGAGATGAAGTGTTTGAGGAGCATGTATGGAGTAACTAGAAGAGATAGGATCAGGAATGAGTTGGTTAGGGGGCAGACGGGTGTTTTCAAAAAGTTGAGCAGGCGAGTGGATGAAAAAGTGCTTGGATGGTTTGGGCATGTTGAAATAATGAATGTTGAGCGGCTGGTGAAAAAGATATATATGTCGGAAGTGAGGGGTCCTCGTGCGCGAGGTAGACCACGGATGAGTTGGATGGATGGGGTGAGACGTGCTTTGTATGAGAGGGGTCTGACTGTGGACGTGGCGAGAGGAGTGGCTGCGGACAGAAGTGAGTGGGGGCAGTGTATAAGGAGGTAATTTTATTTTTGACGCGTTACTGGAAGCTGCCCGCGTGTGTTGGGGTTGACCTGTCATGTGCGGGGGGAGGGGCTGCACTCAATGAAGCGGTCAGGGTAAACCAGCTATGGCTGTCGGGCCTGACTGTGGAAGGTGGTTGTGCTGGGGCTGCTGCTGATCCTGGCAGTTCAGGTGCGGCCAGTGCTGCCTCTCTCGCCTCCTAGTGACTAAGTGTGGTGATTGTGGCCTGCTGTCGGCTACCCTCCCATAGGGAGGATAAGCCCGGTATATGTATGAATATATGTATGATACGAGCCGCGTCCGTCTGTCTGTCCGACGCCGGCCAAAAGTGTGTGATGAGCGTATCTGTGATACAAGCTCCAGTCTTAATATTTCGGCGGGCCGCGTTCACGCGGCCTCATCGACGTTTAAGAGATTGATTTTTTTATTTCTTATGGCATTTCTTTCATTTCGCCTTTTTTCTTATTTCAAATGAAGGGGGGTGGACTAGTATATATATATATTACTGACAGGCGTCTTTTGAATGAGTGAGAAAAGTAGGTATAGATAAGTATCAACAGTTTGAAGCGCATAGATAAGTATCAACAGATAAGTATCAACGGAATTATAATAGTTGTTCAATTACTAAGTGAAAAGTCCCAAAAACCATAGTATACATGTAAATAAGGTAGCCAAGATTTTCACACTGTTTTTTCTTCTTTGTATTTACACTCCGCAGGGTAACAATGCAATTTTGCTTTCGTCGCGCGGGCCTGACGTTTTCGGAAAATTTTGTTTAGGAATAAAAGCCAATTTTAGCTTCTCTGTGTGTCATATGATATTATCTTTCACTCCCGTTTGACTTTTCACTATGTATTTGACACTTTCTTATTTTAAAAAACACCCATGTTCTTTTCATTTTGTATTTTTTGTGCAATTTAGAACGTTTTTAACAAGAAAGTTCGTACTATCGCATACATGCAACAATCATTGCCTCTGAGATAGTGCATTGCTTTTAGTTACAACATGTCTATGACTAAGTGAAGTTTTTGCTTGCGTTGTGTTATTTCTTTCACTGCAACTCGTTTACATTGAATTTTTTTCATGTGTCCCAATACTTATATTGATTCGCTTAAAACATTGCCAAATCTTACTTAAGAAGAAGTAAATAATTATATAATGTAGAGAAATAGATCGTATTCCGCTTTTTAAAATTGTGAACACATAATTATTAAAATCTCCGATTCAGCGTATGCTTACTTAGGAACCGGGGAAAGATCAGAAGATAAAAATTAAACACGTAAGTGAAATGGTGAAATACAACATACCTCTTAAAGAACCAAACAATATTCAAGGAATAACTTTAGAAATGAGCAGAAATTTTCGTTATTAATTCATGTTAACTTGACATGGAGAGAAGAAAGTAAACAAACAAAGAACTCTGTATGAAAAACATATGTACTATATTTTGCAGAAAAATCATCAAATATTTCAGGTTTTAGCATCAGAATAAGCTAATTGAATTTTCATTATCAATAGTAATAACATATATCAATATATTATCAGTAATAACATATATCAATAGTCAGCTCGTCTTACTGTCTTCAACTATTCTCTTATTTAATTTGTTTTTCAAGATTTTAAGTTCTGTTCATTGAGCCCTGTGCAACAATACACCCTATCTGTATCATTTGAGGGTATGGTTCATTGTAAATACTTTTTTGGTAGATAATTACGCGAACTAATAAGGCTTCAGTTTAATTCTAAAATGCCATCAGTAATGACTGGAAATTTTACTTTACTCTGAAATTTTACTTCACTTTACTTTATAAATTTTACTTTACTGTACTCTGCTTTTATTTTTCATTTGGTTCTCTAATGGAATTTTATTCTGTGTTTTAATTGTGACATAAAAAATGCTAAGATTCCCGTACGAGTAGGCTTACCATGCAGCCAACGAGTAAAATCTAGCTTCTTGAGAAGGCTGTTGGCGCGCGCTTTTGGCTATTCCTGCGGGAATCTAAAATTATTTTAGGTAATCATTTCTCGAAAACGAAGGAGTTTTGAGGCTTTTGTTACTCGTGAAAGTCGTTTTATTTTGCATTTTTGTGTATATGGCTGAAATATTTGCATCGAATTACACAACACTCTGCAGATATGATTTAGATGGCGTTGAAAGGGAACTCTGTGATATGGAAATTGCATTCCAATGCTAATTTTTATGTAGTGGATATTTGTATATCACTTGAAGTATTTTAGACGGATTGTGATTTTATGTTAAATTTCAGCATTATTCTGGTGCTCAGGAGATGAGAAGACTGTGATTTATGGAAATGGGATATTCATAATATTTTTATCTTGAGAAAATTTGTTTTTGTAAAAACAATTAAAGACAAAGCAGTATTCCTTATCGTTTCAATTCTATAACATTTAACTTATGCATTTAAACTCCCAGCTGCACGTGCATCGATTTAATTGGCTGTATAATGTTGTGCTGAATTTATTGTGGTTATACATTCACAATGCATTAAGTATGAATTTACTGTTTCTTATCTTTTCTTTAATTTCTATTTTTATCACTCGTGATAAGTCGAGTTTTCTTCAAAATTAGTTTCACATCATAACTTGTTCCCAAAAGTGAAAAGGTTCTAGGTTTATCTACGACACCATTCAAAAACATGTGAATTACTGAGAATGTTGTCGACAAGATATATATCGTCTGTAGTTGACATTCTATTTTCAATATGCGTTAACCTGAAGTTCTATTTGTGTTAACAGTTCTATTACGAAATACGCGAAATCACCGCAATGAATCTATTTGAACCTTGACATATTTTATTTCAAATAATTTTAGTCGACGCACGTAATAATACATAAAATCACTAAAAACCTTTGATAAGTTAAATAGGAAAACAGTTCGTTAGACAGTATGATTTTTAATAGAAATGAAAACATTTCATCTCCGAATTGTTTAGTTTACTAAGTCTCCGAATGAACGAACATCAAAATTTTGATAGAACACAAACAGTGAGCTTGTATAAGTCAAAACTCAGACTCGTGAACTGTCAGCCTTCAATTGGGGTCCTTAAAGTCAACTTACATCTTGTATTCAATTGAAAAGTGTATGAAAATACAACAAGGTTTTGCGTCAGAAGTTAAGACTTTCTTAGAATTCAGATAGAAGAATAAGGGATCGTCACTTTTCGCGTTCTGGCTAAAATGAAACAAAACGGATTTTTGATACTTATTTTTTTACCAGTTACTACGATTATTTAGTAGAAGAACTTAGTGTAATAATAACAACAAACCCATTCTATAATCACCTTGTAACTAGTTTTTCTAGGTAGAGAAAACAAAATTTATGCTCCAGATTAAATTATTTTTTTGCTCAAACTCAACGCACTGCGTAAAGTTGAGTACAAGTTTTATTTTAAACGAGTTTTTTAGTTCACCATGGGAGCCGCTGGCAATCGCGCAGCCAACACGATTGACGTCATTGGTTATTTACGAAGCTGAGGCACAGCGTACCGATTTATTTGTCGAGCTGAGTCGGACTTCTCAGGAAACGTGCAGCCTGGGCAATCAGATGATAAAATTGTTTATTTCGTTTGCCTGAACTTACAGGGCTCAAGCAACGGGTAAACTGTGCAGGTGATAGTGAGTGCCAATTAAGAAGAGTTCCAAATACGCTTTCAAATATACATGTTTGCGGCCCAACAAACCTGGAAAGGGATTATTTGCTGGACAAGATTGCCGTTGCAGATGGGAAAAAACTAAATGGAGTCTTTTATGCATAAAAAATCAAACTCTAGCATTAGCTGATGAGTCTCGAGTGAGATCATTAAATAAAGTCCACTTGCATGTAAAAATGCTGAAAAAATCGTCACTAGCCTGTACTAGCTCATATGGGCATAAAAGTTGATCACTTTTTGAGACTTTTTTCGTGCGACCCAACAGGAACGAAGGCAAAAAATATTAGCAATACGATGTACAAAAACGTAAAGAGATTTTACTGATGATCCGTTATTTTGCTACTTTAATAGTCACCGGATATCTTAGGAAAGAGAAAATACTTGGCCTAAATTGGAATATTCATGACATATCCAACTCGTTTAATCAACATCGTTTCATCTCTTAGATCATTTTTCCGAAGAATTTTAGAACTTCTTTCAGATCATTAATTTATATTACAGGCTTTCATTCCGATGTCACCTTATCATATAATTAGTATAAAGGAAATGATTAGGACTTTTCTGAAGAAAGTGCTAAGTTATAACTTAGAAACACACCTTCATATTTTATATGGAGGCACTATAAGTCCCAGAATGTACGCGCGTTATAACACAAATGCGTTGGGGTCACACTCACGGCGCGAACGCAAGCAGCATCACCTCAATGGTGCTGTGATCTCTCTTCCTTCAGTGTTATTCTGCGTGCTCGGGCTTTTCCCGTACCTCTATGTTGGTTTGTATTACGAATCTCTATTTTAGTCAAGTATAGCATTGCGTTTTGGTCGAAACTGTGTTCCGTTGAAAATTTCGGAGACGGAAATCCATTTGTTGTGGCTATATATTGTGGACCTGGTAAGCCTGATCTCAATTTATATTTAAAAGATTTCATCGATGAATTAAAACAAATGTTAAGCGATTGAATAACGATTGGTTCTAAAATTTATGCAGTTAAATTACACAACTTCATTTGTGACGCTACTGCTCGTGCATTTTTAAAACAATGTAAAAGCCATGTAGGTTACTTTGCATGCGAGAAATGTACTGTAAAAGGTGTTTAAAAGAACAAAGCGATATCTTATGAGAAATTGAACTTAAAATTGCGCACAGACGAATCCTTTAAAAATAGGACTCAAACTGAACATTATGTTGGTGATTCCCCGTTAGAAAATCTAGCTGTTGGATTAGCAACAAAATTTCCCTGTGATCCTATGCATCTACCTTTTCCGGAGATGTGAGAAGATCATACATCTATGGTATCATGTTTGCCCGTACGAAATGGCTCCTCACAGTAAAACTAGCCTGAATCAACCAGCGGAAGAAATATCGAAGTGGACTCCTATCGAGTTCACTAGAAGTCCAATTTTAAGAAGCTGGAAAGAATTAGAAAGATTCTAGGCATTTGAATTCCGTACATTCCTTTTATACATAGGACCTGCATGCTTATCAGGTATAATCAGTAAAGAAATGTTTAACCAATTTTTAATTCTCTCAGTGTCAGTTAGAACTCTTAGCGATCCAAAACTTCATGACAGTGAAAATTTAGACTACGTGAAAAATTGCTTGAACAGTTGGTTCATAGACAATCAACCCTAAACGGTTTTTGCAACGTATCTTCTAATGTCCATAACCTAATTCATATAACTTCTGACGTTAAACCGTTCGGGCTTCTTAGCGTATTTAGTGCATGCTTGAAAATGTGTTGGGTTCGTTGAAAAGAAGAATTCGTCCTGGAAAAATGCCTCTAGAGCAATTGCTTACAATCGTGTTTCAGAAATAAACACTTTCAAATCTCGCAAAAATAGAGCACCAGAGGTGAAAAAGTTATTAAAAATTGCAGTTAGGCAATGGGGCAATTATACCGGGTAAAAGGAAGGACTTGCGTTGTTTGCTTAAAATGGTGAAATGATTTTCGTGATGCAAATTATAAATCAATGTGTTGTAGCAAATCCTTTGCATAAAAAATCCAAATTGTTTAGATATCCCTGTGATTCAATTTTTAGGGTGGCCCTTATTTTCGAATTTTTGAAAAGAACACTGGGCACCCTCCAGAATTGTTCCTTCAGGTGTAAAAACACCACGCCCAAAATATTATGCAAATCCATTATGATTTACTGGTGGCGCCGGAGGTACAAAGTTTAAACCCAATTTCATAGCGCGGCTCACTGCATAGCAACTAATGCTGAAACTATCTTGTGAATTGTTGTTGTTTTGTTGTTGAATCAGTGTTGCATTGGACGCCGCAGAGTGAGGTGGTGTGTTGTATAGTGTAGTGTCTCACCCGCTGCTAGTCTCTGTTGCTCCTAATAAGAAAATTAGATATATTTCCCCCTATGTTTTAACCTTTGTTTACTTTATTTTCAGGGTAAATTAATTTAATTGCATTCAGAGTATTATAGTGGCTTATTAGTGCTATTCAGAGTATTAGATTGGAGCTTTTTATGAAGTTTTTAAAAAGAATAACCATCATATAACCACCACTGCTATCACCAAACGTAAGAGACCTTGAAACAATTCTAATCACTCAAAACATTTGAAAATATAGTGAATTTAGTGGCATTGGCAGTTTCGTATTGACTATAAAATATTTTTGTTTTCAAAGTGAGTACTGAATTCCTGTAAAAGTAAACATTTTTTCTTCCAGATATGCCATCAAAGCGTTTAGACGAGATCTACTTGTTGGGAAAGCCTTCTCCAACCATCACTGGAAACAAACTCCCATCTAAAAGACAGGTTCTTCAAGTGTTTTTTCACCTTCACAATGAAGAAAAGAAGACCATTCGGGAAGCAGCTTCAGGAGCAATTTCTGAAGCTTTGCCTTTCTGGGAAAAGGCAAGAATTCCTGTGCGCTTAAAGAAACACCTGATCAAGAAGCTGGAGGTCCTCTTCAACTTGTGGAAAGGTCTCAGGAAGAGCAAAAAAAAGAAGTCCGCCGTGCAATCCCAAAAGGAAAAAGATTTTAAGGATGACCTAGACAACCTCTTTGACATGGCTCATCAGGATGCACTGGACATGATTACCATCGTGGAAGATAAGGAGTTTCTGATAGCACAACGCGAAAAAGGGAGGAGAGGATCAATGGCAGGTGTGGACTTGGTTTTAACTGAAATGGAAGTCCGAGCACAAGAGAGAAAGGTTGCTGAAGAAAAGTGCAAGCTCCGAAGTAAAGAGGAGGAAGAGGAGCCTAAAACAGCTATCCTAGAATCATCAAGCACTGACAATACCTCTTCTGCTGAGTCATCAGAATTAGAATTGTCAGAAGCTGAAAATGTGCAGCAAGCCATTGAGACACCCGGACCTTCTCAATGTAGTCCTCCTAGAAAAAGAGCTCGTAAAGATATAGTTTCTCCAGGTTTGGCTTCAGCTCTTGATCGCACCAAGGTGTCTGATAGGAAAGCGGCTTTTGTTATCTCTGAAGCTATCAAGAGTGTTGGCCTAGGTACAACCGAGTACAACATTAACCGATCTTCTATCTCCCAAGGTCGACAGAAAAACCGGAGGCAATTTGCCGAGGTGATCAAACGGGACTTTCATGTTGATACTCCTTTAGTGGTTCATTGGGATGGGAAGCTGATGGAACAACTTACAAAGAAACAACATGTAGAGAGGCTTCCCATCCTCGTCTCTGGAGAAGGTTTGGAAAAATTGTTAGGAGTTCCAAAGCTGTCTGGTGGAACTGGGGAGAACCAAGCCACAGCTGTCATTGAAGCACTAGAAGAGTGGGGGATTACTGATAAAGTAATTGGTATGTGCTTTGACACGACTGCTTCCAATACAGGAATAAAATCAGGGGCTTGTCTTCGCATTGAACAGAAGCTTGGTCGAGACTTGTTTTACTTTGCATGTCGTCACCACATCTTAGAGCTGATTCTTTCTGCTGCATTTACTTCTGAAATGGGTTCAACAACAAGTGGACCTGATGTTCTTCTCTTCAAACAATTCAAAGCTCGATGGGAAACAATTGACAAAACAGCCTACCAAGTAGCACCTGACGATGAAAACCTCCGCCAGCACCCGCCTAAAGACCTGATCCAGCATTTCACATCATTTGCCACCTCCCAGTTGACCAATCATCAACCACGAGATGATTACAAGGAGTTCCTAGAGCTTGCTCTATTGTTTTTAGGAGCAGTTCCTCCACGAAATGTACGATTTCTAGCACCTGGGGCTTACCATCATGCTCGCTGGATGTCCAAGGCTCTCTACACCATTAAGATCTGGCTATTCAGGGCACAGATAAAGCTGACAGCTCAGGAAGAGCGAGGTATGAGAGAAATCTCTCTCTTTGTTGTGACAGTCTACCTTGAAGTCTGGTTTTCCAGTTCTATTGCAACAGAAGCTCCTCGTAGGGACCTGAACCTAATGAAACGTCTGATCCAGTTTGGTGAGATTAATTCAAAAATCTCCAAAGCCACATCAAATAAGTTTCAAAATCATCTCTGGTATTTTTCAGAGGACCTTGTTGCTATAGCATTCTTTGACCCCAAGGTTCTTCCTTCAGAAAAGAAAAAGATGGTGCTTGCATTGGGAGAAGAAGGCCATGAGGAACCCGTTAAAAGACCACATCCTACTTTAGATGAATTCCAAACAAGGACACTCTCATCTTTTGTCTCCATGAGGACCAAAGAATCACTCATTAAGTTTGGCCTGGATGTTGATGTCTTGGATAATGATCCATCAACGTGACCCAATATAGGTTCCTTCCAAGAAGTAGTTAATAAGGTATCTGCATTGTCTGTAACTAATGACACCGCAGAGAGAGAAGTAGCCCTGATTCAAGACTACAATAAACTCTTGACAAAACAGGAAGATCAGCTCCAGTTCTTGCTTCAAATAGTTGCTGCACATAGAACTGCCTTCCCTGATTCCCTGAAGTCTACTCTGACCCAGAACAGGCTACAATGAGTGGATTGGGCACCATGAAACCCCTGCCTTTGAGCAGCTAATACTCGGTCAAGACCGGGGGGGACCTGGATTACCAGGGTTCAGAGTTTGATGGACCGGCGCCACCAGTAAATTTTATTATATTCAAATAAAATTTTTAACATGATGTTTTCTCTATAAATGGAACAATATGCCAGGGTGCCCCATAAAAGTTTTGAAAAAAAAATATTTTCCTATGTTTTAGAACCACCATATTCAATTTTGAATATTTATAAAGTAAGCTTTAATTTAAAGGAAATGACCATTAGTATGATTGATATTGATCTGAAATGTTACATATTTCCTAGAAAACAGGGCTACGCTGTACTTCCTATGATTCAAAACTTTAATAGCCATATGAAATGTTTTCTGTCGTTATTTTCGAAGATACCAATGAGGTTGAAATGGTTCCCTCATCATGATGCGAATATTCATGGAACAATTTTATTTTGTGAATTAGCCTTCAGGAATGTCACTGCAAAAAATGTCTGTGATGATAAAAAAGTGTGTAAAGCCTGATAAAAAAGTGTGAGGCGAAATTGGAGTCCCTATCGCTACATCATGAAAGGCACTGCAACAACGTACGAAGCGGCAGAGTTCATTACAGAAACGGAAAGTTGCAGTAGCCATGAAGTGACGAAGCGGAAAGATTCACCGAGGTAATCGGTGGAATGGCAGTGTCCTTCAACTCCTCCTACTCCTAAGAAACTCCATGTTGGTAACGCACTGTTTCGGTCTCGTCCCTTGACTTCCAGGGCTATTTCTGCCATTGGCGGTACGAAAAAGTTGATAGAAATACTTTTTTTCGTTCTCTAATAACATAGCTTTTGTACTATGAAGTAACTGTTGTAAAGACGGCACTTTCGTCGTTGCATGCAAAAAAAATCATGTCTTTAGTTTTTCTTATTTTGACTTTCTTGGATCTTTCAGTGTTGTGTATATTTAGAACTGCAGTAATATCATTCATTCCTTATCAGCTTCTGAAGTACATCAGAGCGACTGCAAAAAACAATTTGAGGAACAAGTTGAAGAAATTTTAAGCAAATTGAATACAATTGCAGTGGCACAACAAAAGCTCTTCAAGGAAATTGCTGGTGTGAAAGACGATTTGCAAACTTTAAAAAAATACACTAAGCCACTTGAAACTGAACAAGCAACAATATTTCCGACTATTTTACCAGAACTGCCGATCAAAAGCCTTGATAAATTGGAGAAAATGGAAAAAACGCTCGAAAACGAAGAGAAACGTGTTCAAGTAACAAAGAAACTTTCTTTAATTGAAGGGTCAAAAAGCTCAAGCGTTGTGTTCAACATTATGAACTCATTATTGGCAATAGATGTCGCTAAAAAGCTCAGTCTTCTTGGAAAAAAAAACAGAAACGGGCTTTCAAAAGTTTAAAAATCTACGATTATGTGATAGGTAAGTTTTTTGTGTTATTTATAACAACCTGCAATCGACATACATATATATATATAATAACACATATTTAACCTTATTTTTGTTTATACATGTGGACTTGAAAATATAATGTATTAATCGAGTAACATAGAGCATTTAGGATACATATAGCGCCATGAATGATCGAATGACTTTTGTTTCTACCGATAGAAGCAGCAAAGAAGTCACCACCCTGTAAAGAACTCTTTCTACACGACCTCAACAAGTTCCTGTCTGCCAGCTTTGTCAACGCGAGAAGTAGGAGCAGAGCAAGGGCTGATCGAATGAATCCCGCTGAGGAGTCAACGGAGCATGCGTTTGATTGAAAAAATTTTCATGCAGCTTGACGAAAAGTAATTAAGTTTTTTTTAATGAAAATGGATGTTTGTTGGTTGAATTTATTTTGTCAATGTTTTGTCGTGACACAATAGAAATATACTATGAAGAACAAATTTACACCTTAAAATGCATAAACAAACATTATATAAGAATTTGAGTACTAGATGTGAGTAGTTAGAACATGTTTATGCGTTGAAGGTCAAATGCATTCTTCATTGTACATCTATATAAAATCATGATGTTTTGAGTTTGAATATTGAAGTTAGCGCTGCCACTTCATTAGATGAACTTAATTTGCTTCTGAGAAATGGTAAGAAAAATCAAGAATGAACAAATCAGTTGATATGATATTTCGAGTTTGAAGGGTAAGGTTTGCGCTGCCATTTTAAGATAGGAATTTGATTTGCTTTAAAAAATTAACAATATCATAACCCGACAAGTAATTTAGGAGCATGATTTTTTGACTTTGAATACTGAAGTTCGCTGCCACTGTATAAGTGGAAATTCGTTTTTTCTACAAATTGTTACGAAATTAAAAATAAAACAAAAAAATCCTTACGGCCTTTTTTTCCATTCCTAATTAATGTTGCAGGTATCTACTCCTTGAAAAATGAATGAACAGGCTTTTACAACGTAAAACATACATGTATATAGCATGGTATTAGTTATGCTATGCAGGATTCATAGTTTTCGTTGTTCTTTGAAAGCTCTAATTCTAGAAGAGTTTTTTTTAATTTCTTATATTACAAGGCAATAAGGGTAAAGAAAATTGGAAATGTTTGAATAATGGAATTACATATACGTTGCATCTTAAGCTGCTAACCTACATTATTCGTTCTGGAAAAAATATCGCATTTCCCAAATTGCTCCGAGATCGTCGGTTGAATAGGTTCATTCACAATGCACGTACGTCTCTAGAAATTAACAGCCTTGTGACATAAATAAGAGTATAATACTCCTATATATGTCACTAAAACACGCTACATAGAGTGGTGGAGGCTGCCATGAAACCCTTTGAATACTGAGATGCCATTCTTTTCGCCCTAATTACTGTACCGACTGACAACTATTAGGCAAATCGCGAAACATTTGCGATCAATATACATAACATAACAATGTATGGTATCAAGAATTAGTGCGGAATGAGAATGGCATTTTGGGGGGACGTGTTTTATGAAATATGTGATCAAACAGGTCATCTACTACAAGACATGGTAATGCAACGGCGCCGTTACACCGGAGCAACCAACTAACTTTGATGACCACATGGAAACAGTGTAGAATACACGTCGGTAGAATTCATGGTAAGTCTGCTTGATTTATAGATGGAACCCATGCGTAATTAACACATGGATCCTTGCTGGCAGAAGCGAGGGATAGCCACGAGGCGTATGGTTTCCATGTGAGACCCACATCCTCTACGCATGTCTAAGCCATGTGGGTACTACATGGGGCCACTCTTCAAAAGTCTATGTGGTTTCCACCTAGCATGGGCTCGTAGAACCCATATGGCAAACATGGACAATCCATGTCGTAACCACATGGCTTCCATGTGACCTTGTATGTAGGGAAACGTCTTAATTAGTTGAATTTCAAAGTTTGTTTTCAGCTTTGTAACGGAGAAACTGAAAATTGTGAGTTTCAAATAAACTCATTTAAACAGATACACTGAAAATTCAGCAGCAAATAAAATTTTAAAAATATCCTTACGTACATGAAAAACATTTGAGTCCAACCCCATCATCAGTTCTGTGAAATTCGATGCGTCGGTGAAATATAATATAAATTACCTGCAAATAGAAAATTGAGCAATATAATATAAAAAATAAATCAAATTGAACGCATAACATATATCAACTTCCCAAATCTTCCCTAAAATGAAATGAGCAGTACCTGAAAAATTTGAACTTGATTTTGCTGAATTTAGCAATTTGGAAGAAAACGGGGATAGAGGGTTCAGGATTCGAGACACTATTGATCATAACAAGATAAGCGTTATAATTACCAAGAGGTACTCTCAATGAAATCCGGTGACTCTATTAGTGTTCCAACATCCGGTAAAATTTGGCACAATTGCATTAAAGTGAGTGTGTGTCTCAGTTTTGACCAAACATTCAAGCAATCGGAAAAGTTAAATCGATTCACGTGTCATAATGTAGTTAAAAATTTCTTGGTAAAAATGGGCAGTCCTTGAAATAAGACGGAAGAATATTATTAATTTTTCTCCAGAAATCTTAAGCCATCTGTTATTTTTCCTCAAATTCTTAGATAATGTCTATCAACAAATTTCATCAACAACTAAATAGTCTTTGAGAGTGGAACATGTACGTGAAAAAGTGCTGATTCACACTTGCTTAACGAGTCATGGTTGGCAACCCATGACGCACCACTGTATGCAGCGATACTCATGTAAATGTCGAACATCGAGGACACTTTGTTTGGCGGTTTTGTGACAAGTTGACGTGAAATAGGAGTCGATTTTATAACACAAAAAAATCTGTGAAAGAGACAATATTCATGGGGAACCACTTGAAAATCTATCCATGTTTCACACAGCGAGAATGTGCATCACATTGATGACTCGCTCTGCGACCTTCTTGAAAGATAACTTTTTAATATCTCCGGCTGCTACTCATTGGCCAACGCTTGAGCATATTTTAGAGGTATATAAGATGCCATTTTGTTTCTTCCACGTCTTCAAGGGCGATGGTGTTCTGAAAAAAGTTCGTTTTCCGAATTTGTTTTACTTGAAAACTCGTATATCTGAGGGCGTGTTTGGAACTCGCTCAATTGGCACTCGCTATCATGTGCACAGTCCACACGTTGTTTGAGCCCTGCAAATTCAGGGAAGCGAAATAAACAATTTTATCATCTAATTGCCCTGGCTGAATGTTTACTGGGAGCTCTGACTCGGTTTGGCAAATAAGTCAGAACGCTGAGCCTCAGCTTAGTAAATATTCAATGACGTCAATCGCGTTGGCTGCGCAGTTACCATGGGGAACTAAAAAACCCTCGTAAAATATAAGTCTTGCGTAGTTGAAGGCTTACGTGAGACCAGTAATATTATAAAACGATGTGGATTTGATTCTTCAAATTATGTGAATTTATCGCAATGTTTTTATCGAAATAATAATAAACCTGATATTAATATTATTACTACAATAATATTAACTGATATTATAGCCTACTTTCTTCTACAGAAAATTACACACGAGGATATTTTTGTACTGGGCTATTTTTCCTCTTGAAAAAAGTGAAACTTTCTACGATTTAAATTCTTTTTATTCTGCGATTTCTTCTTCGCTCCGTTCATGGCCTGAACATCGACAGCAAAATTAATTCTTTACTATAATTTTAGGTGTTCAATCGTTAGCTTGTAACTCTGCGTTCCCGTACGCTTGTTTCCATCATATTTTACTTATGAGTATTCCAAATGATTTGCAACGCAAAAAAGCTGAAGTTTCTTATGTTGTTCAGGAGTGAATCAGGTATCCAGTCTACAGAGTGCGCGGTAGAGACAAAGATACCAAGCAATCGATCTAGCGCCAGGCAAATCCGTAAGTTAAAATGACGCTTAATTGCATCGAAGGATGAATGGAAAGAAATAGAAGTCGCTTACAGAAAGAAGCACGCAGTTTACAGTGAGTGACAACTTTGGGACAGTTCACTCGTCGAATTGCCAGTCGTCGAGGAGCGGAATGTTTATTTGTACATAAACAGATCATTAGTTTTGATGCATGTCTGTATTAATTTATCAATTATTAACAGTTTTATTTATGTACAGTCGATCCTCCTTTCATGGACCTAATCGCACATTGTAAATTGGTTACATAGATTTTACTTAATGATCATAAATTTCGTTGGAGAATGATTGTTTATCTATCTGAAAATAAGTACTAAAACTCTGATTATCTTGTTGCCTTCTTTGTTCGGTTGTTTAGATGGTTGTCACCGCCCAAGCTTTGTCATCAGAAAAAACGTACGAGTGGAGCGACATCCAACCCTTTGGCTTCCAAAATATATAGATCAATCAAACGTAGAAGGTCCGTCAGAAATGACGAAATTCGATATTTTTTCAACTAAGTATTAACAATATATCCATCCTAAAAATTCCAGCGATTATGATATTTTTTTTGATCACTACTGAGATATTTAAATATATATATATTTATTGGTATAAATTGAGCAGAGGGGCTTTTTACATGCTGTGTTATGGATAGAATCTGAAAACCTGTCAATTTAGGACGTAAACATTATACAAATTAGCCATATATCCAAACTGACCAAGAGAGCCAAGACGGGCTAATTTACATCCAAACTTGAGTTTCAATTTCTAATTCATATTCATTGTTTCTGAACGTTGTATATACATAGAAAATCAGGGGTGCAACCGTAAGAGAATGTAAATATTTTGAATGGTTGCAAAATCTAGCTGAAATAATTTCCTCCCTAACACCGTCGGAAATTTTTGTGAATAGCACGCAATGTAGGTTAAGTTTAAATTTTAATGCACTGGCCAGACGAATGAACAGGAACGAAGTCGAAAGGAAAATCGTGAACAGGGACGATACAAGTCTCCAGTGCGAGTTGGTTTTAATGTTGATCGTCAAAGCGAGTCTTTGCCTATAGCTTAGACTCGTTTCTCGAGACGCTGGTAGTTTCACAGCGTCGGAAACCTTGTTTAAGGCGCGCAAATTAGAAGAGAAGCGCTCACCCGCCTTAGTCTTCTTCAGTCAGCAAGGATTGGAAAGAAGTTTTCCTGACGTCTTGACTCTGGTCTCGTGCGAAAGTAGGAGGAGATGAACAACGGTTTACTGCAAGAGGAGAAAGAAAATTTGGGATAACTAGTTTTAGCTGGATGAAGGTAAATAACACGTTAGTTAAAAGAAATACACAAAAGATCATATAATAGCATTCTTACCCTATCAACGCTGCGCATTCTGTGCGAAATGCTTTGCACTACGAGGCAAAAGGAAGGAACTTGCAGGATCAACGGGAAGGGGCCTCGGCGGGAAAGTTATATTGTAAACGAAGGTTTAATCGTACAAATAGGATAACGAAAAGCGAGCTGGAGTAATGAAGTCATTATGGTTCAGAAACTATCTTCATTTATTAGTTCATGAAAACTCACCTTAGGAATTTATCCTCAGTGAGGTATCCCATCTTCAAGTGATTAGATGAAAGGCTCGAGTGGAGCAACAGAATACGGAAGGGAACAGCCCGTTGGTCTTAATATTAACTTAAAATATTTATTATTAGCTAAATTACGAACAGCCTATTCGATGACAATATCGTAATAAACGCCTCCCGAAGAGGACAGCTAAGTTAAGTAATAATCGCCTCGCGAAGAGGAAAGCTAAAGTTAATAATTGCTAGGTTACACATTGATCATTAAGAACACCCGAGTGAAAGAAGTGTCATGGAAGATAGGAATGCAAGTAAAGGAGAAAAGTGGAGACATCAAACGAGGAATAGAAATGTTCGTCCTCAAGCTAAACCGGGGTTTTTGATGGCAGCCCCGACGGAACTTCACAACACTATTCCGTTGAACAAAAAGCAACTTCTGTTGACACAGGTAACACTGGGTGACTTTCAGAAGCAAAGGAAGGCATGTATGATAATGGTAATAATAATAATGCTTAAAACTAGGGAAAAGTTCACGATCTCACCTCCGTCCGTACTCCAAACCTCAAGTGTGTGGTGAAACGAGGTCTAGACGACTTTTTTAAGGAGGTGAGCGCACTGCTTTTCTTATGTTTTCACTCTCCTTCTGTGGTCGTAGCATGGTCTGCTCGGTGGTGGAGTCGATTGCCCTGTTGGTCAAGTTGGCGACCTCCATATTCAAATTAAAGAGGGTGTTCGTAGCATGGATACGCGATCGATCATCCTCATCTGAAATCGAACACCACCTTGAACCTTTGTTTAATTACCTTCGCACGGACACATCACACGAATGCATCGCTTGGTTTCAGAGTGAAACAGGAGATGCAAGTGCTGTTCTGATTAAAGACGAATGCTGTGAGCATTATGGGCAATGTGAATTGTCTATCAACAAATTTCTTTGTTGAATTAGTTGAATTATAGTCTCTTGCCATTTCTGCCATTTGAATTATAGTCTCTTGCCATTTCTTCTGCTTGATTCATGATCCTGGTTATCGTGTGGAAATTATTTTCAAACATTTCTACCTCGAAATATCAATAAAAATGAACTAAAAAACCAATATGTCAAATTTTTTTAAAAAACCAAGGCCTGAATCGAAAAAATGAATGGAAATTTTTTCTTTATTTTTAAAAGTTACATACAAAAGTTACATACTCATTTAATAATATTCCTATATTATGGAACGTAGTTTTGATAAAACTTGCTCACTCAACGTAAAATATCGAGACTACACCTTTTTCAGTTCAAATTAATCCCAGTCAAGTTCAATTTCATCCAAGTCAAATTCAATTTAACCCAACCCAAAGTTGAATTAAGAATTGACATAATCACTCGCTTATTTAAGCGTTTTTATTGTTAAATATGTATCTATTGAATGTGATGAGCAAGAAAAACTTTTTTCCTTTTGGCAAGGAATACATAAAATTTATGCAATAAAAAAACAAGAAAACGTAAAATGTGGTAGGCATCCAGCATCAGGAGGCAGTGTGTGATTCAGATCTTTGAGCGGAGTGACAGATAGACGTCAATTATAAAAACTTCGTATTATACTACACATTAAAGTTGTTTTACAATTCTACGTTAATGGAAGTATGCATCCATTCAAATATTTACGTTCAATTGCAGTTTTATTATACCATTGGACAATATGTAGATTTAACCTTTAAAAGAAATAGGCAAATGCGATTCACTGACTACTTATATACGATACCATTTGATTACAATTCATATGAGTACATTACTACAGAGATAAAATCCTGCATTGGCAATAAAAATTGTACCATCCCTTCAAATGAATAGGCCAAGACAAATATATCATCTCTGTCGATGAAACAAATTGTAACTTGTTTCTACAAAATCGTTTGAACAAGCAAAAACAGGCTTCGTTGTTATATTTCTTTTAAAGGTTAAATCTACATATCGTCCAATGGTAATCTTCGGTAGTTGCATGCATATATGATTTTATATACAAATGTGATGAAGGGGAATTTCACGCATTTCAATCTCTATATGAGGGTAAATAAATAATTTGATACTATTATGTGTATGTGTAACATAAAACTGCCATTGAACATAAATATTTGAATGAATGCATCCTGCCAATAATGAAGAATTGTAAAACAAACTTTAATATGTGGTATAATACGAAGTTTCTATATCTGTTACTCTGCTAGAAGAAGTTTCTATATCGAAGTTTCTATATCTGTTACTCCGTTCAAAGATCTGATCACACTCTGTCTCCTGATGCTGGATACTTACCACATTTTACGACAGTTTTTTTTATATCGTAGAAATTGTGTGTATTCCTTGCTGAAAGGAAAAACGTTTTTCTTGCTCATCACATCCAATAGATACATATTTAACAAAAAATGATCAAGTTAACTTGTGATTACGTCAATTATTAACTCAACTTAGGGTTGGATTCATTTGAATTTGACTTGGATTAATCTAAACTTGGCTTGGATTAATTTGAACTTGACTTGGATTAATTTGAACTTGACTTGGATTATTCTGAACTTGACTTGGATTAATTTGAACTTGACTTAGATTAATTTGAACTTGACTTGGATTAATTTGAACTTGACTTGGATTAATTTGAACTTGACTTGGATTAATTTGAACTTAACTTGGATTAATTTGAACTTGACTTGGGTTAAATTTAACTTGAGTTGGATTAATTTGAAGTGAAAAGGTGTAAATTGGAAGGGCTACACAACTTATGAAAAAGAATTTCTATAAGAAACTGAATCATACAAATGGTGCTGTAAAAGTGTGTTAAGAATGCTTTTATTTGAGACGGCACATTTGCAGAGATGTATAAATAGTAAATAAAAACCTCCATTATGGTATCAGATACTTCTTATTTCCTCTTTAATAATTTGCTTAATTTATTTAGAAATATACATATACAGCCTGTGAACAACATTCTCAAAAATTCACTTCTATTCGAATGGTATCATAGATATTATTCAATGGGAATAGAATGGTTTAAAGTGGATGATAGTTGGTGTGTCTCTCTTCACACTGCTTAACCGTATCTGTGGTCCGAGTTTCACTAGTGCAAAAGTAAAAGAATATTTTAATCGCGTGTTTCAATTAGAATGGATATATTTTTTTGTCATTGACGTCTGGAAGATTTATTTGAGGAAAATAACGAATCCCGTCTTTTTAACAACCTGGGTACACTTGTAATATAAATTAAATCGTGTACTTGCGTTGTTAAGTTTGGCGGACGAAGTTATTTCACATTTTCTATTCAATTTAGCCTAAATTTGAAGAATTTGAAAGCCGTAAATTAAATATTACATGATCGTAAAGATTTCACGATAATAATTTTTAGGTAACTTCTACTCCCCGAAATGGTTGCTAATTAAAGTTAAAATTCTTCAACTTAAATCTTTCAAATTCGTTTGGCTTCCGTAACGAATTTCATCAATCTAGGGTTTAATAATTTTTTATAGTACCTTAATACAAGCATTGGTCAGGAGACACTCTACTCATCACTCCTAAAACCATTAGCACTGCATGAAATTCGATGTACATCATTCAGAGTACAACCAGCAATTTATTTCCGTTTTTATGTCTCTTGCCATTTCTTCTGTTTGACTCATGATCCTGGTTATCGTGTGGAAATTATTTTCAAACATTTCTACCTCGAAATATCAGTAAAAATGAACTAAAAAACCAATATGTCAAATTTTTTTAAAAAACCAAGGCCTGAATCGAAAAAATGAATGGAAATTTTTTCTTTATTTTCAAAAGTTACATACAAAAGTCAAACTTTATGGGAATCAAATTACAAATTTAAAATTTTATAATTTAAAAAAAAAATTGTTCATTTTATTTTTGTAATTACAATTCACAGAGTGAATATGAAGTTATGCATGAAGATTATCGAAATAAAAATGAAAACAACATTCAATTACATAAATTGTCCATTATATTACACTTCAACAAAAAATTTTGTTTTTTGGCTTATACCCAAAACCTCTCATTTTCAACATTGAAAAGAATAGAAGTAGAATAGAATTATTTTACTCCCGACTTTTTCATGAAAATAATAGCTTGAGGTAGTGTTCGGATTCACTCGCAGGAAAGCTTGAAAAGTTGAGAGTTAAAATTGATGAAATGATGAAAACTTCACAGATTTCAGTCACATTCGACGTTGTCCCTAGCTGACGCGGAAGTAAAGTTAGATCTTATCTTACTCACACGTTAAGTACAAACTTCGACCACTTGGGTCACTTAGATCGTCCTTGAATTGAGTGTATAAATAAGGCTCGGGCATAGACTGTATCATCAGTTTTGTGCTGTACCAATCTAAATGCGTTCCATGGTAAGCCAAACTGAATTTAATTAAAATATAACCATTGTCATAGTCATACATGCTAGCAAAAATCGAATGAGTTTGAATGCTAAGCGGGTTAGATTGCTCCTATAATTTATGTGCTTTGATTTAAAATTTAATTTTGTTGGCTTTAGCACATCTTTCATCTCCAGATTGCTGTCCTGCTGCTGGCCACGGCTTCCGTGGCCCAGCCCGAGCCTCTTTTGGGTAGCCTTACTGCTACTCTGCTGGGCGGGCAAGGTGGCCTTGTCGGTGGTCTGTTTGGTGGTTCTGGAGGTGGTGGTGGTCTTCTTGAAGCTCTTCTGGGCGGTGACGGTCTGGTCGGTGGCCTCGTCAGCGGTCTTCTCGGTCCCATCCTCGGCGGTGGAGGAGGCGGCCTTCTGGGCGGTCTGCTGGGCGGTGCAGGTGGTCTGCTCGATGGTGGAGTCGATGGCCCTGTTGGTCAAGTTGGCGACCTGGTTACCTGTGTTCTTTCCCAGCTGCTGGGACAAGTTGGAGGTCTTCTCGACCAAATTATTGGACCTGTTCTCGGAGCTCTTGGTCTACAAGGCAGCAATGTCGGCCCCCCCACTACCACCCCCCTCAGTTTTTTGGAGAACTTGATAGTTGAAATTCGTGAGGACAGGGCTGACGTTGGTGACGTTATCCAGGCTTTTTATGATGGCAATATTGACTTGGATGATATAGAAACGCTCATCGTCAGGGATGTTCTTGACGCTTATGGTGTTTCCGCGCTTTTAATTAAAAATGTCATTAGTCCAGAAATCTTCTATAAGTTCATTTCTTCTGGAGTTGTAGACGTTGAATTACTTGCGGAAATGGTTACCGAACGTTATTTACGCAAAGCAGATATTCCCAATTTCGTCAATCGTGGTTACCTTAGCAGTGAAGATGGTGATAAGGTCTTAGCTCTGGTCAATAGTCAAACTGCTGGTCGCAGATAAGTGCTATTGAACAGGTGAGGTGGACGCTAAGTGATCATATGGCTTCGATGGGCTTCTCCTCTTCTTCTTTCCCTCAGGTTTCAGAAAGAGTTAAACTGAGAGTTTTCAAATTTTCGTTAAAAATAATGACACTTGTAATATAAATTAGTTCAGCATTACAAAATAATAAACTTCCTGGCAATTAAGTTTGTTTCATTCGCCACTATTCTTCAATGTTCAGCTGTCTCAGATGTGCGACTGACGATAAAGAGTTCAAGATGATATTTTGAGGTTATTTGAGATCGATGACGATTATTACTGCAGACGAAGATGATCGGAAGTACGATACGCAGCTGTGTTTTCTGCATCACAAAGAAGAGTACAGGTACATTTTGCTGCGATCCTGCTTAACTACAATTTCAACAATCAGTTCCTGTTCCGGAATGGGTAATTATTGAACTACCATCTCAAAGACATGCTACTAAGAGTTGCCATTTAAATCTTTTTCTTTTGCGCACTCACCTTGACATCTATCTTACTCTATGAGAAAGGAAAAGAGAATACAAAGAGAAAGAACATTGCACATCGACAACGATGAGACTCTAATGATGATAATATGGAATACTTGAGTTTTTAAGCGTCTCTACACGGAAGTTACGAACAGCAGGTCTTCCAAAATATGTAACAGGTTAGCGATTGCCACATTACAACAACTCCTAAGAAAGTTACGGAATAGGAGTTCACAAAGTCGACAGTGACAACTGAAAGCGAAAGAAAAGATTTCTAACAATGGCGAATTATTTGTAAAAAAATTGAGTTATTTTGTAAATTACTCATAATTTCGGTCTTCAATTGTTATTTTCATTAATATATTTGCGAGAAATTGATGCCACCGTAATCATTTCCCACTATGACTTAAACTAGTGTAAAAATTCAAGTGGCGTAACACGCACTTTTGAAACATTTAACAAGATGATCAAGTTAACTATACATAAAATTGGCGTCCTAGTGTAACGATGGTAATGAGCTGAAAAATTATTGATGAATTTAATTTTTCTTGTTTACGCCTCTTGTCTTCGTTTTAGTTGTGCGTGGAGTATTATCAGAAGTAGAAGCAGACATTGTAATGTTAATCCGATGTCGACGGTGTTCGACATCCTAATGAGAATTACAAAAGATTAATTCTAGCCATCGAAACATTATACCTTTGTCTACTGATGGTCACTCCAGTGCCAAGATGGCTAGTATTTTCTTCTCAGGGCAACTGACAACTTCTGAAGTAATTTAGCTAGCAAGGAAATATTTTGAAGTAAATAGCAAAATACAAGGGAAAATCATGAGCATTCGTGGGAAAATACCTTTTTTGACGTGTAATTCGGGTCGTGTAATTCGTACAAAGTATTCAAAAGGCATCTTGAGTCTCACTTCCTATCAGAATACTAGTCGTGTAAGATCACCATGTCAAATCTTGCCTCCTACATGTAACGAATGATAATGTAATAATGTGGCTTGCCTTGGGCAACATAACCGATCTTCAGCCTGCTCTTGAATCGTTTTATCGAACAGATTGTTAAATATAGCCGATTTGACCTATATTGTAAAATACAGCATAAAATATAGAGTTAATTATCTCAATGATCAGTCTAATGCGAAACTAGGTTAAGTGAACTAGGTTAAACATTTTTGTACACCCTAGAATAACGTGATGGTAGGATGCCCTAGAAGTCGCTGAACTTGTTCGGGCCCACAGGTAGCTATACTCAAATTTGACCATTGTACTAGACTTAAGAAACATTCTACCTCTGTATCACCTGTGGTAAATAAATTGTTTAAATTGTTTAGAATTGTTTAAATTGACTTCCTAGCAGCCTTCCCCGTGCAGTTAACCATTGGTTTTGCTGAATTCACATCACATGATTCGTGACCCATTTTGTAATTTTTTTTATTTAACTTGACTGTTTTCGGGCGTTCATTTGTTTACTTACATCTTCGAGCATAAATTAATTTTTGATTTTCACACTAAAGTCCTTAATTCTTAAATTTTAGCGATTATCTCGTTAAACAGTTTTTTGAAAAGAAGGGTATTTTCTGTTAAATAAAGGAGTAGCTTAAGTGCAAAAGACACGCGCTTGAGAAATTTCACTGTTATTGTAGGGAAACTTTTATCTGGAAAATTTTTCCAACTCTAATTGATTTTTGGTAAACGAAGAGTTAAACGTTCATTACCTTTGAATTTTTTTAGCGTTGGTGTTTTTAGTTTTCCCTTAGCAATTATACCTATACTTAATAATCTGAGTTAGCCTAAAGAAAATTGGGTTGGCGAAAAAGTTCGTTCGTTTTTTGAATGCCATTTTTCTGACTTCCTAAAGGTTTTTTATTCTCTAAAACCTGCATTTGGTACATCAAGCATACTTGCAGTGTTTAATAAGAGTAAGCCTCATAGTAGAGAAGTTCTAACATTGTTGCTTGTATTCGATCCCTTGAAATGGTGGACGAAGAAGAGCACTATTGACATCTAATGTTTTTTTACTTTTGAAAAAAGAAGAAAAGCAACAGAAATTACTTAAACACTTGGCATATATTTGTGTACGTGGCTGCCGTTTTCTTTCCTTTCGTAAGCGAAAAAGCATTAGATATCGGTGATGCTCCACTTGGTCTACCAATTTATGTGCTCAATTGCGAGTAAGACTGTCAGAACTTCTCAACCTGGATGCTTATTGCACATTGACATGACGTGAACATGATCGTTGTACCGAAGATACAATATTAACAAAATTAATATAAAACGTTCCTTTAAAAAATCGGAAAGATGACATTCGAAAAGCGAACGAACTTTTTTGATTAACCCAATATTTGACTTTGCGTTGAGGACGCTCGTACGAGCGCGAACAGGCTCAAAGGCAGATCATCACAGCGTAGTCATTTCACATCACACAGGGAAGTGGAGTAAGGTGGGATATCTCTTCTCTTACGCACGAGTAGGTAACGTTCGCAAACAAGATCTCGCTTGGGAGTCGCTTTCTCTCTTCTCCTCTTTCTTTCTACCTTATTGTTTTTTACTTTGCTGGTAAAGAAATGATATTTTAAAATGAAGATAATACAGAAGTGCAGGCATTGTTCGTCAACCTCAAATTGTAATGAAATGGATCAGCTTTCGGCAAGTTCGAGCATGCAGCAAATGTGCCCAAAATGAAAGGCTCATATTGGACAGAGTCTAAGGCAGAGTCTTGACTTAATCAGTGATAAATAATTTCATTAAAATTTATATTGTAAAGGAAGACATAACTCATGTTGCATTGAGCGTTGAGTTGCTAATATTGGGGATGCATAATATACAGTACACAACGAGTCATTCAAACCTCGAGTTAAGAGCATTAGACTGTTGTACTAATTCAAGAGTGCTCATGGCTGGAATGCTTTCAATCTGTTACCTCCGTTATCGGCTCAAGTGCCCTTCAATTCATCATTGTTCATCAACCTGTAATTCCCAAACAAACCTACGAGACATTGAAGATACGACGAAATACATGGAACATCTTCTGAGGTACAACGTAACAATCATTACAACGAAGAGACCATTTGGCGACTGCAGGAATTCTTCATTTGTTACCATTGCCGCAAGCTGAGTGGTCGACAGCAGAAAAATTTATTAAAGAATTGCTCTTTGGTTATGAAACAAAAACAAAAAAGATGGGGATTAAAATCATTTCAATGGGTTCATTATCGTTTACGATTGTGTACAGGGGTACAGCAAAGGTGAATTGCTAGATCGTACGGGGGAATTCTTACATTCAATTTATCAGTGATCTGATCGAAGGCCAGTAAGATAATGTCCTACCCAATTGAAAATCAAGGACGTGTCGCCGGTGAATTAAAGACGAGACGGTCGATCAAGTATGAATTAAAGGCGAGTCGGCGTGCCGCCATAGCCATGTGCTAGAGGGTTCTGCCGCCCTTCGGGAGACCCGGGATCGAATCTCGGCGCTGGCAGTGGCGATTTTCTCTGTTGGGTGTAGGAGAAAAATTCCAAGCACAATACCTCACTCTACCCAGGTGTCTGAAATGGGTACCGGTCTCGACCGGGGGAAAGCGTCATGGCTTCCTGGCGTTAGTTATAAGGCATTTGAAAATCCAATGTACAAGGTGATATGTATCGGGCTTGATTGGAAATAAAGCATCCTTTAATCGGCCGGTTCGGCCATATAACTCTATCTCCGCGCTCTTAACCACGAACGGTCGAGCTCGGACGTAATATGCTGAGCCGGCCAGTTATAATTTGAGGGCGCAAACTTCTAAGTTGATTAATGGCCGTACTATTTCAGGACGGCCATCCGTTGTTTACAGCCATACAAATATCATTGATCCATCGCAATGAAACGTATGCTCTGACATTGTGGCGTACAATGCATCAAGCTTGAAATTATATTTCACATATTTTATTTAATTTCATACTTTTCCAGAAATATTCACAATATTGAAACTGAAGACTTTACTGTACTGCAGAAAATATGCATTGGTGCGTTTACTTGTGTTCATTTGTGTATTTTTTACCATGCCATTGTTATACGCATGTTTTTATTTTATTATTCAATACCAGACAAGTCAAACACATTACTACAGTCCCAGCAATCTATCTCTCTCAGAAGAGAAGTGCCACTTACTGAGAGGACATGAATATTTATTCATATCTATGCAAGATTTTACATTGAGAAATGATATTCACGAGTGAAATCGGTGTAATTACTTTTTAGTTCTAAATACATTCTAATGAATCTACTCATCATTCGGAAATTTATAAAATACGAAGTAACATAAAATGGAATTGATAAATCGTGAATCATATACCTAAGAGTTATACCTAAGATTAATCGTATTTCTAAATTTTATTCATAGTCGTTTTCTTATTTATGGTGAAAATATCGTGATGTTGACAATGCTAATTATTTCAAGAAGCACAAAGATTTCAAACAATGCTAAGAGAAAGCGCATTTCATTATGATAGTTTCTAAGAACAAGTTTCCTGACAGTACACGCTGTAGTTTCCTAAACGAAATACCACGTAAAGCATTGCTAATTACGTTGCAAAGAATTACATGTGGTAATAAGAAACACTTTTATTCTAACAAGTAATCAAATTGATTATTGTTTGAAAAAGTAAAGCAATACAAGTTCCCCTCAGGGGTATATAATTGTTGCATCTAAGGGAATTATCGCTCCCAGGGGGACTTTGTGAGGACCCGAGCTAAAGGTTAGGTAGGCTTCCTTTTTGTTAAAATAGAATAGGTTTTTGTTTTGTAACGGACCATATTTTTTCGGTTCACTGCTGTCGTGTTTTTCAGCACTTACTACTTTCTTCTTCAATTTTTTCTCGTTTCATGAACTTCTTTATTAGCTTCCTGTTTCTGTGCACCTTGTGCATAGATTCCGCGTTCCCTCAACTCCATGCTGAATGGCGCCTTCCTCCTTCCTCTCTTAGAAAATCTTTGTCGTGGTTAAGGGAGGCTAAAACTTTCTTATATGATAATGATAATGATAATAATAATAATAATAATAATAATAATCATGATAATAATAAAGCAATACAAGTCTAAGTTTTCGTGGTTCGCAATTCAAGTAACGTTGATCTTTTTATTTTATAGAACTTTTTTTATTCCCGAGGCAGTCGTGCGAAAGGTGAAGTCTCTTCTCAAGACATATGAGTGTTCGTAAGATGGAAATAATACATAAAATATTAATGTTATTCTAATTATTACAATCTAGAGACATCGCACAAATGAATATTCGTTTGGATGAGAGAAAGAGGAGATGAGAAAATTAGAGACACTTTTACACTCTCGCATTTTGAATAGCAAAATGATTACAAATTCGCCACATACCTCAACACTTAAAACGAAAACTAAAAATCGGTTGCTATTTTTACTCAATGTAAAACAAAAACCTAATCATCAACGAAACATACGGAGAAGACAGATAATAAATAAACATGTCTGGAATAGAAGTTAACAAGTGATTTGTAAAGAGTCGATTATCAGTCGAAGGCCAGTCGACAACCAATCTACAAACTACGCTATCCTTGCTAGTTTGAATTAAAATGGAATAACAAAAAAGTATTTTGTATTACACTCATACAGCCTTCCAAGAACAAGTGATATGTATAATTTTTTTTGTCTGGAATAATGTATTCATTCAAAAATTTGTAACGAACATTCAAACATGAAGTCTCTGAGTTAATTTACCCTAAAAACTTGCCCTATGAGCTGGTCGAAGCACTCGAACTCACGAAGTTTTGAAGTAGCAGTCCGTTTCACCTGCTGCACTGGCAGTTGGTTAGTTTGTGAAGTTGTCCGACGTGAAGTGACTAATTCGCAAATTATTCCTTTAAAACTGAGATTTTAATGATTGTAATGCAGGTGTTTGAACGTTATATGCATGGGCAAACTTAGAATTTGTACTGGATGAAAGTTTTTAAACGATTTTGTGTCGATCGACAGTTACTCTCATCGTTAGAACTTCCTTATCGCTACATTAGGAGGTTCAAGCCTAATTTAATTTTTCAAATTCTGTTATGTGAAAGGTATTTTTTAGAGGTATTTATGTAAAAGTACTCAAGATGGATTGCTTTCTCATAATATTTCTTGATTTACTTCTTATTCAAAAAATTTACTTATTAAAAAATGTTTTTTTTTTCAGTAAAGACATAAAAAAGAAGCAAGTTCTTCTATTGAATTAAATATTTACTGAAGGCCGTGATAAAAGTGCGGTGGCCCAGTGAAGGAAATGTTACAGAACTTGCTCGTGACCTAAAAAAGCTGTTGCAAGGGCGAGGGGCGTTCTTACACCTTCAAACTTAAGTCACATCAAGTAAGTATTATACGCGTATGTGAAGAATTGTTTTGAGTTTTGGTTATTTTAAAATATACATATTTCTAATAATTCATTGTTTTCAATTACTTGAGTTTTAATGCTTTTTGGTGCTTATTGAGGTAGTTGATAAATATTTGAGTAGACATATGACTACTACAGCTTTTTAACTCTAATTTAAAAAAAGCTCAAGTTTAATTTAAAAAAGCTCAAGTTCAATTTTTAAAAGCTAAAGTTTAATTTGAAAAGTTTCAAGCAGGCTATATATAAAAAAAGAAGAATTTTAATTTTGAAACCTTATGTTTCCTAAATTCCATACCTATGTAATAATAATATAAGTAAAGTTTATTTCTGAGAATGCATGCATATATTTAAAAATACTGACACTGAAAATAGAGTAAATCGAATATCAGACAAACCAAGCTGCTGTGATTTTGGACTTAATTTGACATTCTTCAAGTTTCACCAATGAATCATTTGGTAAACATATGACAAACATATCATCAGTACATACAGTGTATATATATTGACCAAAAAATTCAAAATAAATTTTATGTAATCAGTAACTGTGTGACAATTATCAAACTGCACTGACTGAAAAGTTGAACATTAAATAGCTTCAAAATTATATTTAAACAATAATGCTCTACAATAATGGCTTATTATATCATGTTATATAACATAGTATTACACATGAAATGTATACCAAATTAAAGGCCAATCTCTCAACTAATAATTTAATTTTTACCCCTTCATACCATACCTAAGTACATTTATACGTTATTTCCCATCTTTAAATCTTCTAACGCAAGTATTCCAGCAAAATGCTTCTATATATGATTGTAGGAGCGTAGACATAGCCTGGGTGTTATGGCAGTAATGGAATCATCTAGAAGTCATCTTTTTAAATTAAACTTGATCTTTTTTAAATTAAACTTGAGCTTTTTTAAATTGACCTTGAACATTTTAAATTAAACTTGAGCTTATTTAAATTGAATTTGACTTTTTTAATTTAAACTTGAGCTTTTTTAAATTGAACTTGACCTTTTTTAAATTGAACTTGACCTTTTTAAAATTGAACTTGAGCTTTTTTAAATTGAACTTGATCTTTTTTAAATTAAAGTTAAAAAGATGTAGAGAATAGAGTTAAGTGAACAGACAATGCTACAATGCTACAAGTCTACGCTACAAACTTGAAAATGCGTATAAGTGTTTATACAATTAAAAATAGGCTAATCTCACGCAGCATTATTGTTAATTAGAATATCAAAGTGAAAAGGAGGGACTGTAATTGTGTGCAGATGAGGTAAGAGATTTTTGTTGAGAAGTAGTCAACTTGTTGTTCACCACCTCTCGTAATAAGTGGAATGGTGCACAAATTATGCTCGTCATATATACTTCCCTCTGTAAATGTTTCTTTACCGAAAATCCTATTTGTACGATTCTTTTATCAATGATAAGGAAAGAGCGAGTTGAGCTTTAAAGTACTGTGGCATCAATAACAGTAATACTCTTTATTTAACTATATACTAATAATGTACTTCATTTTGTAATGTTTTGGAACATTCCCTTTCTTCATACACATTAGAGGATTTTTTATTGCTATAACCTTTTTCTTCAGCACATCTTCATAGGAATTTGTTGTAGTATCTTTTTGAGAGTATATTTCTATAATTATAGCAGTGGACGTAAATTGTATGTGTTTCTAATACAAATGTGGGAATATAATAATACTTTAGTGTAAACATAATTGAATATTAACAGGATAATATAACAACTTCCATTTATAGTTGCCAGTTCAATTTCTAATAAATATCTCCCATTAGTTCTCTTGCAATCGATATTGTAGGATTAAATCCAACATTAAAAATCTGCAGCCCACGCAAAATCTAACAGTGCCATTAACATATTTTCACCGTCCACAGTAATGTTTTCTTTTTGTTCAAATGATCATTATATGACTTGTCATAACTCACCCTAACAAAGCTTAACTCAACCTTGCTCGACGTGTAGACTGCTGATACACAAAAACACTTGAATATGTCCAGCAGGAAACCTAAATAATATTCAACATCTTTATTTAGAGGGGACGTATTAAGCAGTCATCCACACTAGTACCTATAGGGGTGAAATTGTTAATCTTCTGCAAGAAATTTTAATAAGACTATTATTGTATAAAAACTAAGGCGGAATAAAGAAATTTTCTTTTCAGAAAAAATACGTGATACGTCATTACATTGACCTAGACCTATCTGGAAGTATCTCATATCCGCGTTTTACTTTCAGAAGAATCGGATTCATCTGAGGACCCTGAGAGAGATGCTCAACCTGCCCCAATTATGAAAATGGATCAATTCTTTCTTGACGTAAGCCGGTTAGAATAACGCTCAGATAACGTTGTTTCGTTTAGATTGTGTAATATCTTGGAATTTCAGCACGATATAAGGTTTACTGAACCGAACTAGTAGATCGGTTTGCCTAGCCGTAAACCAGGCAGCAGGATAGCAAAACGAACAGCTGGACTACTAATATTGTACTGACTCTGTAGTTCACACAGCTTACTCTTAAGTCTAGTTCGCAACAATGGACATTTCCGGCGCCGGCAATAGGGGCGCTTCCGACTTATCCGGCGCTAGTAAACGCCAGGCGCTCATCGGCTGTTCTGGCGGATGCCCTATCTATACATGTGACCGTGCCGAGTGAGACTCATAAATCTCCGCCGCCGGAACCCCCATAAATACCACCAGTGCGTCACTATACAACAACTTCCCTCCCTTCAGATGAATATATGACAAAGGGAAGGAGGAACTCAACAACCTATTCGTATTACAGGTTTAGTTATTCTACCTGATCTACGAGGTTCATTTTGCCCAGGTGAGCAGCTAACAGGCTGAAAGGCAGGAGTCTCTGCTGCCCCACTCCCGGTAGATTCCAAACTACTGTGCAACAGCTGATTTGAATGTCACTTCCAGATTACATTTAATGCAAGTATTTGAACATGAAAGATATTAACAGCAACTTTACTAACAATAATTCCCTTCAACCACTTGGGACCATTTCTTAAATTCAAAGCGAGAACATGATCACCGACATCAAATTGAGTTACATACATAGGCTTAGACCTGGACACAGAAAATTTAGGATGAACTCTATCTTTGGAAGTAACAAATTTACGATTGTTCAGCGCTACAGAGAGAGCAATTTTTGTAACACTATGCGGAATACAATGCGATTGAAATAATGCTTTTGATGGACGGGATTTGAGCGATTCGGAAGAAGAGAGATTTTTCAACAAGTCTTTAATGACTCTTACCCCCATCTCAGCTTGACCATTGCTTGCTGGAGAGTAGGGCGGAGGTGTGAGGTGCTCAATGCCGTTGGAAATAAGAAAATCTTTAAAGTCTTGAGATGAAAAGTTAGAAGCATTATCACTTACGAGCACACCACACAACCCGTTTCTGCTGAAAATCATTCTCAACGCATCGACAGTATCTGACACACTCGTGGATGGTACCACTTCACATTCAATATATTTAGATAATGCATCTACAGCAATGAAAACAATTTTATTCTCGTAGAAAAAGTGATCGACATGAATGCGTTCAAAAGGACGAGAAGGAGTGGGCCATTCTACATTTCTAGACTTAGGTTTTGCTCGATTTAATTGACATTGGGGACAACATTTTACGATGTCTTCAATAGTTTTGTCCATTCCGGGAAACCAAATAACAGATCTGGCCAACGATTTCATGCCACAAATGCCAGGATGTCCATCATGAAATGTTTCAAGGACTAAACTACGCAATGACTTGGGAATAAAAACCCGTTCTTTATAAAGTATACAACCTTTCATGATGGTCATCTGAGGTAGCAGGTTCTTAAATTTAGACAAATTGGGATCAGGTTTAGGAGGCATGCCAAACTTTATGTATTGTATAAGTTGGCACAGTTCGCTATCCATATCAGTATGAGTTCTTATATTTTCACACGTGATGTGCACCCGCCGAGTATATAAATAGAATCGGCAAGAGACATCGCCGTTCATTAGCGGTGGCCTGCCGTAGAGGTAGCACTTAGTAAGGGTCGTCGCTGTTCATTAGAGGAAGCGCGACCTTCGAGGAAGCACCTGTACCGTCCAATCTAACAGATTCTTTTCCAATTACGAAGCCTGTGTCAACTCTGAAGTACCAATAAACAATTACCACGTTGCTGCATCGTCACTCCCGAACCTCATTCGCGTTTAGTTGCGACCTATCTGAAAAGGCCGGAACATATTTGGTGGCCCGTGTATGGGGATGCCACATTAAAGATATCCACATTGCCACATTGCCCATTGAAGAAGAAAGATATCAAGAAGTGATCTTCGGTTCTGCTGATCCGTGATTTTTAATGTGAGGAGTGTCACACCCTGTTGAAGTAACGTCGCATAGTTATCACATTACCTTCGGAGCATCGAGAAAAGGAAGAAGGACGTCAGCGCAGAAAATCGAAGTTCTTTCCAAGAAACTCTTCGAGAAAGAAACTCTTCGAGGGAGAAAAAATCGAAAATCTACACGCTAACTCAGTATTCACCAGCCTGGATCATCGCTACTCAAAGGAGAAGATGAAGTGAGGGGTCCAGATCAACAACCTGATCTGTCGACGAGATCTGCGCAATTACGCACCGTCATCTGCAGCGAGAAGATCGACGAGAGCTACGCATCGCCAAGATATTGTTCAACGTCACCAACTAGCTTCGCATAGCAAGCTGAGTATACGCCGATAATGTTTGTTTGCGAATTAAATAAGCATGCGCTCAATTTAATGATTATACATCATCATTATAAAATTAATGAGTAGGAAGTTGAGCAGCGAGCAGTAAGCAGTAAGCAGTAAGCATTGCAAGCGCTGATTCCTGGGAGTGGAAGTTGAGCGGCGAGCAGCATAGGCATTGCAAGCGCGGATTCCTGGGAGTGGGATGAGCGTATATGCGGAAGCGGTAGCCCATTGTTCTCTAGAACAGTTGAAGGAAGTTGCACCTATTGTTCTCTAGCGCCCATTGTTCTCTAGCATATAAGAGTAGGCTGGAGCAGCTTGCCTCTGTTCAGAGTGGTGCCAGCCTTCACGAGCAATTAGCAAATAGCCTGTTTTAAGTCCACGGAAAATGTGAGTTATAATTTTATTGTATGTAGAATATTTTCATTAAATGTGTGTAGAACATTTTTCTCTTAAAGGTAATCGGAGGTCTAAGAATATTGTGTTTTATGTCGGACAGTGACTCTGACGAATACGAGTACATAAGAACCATACCGTACGTGACTAGATTAGGACGAGTATCAATTCCTGTTTTTTCCGCGAAGTCGATTTCTGTACCTATCACGATGACGACCACCACCACAGTCACCCCTGTTACCAGTGCAGTCACTACCACAGTTAGCTCTGTAACTAGTACGGTTACGAGTGTGACGACTTCTATTGTCGGTCCGATACCTAGTGTTGTAATTGCTGGGCAGGATCTGCCGCAGTACCGAGGTAGAAAACGAAAGAATGACCCTGACTTCATAGAAAATAAGTCACTAGAAACGCATATAAAGAATGTGCGAGCATATTTCAATATGCTGTCAGATAATTCAGAAGAAGCGAAACTAAACTTATTGTTGCGAACTGCAGACAAGCGGGTAGGCGACTTCAACACGGTCGTCGCGTCCATAATTAGTGAAGGTTATGAATTAAGTTTCGAAGAAGTCGTGCACCTATTGGAAAATATCTACGTCTCGAAAGGTGAAAGATCTCTGCACGCGGTCGCCTGTGATCTAAATAACGTACGCCTAAAACGTAATGATGCTTTAGCGAGCCAGTTTGTTGAGATCCTATCCAAAATCCGTAAGCTAACCCACAGAATAATGACCAGCCCGGAGTGTTCGAACAGAGCCCACCCCTATGTAGTAAATTGTCCCGATCCTGTTGCTCTCGATAAGTATGTCGAGAATACTTTAATTGTTGCATTAGCTATGGCCATCATCAACCCCCTAGTAACAGAAGATTTTTCCAAAAAACTATTTAACAAACCCTTTAACTCGTCGGAAGAGCTCCTTCAGAGGCTCGTGACTGTCATTAGGAATTTTCCCGAGGATAAGCAAGTGTTAGCGACTCGATCTGAGAGATCTATGGAAATCTATTGTGCAGAGGATGACCATTCGTCCGAATCAAACTTTGATGCAGCCTATGATGAGGCCGAAGTGCATACAATGACAAGAGGCGGATTTCAAGGTAGAGGTAGGACGCGTAGGCCCTACTGGAGACCAAATTTCCCAAGACCAACTTTCCGTGCTAGACCTCACGTAAAATCTTTTGTAGGAGATCGTGAATTAGGAACTCTAGAAGTCCAAGCATTAGAGACAGCTACTGAAGCTAGGCGTTGCTCGAATTGTTACAATCATGTGTGTGTCTGCCAAGGACAAGGTGTGTCGGTAACCACTGTGGCTAGGAAACCGACTGATTGGTACAAACCGGGTTCATCTCAGACAGCCACCGAGCGTTCACTGCGTGATGTAGCTTGTTTTCGTTGTAATAAGTTGGGACACTACGCAAGAGACTGTAGGTCCGGACGAGAACATTTCAACAGACCAGGTAGACCTGATCGTGTCCGTGCGCGAGGACAGCATAAAACTCGTGTACCAGAAAAAGGCCAGGTAGAAACTTACCAAACTAACAGTGGCGATAATTTTTTAGCGTAAGCTGCGGAGACGATTTCATTTCCGATAGAAATAACGTCAATGGTAAAAATGAAATTGAAATAACTAAGTGTGACTCTACGTCAGTAGCTCCTAGTGAACCCGAGGAGAATTCTGGTGCTGAAGATTCCCTCGTTAAAAATGTCGAGAGAATTGATGTGTTAAACATGTCTGGAGGTCCCCTCGTTAAAAATGTTGAGATGATAGACCCACTAATTAAGTGTCAAAATAGATATGAATCGCTGGGAGAGGTGGATTTAAGCGATGATTTGAATGATCATGGCACTGAAGTTGAAAGCCATTTGACAACGAACGTTTGTAAATACGAAAAAGATGAAGAAGTTGAAGTTACAGGACAAAATGAATTATTTGTAATACGAAAAAGTCATAAGCCCATGATTGTGCTTAGAAAAGATGCAGACCTGTGGAATGCATTGATTGATTCAGGATCAGAAAAATGTCTAATCAGCTACCACAGAATTAGTGAGATAAGTAATGACGTGAAGCCAAGTTCTCTGACTATAAAAGGCGTTAACGCTAAGAGTAATGTTGAAGGCGAGGTGGAGCTTGTCCTAAAGTTAAAAAACGGTGTAAGTTTAAAGACAAATGCTTTAATAATTAAAGATGGTATTTACAATTATGACGTCATTATTGGGCGTGATTTATTAGACAAGAACGCCGTTGTAGACTTAAAACAAAGATGTTTAATTATCAAAGACGAGAAAATTCCCTTTGCAGAGGTAAAACGACGAAAAAAGAGAAAGACAGAGTGTCTCGAGTATTTAATAGAGAATACTGAGTGTCTCATGGCGGACACGATTACTTCCAGAGCTAAGAAAAAAGTCCTAAATAAGCTAAGAGAGAAGAGAGAAATTATCAGGACTTGTAATGCTGCGAGAGTAGGCGAGGAAGTAAAAAGGGATGGTAAGAGAGAAAATCAGCCTGTTCGAGGCGCAGTTGCAGTTACCAGTTCCCACATAGGGCCAAGGCCGTTAAGAGTGCATACTCAAAGAGTAGAGATTGCTCCCAATGTAATTTTGAAACATGTTGGACATGTTGGAAAGTGTAAAAATGGAGAATACATAATAAAGAAAGCAACTTTAAAAGAAGGCATTTGTGTCGCAGAAGCGATTGTGAGAGTTAACAATAGGAGAAAGATTCCGTTGTTGTTAATTAATAGCTCCGACAGAGCGATTGTTTTACCAGAGAATGCAATTATAAGTACTTTAGAAAAGGTGGAGAAGGATCACATTGAATCCGAAGTTTACTTGTCAGATGTACAAGGAGAATTAAAAGGAGGATTGAGTACCTTTGTGCAGGCAGCGAGTGTTGTTCAGGACAGTCATTTAGATGTCGAGAAGAAAGACACTAACAGTAAATCTGTCGGGATCACAGGAGTTGTCGACAAAGGGTACGTTTCTGATTCTAAAGAAATAGCCCGTGGTCGGCGGAAATTAAATAATGATGATATCAAGTGTAACGATGACGAAATGAAGCCTGAATTGCTGAGTTTGTTGAATGAATTCAGAGACGTTATTACTATAGACAATGAATCGATCTCCGCTGCTGCGATTAAACCATACAAAATACGTTTGAAACCTAACGTGGATGTCGTAAATGTCCCTCCCTATCGTATTGCCCACCGTTACATGGAAGACTTGAAAGTCGTGAACGAAAAAATGTTAGACGACGGAATTATTAGACCATCGATTTCAGCTTATAATTCACCGATAATTGTAGTTCATAAGAAAGATGGAACCATACGTCCGGTAGTTGACTTTCGCAAAGTAAATGAGGTAATTTATGAAGAATCATTCCCTCTGCCGCGCATGGACGAGATTCTCTATAGTTTAAATGGTCAAAAATACTTTTCGAAATTAGATCTTAGGTCGGGATATCATAATATTACACTGACCGATGAGAGTAAGGAAATAACAGCATTTACCGTTGGTAGTAGAAAATATGAATTTAATCGTTTACCTTTTGGTTTAAAAACCTCACCTGCATATTTCCAGTCAGTAATGACGCAAACGCTAGCTCCTGTTCTAGGAAAACTATCTTTCGTCTTTATGGACGACGTGCTCATATTTTCTAAGGAAAAGGCACAGCATCTTGCCGATATAAAAGTTGTACTTGAACTATTAAGAAAAGCTAGATTGTCAATAAAAACTGAAAAGTGTGAATTTTTCAGAGACGAGATTGAATATCTCGGACATTCCATTAGTGGAATGGGAACCAGAAGCACCGGTACTGACAAAGTAAAGAATTTAGAAATTCCTAAGAATGTGAAACAGTTACAATCATTCCTAGGTCTAGTAAATTTCTTTTGTAGGTACATAAAAAATTTTGCGAGTATCGCAAGCCCGCTCTATAATCTTCTGAAGAAAAATGTTGAATTCAATTGGTCTAGAGATTGTCAAAACGCTTTTGAAAAATTAAAGGATGAACTGTGTGACAATACAATCTTGAGTCACCCAAACTTCGATCAAAATTTTCATCTATTTTGTGATGCATCAAACGTCGGCATAGGAGCTGTTTTACTTCAGTCATCTACTGATAAAGTTCGAAACATGAGACCTGTCGCATTTTTTTCTAAAACGTTGAATTCCACCCAACGAAGATACTCAACAACTAAAAAGGAGATGTTTGCTATAGTTGAAGCATTGAAGTACTTTAAATATCTTGTTTTAGGCTATGATCTGGTCATTTACACCGATCATAAGCCTTTAGTTCCTTTATTTTCAAAGAAATTGCCTGAAGACAACACGCTCGCTAGGTGGAGTATTTATGTTCAAGCTTTTGATGCCAAATTAAAGTATTTTTCTGGGAAAGCGAATAGTGCCGCCGATGCATTAAGCAGATTAAATCATGACAAAAATCCCTTAACAGAAAGAGAACTATTAGAGTGTTCTGAATTAACCCAGGATATAGAGACTTTTCCCGTTGTAACCAGGCTGCAAGCCGCTGCTGCGGGTAACAAATGTAACAAGCCGGTGACTGAGGGAGAGTTCGAGGAGACAATGCCAGGAAGTGAGAATGGAAGAAACAACAACAGTACTGCTGAACAGCAGACAGCCCCCAGACGCTTATGCAGACTGGATAAAGTTAACACGACTACAGACCATTCAAGTATTAACGACAACTGGTCATTAGACGAATTTAAACGTGAACAAGATAGTGATCCCTTTTGTTCTGAAATAAAGAATGCCCTAGAGAATGCAACAAAAGTTATTAATACTGACATGAATGAATTTCTGATTATGAATGACATTTTGTATAAAAGACGAAGAATTGACAACAGACCCAGCACCATTCTGACTATTGTGGTGCCATATACTCTGCTACACAAGACAATTCTATTCATCCACAATTTGTCCCATACAGATTTGAATCATACCTTGTTTAAGTTTAAATTAAAGTATTTTCATCCGTACGAACGGACAATTACACGCAAAATTGTTGAATCTTGTGACATCTGTAAGATTCTAAATCACGAATATCGACTCGGATAAAAATTCTAAATGCTCCAATTGGAACACGATGCTTTCAAACTGTCAGCATAGACTTCTACGGTCCATTAACAATGACAGACAATGGTAACAAATATGTCCTTGTCGTAATCGACCTATTCTCACGTTTTGTTAAATTATATTCGACTAGTGACCGACGTACAGAGACTGTTACAGATTGTCTATGGAATTTTTGCTGTTTGTTCGGTACCCCGGACGTGTTGTTATCCGATAATGCTGTAGAATTTAAATCATCTAATGTGAGAAATTTCACAAAAGGACTTTCTATCTTGAAAAAGGAAGTTCTGGCTTATTCCCCTTTTTCTAATGGTATTGTTGAGCGATGTAATGGAAAAATTCGACACCTGCTCAAGTTATATCTAAATTTTCTTACTCATAATGAGTGGGATAGATTATTGGATATTGTAGAGAATTCGATTAACAATAGCTTTAATGAAACATTAGGCGATACCCCCGCATACACGGTTTTCGGTAGAGATACGTGTGTGTATATTAGTTCTACAAATTTAGAAGACTTCAATGTTGCGACTACATATGAAGATGTTCAAAAACAAAAATTTAAAGAGTCATCTATTGTAGTGAACAATATTAGAAATGCAATCATTAATGCTACAATCGAAAGAACTACCTATAGAAACGTGAAACGTCGCGATAAAAATTTAAAAGTGACGGACCGTGTACTAGTGAAAAATCATGCCAAAAAACACAAACTACAGCTTAATTTCTTAGGACCAGGTATCATTGAAAGGCTAGGTAAAAATTACGCAGATATTAAGATCGGTAACAAGATTATCCGATCGAACTTAAACCATGTACTGCCTTTAGATAAGTTAAAAGGGTAAAATTGTCAACCTAGTTTGGAACTGTTCATTCCATATATTCCGAAATTGCCATTCCATATATGTATTTAAATGGTATTTAGCTTGTAAGTGCGTTCTATGAGTTTTGGCTTGTAAGTGCGTTCTATGAGTTTTTAGCTTGTATGTGCGTTCTATGAGTTTCTTTCTTAAGACTTTATGTATGTCTTGCGTTAGGAAATATTGTGTTGCGCAAACACCTTGTGACGAGATGTTGAGCTTAGGATGTTGTCATACTGTTATTGCGACATCAAAAGCTGTGTTCGTCAAGCCGTAAGCTAGAGTTGATAAACTTAGGTGCAATCTTGGAAATGTCAACACGAGAGTGCGAGTGCGAAACCCGCGAGAACTGCATCGCATCTGCCGCAACTTGTTTGAAAACAATGTCAGGCATTGTAGTTGGAATGAATGTGTCTTAATGAGAAGGAAGCGTTGCCTTAGTATGTAACGACAGTTGTTTACTTTAAACTCGTGGCCATGCTAATCTCCTGTCTCGGTTCCTTTCAGATTCCTTGAGCGACTCCTGAACAACTATTTGCAGTTCCACCTCAAGTTAGCGCATAACACTACAACGCTAACTTCTACATTCATATTAACATGACAAAACACACGTACCTCAACGCTGAGCTTTCATCTCCGAGGGTGTCCCTCGAAACTTCGAAAAATGGGAACACGCTCCCGCACAGAGTCCACGTGCACGTACATACAAGATGGATCTGAATATTTTCAGAATATTTCTTTTAGAATATATTGTCTTAGAATATTTCTTTTTATACGGAAAATAACGTGTTCTTGGTGTCGTTAATTATATCCTTTGATGTTGTTTTACTCGCCCTATGGAAATGTTTTGTTTCAAGATAAGGAGACGAATTATTTGTATTGCGAATAAAAAACAAATTGCACGCTTTTAGATTGGATGAATTGAATTAGTTCATTTATTGATTATTCTATTTAATTTACTTTCAATATTTAATTTAGTTGAATTGAAATAAGTTAATTCGAATCGTAGGACATTTATTAATTTTATAATGATTATGTATTTGATTTGAATCGTACGGAAAAGCAAATCGACGTTTAACTTGCCAATTGTAAAAGTGTACCTTATGGAGATGATTTATTACGTACTTGATTTGATTTTTGATTTCGATAAGTTAATAAATTTGTGTGGTGTATCCAACAGTGAACATCGGAAGCATTTTGTGTCATACGTTCTGATCTGTTCGAATTAATTAGACGGATTGTAAGATTAATTGATAGTCAAAGGAAAATCAAAGTTAATTGAATAACGTTTTAAAATTTTTTATTGTAATAAAGAATTTTTAAAGGTGGGGGGAGCATTATGTGCGCCCGCCGAGTATATAAATAGAATCGGCAAGAGACATCGCCGTTCATTAGCGGTGGCCTGCCGTAGAGGTAGCACTTAGTAAGGGTCGTCGCTGTTCATTAGCGGAAGCGCGACCTTCGAGGAAGCACCTGTACCGTCCAATCTAACAGATTCTTTTCCAATTACGAAGCCTGTGTCAACTCTGAAGTACCAATAAACAATTACCGCGTTGCTGCATCGTCACTCCCGAACCTCATTCGCGTTTAGTTGCGACCCATCTGAAAAGGCCGGAACAGTGACAGGAATTTTATCAAGAGAGTTCACAGCAAAAATCATTTCGGACGGTTCTAGCTCTTTTACAGTCGTGGGTAGTGGCAGCATACTGAGACAATCGCTATTTACGTTACATTTACCTTTCGAAGTTGAAAACATAGTTAAACTGGGAAAGTCTGAGAGCCCATCTTTGAATTCGAGCGGAACAGTAGAGAGGTACACCCTTGTTATGTGCAAAAAGTTTACAAAGAGGATTTTGATCATTATGGATAATGAACTTAGCACCAAGTAGAAATTTTTTTAATTTCTCCACGCCAAAAACCACACTAAGGCTCTCTCTTTCAATGTTAGAGTAGTTTTGTTCTGCATTATTTAGAGATCTCGAAGCAAATTGAACCGGACACCAATCATGAGAAGGACTAACGCGTTGCATGAGTATGGCAGCAACTCCATAACCCGAACTATCCGTTTCAAGAAGAGTTTCATGGTTGGGATCAAACAACTTTAGAGGTTTATGCGAACGAAAGATGTCCTTGATTTTCTGGACACTTTCATCCTGTTCTGGAGTCCACAGGAACTGTACATTTTCCTTAAGCAGCGAATACAGAGGATGCATGACATTAGAAAAGTTGGGTACAAAACGACTATAGAAGTTACACAATCTGATGAAAGCTTGCAACTGTTTGAGGTTTTTAGGAACAGGAGCATTGAGAATAGCTTCTACTTTCTCAGAGTTAGGGTGAACACCCTTGTTATCGAAAACGTACCCTAGATAAGACACACGATCAGTTAGAAAGGCACATTTAGACAGATTTAAGCGAATTCCAGCGTGTTTTAGGACAGACAGGACCTTGTCAAGAACTTCCAAATGAGCATCATATGAAGAGGTCAAAATAAGGAGGTCATCCTGGTACCCAATGATGTTATCGATGCCAGAAAGAGTCCTATTCATGAATGCTTGAAAAATGCCGGGGCTTGCACGTAGACCATAGGGTAAGTAATTGTACATAAATAGACCTTCATAGGGGTTAATGGTCGTAACTTTCTTTGATTCTTCGTCCAACGGAATTTGCAAAAACGTGTTAGACAAATCAATTTTTGAGAAAAACTTAGCGTCTCCGACTTGAGAAATGACATCATCAATAACAGGTAGTACAGATTGAACTGGATTCAGAAAATTATTAATGGAGGCTGAAAAATCTCCACAGATTCTCACACTGCCGTCAGACTTTAGAACATTAACGGTAGGAGATGCCCATTGGCTATCATACACTTTGGTGATTTCGCCCATACTCTGCAAGCATTCCAGTTCGGTTTTGACAGAGTCTCTTAGTCTTACAGGAACCGGGCGTGCTTTACAAAATACAGGAACTGCATTAGGCAACACATCAAGTTGAACTGTTTCTCTAACGTTAGACTGTGAATCAAATGACAAATATTCGTCATATTTTAACGACAAACTTTTCGGCAAACTATGACAATCCGTTTTATTTATGGAGTCGTATTTATCAGGAATGACAATGTTTACGTTTAGTTTAGAACAAATATCTCGGCCCAGTAAGTTGATTCTATCATCTTCCACAATGAGAAACTTATGATTATAACTCACATCTTTGTACATGACAGTTACTGAAGCTTGACCAAGCAGGTTTACCGAGACACCACTGTACCCGAGAATTTTGCTGCATGTAGGATTTACCACAGCACCAACTTTGATTGCATCTCTTTTACGTATAGTTGACACGGCACTGCCGTTATCCAACAGGAATTCAACAGGCTTACTATTTAAGTTGCATGCAATCATAGTAGGCTCTTTAGTAACGGGAATTACAGTGGTGTTTATTCTAAAAAATTAGAATCAATTGGGAATAATTCAGATCATTCATGTAGATGATTACCGTCACCACTTTCGTTCCCAGGTTTTTGCAAACAGCTTCGTTCTTCTTCTGTAGAGGCATCCGTGAATTCTTCATTAACACGTCTTCTCTTCCGACGTTGCCACAGCAACCGCTTCATCCCGGCTGCACTGTGTAAGTGCGAGCTGCGTCAAATTCTCCTCGTGTAGGTCCCCTTTGTGTAGGCTTAGCAGAAGGAGGCCGAGCTGCAGTTGTAGATTTTCAAACCTTAGAAATGTGGCCTAATTTTCCAAATGTGTGACATTTTAATTTCAAAGCATAGCAATTCTTTGCAAGATGCTTTTGCATAGTTCCGCAGCGAATGCATATGTAGTTCGGCGGGAGTTTTTCTGTAGTGACAAACGATGAAGATGAATCCTCACGAATAATATCTTGAGCGTTGGAGCTTAATTGTTCGATAAGTTTTGCGTGTTCAACGCATTCGTTGAAGGACTTGCTATTGCACTTCTGTAGAACCGCGCTGAGAATTTGCGCTGACTGTAGCCCAGCCACAAAGGCATCTCTCAATAAACGATCACGAGAGCAATTACCATAATTGCATGCAGATGCTAAGTCATTTAACGTTTTAGCATGACTTTCTATGGATTCATTAGCGCCTTGTTTTCTATTTAGAAATGTAACCGATGCACAGACGATGGATTTTTTGATTTTAAATTGCTGTGTTAATTTTTCTTCAAGTTCCTCATATGTAGCCTCAGTGAGTAACGTAGGTTTAATTCTTCGTTGTAGATCAGTGATTATGTTTACAGGCGAAGCTATAATTAAAATACTAGCTTTTTTACCGCCATTATTTCCTGCTTTCTGAAGAGCGTCTGCACATTGGACTTTCCAGCGCTCTAAGAATTCACTCACTGTTTCCACTTCAACGTCGAACGGAGGACAGCTGACTGTAGAATACGCCATCTTAATTTCAGAGCACTTGTAAAGTTCAAATTCACTTAGGAGGTTCAAGTCTCGTCGCCAGTTGTAATATCTTGGAATTTCAGCACGATATAAGGTTTACTGAACCTAACTAGTAGATCGGTTTGCCTAGCCGTAAACCAGGCAGCAGGATAGCAAAACGAACAGCAGGACTACTAATATTGTACTGACTGTAGTTCACACAGCTTACTCTTAAGTCTAGTTTGCAACAATGGACATTTCCGGCGCTGGCAATAGGGGCGCTTCCGACCTATCCGGCGCTCGTAAACGCCAGGCGCTCATCGGCTGTTCCGGCGGATGCCCTATTAATACATGTGACCGTGCCGAGCGAGACTCATAAATCTCCGCCGCCGGAACCCCCATAAATACCACCAGTGCGTCACTATACAACAGATTGATGTGTAAAATTTGTTTTGCTCTGCTCAAATGAGGCCTTGCATTGGAAGGAAATCTATTCCGGTTAATGTTTAGTGCTAATTTATTTTATTTTTTTCTAATTTTTTTGTGATATTTTGGGTGCGTAATGTATTGGGACTTTCCTCTTCTTGATTTCTTGATACATACTAGAGGATTTTTTTATTGCTATAACCTTTTTCTTAAGCGCTTGATAGGAATTTGATGGTATAGTTTCTTTTTGAAAATACAATTTTATCATCATTGTAGTGAAAGCAAAATTTTACATGAGTCTCTAATATATACGTCAGAATATTATTAAAACGAAAGGTTGGTAATATATTGAAGTTTTTTTTATTTTCATACACAATTAATTCGGTATTTTTCTCTTTCAGAGTTTTGTCTAGCCAGTGTGTCCTTATTAACACGTTAACAGCGATGGGGTAAACTGAAGTTCAATATTCAATTCAAATTTCAAGTCAATTGTGGTAATAAACTTTGAAAATAGCGAACATTAACTGTATCGAGCCTTTATTTAGCTTTCATTAAGCATTAATAATACATGAGTTAGTGACTGCAGATGGGTCAGCAGCACTATGAAAATCACCTAAGTGACCACCGGCTGGTCACTTCGCAGGAAATGTGTTAGAATGAGTTGAGCTGCTGATACATGACCTAAAATGAAGACTAAACTTGATAAAACTCTTTCTGTGACGAGCATTTATCCTCATTGAAATTCAATTTATGAAATAGTTAAAGAAAAAGAAGCTGCGCACAATACTGCTTTTCGGAGGTGATATTTTGGCCATACTCCGAAGTTTTCCTTGCATTTTGCATAACTGGTTCGTATAAAAGTTCCAGCCATAAATAAAAACTGTTCGTAGAATGGCAGAAATATCAGAAAACTTTAGTTAAGGTATTTCGCAATGAGAGAATATTCATTTGTTTTATCGTAATCCAATGCTTGGCAATTAACCATGCATTTTATACAGGATCGGTTAACTGGAGTGGAGGAAGAGGCAAGAGACTCCTTACTTCTCCTCCAGCAGTGGAGAATCGTTCACCAGCCGGTGTGGAGCCACTGTCAGTGTCAGTAGAATTAGACAGGAAGACATTAGCCGTGCTCTGAGTTGAAGTGTTAAAAGTTTCCTAAGAACTATTGTATCTATGAGAACTAGCGCTCCCAGGATGATTCGTAAGCACGAGGTTAGGTAGGCCATTCATTAGTTGTTATAATAGAGCATTTTCAGTTACTTTTTTTTTGAAGCGAGTGATCTTTGGAAATTAAAAAACGAAGAAAGGAGTAAGTATTAAAATTATGTTTTAAAAGATTTCTCAAAATATATGATATATGATTTAAGGGAGCTGGTCTTCGAAACGTTTAATAGAACTGACGCTATGTACTTATTTAGAAACTTAAGAAGGAAGAAAATTATGATAAAATTTATCATCGTTACTAAGAACACATTTCGGAGTCCCGCTCCATCATCAGTTCAAGGGAAAACAATAATTACGTTTGAAAGAAAAGATCAAAGTACAGTGAATTGTTGGCACCAAAAATATATTAGGAGAGTAAAAATACAATGTATGGCACGGGAAAATGAAAAACAAAACAAAGAAGCACAGGCCTCAAATGCTAGCCGCATTGATGTACTCTTTTGTGTGTGCGGTGCACATCTTTGTTCGTTGGTATTACGTTACGAAATTTCTATATCAGAGTGGCAAAGCATAGAGGTAGAAGCTTGCGTAAGTACTGGGAATCAACCAGCACACCCATCGCATTCTGCAGTGGGAAATCATGTCGGAAATGTAATGTCCCTACATCTCCAACCGATTTCGAAATTTTAGACTCTGCTTCAACACCGTATGACCTCAGAATTTTTAAGTCCGTGCATATTTTTAAGCGAAACCTTGATATGAACAACATGGACAGTTCGTACCCTTTGCAAGTATTGAATAGGTAGAAACCTCGTCATTGCCAGCTCAATTTCATTTCATACTCGTATTTTACGGTATTTTTTCTTGTGCTTCTGTGTTTTGTTTTTGTTTCCGTGCCATACTTTGTTTTTACTCGCATGATATATTTTTAGTCTCTGCAATTTATTGTACTTAGATCTTTTATTTCAGACGTAATAATTTTTTTCCTTTGAACCGATGATGGAGCAGGACTCTGGAATGTTTTCTTAGTAAAGATGATAAATTTTATCGGAAAGTTTCCTAAAGTCTCTGATCAGGTTGCGTTATAAGCAAATCACTGACTTGTTCAGGAATTTTAAACCAAAATACGGAGATGAAGTAATTCGTACTTATTTTAGTTTCAAATTTTGTGAACTCGTCATTAAATATTATTTTAATACTTAGAGCTTTTGTTTTGTATTGAAACGTAAATATATATCTCTGTCCTAAAATGTTCTTGTTGAACTTGTGTGGCACTAAATCGTTTCTTGCGCTCTTGAGTACATTATAACAACACTATTTTAGGTAGTTTGACTTTTTGTGTTGTCCAAGCTATGCGGCATATGCTATGGTTGGTGTTGTACAACAATCCTTATGTTTTTGACATGTAAACTTTTTTGCGCTAGTATTATTACCGTAGGAAATTATAACTTTGTGTTATGGTAAAATATTTTATTCACCTCGAGCTCGTTATTTTGGCATAATAGTAGATACGCAAGAATGAAAAATTGTCCCGAATGTTGACCTCATTGTCTTAGACGCAAAACAATTGAAATATGTCCATTTTACTTTCAACATTCATCTCTCATGTGACTAGGTCCTATGTTCGCATGCTAAAATGACAATTTAAGTGCGCACTTCTTAGATTGTTTCCAACAATACATCATTATGATTGTTTCCTTATCACTTGTATTTATATGCATTATCAAAATCAGATTAACGCAACAAAGGAAACGTAGATAAGGGCACGTAGACCGTGTCTTTCTCTCAATCATTTTGTGTTTCGACAATAATTGAAATGGGTATTACGATACCCATGTGCGAATATCAACCAAGGATCTTAATATTAAGATGTTTTGGTTGTTTCATTCCGAATTCTGCTTGAGAAAAAACTCTCGGCCACGCACAGCCGAGAGTTTTTTTAAAGCAGAATTCAAGGATGGCCAGCCGCGTATCATGTACATGTCGCCGTCGAAATTAGACATGCCGGAGACGAGCAAAGACGTAGAATGGTCGATCATCGCAGTTGGCCGCCGATGTCCCTGGGCCAAAAATTTCGTCCATAAGTGGACATTTCGCCTATGATGCGGAGATGATTTACCGGCGATACGTCTCTTAAGTTATCCCTTGCTCGGCCATAACACATCGGCGTGACGTCCTCGATTTTCAATTGGGTAGTAAGGAAAAATTGCAGTTTGTTACACCAAGGAATCCAATTTCCTATTTGAATGGTCGCTCTTTATTCGTACAATGTGGGTTTTTATTTTATTTTCTGGTGTGATTATTTTTTAAGCCAAGGTTCCGAACATTACGCATCATAATGTCCCATCACTTGCTGAAATTTTTTGTTTATATTGTGTTTTACATGACATTCTGTGTCTCTACATCTCACGCAGATAACAATATCAATCACATTTACAGTGTTTCAGTTCAATAAAATAATTGAAATCTTTGAGTATGTTGTTATCTAATTTTAAATGTCTGTAGACTTAATCGGACACAGAACAAAATTAACGGACCTGGAGTAATTCCCAAAATAGATAAGCAGTACCTTACAATAATTTCCTGCTCTGCCCATATACAATTTTACTGATTCTGGGTATGCATAAAGTTTTCAGAAAGGACAGAAAACATTCAGACAAACTTACTCAAACAAATTGAGAGGGAATACGATCTATGTATTAACCCTTTCGTCCCTCATCATGCCGTATTTTGTTTCGCAGTTTTCGGGACGTTGATTACATTTCCATGAGAATCTATTGGTTCTCTACACTTTCAATACAGGGTGGGCCGCTTCATTCTAAAAGTCATGTGTTAATTAACCAGGCACACATTCGTGGAACCAGCGCTCTTGCACACTCCAGAAGCGCTCCAATAGGTTTGATAAACTAATCTATAGTGCACAAGAGCCGCTGTATTACGAAAGATTAAGCGTAAAGTTGAAAAGTTGTAAAAATATATACTAAACAAATTTATATTCAATTTGGTTACTTATTAATAACGTCATTGTGTAGATTAATCATTCTGAACTATATAATGAAATGGAACAGCAACATGAAGGAAATTTTTCATTCAAATTTTTCCAATGGAAATGCCCTTAGTGTCAATTTTCACTTGTTGGAAAGGAGCAGCCCAAGAAACTGCTAACGCAAGTAGCCTATTAACGCAACTGAAATAATAGGTTCAGTGTGATACTCGGAATTGGTTTATGGCAATTTTTTGTAATGAAGTTTGTTTTAGCTCACTAACGAGTAAGTTCACAGTTTTTCTAACCGAAATCATCAGAGTAGCAGAAGAAATTGATCTATCACCATAGCGACAGGTGTAGGTACAAATCAAAAAATTGATTACTCGCGTCATTTAACAATATAATTTATTCAAATTGATGTACAGCATTGACTTTTAAAATAGTCTCCTCCTGAATTAACTAAATGGATGAATAATTAGCTCTGTTAGCTGAATACGACCTACTTCATGCCTGAAAAAACGTTATCTTTTGGTCTGAATTCCATAAAGCACATGCCGAAAGTCGTCCATTATGACAATGCCAGAAACAAATCGGCTATTTCTCAGAGCGCCCTTGCAAGGAACAAAACATTCAAATTCGGGGGCGGTTACGGCGACGGCCTTATCGTCCATAACATCATAGTTTTATTAAGAATGCGTCAAATTTTTATTATTTCTGCGCAATAGAGGAATTAAATAACAGTTGCGACAGACCGGTTTAATTCCTTCAAGTTCTTAAATAAATGAAAGTGGGGTCTTATGCGAAAATATTGCATTAGCATCATGTCAGAAGTCGTTACCTCCCTCGTTAATTTGCATCAACGAATGAATCTAAAGCTTGGGATGAAGAGTGGCACACCTCCACGACATGAACTAATGATGTAAACTACAAAAATTGTATGCGTTACAAATTACAATACGTAAGATAATTTCACCTCTTTGGCTGAGCGGAAATGCAGTCACATACCTACTGAAATTTTAGACGACATCTAGGATGTATTTGTAGCCTTCATTGGAAGGAAATATTCGAATTAAATCGACTTTCACTCTTTCTAGTGATTTATCAATCTCAGGGAATTATCCCATGCTGACACAGATACGATTGTTGATAAGTTATTTTCTGGCACCAGATGCAGGAATCCACACATTTGTTCTCATCTCTGTCCAAGTTTATTCAGTATTCAAACTTTAGCAATCCCAATTGAAAATCATGGACGGATCACCGGTGGGTTAAGGACGTGACGTCGATTATGTGCGATATATAAGCTGGTCGGCCTACTCTGTATTAACACTCCTTCAATGCGCTCTTAACTACCCGCGGTCGAGTTCGGACGTGAAATTCATGGTTGGCCATGGACGGTTTGAAGGTGCAAAATTTTCAGTTGAGGAATGGCCGTAACATTTGAGAGCGGCCATCCGTGGTTTACAGCCCTACAAATGTATGCTGCCGGTAGTGAGCTGCAGCCAGCCGGTACGCGTCGCGATCTGTTAGACTTAAGGGGTGTTTACACTAGGGGACATTTCGGCTTTGAGGCGCGACTCGTGTAGACGAGGCTCACCACAGAGGTTCATATTTGTGTGTGTGTGTTCGAAATTCCTGATTTGATTTGATCGAGTCAGTGAAGCGGCTGCACGTGTGAGCGGCGCAGCTCAGACAGCTCTAGACCGGTCAGTGTGCAGTTGGTAGTCATCAAGTGAGGTAGCGCCTCTAGCTCACCCGTTATGGCTGACTCAACACTGCCGCGAGAAACTACACTGCTTTTAATTGAAATGTACTAAGCCCATCAATGCCTTTGGCAGACTAAAAGCTGCGAATATAAAGAGGCTGCTTTCCATTTTATTTTAATGAAAATGAACGAATATAGTAACATTTCACTCATGCAAATAAAAAAGAGATTACGTAGCTCACACAAGCTCGTCTACAGCAATCCATATTTCATAGCAGCAGGTCACACTGACTGGTTTTGTGCGGCATGGCTGCCACTTTTGTTTGACCAAAAAAATCTAGTGTGACCTTTAAAAATATCGAGAAACATCTAGACTTAAAAATAAAACATCCAGAAATATATCTAGAAATAAATTAATTATGTACTATAATAAATTAGTTGAACAATAGCATATAAGGATATTTATATCATAAATTGCTTTATATTAGACAATTTATCTTTAAATAAATTATCTAGTATCCTGATATTTACCCTAATAAAGCTTGGTATCCAAAAGTTCCTCAATTCCACACGTGTTGCGAGTAGAAAGGTCAGTCTCTTGTGTGCAGCCACCTTAACAAGTGGACTCAACTACCTGAATTTACGGGCCCAAAAGCACACAAATTTACCTGACACCCATCTGGGGCCTGGTAACGCTGCAAGTTAGATAATTAAACATTAAGCGGAGCGTCACAAGCAGAGGTCTCACCTGAAGATCTTCGAAAACAATGTTCAGGCGAACACGTTTCACTGTAGCCGGCTGTCAAAGACCCAAAGGATCTAAGTAGCGAGGGCAGAATGCCGAGTCACGCGCAGCACACTAGAAGAACGTGCGCTCGCGATCACGGCCGAGTCCAATCTGACGTGGCAGCCTTCGGATGCCACGCACATCAGCTTGCTCGAATCCGTCGCGATGGCTTAGGACTCGTACAAGAAGATCAGACGAACATTTTAGTGTTAACGTTTAAGTTTTTCACCGTAGACGTGAGGACCCCCGCCATTGCTCCGCTTAGTCGTAAAATTATCAGCGTTATTAAATTTTAGGCTTATTAGATGGAGCGCAGCCTTTGCCCCTTATTGCGGAGGGCTTTTAGTGCCTTATTAACTCCGCAAAGGACCTCAGCGTTCGAGCAATGACTGGAATCTCGACACAATCCCGGCAAGAGAAAAAACGGAGTTTTCATTAGAAATTTCCGTTACATAGATTTAGGGACATTTAAGCATTTTAATATATTGATGTTATTTTTCAGAGGAAGCACAGAAAGAACACCAATTACATTTATGCGCATATAAATTTTAAGTGCAATAAAGAAGGAAAGGACATTAAAGGTGCCCTCGCCTAATTAAGTTTGCAAGCTTGCTACGTTGCTGGCGAGCTGCCTGCCGCCTAAGACGTGCAGCTGCCTCAATTTCAGGTTCTTCGGAAGTTTCCGAGGAGTCTGATTCTAAAGAATGATGCTGATCTCTAGGGCGTTCAATAGAAAGGGAACTACCCGCACGAGAGAAAGAACTCCCGGGAGGCTCGAAAGAAGGATGTAACTCTTCACTCGAACTTCCCTCTGCGCTTTCCCACCCTTCCTCTGAAGCAGTATCAGAAGCAGCTAACTCCAGGGGGTAAAGTAAAGAAATTTTAACAGCAGACTCGGAGTTATCAGCCTTTAGAATTTTAACGACCCGTACCTTACCATCGCGTCCAGGAAGTAGCGCGATGATACGGACTAAGGTCCAAAATGGTCTAGGTCTAATTGGATGCCTTAATAGGACAACCTGACCTACAGATAGGAATTTACTATTTAGAGGTAAAGATTTAAGAGGATATGGACCTCTTAGGGTGATTAAATACTGAGAGTACCAGAGCTCCCTAAACTTGGCTACCATGACGTCGCGTCTCTCAAGCGCGGAGAGCAGATGCTCTAGACGGTCATCGTCCTCGGTTTCCAAGTCAGGGACCTCGTCGGAAAGGATTAAAGAGTTAGAAGTAGGGTAAAGTTGAAGGAATTGAATAGGCATGATAGGCAGAATAGTGTCCTCCGTCTCTGTGTAGGAAAGAGGACGTCGATTAAGATTAAGAGAGATGTCAGAAACCGCAGTGAGAAATGTAGAGTAAGGATAAGTGCTACGGCCAAAAAGCTTGTACAAACTCTCCTTAATAGATTTAAACAAGCGTTCCCAGATAGCACCAAATTGTGGACTATAGATCGGGATAGTTTTAAATTTAATGTTAAATGTGCGGAAACGTTCTTCATACAAGGAAGAAGGTAAAAATTCTGCCAAAAGGTCAGAAGCAGCTACGAAAGTTTTAGCATTATCGGAAAACACGGTGTTGGGGACACCTTTTTCGTTCGTGAAGCGAATGAAGGCAAAACAAAATTCTTCCAACGTCATGGAAGGAAGAATCTCTATATGAATAGCTCTAGTTTGAAAACACGTAAATAGTAACAGATACACTTTTTGTTTATGGCCAAACAGATCTAACACCCAGAAATGAGCAGAAAAGTCCATTCCTGTGGTAGCAAAAGGTCTTACAAAATTAGTCCGAGTGTCAGGCAAAGCTGGAGGGTCAGGATAAGAGAAAGCCTTAGCGTTCACCCGCTTGCATACTATGCAATTGGATAGAACGCCACGCACAGTACGCTTACAGCGCGGTATCAAATAACCGTCCATTTTAAGTTTTTGTACGGTCGATTCAACACCCTGATGATTTATAGTTTTATGGGTATGCAATATTAGAAGATAGGTTAGATGAGAAGAACTAGACAACAGAATAGGATTCCTAGTGTTGTAATCTAATTCCTCTGCTAAGACAATGCGGCTGTTAGATCTAATTAAATTATGAGAGTCAAGAAACAAGTTAAAAGATCTAACAAGCGAAGGCGGACGAGGATTCTTGTTTTCCAAGGCCTCTATCTCGCTGGCAAAATGCTCTCTTTGCATAGAGGAAATAAGGTATAGAAATGCTCGCAGTTTAGACTCCCCCGGATCTGCGCGCTTCCAGATTGCCACAGCCCTAAATACCTTCTCTACCACTCCTAGTAGTCTGGGGTAGGAGGAAAAGCGCTCAATCTTCACAATCGAAGCTTCACCTGGGTGAGCAACATTAACTGCGATGCACGTATCGAAAACAAATTGCTGCGGAATGCATCCTAAGTGACCCTTGGGCCACTCATCTTTACTTTCTCTGATCCAAGAAGGACCTTATAACCATAACAATTTACACTTTAGAAACTTAGAAACCTTAATACCCCGTGTCAATATGTCAGCAACGTTAAACATCGTGGGTACATACTCATAGCTGAAAGCAGTCAAAGTCTCACATTCTAACTTCTTGCGCATGGTTTCTATTTCTTTTGTTCTGTTGCTTACAAATACATTTTTTCGAGGAGGTTTACCGCTCAAGAGCCAAGCTAGGGTAACTTGAGAATCAGTGAGAATAGTTACATTAGACACTTTGCAATGAAAATTAACATCACACAGAAGAGATATAAGACACTGGTAAGCAAGAAACACTGCCAAGAGTTCAAGAGAAGGAAGAGTTCGCTGGCGAGAAGGCGAAACTTTAACTTTAGAGAAGAGTAATGCGCTGCGATCCTCTTGGACGCTATAAATACAGGTACCAAAGGCGCTAGCACTAGCATCACAAAATACAACAAGTTGCGTAGTATTAGTCTCAGCCAAAGTCATCCTAGGAAACTCATAATCCCTCAACTCCGAAAACTCCCGACAATAGCTTTGCCATTCCTTACATAAATCTTCCGGAACATCCTGATCCCAACCTAGCCTCAAGGGCGTCAATTTTCTCAAAATGAGCTTACCTCGCACAGAAAACGGCAACAAAATTCCCAAGGGATCATAAATAGACGCTACTTCAGAAAGAATTTTTCTTCGTGTTTTACACGAAGAGTCCAACTTTTTTACAGACAGAGAAAGAAGATCAGTAGAAGAGTTATAGTCATACCCTAGCACTCTGGAGTGCACTTCGGCACTACATAGAGCAGGGTCAATTTGGGAAAGAAGTTCAGAATTATTGGACTTCCATTTGCGTAACGGAAATCCACTCTCCTCAAATGCACTATTGGCGCTTCGAAATGTGCTAAGCGCTAGTTCAGGACTTTCTGTTGTGAACACTAAATTGTCGACGTACAGCTCATTCGCCATAACGTCTCTAACTGTCAAATCAGTAATAGTTTGGGCGTGCAATTTAAGAAGATAGTTAAGAATGTAAGGAGAAGCAACAAACCCGAACAACAGAGTTGTATAACGGAAATAAGAGAATTGGCCATCCTTGTAAAGGATGAAGCTAAACTGATTGCGGTCAAATTCACAGGCCAGTTTCACCTGCAGGAACGCCTTAAATATGTCAGAAAGTAATGCTATGCTATTAGCACGGAAATAGACCATAAGTCCTAACAAATTATTCATCAGATTAGGACCAACATAAGAGGCTTCGTTCAGACTGGGCAAACCCTTGACCGTTAATGAGCAATTGAAATAGGTCGGATTTTGGAAGTTTCAACATGTGTTCGTATTACAGGCCTATGCGGGATCCATTTGCGAGCTCGCACATCTATTTTTTTTGACGGAAATGGGTTCAATGATGCCCAAATCAAGCTGCTCAAGGAATACGTCATTATAGGCCTGGTCAATCCCTTTTAGGGCATTATCAGTCGCCACTTTACGAGCTAGATATCTTGCTAACACGAAATAATCAGGTACTCTAGCCAAAAGTTGGCGATTCCAAGGTAACTTGACATAATATTTACCTTCTTAAAGTTTAACACTATCTTTAAAATCTTCCAATTCCTTATCATTCTCTTCATCCTTAGAGGGTATACCAATAAGCTCAAGGTCAAGAAGCTGCTCTAATCCAGTCTGAACTACGCATTGCTCTGAAACGTCTAACAATGATGTGCATACTTTCGGAGTTTCAAAGAAATTAGCAAGAACATTACGGTAACGATTTGCATTCAACCTACACTTGGCAACTTTTCTTTTAGCTTTAGATTTGGTTTCAGTTACGTTGTCAAGAGACAGAGCTGGTTTACATATTTCAATATTAGCTTTCCCTTTAGGTTTTGTTTCATTTACAGTGTCAGAAGACAGAGAATTTTTCCATAATTTAAAATTACTATTGCTTCCAACGGAAGTTTTAAGATTATTAGTTTGCTTCTTAGTTTCAGAAGCAACAAGAGGAGATAAAGAGGAGTTATAACATTTTAACTCCCCAAAGGGTAGAAACCCGTTAGAAACGCGCATGGCCTTATAGCCATTTACATGTTGCAATTAAAATACGCTAAATGCTTGAAGAGCATCTACACCCAAAATTCCGCTAATTTGGATGCTATCATTTATAACTTCCGGAAAGGAAATCGATAAAGGGAGTTTAGTTTTCAAAATTTCGAGTTTATCCTTCAAATTTTTCATACCCATTTGGAGATTTAAATTTCGCATGGCGAAAACATCAAGCTCATGCTTCTCACTGTTCGGAAGCACGAGTTAAATGCTAACTTGCTTGCCAATTAAAGGAACAGAAGCACCTACAGTGTTAATAGTTAGCTCCTGCAAGTCTGTATCAGAATAGTCTGAACTTACGGTCGCCAAATTAATCAGCGACGACTGACTGCCGCTATCAATTAGAAAATTTACACGCTTAGTTACACCACCATACTTGGTGGTAAGAGCAACAAGAGGGCACATCCTAAGACGTGCCTTTAACCGCCATGAGTTAGTGGCAACGAAAGCACTAGATTCAACAAATTTTGGACACAAAGGGCTAACATGATTATTAGCTTTACACAAGGAGCACAGAAATGGGAGACCCCTAACTTTGGAGGGACTCACACTAGACACATGTTTACCACTGAGACAGGTAGAACATAAATTCAATTCACCAGCCCGTTTCACACGCTTTTCGTGCGAATTAAATCGCCTGCATGCAAAAGAAGCATGGTTAGCCTGGTTACAAAATGTACACACCTTAATATCGGGCGACTTATTAGGTTTAGGTAAATATTGCGTTGTGTCCCTCACCTCCGTCAGGGTCACCAATTCTGTTTCCTTGTTACGGAATGCATGAGACGGTTTGGATTTACTTTTTGTTTCAAGAAGAGAAAGCACTTTATGAACATTCTCAAACATCTCCAAAGAAAAGAAACTCGCTTTAAAATAGCGAAGAAGTTCCAACAGGAAAAATTCAGGGAGTTTAGATTTTATTACAGCGGAAAACAGTAGGTTACCCGATTTCTCATTAGAGAAATCCAAACCCAATCTGGAAAGCTCAAGAAGGCGAAATTTAACCTTAGAAATAAAAGAATTTATTTCGGATAAGTTATGAACACTGGGACAGCTCAAAATCTCATCAAGAGCTAATGAAATTAATTTGTCAGCGTTAAGAAAATCTTGCTTAAGCAATGCCCAAGCAGATAGAAAACTAGTTTCTTCGTTAGGAAGTCCCTCTATAAGACTGAGAGCTCTTCCTTGAAGCTGATTTTTAATGAAGATAAACTTCTGTTTCTCACTCATGCTAGGATAAGCCTGAAGGGCATTAGAAAAGGACTCTTGAAAGGGAAGGAAGTTGAAAGGGCATCCCTCATTGTCACTGAATTTTTTCAGTGTCAACTGAGGTGCTCTAAATATATTCAAAGGAACATCAGAAGTAGAAACCTTAGCCACAGAAGGCTCTCCGGTATCACTAGAGTTTAGCACCGGAGAAGTGGAAATGAGTTTTTTGAGTTCTACCATAAGTTCTATGATCTGAACCTCATATTCCGACCTTCTAACCAGCTCCTCCTCAGAAACCTCACTAATATCTGAAGGAATAGAAGAGGACAGAATTCGAAAGGACTGAAATAGCCCATTTAATTGAGAAACAGCTTCAATAAGAAAGGACGGATCACAATTAGGAGAAAGTGCTTTTTTTCTGATAGAATTAATACTACACTTTATGCCTCGCAATTTAATGCTTAAGGCTAAGGCAGTACACTTTGCAGATTCCATGATTCAATAATCAAATTTCTATTTCAAGGCTTATTAGAAAAAAGTTCAGCTAAACAGAGAGAAGTCTACGCTTTAAAGTGGACAAGTTACATCCCTTTAAAAAGCATAGAAAAACATATCAATGACAAAGAAAATACACAATAAGTTACACTTACCCCACCAGTTACTTTCACTTTTACAACATTTTTATTTTTAAAGTTCACACACTCAAGTTGAGTTAAAGTACAATTACATATATTAACGAGAGAACCTAATAAAAGTTAGACGAGGCTCAAAAAGGCCAGAACCTTTAAAAAAGGAAAGGTTCAAAGCAACACAATACGGAACATCGTCTAAAATATAACAGGTTTCACTCTACTTACATCTAATGAGATTGAAATTCGGCCCCCGTCACACCAGACAGCGGCGCTTAATGACGCAAAAATAGACACAATAAATTTCCTCTTATTTTGGAAAAAGAGAAGAAGTGATTAAAGAAAAAAAATAAATAACAGGATTTATCCTGCCGAGTTCCAGTTAAGCTCTACCATTGACTAGATGGCGCTGAGATCAAGCCGGCTTAATTGCCGTTTAAGCAACTGCGTAAAAAGCTGCACGGCTTAGAACATTTTAGTTCTTCCAAGAGGTATCTCTTTATGAAGAATTTAAAGAGACATTATCTCTTCGAATAGAAATGAGTTGAGATTTTAAATGATGATATATTGCTTTCGAATAAAAATTTGTGCGCAGCCACCTTAACAAGTGGACTCAACTACCCAAATTTAAGGGCCCAAAAGCACACAAATTTACCTGACACCCATCTGGGGCCTGGTAACGCTGCAAGTTAGATAAATAAAGATTAAGCGGAGCGTCACAAGCAGAGGTCTCACCTGAAGATCTTCGAAAACAATGTTCAGGCGAACACGTTTCACTGTAGCCGGCTGTCAAGGACCCAAAGGATCTAAGTAGCGAGGGCAGAATGCCGAGTCACGCACAGCACATTAGAAGAACGTGCGCTCGCGATCACGGCCGAGTCCAATCTGACGTGGCAGCCTTCGGATGCCACGCACATCAGCTTGCTCGAATCCGTCGCGATGGCTTAGGACTCGTACAAGAAGATCAGACGAACATTTTAGTGTTAACGTTTAAGTTTTTCGCCGTAGACGTGAGGACCCCCGCCATTGCTTCGCTTAGTCGTAAAATTATCAGCGTTATTAAATTTTAGGCTTATTAGATGGAGCGCAGCCTTTGCCCCTTATTGCGGAGGGCCTTTAGTGCCTTATAAACTCCGCAAAGGACCTCAGCGTTCGAGCAATGACTGGAATCTCGACACTCTATTGCATTGCAAATTATCAATGCTCAGATTCCTACTTATCAACAATTGTTTTAAGGCTTTCACTCCGCTATCTTCATCACTTTTAATAATTATGCAATTACTAAGTAGGTTGATTCTTCTTTATTAGATGCATTACTTAAGAACATAACTGATACACTAAGTAGTTTCATGATAGCAATATCATTGCTTCCATCCAACAATAAACTGAATTCATTGTTACCAATATCATTGGTTAGTCTTTCGTCAAAATGAGGCCAAAATACATCTTGATAATGTATGTGCATTTTGTTTCATGATTTTTTGATATAATCACTAGTTTTGCAATTGGAGATAGTGTGCTTTAGCTTATGAACCGTGAAATATCCGTCTTGGTGTCGTTCATAATCTGAACATAACATGATCAGAATATGGTTGCTTCACTATTCAGACAATTTGCTTAAGTTAATTAACAAATATAATAAGAATGAAGTAGTAACCAGCCATTATGGTGGATTCTTAATTCGAATTTACAGTAATCTATCATATACATAGCTAAATTGTAATTCTAGCTAGAAAATTTCTAGCATGCTGAAAAAACTATTTAGATTTTATAGCTAATATCTAGGTTCGAAATTTTACATCTAGGCTTCAGCAAAAACATCTAGATCTAGCTATATAATATCTAGAGTGGCAGCCCTGTTGAGCAGCGCGCGCTCCATGGCTCGCTCCAATGGTGTCTAGTCTAAACGCGCATGGCTCTTGTGAAGCTCCACACGAGGCGTCTACACGTGAGCCTGCAGCAAAATGTAGACCAGTGTAAACGGCCCTTTAGTTTACGACTGTGAGTCATCGAGTGATGTACTGGAAGTGATCGTTTATGCAATCGCGATTGCTGATGTGAGTTTTCCTTGTGAATGTGTTCTTCGCAATTATTGCATTAGATAAACAGTGATTTAGTAGTGCATCATCATGCTAAAAACATATATTTTGATTGTTATGTTGAGGCCATCGACAGTTACGCTCATCTTTAGATTTTCGCATTGGTCGACGAGCTCAAGCTGAGTTCAAATTTTTAAACACGGTTGTGTGAAGTGTTGTCCGTCCAACTGTTTTGAAACTAGAGCAGTGGTATTCATATCAAAGTACAGTACTCTGGATAGATTATTGAACAAGTTTACAGAACAGTTCACATTCACTTGATTCATTTGTAAGTTATATGCATGAACATTGGAAGCATGTAGAAGATAGGTCATTGTGCAGGTGGGTCATTTTATATCGTAATTATTGTTATGCCTTTCATGATGGACATTTTTATTCATTTTTTTACTGTCCATGTCGGCTTGTCTTTCTGTCTTCAACTATTCTCTTGTTTAACTTTTTTCAAGATTTTTAATTCTGTGCATCAAGTCCTGTGCTACAGTGCACCCTATCCATCATTCGAGGGTATTTTTTATTGTAAATACTTTTTTGGTACATAATTGCGCCAGCTAAGTGTGTTCTAGTTTTTTCTCTAAAACAGCTTTAGTAATGCAAGGAAATTCTTTTGTGCTATTCCGCGTTCCCTTAAAACGTTGACTACGTTTGTGCGATTGCTACGGTTGGTTCGGTTAAGTTGTGAGTAGCAGAATTTAGAAACCGACTGTACTACTCAAAAGCACTCTTGTCCTTTATAGAGAGTGTGAAAAATTTAAGTGTACGATCATTTTAACTGGTATGCTGAAATCAATTCTGAAAAAGGAAGTGAAATTATGGAAATGCATTCCTTTATGCCGGTGTGCAAGTGAGCAATTTATTTAGTGGTACACATCTGTCCCAAAACGTGGTCCACGTGTTGCCTCCACACTAAATGGTGCCTCCCTTTTCCTCTCTTTGGATCGCATTTGTTGCGGATAGGGAAGCTTAAACGAACCAATAATCTAATCTATAATGTAAACGAGCGTTGAAAGGGAACTTTGTGATATGGAAATTTCATTCCCATCCTTATGTTTATGTAGTTGATATTTGTTTGTCACATGCAGCATTTTGAACGTATTGGGATTTTATGTTTAATGCCTATATTATTTTGGTGTGCCATTAGTGGAAAGGCTGTGATTTAATGGAAGTAAGATATTCATGTAAATTTTTATTAAGAGATGGTTTAATTTTTGTGATCAAAGTTGAAGAAAGAGCGAGATTCTATGTCCTTTCTAATGTATTGTCTTATGTACCTGAGCTCCCAGTTGCACGTGCATCGATCTCATTGGATGTACAATATTGTACTGAGCTTAAATGGGTCAATACATTCACAATGAATTGAGTGTGAATGTATTGTAAGATCCAAAGCTTCCAGTGCAATATTGTACACCCCGTGAGGCGAGGCACGTGCAACCGGGAGTGATTTTTTAACCTATAATCCATGGACGGCCAGCCGCGATTCGAATCAGATTCTGAGGTGGTAAACGACCGTTAGGTAAGGCGGAACAACGGCGATTCGCGTGCAGTTTTGTGTCCGAAAAAGTGGACATTTGACCCTTAAACCGCGCGTAATACAACTGAAATACGCCTAGGAACCGACGCATACTCACCGGCGTAACGTCCTTGATTTTCAATTGGGATTGCTTCCAAGTTCTCGAATGACATTTATGTGCTCCTACTATGCTATCATGTGCTAAGATTATAGAATCCTCTCTCAGAGCATAAGTGCAACTATTAGACTTTTCGTCCTGTTTGGCTTCTGTTGTACTTTTCAGTGGTACAAAACTCCAATCTTTCGGGAAAATATCGGGGCTCAGCGCAAGATATGGAGTTTCTCCTGTTCTATCACTCTCAAGATTGTTTAGAACAGGACCTCCATTGAATCTCTAGAATGCTCTTCTCTGACATTTTCTTTCTGAATGTTGATTTCCGCTTGCTGAACACTAGGAGTCTCATCGACGTAAAAAGCACTGGTCCAGGCACCCCATTCTCTTTTTCTTCCACACTTTCTTCTGCAATGTTTCGCAGCAGGGCATCTGGTACTGCATTTTGCCCTCCAGGACTATTAATTACATCAAAATTATACTGTGAAAGCGCTAGAGGCCACCTCATAATTCATTGTTCTTTGTTTTTTTTTTGAACAAATATTTGAGGGTAGTGTGATCAGTATGACTACAAACTTGTTGCCATGCAGGCAAGGTGAGAAATCATTTACAGCAGATACAACCGCTAATTCTTTACGTTCAGTGATTGAGTAACGTCTTTTTGCATCGTTGAATCTCTTACTAAAATATCCAATAGGCTGTTCTTCCCCTTCCATCTTTTGATTGAGCACTGCACCACGACCGTCGTTGGATGTGCCACAGTTTAAATAATAAGTCTCATTTAGAGCAGGCTTTTTTAGAACTGGCGCTTCGATCATTTCCCCCACTTGAATTTCTGATCCTTTCTTGCTAGCGCGTTCAGTAGCGCTATTGTGAAAATCCGTGATAAATCACCGGTAAAAATTCAACGCAGCCACGAAAGAGCGCACCTTTCTTGCTGTTGTAGGTCTAGGGTCATTATATATGGCTTCGTGGTTTTGGGTATTCAAGATTAGCCCCTCACCACTGATAAAGCGTCCTAGATTTTTGTTCACATTTGTCTAAACCAATTTTCCCTCCAGCATTCTGAAACTTGTACAACACCTATCCCAAAGTTTCAAAATAATTTTCGAATTTCATGTAATTTACACATACATCATCTAAGTAAATGGTGGCAAATTTTCGTGGCTGCTATTTGAGAATGTGACGTCACTCTCTGGCACACTGAGTTTTGACAAGATCAGAAAATGCAACAGTGCTGTGAACACGATTTTGAGGTTACTCGAGCAATGTTTACAAACAGATTGCATCAGCTGATGGCTGAAAATATGATTTGTGTGAAGCAAGCGTGCTGAAAATGAATTTTTGCATCAATTATCTATCTATTACACGCGCACATGTACTCAAATCGATTGACATTAATTTTCAGCATTACAGTTATTATGACGTAACCGGCAGCGGATATAACTCTGCCTGCTATTGAATGTTTGGTCATATATTTACTCGTTCAAGTTATTATTTTATTGCCTCGAAAGGATTATGATTATGATTATAAGTTATTTTAAGCCTCCCTAACCGCTCCAAAAATAGAGCGTATCGAAGAGAGGAAGGAGGAAGGCACCATTTATTATGGAGATAAGAGAATGAGGAATCTATGCAGAAAGGGCATAGAAACAGTAAGATGACAAAGAAGTTCATGAAACAAGATAAAAGTTGAAGAAGAAAGTCAGAGGTGCTGAAAAACAGGACAGTAGTGAACCGAAAAAAGGTGGTCCTTAACATAACAAGAAACATTTTATTTCAACACAAAGGAGGCCTACCTAGTAACCTAACTCTCAGCTCGGGCCCTCATATTTTTCCCCTGGGAGCGCTAATTCCCATAGAAACAATAGTTGTATCCCCCTGAGGGGTTGCCTCGAAAGGAACTGCAGGTTTTTCTGTTGATACACAACGAAGAATTTCTCGTTGAATGATACGTTGTTCGCCATCTTTTCAAACAATGTACATTAATTTATCCTACGCTCAATTCACTGTACGCAAACTTTTAATGAAAATTTCGTTGCTTCTGCTTAAAAATTTGTTCACAGTCTTTTTATAACTGAGAAAAAATCGCTGAATTTAGAGTAACAGATTGAGCAAATAATGACTCCAATTGTGACAGTTAAGCTGGTGTATAATTTTCTGTTCTTGCTAGGCTTACTTAAAATGTTACTGATATTTTTAAGAACTTAACTCTGGAACAACAAATTATTTAATCCGTAAAGGGTAACACTGGGCAAGGGGCTCCCCCCCTTTTTTCAAAGAGGATTTCTGAGAAAGTTAGCATTGATATTATGTCGTTCTTATTTTTTTTTAAATCTACTACTATTGGGAAATATATGAATTATAATTCTGTAGATTAATTCAAATTATTGTAAAAAATTATTTTCTAAAAAGTGTGTAAATGGGCCCATTGCCCCAAACTTGGGGCAATGGGCCCGTGCGCTCGGGGCAAGGCACCCACCCTCCTTGGCCCTTCACCCAAATTGTGTTTTTCTTATATTTCATTGATAATAAAACCACATTTGACTGTTCAACATAATCGAAGTATATTAAAAAATGTTTAATTCATCAAATTATTACTGGCTAGAAAAAACATATCCCTGGAGAACAAATATATCCTTAACTAGAAAAAAATATCTCCTAGAGTGCGGAAAACAACTAATACCGAGAAAAGCATATGATTCATCCAATTGCTAGTTCAATGAAAAACAATAAAGATCATATTATATCAATGATCCTATTCGCTATCGCAGTTTTCACAAATATACCTTCGATCACCATATCTGTACACTCTTGATGAGCCCATTTTTAGCACGCCATTCATTGGATCCATTTCTCTTGAAACCGGCTATTTGCAAAAGGCATATGCCGCAGGGAATTTTTACTTGCTCATGATTTCAGCCAAGACCGTAAAAACTCATTAACTTTCGACTTATTAAAGCCAATAACTCATCCCAAACTAGTTGATAAAGGAAAACAAATGATTAAAGTATGTCGATTCATAAAATTATTCATCCACTCTCTACAAGCCATTTTAGTTACTTTGTTAAATGGGTGCTTTATCTTTTGTCGATCAGCAACGTTGAACTCAATTCCCCTCGCATCTGTGCATGTTAGTCCGAATATTATTTTTGCATATCTTTAATGCACTCAGCAATTACTACTTCTGCATCTTCAGAAAGGGATCTGTCGTACCTCCCTATACGAGAGACTCCAGGTTGTCTCATCTTACCGTCTTTGTGCCTTCGCAAAAGTTTTTCTCGGTATTTTGAACTTTGCGCATGTGGAATTCAATGATTTGCCACTTTGAATTTCCTCCAAAAAATTGAGGAGTTCAATTCGGGAATAATTGACTACATTCGTTCTCCTTTTATAATTGCGCATTGTGTTTTTCGGTAAAATGAGATAAGTAATTACATAAATAACTAGAAAATACACAAAACTTCACAGATGGGCAACGAGCCGACCGTGGGCGCTTTACCCCGTGGGCTCATTGCCCCACTAGGTACCATTTTAATTTAACTTACGTCAAAATTTAATTTTAAAGGCTAATGGTCTCAACTCAAAATTCTTCAAATAAACAATACTCTCAAAATATAATTCACAGTATTTTAAATAGCTTCAAGTACAATGGTTAAAAATAGTTTTATTTAGCAGTGAAAAAACTTCTAGTTGGGCTAAACAGTTATCGCCAGATAACTCACCATGCAGAACAACCTTCCAGCTCAACGTCGATCAGAACACCGAGTCCCAGTGAAGCTGTTGAACGACGCTAGAGTGCATTCTCCAATATCTGCCATACTTAACGAGAAACCCGCATAACCTTCAGTGGGCTCGTTGCACCGTGTTACCCTAAGTAGCATGCGATTGGGTGATTATTGTATACCCTGCATTAATATTTTCATAGGGTTTCTTATAACTCTTAATATATTGTCTGATGAGTGATCATATTTAAATATATGTACTGTAATACTTTACATAAAATTATCTTGATTATCACTTGAGGCTATGAAAATGTTGAAAAATTTTTCTCCCAGCTTGACCTAACCTGTTTTAGTTCCTTAATGGGAGCTAACATTTTCATTGTGAAACTGGTCATTACCACAGTGTTGTTTCTACTTTCCTAGTTTCATCATTTTCGTTTATTCATTTTCAATAAAAGAGCTAAACAATTTGTGTATCATTTAAACCAAAAACTCAGTTACTGTAGAACCTATTTTGATCTGTTACTTTGTTGCTTGACAATTCAGTGTAAGCATTTTAATACCGGTATGAAAATAATGCACAGTTCTACGCTGAATACAGCAAAATGAAAAAACGAGTATATTTGAGGTTTATTTGAAAATAAAAATAGGATAAACAGAAATTTAGAACGGATTTTATAAATGCTCACAAAACAAAGGAACAAAAGTTTCCATGGGGACTTTAAATTCATGCACATAAATCTTTAAATTTATTAAGGACTAAGGAATATCACAAATAGTTTCACCAAGAAAAATAAAAAATAAAAGAAGGTCATTTATTTTGTAAAAATATCTATCTTTCGTTTACCCACAATAGTTTGCAAACAGATTTTGTTATTTAAATAACATTTCAATTGTAAATGAACTGATCACTAAAATACCTCAAAATAATGTGCATTTGCAAAAGAAATGAAATGTCACAGCTAATTTGCACTTTACTACAATTACATATATACCATTCGCTCGATGAAACATAATATAAAAAATTGCCATGTCAATTATTTCTCAATGAAATAGGGGAAAGCATGACATAATGCCCGTGTAGATAAAATTTGTAAAATTCATCAATCAACACAGCAGGCTTCTTTTATCTTGGCTTTCATTCAGATTGTAACTAAAACAAGAAAAATGCTTTAGTTTGACTAAATATATGAAGTACACGTGAAATACAATAGTTAGGATTCGAATAAAAATTTGTCAATTTCTTAGCAACGGTCAAATAAAAGCTTAGATATTTCAGAACTTTTTATTATTAACACTACCAACCTCCCAAAGTGAATGCAGTTGTTTGCTTATATTTGCTCAGAGAAAAATTTTCACATCAGCAAATGAAATACATTAGTTTTATAAGCGCTTGCCATTCAATTGTTCCTAAACACAAGAAATATTTGCAGGGCTATTTTTCAATAACTTGAATGATCTAGAAAGGATAGAGTGTGGGAAATTTCACAACTTCATTTTCATTTTTAGTTTTATTTTCATTAATAATCGGCAAGAAACAAAAGTCGTACAAGTTTCAATATTTTATTATCGAGCCGTACAAGGTAGTTTTTACCTTTAGGCTTTCAAAAGTGAACACAACTGTGTCCGTAAATAGTTTCAAGTTTAAAGTTGTCGAAGTATTCAAAGCTTAAGGTTGAATAGTGTGCGACAGTCGCTCAAAGACAGTAGGAAGGATGCTTCGCAACGTCAAGGCACGGAAAAAGCAACCGAGCGGCATCTCAGCAGGGCAGAGCAAGGTGTGCTTAACAGAAACGTTGCCGCCATAGCGTGAAGCCTGGGTAAGAGGCCACATGCCGACCTGGAGCGAAAAAATACCAAGGTAAGTTCAGACTGACGACCAGGGAACAAAGTACTACTGTCAGCAAACAAAAGTTCAAGATATCAATATAGACAACACACCTAAATGCACCCGCAATGCCTAGCCGAAGTTGCACGTTAGAGGTGAGGAAGACGAGACGCTGGACTGAAGAAAGAAAACTGCCAGTGGAGTGCCCCAGTGTCAATGGCACGGAACGTAGAAATCATACTGAAGACAAACAAAACTAAGTTCAACGAACGGTACAACCAAAATAACGAACAAAAAGAGCAAACATAAACAAACAAATTCAAATGAGTCAAGATCAATAAGGACAAACTAAACCTGCAACAACTCACCCAAGTTTATTGCCACACTTGGTGGGTATTATACCACTTTTAGAAGAATTTTAGGGAATTTAGAGGAAAACAGTCAAAAGCAGGTGATCAGGTAAGGACAGAAAGAATAGTTTAAGGTTTTTAATTTGTTGAAAGTCATAGGCCCAGAGGAAATGAATTTTAAAGCAGCTCAAGGATGAGTAGTAGCGCATCCACGTATTAGGAGCTGAATTTTTAGAATTTTGGTTCACTGAGATATGAGCAAAGCTCAATCTCTAATGAAGTACGGCGAGATGCCGTTAGTTCAATTTAAATTCGATGAGAATTGAGCAACGCTCAATCTCTAATAGTAGCGGCAAGGTGCCGTTCATTCAATATATAAAGTTCAAGGTTTAAAACCCTGAACAACTTTAAGAGATTTATATAAACCCAAAAATAAACAAAATTTGAATAACAGACACAGTCACGTAAACGAAAGTATAGTTGAAACACAGACGCAGCAAGAAATTTAGGATACTTAGGTAACGTGACGATAAATTAGTGGGTTGACTATAGACCGACCGGGGCCCCGGCCCCGGCCAACCCCGGCTATTTTGGCTGACCCCGGCCCCGGCCCCGGCAAGCCCCGAAAATTTTTGCAGACCCCGGCCCCGGCACCGGCAAAATCGTGCCCTAAACCGGGATTTTGGCCGGGGTTTTTAGTTTTTTACTACACCTTTTTCATTTCAAATTAATCCAAGTCAAGGTCAATTTAATCCAAGATAAGTTCAATTTAATCCAAGTCAGATTCAAATTAATCCGAGTCAAGTTCAAATTAATCAGAGTCAAGTTCAAATTAATCAGAGTCAAGTTCAAATTAATCAGAGTCAAGTTCAAATTAATGCAAGTCAAATTCAAATTAGAAGTGCTAAGTATCCAGCATCAGGAGGCAGAGTGTGATGCAGATCTTTGAACGGATTAACATATAGAAATCAATTATAAAAACTTCGCATGAACTATACATTAAAGTTGTTTTTCAATTCTACATTAATGGCAGTGTGCATCCATTCAAATATTTATGTTCAAAGACAATTTTATGTTACACATGCACATACACATAGTAGTATCGAGGATTTAATTACTCATATAGAGATTTATATGCGGGAAATTTCGTTTTATCACATATATAAAGTTATATATGCATGCAACTACGAAAGATTACCATTGGATGCAATGTAGATTTAACCTTTAAAAGAAATATAGCAACGAAGTCTGTTTTTTCTTGTGTAAACGATTTTTGCAAAAACAGATTTCATGTGTTTTACCGATCGCCTATTCATTTGAAGGGATGCCACAATTTTTATTGCTATTGCAGTATTGTATCTGTGTAGTAATGTACTCATATAAATTGTAATCAAATGGTATCGTGCATAAGTACTCAGTGAATCGCATTTGCTCATTTCTTTTCTAGGTTAAATCTACACATCATCCAGAGGCAATCATTTGTAATTGCATGCACAAATGATTTCATAAATGTGATAAAGTGGAATTTCAGGCATGTAAATCTTCAAATGAGTGTAAATAAATCCTCGATACTATGTGTATCTGAAACATAAAAGTACCTTTGAACATAATTATTTGAATGGATGCATACTGCCATTAATTTAGATTTATAAAACAACTTTAATGTGTAGTATAATACGAAGTTTTTATAATTGACTTCTAACTGTTACTCCGTTCAAATATATGAATCACACTCTGCCCCCTGATGCTGGATACTTTGTACATTTTACGACAGCAGCTTGTTTTAACACTGCAGAAATTTTATGTATTCCTTGCTGAAAGGAAAAACGTTTTTCTTGCTCATCACATCCAGCAGATACAATTTTAATACAAAAAACGCTCAAATTAACGTGAGACTTATGTCGATTCTTAACTCAACATGGAGCTGTATTAATTTGAATTTGATTCGGATTAGTTTAAACTAGACTTGGATTAATTTGAACTTGAGTTGGACTAATTTGAACTTGACTTGGATTGATTTGAATTTGATTTGGATTAATTTGAACTTGACTTGGATTGAATTGAAGTTGATTTGGCTTAATTTGAACTTAACTTGGATTAATTTGAACTTGACTTGGACTAATAGTTTGAAGTGAAGAAAGCGTAGTGTGCCCGGCTACCCGCACGTGAAAAATTCACGTGTCTTTTAAACAAATTTAAAACGATTTCTCAAGAGATTTGCGATTTCATTGCAATCCTGAAGAACATGCAGTCACTGAAAAGAAAAAGCAGTATCTATGCTGCCATCCAGTATAATCCAGCGCATTTATTGACATGAAAGAATCTCGACTTGGAGAGGTCCTAATATCAGCAGTTATTGAGAAGACGCTATTTTTATTAATTTGCTTTTATATTTACTCTGAAATAGCAAACTGAATTTGGATACTGAGGCCCGGAATTAGTCTTGTTGTAATTACCTTCTCTGATGGATCTTGAAACTTCTTATTCAAAAACCCTACAAAATTAAAAAATTTCCTTTTCCATAGGGTCTTAAGGATTGAGCGCGTGACAAAGCCAGTAAATTAACAATTTCTCTCTATGTATGTATTTGGTCAGTATTGTTTGGCTCCCAGTTTTTTGATTGAGTAAATGTTTTTTTTAAGTCAGCTGTTTGCCAGTAGACGAAGACGACTTGCTACAATCGGCAGTTTTGTCACTGCTGCAATGAAAACTGTCTTTGTTTGTTTTCAATACATAGACATTTGGTTTTTCTTCTTGTTCGTTTTGTTTCTATTTTTCAATTCTTTTTCGTAGTTTGCTTTTTCTTCAGCTTCCAGGAATTGATCATTTTGTGTCGATTTTAGATGGCCCTATAAATATTTAGTTGAGAAAGTTTTCTAAGATGCACCAGCCGCTCCTCGCCGTATATTTGATTCACAAATGGTGCACACTTCAATTTCTACACTCTTCACCGATATGTAAAAGTAATCCATACTGCTGACGCACTACTTTTAGTCATTATATCGAGTGTCCCACAAAAATGTCACTGAGTTTTAATTGATTATATTTCCACTTTAAATTGACATATTTTAATTTATATTTTTTTCACAATGTAGTAAATTTTATTTTATTTTCGAATAATTTATGTTTTGAAAATCGTTTGATAACCACTTTACATTAATCGATTAACTGAAACGGATAGAAAAACTAATTTTTCGAAGGAAAACATTTCAAAACAATATTGATATTCTTCCTTATTTTGCACTTTCAAAAAAGCAGAACAAACAAAACACAAAAGAGTAGCAACTCAATACATTAAATAAAGTTTAAATAAAAAAGTAATTTAGTATCCTTCGACATACCCACCATTTCTCTCAAGGCAAACATTACTTTCTTCTAGCCACTATCAAGCGAAGAGTTTTGCGGATCATTTCACCGTATTCTTTTAGAATTGCCACTTCAACTCGTTGTCGAACAATTATTAATGATGGAGGTGATGGTTTGGAAACGCGTTCCTTCACAGCAGGTAATGAGAAATGAAGAAGATCACCACTGTTGTTTTTAAAACTTTTCCTTTGAACAAATAATTAATGGAACATTCTTTGAATGGCAAACGTTTCGGAATCTCTGATTCCATCATCAGTGCTGTAAAACAATGAATAAAATACCTGCTGTGAAATACCGTGTGAAATACCTACTGTGAATGTATCGTTCGCAGGAAGAGGCCCTAAAATTCTTTGACTACATAAATGTACATCACACCAAGATAAATTTCACAATGGAAACTGAGCAGAATGATAAATTGCAATTTTTAGACGTTCTCGTAAAGAAAACTAATTCAACGTTCACCACCTCTGTTTATAGAAAACCCACATTTACGAGATTATGCACCAATTTCTTCAGTTGCATTTACAAGGATTATAGTAAAACAAGTGTCACTACATTATTGCATAGAGCATACTGTATTTCAAATTCATATAAAATATTTCATGACGAAGTGAAGTATATCATAAAGTTACTTGTACAAAATAAATACCATGTAACTTTCATTAACAATCTGGTTAAAAGTTTTTAGACAAAAAACTTTTCCCTCCGCGTATAATTCTGACTGCACCAAAGCAAAAAGTTGTCGTCGAGCTCTCTTTCTTGGGCTATCTTTCAAGGAGATGAGAAAAGATCTTTTATCTTTGATACACTCTCATTTTCCTTTCATTGACGTGTTGCCATTTTATAGAAATAGTTTTAAAATAAGTTCATTTTTCATAAGAAGTAGCGTTTAGAAGAGCGCCTGAGAAATGGTTGTGTCTACTTGTATAAATGTGATTGCTGCCAGCAGTCCTATGTTGGAAGTACCACACTCCTGCAATTTATTCGTCACAGCCAACACTCTGGTATCTCCCATGGAATCGGCCGTCCATACTCATCTCCCTCCCGGTCAGCCATCAGAGATCATTGCCATAGTTCAAAGTCAAACCACCCTTTCAAAAGTTCCAATTTCTCCATACTTTGTAGAACTGCAAAGGAATTTGACCTTAGAATTTTGGAATCATTGTTCATTTTTACCCATAAACCTCAGCTTAATAATGATCAAAGTGAGATGAAATTAAATATTGCTCAACTGTGTAAATAAGAGTGTGTTGGAATGTGTGTGTGTTTTGTGTGTGTGTGTGTATGTATGTAGTAATGTTATCTTGTGTGGATGTTATTGTGTGTTGGTTTGATTGCTAGAATTTAGGTGTATGTGTACGTATGGCTTCGAAAGCGTAAGAGAAGTTGTGTTTTTATTTTTATTTGTTAGGAATAGCTATTTTTCGACGTAGGTATAGTGATATTAATTTCTTATAGCTTTTTCGCAATTTGTTCATTATCGTTTTTTATTCCTTGTTTTACAGCACTGATGATGGAATCAGAGATTCCGAAACGTTTGCCATTAAAAGAATGTTCCCTTTTATATTGGTTCTTCTTTTCATTTTACGTATTAGATTTCCCCAAAAAATCGCCCTTTTAATTCTATTAAATTATTCGAAAACGAAACAAGATTTACCATATTGTGAAAAAAGACAATTCAAATATGTTAATTTAAAGTGGAGATAGAATCAATTAAAAAGTCGGAGACATTTTTGAGGAACACCCGGCACATTTAATTATTATAATTGTTTCTATATTAAGTAATTCAACAAGCACTGCAAGTGCAAGTCTACAAACTTTATGACTTGACATAAATACACACCCAACCGCAACCGTAATTCAACATGCATTGAGCCACTAACCGGCGTTATGCATTACGTCATCGTGATACCTCCTGACACGGTCTGAACCCCGGCCCCAGCCCCGGCCCCGGCCCCGGCCGTGGTAAATTTGATAACCCCGGCCCCGGCCCGGCCATGACAAATTTGTTGACCCCGGCCCCGGCCCCGGCCAAATTTTCCACCCCGGTCGGTCTATAGGGTTGACACCGGCAGGACAGACTCCAATGCAGCAACTGACCGGCGCTCACCTTTAATCCTAACTAAAAACTAAATAACTCCACCGACATAACTTCCCACTGACTGCAAACGGCCGAAAACAACGGAAAGAAGCAAAGCCACTCGCCTAACTTCACGCCACGGTTCCGACTGACAAGTGCACCTCGCGAGCAAGTGGGAAATTTTCCCACAAGAGTAATGTATGCAGAATTTTATGAAACACCTACTAGCATCAGCTTTTTGTTATACAACAAGCTCTACCCAAAATTCACACTTTGGTTGCTCATGAGGTTCTTTCCACAGTGTTAATTTACTCTCCAGTTATTCTGATTCAAGTTAAAATTAACTCCCAATGAAAAGCAGCCCGATTTTTTAAATATTTATAAACAAAATAAAGTAGTAAATGGATTTAAAGAGATTATTAATTTTAATTTTAACAGTTAAAGTATGTTGACACAATCTGTTTTTTCAAGAATAATTTCCTCTTCCTTATTCTGAAAAGCAGGTGACGTCATTTGTAATGACAAAAGCCGGTGATTTTGTTTTGAAACAAGTGTGAATCATGCCAAGTGCCTTATACATGTGAAGTTCATCAGTGTTAAATTCACTATAGATGCAGAATTGCTTCCTATTTTTATGATGAAAGAAGTTCACAATACAAGAGGTTCTATGCCAAATAGATTTGGTGGTGGGGTTAATTAACTCTGCTAATATATCACATTTACTAAATGAACCTATTTAAACCAAAGCCATTGCGCAGGGCTTTTGCCAATAATCTTCGCTACGCAATGGGATACGATAATTAGGATTATATCATTATTGAACACACTTTCCATTCCACTGCGCATATTAGCCCCAGCTTGCTGCTCACTCCCGCCAGCTAGCCGCTCACAGCAATCACTTTGCCATTACTAAAGTATTTGTCACAAACCGGAACTCCGTTCATGTGTTTTTGGAGAGTTGCTCACAGGTGAAGCTCTACAAAATTCTCCAAAATTATAATATTAGTACATTTTTTAAAAAATCGATGGGGATTCCAATGATCTGTGAGTTCATTCAGGAGAAAAATAGCAACGTGTAAAGAGGCATCCATGAAATTTATAGGAAATTCAAAAGTTTAATTAGATTTAAACATGATTCATATTTTATTTTAATTCATAAATCCTGTAAGTAGAGAGGACTATTTGACTAGAATATAAGTTGATTGAAGCTTTCCCAACAACTAGCTTATCCAATTAAAACCATTCCAAGGGAGAAGAAACCTTATTCAACAGTACTACATAAACAAGGTGTGTTCCAACACCCTACGCACCTATAGCCAGCTTTAAACAATTTAAACAATTTATTTACCACAAGTACACGTGACGACAGTACACGACAGAGGTAGAATGTTTCTTAAGTCTAATACAATGGTCAAACTTGAGTATAGCTACCTGTGGGCCCGAACAAGTTCAGCGCCTTCTAGGGCATCCTACCATCACGTTATTCAAAAGTGTACAATAATGTTTAACCTATTCCACTTAACCTAGTTTCGCATGAGACTGATCAAAGAGATAATTGATTCGATATTTGATGCTGTATTTTACAAAATAGGTCAAATCGGCTATAGTTAACAATATATTCAATAAAACGATTTAAGAGCAGACTGAAGATCGGTTATCTTACCCATGGCAAGTTACATTATTAGGACCAGACATGTAGGAGGCAATATGTGACTAGGTGATCTTAAACGACTAGTATTCTGATAGGAAGTGAGACTCAAGATGTCTTTTGAATACTTTGTAAGAATTGCTTTCACGGATCTCCGCAGGTATTGAGTTCCAAGTTTTAGTTCCAACGAAGAGGATACTGTGTTGCGGCCGGGCCTTTGAATAGTAAGGAAGCATGAATTTACTTCTATTTCGGGTTAAATGGTAGTGATGACCAGTTTGTGCACTTAATAATTTTTTAGGCTATTGTCGCCATCATTTCTTAATTTTTTGTAAATGAAATTACAAATGGAGACATTATAGAGATCCGAAAGTTTAGGTATTTGTAAATTTTTGAATGAATCATTTGTGTGAGCATTATATTCTAGGTTCTTTACCGCTCTGATAGCTCTTTTTTGCAGAGTAAAAATTGTGTTGGTTTTATTTTTATCAGTTCCGTGCCATGCTTCTATTCCGTATTGCAAGTATGGAGAAATGAGCGTTTGATAAGCATTTGTAAAGCTGCTTCAGGCAGGAAATTTTCAACTTTTTTAGGATTCCGATGGATTTTGATAACTTAGTACTAATATGAGCTATGTGCTCTTTGAAGGTCAAATGTTTATCTATTATGATGCCCAGACACTTACATGAGTTGGTTTTTTCGATTTCACCTTCCGCCAATTCTAATGCGTGGGAGAGATACATTTTTCTTGTATGAAAATGTAATATATTTCGTTTTATCGATATTAAGGCTTATTTTATTAGCTTTAAGCCGCAATGAAACCGTATGAAGTTCATTATTTACACTCTCCACAATCATAGCGGGATTTTGGCTCGGAAGGACAGCAGAAAGCGTACTTTCATTGACAAAAAGTATGAATTTGAAGAATGGTGTAGACTTAATAATATCGTTGATAAAAATCAGAAATGGGAGAGACCCAAGAACAGATCCTTGTGTAACTCTATGGGCTAATTGTCCGTGGGTTTGATTTTGCTTCGTCAATGACTACGTATTGTTTCCGATTTGTTAGGTATGATCTGAACCAATTATGGGCAACCCCTCGAATGCCATAACTGTGTAGTTTCGAGAGTAGTATTTTATGGTCCACACAATCGAATGCTTTTCGAAAGTCAAGAAATACAGAGAAGACAGGCTTTCCTTCATCTATATTAGAATAGAGGAATTGTAAATGATTTAATATAGCCTGTGTTGTTGACTTTTTGAGCGAAAGCCGTATTGTTTATCGTAAAGAAATGATTTTTGTTCAAAAGAAGAGTACACTTTTTTGTACAAAATTTTTTCGAATACTTTACTTATAATTGGAAGTACGGAGATAGGTCGATAATTGTTTACACAGGTTTTTTCCTAATAAAACTTTAAAAAACATTGAAAGGAAATAAAGAAAGAAAACATAAATGCATAGATGACAGAAAAGCACAGCACTGAAGCAAAAAAGTAGGTAGCTAACACAAGAAGAAATGCTATGCTTTGATATTATTGGAGTAATTTTAGGAAAGAGACGAGCCTAATTTCTAATTATAGTTCACTTACCTTTTAAATAAGAGAAATAAATCCAAATTTGATATAGTGTAAAATTAAAATCATTACATGAAATCACTTATTAAATCTGAAATAAAATAAAAGTTCAAATTAGCCTCATGAGATGGAAATTTTCACTTAAGAAAAAAAATTGTTGCCTTCAATAAATATTAAGTTCTATCTCACAATAGGAGAGAGAACATTTATGCTGATACAATGATAAACATCTCACCAGTAGCGTGGGCAAATCCGTTTGGAAATTTAACACTTGTGTTGGTGTTAGTTTCCAACTACAATATACAATATAAATATTCTAATAAAAAAATGTAAGACTAGATTAGGCAATGTGAAATGTTCTGCAGATTTCATTAAAATTTAACAGCCAAAATTGTTGTTGGAGATATAGTCTTTCTAGCCTTTCACAGTGGAAGAATATTTACAACTAATCGCTCAAACTTGACATTTTGAAAAAGATTGAGAGGTTTCCTCCATATGAAAGAGTTTGTTCATAAATAACTGAGTAAAAGAAATTTAAAAACCTAATTCACATCGTAGGAGCGTTAGATAATAAATGTAGTATTTTTCTAGATAATAACATCACCCACATGCTTAGTTTTTGTATAGAGGGAAATTGGCCCTATTTGAATTTGGATTAAAATATCGGTCGATATTTAGTTTAATGCGCTCACGGAATTCATAAATTTGGTTTACAAGAATCGGTAGAACACATTTAAAGACGTTTCCCATGAATGACATTTTGCTCGCTAAAGCGTAATTTTTGAGACAGAACAATAATTACGTTCAGGTAAGAATAATATTATATAGTCGGTTGCTTAGTCGGCGCATTGATGGAACATGCCAACTTTTTTGGCGGAACACGCACACTTTTTGGTCAATATGCATTTTAGGTGCTGCACGGAAATTAATAATGTAGTTACGAATAATCAGTAAAGGAACACATTTAAAAACGTTTTAATTGAATGACATTCTGCTCGCTGATGCGTAATTTTCGAATTATTGAACTTGGAAACTTTGAGGTTGACTGTCGCGCGCCAAAGGAAGCAACCACCTCCTTCTTCCCCCCCTCTCTATTACAAACGTAAAGAGGTTGGGTAGTGAGGGTTAGCCACAGTTCTTTTAGTGAAAATTATAAATAAAGCTTCTAACCCACCCATTAGGGTGACGGCCGCAATCTTGTTTATATCAGCTCCAAGATGGCGACCACCATGGGCGCCGCCATCTTGGAGCCGATGTAAACAAGATTGCGGTCGTAATCCTAATGGGTGAGTTGGAAGCTTTATTTATAATTTTCACTAAAACAACTGTGACAAACCCTCACGACCCAACCTCTTTACGTTTGTAATAGGGGGTTAGCTTCCGTTATTAATTAAATTACGCTTGGCGCGGTCACTTCCTCTGGCGCGCGACAGCCAACTTCAAAGTTCAATTATTCGAAAAAACGCATCAGCGAGCAGACTGTCATTCATGTATAAGGGTTTTAAATGTGTTTCTTTAGTGATTCTTTGCACTCACATTTCTAATTTCCGTGCAGTACAAAAAATGCATATTGACCCACTTTTTTGACGGAAATAGAACAGCGTCGATCTGGGTAAGTTAATTTAACCTATTTTAGGTTGAGTTATGTTGTTGTAGGTTAGTTTTAACTAACCTAACATTACCTAATCTAACCTCACTCATCGTTACGTCAATACCGTATTACAGCATACTTACGTGTCCGTTCTTTCACTTCTATGAACTACGTTCCTATAACTTCTAAGTTGAATAATTCGAAAATTACGCATCAGCAAGCAATATGTCATTCATGTAAAACGTTTTGGTATATGTCCAGGAGATGACCATAATCGATTTTCTTGTGTTAAGTGCCTACACATAGTTAATTAGATCGAAATAAACAAGTTTTCTTCTATGCACTTTCCGTCTGAAATGAATATTTTACGAGTTATAGTGGTAAATTAGTTACCGCAACTCTAGTGTTTGAAGCGGGAAGTAATTCATTGAGCGCATCGTATGGCAACACTGCAATGGACTCTCCCTTCCGACGCGCTCGAATGATGGACTGGATTCCCGCCATCCAAGACGAAAGTTAACATACCGCTATAACTCGTTACTTTTGGGTGGTAATTTCTACTGTGTTATTAACTAAAAGATCCTAGAAGTGGGTTCAGGCTCCGCGGGGCCGGCAAATAATAAATTACTAAGTGCTTGAACGTACTTCAACAGCTCAATCGCGCAACAAATAAAACCTACCGCTCTAACTCGTAAAATACTCATTGCCGCAAAAAGTTTATAGGAGAAAAGTAGTTTATTTTGATGTTATTACCATGATTCAAGCAACAAAAATTCAAAAATCGATTAATAGCTGTTTATTCGATCGCATTCATCTAAGACGGAAATTAACATACCGCTATACCTCGTAAAATACTCATTTCAGACGGAAACTGCATAGAACAAAAATTATTTATTTACATCTAATTAGCTATGTTTAGGCACCGAAAAGTGGGAAATCGATTGTGGTCAGCTCCTGTACATTTACCAACGTTTTTTAAATGTGCTCCTATAGTGATTCTTAGGAACAGAATTTTCAATTTCCGTGAGCGCCTTAAACTCAATATCAACAAAAATATTCTTACCTCAGCCTTGCATCAAATAGCATACATTACAATAATAATAACATAATAAACTCTGTAGACGTATTCAATGTTCTTATAAAATAAATTTTCATTTTAGTGCTACAAATTTCACACAGTATCCTAAAGTACTAAAAGCTATGGTAAATCTGAAGGAGATGACAGTTGTCGATTTTGTAAATTTCGATGCCTTAGCATAGTTAATTAGATCGAAATAAACAAGTTTTCTTCTATGCACTTTTTGTCTCAAATGAGTATTTTATTAGTTATTGCGGTAAATGACTTACCGCAACTCCAGTCTTTGAAGCGGAAAGAAATTCTTGGATCGAGCTGTATGGCAATACTGCAATGGCGTCTCGCTTCCAGCGCTCTGTCTTGAAAGACGAAACCAAACCTACCGCTATACCTCGTTAAATACTCATTTGACGAAAAAAGTGTATAGAAGAAAAGTTGTTTATTTCGATGTTATTACCATGTTTCAAGCAACAAAAATTCGAAAATCGATGAGTAGCTGTTTATTCGAGCGCATTCGTCATCAATGACGAAACTAAACTTTCCGCTATAAATCGTAAAATACTCATTTGAGACGAAAAAAGAATAGAAGAAAACTTGTTTATTTTGATTCAATTAATTAGGTTCAGGCACCAAAAAGTGGAAAATCGACAACTGTCATCTCCTTCAGATTTACCAAAGCTATATATATATTTCAATTTTATCCTTTTTGATAACTAAATTGTGAGTAAATACAAACTTGTCCCTTTATTAGCGAATGTCCACCCAACACTTTGTAAACATTAGTGACGTCATAACCCAACCCGATAATAACCCCTTTCCAAAACGAGATTGCAGAAAGAGTTACGCAGGTGACACTAACCGGTGTTTCTAGAAGCAATTTAGGCTACGGATCACTTTTGGAAACACTGTTCTTGACGAATCTACATCGTAACCCCCGTAGATCACTTCGAGATTACGACTGGAAAACCGCCTCTGTACTGTAAACTTGTGTACAGTGTGTTGGATGCTTCTTCACAACAGGGTTGCGGAGTCGGAGGAATAAATTTGCGACTCCGACTCCACCTTTCCAAAATTTCGCGACTCTGACTCCGACTCCACCTTTCCAGAATTTTGGGACTCCGACTCCAGAATTTTGGGACTCCAAAGTCGATTCCACCTAATCACAATTTTGTGACTCCAACGCCGATTCCACCTAATCACAATTTTGTGACTCCAACTATACCTGTTCATAATAAGATGAATATTACTGGTTGCAGGTGTTGCAACCTGCACATATGATTATGTTCATTATTTACGAACGACTTCTAAACTGGTAACAGAATGTTAAAAATCAAGTTTTACTAAAATATATCTACTAGTGTACATGATCCGTCAAACATGACGGGATTCGATAGTTTCCTTTAAAAAGTCTCAAGATATAGATGAGAACCAAATAGATCCACCCTAATAGTACCCGCGATTAAAGTATTCTTTTACTTGTGAACTGGTGAAACTCGTATAAGAAATACGGTCATTAAGCATCCTTTTGAATATCACAGATGTACACAGCAACCAAGTGTATTTGAGTGTAAATAATTCCTCGATACTTCTTTGTATCTGAGTAGCATAAAATTTCCTTTTGAGCATAAATATTTGAATGGATGCATACTGCCATAAATGTAGAATTTCAAAACAACTTTATTGAGTACTGTAATACTAAGTTCTCATTATTGACTTGTATCTTTTATGCCGCTCAGAGATCTGAGTCACACTCTGCCTCTTAATGCCGGATACTTAGCACATTTTACAACAGCTTGTCTTCACATTGCAACACGGGCGGAAATTTTACGTATTCCTGGCTGCAAGGAAAAACGATTGTCGTGCTCATTACATACAAAAGATGCATATTTAACGAAAAAAACACTTAAATTACCGATTGATTACATCAATTCTTGCCTCAACTCAGGGATGATTCAATACGAATTTGACTTGGATTAAGTTGAACTTGACTTGAATTTATTTCAAGTGAAAAAAGTGAAGGCTTGATAGTTCCGACCACACTAAAACAGGTTATTGATACTTTTACGATTAGAAATACAAGCATTTTAGAGTTAGGATAAGTATCTGCAGTTTCAAGCTATGAAGCATTTAAACAGAAGATTGGGTGAAAATGGAAGCATCTGGATAAACACGTAGGAAACAGGGCGTCCACGCAACGATCACCTAGAACGAATCATTTCAACAACATTTTATATCATTTTCATCGAAAGCAAAGTTTGCTTCCTGCAGATCATGAGCCTTTCATGCAGTATGCTCAGTGGTTTTTGCGAAAAGAAACAAATGATGTCGTTTTTCCGAGGGGAGTCCTGTTCATTGTTGAAGCATCTTTTACTCGTTGTGGTATATTTAATACGCACAATTCTCACCATTGGGCCGTCAATGTGGGGGGGGGGGGATGAAAGAGCTGGTGTATGCCACCCGTGGAGATTCAGAGCAAGGTCTGGTTACCCGCATAGTTGATGCTGCAGCACAATTAGCTGAAAAACCTGTTTTCACATTTGTACGGCAGTCAGTTCATTACACATTTGAAAAGAACTTTGACGTTCACGGTAGGCACTTCGAAAAACTCTTGCAGTAACAATAAAATTCATGGTTTTCGATTAGTTAATTTTTTCCTAGAAATTTTTTAAAAATCATTCCTTTTAGTCTTCGTTTGTATGATTGGGTAATCAATGACACAATCTCTCGTAAATACTTAGTGTACTTTATAACCAGATCATCTTAAACCTAACTTCGTTGGCAGTCGGTGCGTGAGCGCTTAATATATAAATACTTTTCAACTTAGAGAAACTCGAAAACGGTGGAGTTCCAAGATGTCACAACTGGAAATCTCTTTATTATGCAATTTTATATCGATATAGTTTAATTTTAAGCCTCTAGTTCTGAACCACCTCATGCAACGATATTCAGGAGTGATAAAATCCTCAAAACTCTTTCGTTTCCGAGAAATGATACCCTGAAATAATTTTAGATTCTAGTAGGAATAAGCTAAAGCGCACACTAACAGCCTGCTCAAGATGTTGGATTTTACTCATTGGTTGCATGGTAAGCCTATTCCTACGAGAATCAACATTTACTTGAGGCATCATTCCTCGAAAAATGAATTTTCAGATTTTTCTCCCTCCTGTAAATCGTTTTATTTAGCGTTTATCTGTACGTGCTTATATTATGTGCATGGAATTATAGAAGACCCGGTACCAGAATTTCATTATTTGATAATCTTCTCTGCTTTAGAATGCTGATTATTTTCTCCTAATGGCTTACGGAACCGAGTCCTCTTCTAAGCCACACCAGAATTAAAACATTGTCTGAAATGGAATGGTAATCCTAACCGTCATTATTGCAAGTCCGGAAATATTTCATTGAAAAATTCAAACAAAACTATGCTCGGTTAACATAAGCGAATTATGTTACAATACTGCGTCTACTGATATTTCATATCAAAGTTTTACTACTTTTTCTTACTCTATACAGTACATCCACAGCAAAAAAATACTACCTATTTTCTACACAAGAAATGTTGTCTAAATATCCACATTCTTCCAATAACGAGTAGTTTGAGTCAAAAATACACGCGAAAACCAAGGTTCAATAATATTCCAAATTCACTAATAGTTTAGGGTATATTTTAATAATTAGAGAGCATCTAACACAGTAATACACGAAAAACTTAGTTCCTTTAACTCGTAACTTGAAAAATTCTTACTACCTTCTCCACATCACCAGTAGACCACTGAGGCAAATTTTTCAATTTTTTACTTCCTTCTAGACTAATTTTCAAATTATACTACTGCTAACTATCTAGTAGACACCTGCACAAGTACTAGCGCTGATCTCGTACACTTCTTAGTATGATCGAGCGCCCCCTAAGACATCCTATGAAATTACCAAAAGCGAGCTTACTGTTGTAGCATACTTGACCAGCACGTCCTTCCACCCTCAAGTGCTGATAATTTCTTATGGGTCGGTGTTACAATTTACTTGACAGCAAAATAGATCACGAGCCGTCAATGAACCTGACGAATTTAATTTAACCCTTCACTGCATGGTGTGTCGAATATGACACATAACTAATTTCATTGTATATATAACTACGTATTTGAGACAGGGGCATTTGATGCCATCACTGCTGAGGGCATACATCGCTTGGAGCAGTGTCATTATTTTTGGAATAACAGCAATATCCCGCAATATATTGGTAAGTAAAAATTTAGGCTTGTGTATAAGTATTATTAATTTGATACTTTGATGAGAGACATAAAGAATGCATCAATGAAATATATTTTATGCATAGTTTTTCAGTTTGTTTCATATATGGGACAACACGATTTTGCTGTATATTTCTCAATCGGGTCAAATTTGTGTCGTAAATGCAACAAACCTATGTATTCTTTGATTATTACTACTAATTTTAGCTTTTTTAGACTATTTATATGGTGCTAAATATTGGAACACATATCTCAAATACGTTGAAACTAGAATTTAGAAAATAGCATCAATATTATTATAATATTTAATGGGCGATAGATGCACAACACTTGCACATTTTTCATCCTAATAATTCTGCAAAAAAATGTTACACTGTCACATAACATAAATTATAAAATGATATTGTGTGTAATCATTCTGAAAACAAATATTTATTGAGTTTTAATTTGCAGAATCTCGTAGTGGACGTTCACGAGATGAAGTTGGGGTCCTCATCATGGAGGTGGGGGAAGAAAGTGAAGATGGACTAGATTTGGATGAATATGCGGCATCTCCGCACATGTTTATCTGTAGAAGCATCTTCTGTATCTGGAGGACGCCTATAAAGGGCCGCTCTTATCGAGGCCGGGTGCTCAATCCATCAACATCTCGTCTTCTGTCAACACCTAGCTAAATAAACCCCGCCAAGCTTCACAAGTGTTTCCCTGCCCGTATATTTTGGTGACCGACGTATGTGGCGAACAGAACTCACATTCGCATAAGTGTGCAGTGGATAGCAAGTGTCCAATTACTGGCAATTTTGAACAGTATTAAATCCTGATGTGTACCGGGAATGACAATCAACTCTGGCAACCGCAAGAAACTACAATCGTTTTCGGAATAGGTGTACCGAAAAGAGTATTACAAGAAGCATACGCCCAAATCAGCATTTTTCTACACCACGATTTACCGCTGCGTACACGTGTTTTGGTATATGAAGCCGGCGACGATATCGAGCTGGTGTTTGAGGTGAAAATCGCTGCTTTCCCAGCGAATATCCAGTGAAGAAACAATTGTGATACATCAGTGGAGTGCTACGAACAATTTTTATTGTGTGGAGATAAATTACTACGATTGCATCACTAACAGTACCAGGATAATTTGTGTCAAAAACAGTACGAGTGTATATTGCATCATTAACTGTAGCAGTGAAGTGACACGTACTTTCATTTCAAAGTGTAAATTCTTCAACGTGGTGCACAGTAGCAACGCAGTATCATCTTGCTGTACCAGCCGACATCATTGTTTGCACCTCATCACAGCCGCACCCTACCCCATCATTGCCTGCAAACGACGTGAGCAGCCGTGTCATCTTTGTTCTCAGATAAGTCTTTCTGAAAAAGAATTATTTTTCTGTTGCTAGATGCAAGGGAGCTCGGTCTCAAGCAGCTTATTTTTTTGTCGCACTTCCTGCCGCGGTTTTTTTGCCGTGTCCATTTCCCGTCTAGCTCTGCAATCGGTAGGCGTCAGTATCAGTCTGTGCATTGTGAGAGACACATCCGTGTCCTACGAATCTGGACGTAGCTGGTTGCCCACTGTTTACCTTCAATTATCGTCGTAAGTTTCAGATTTTTTTATAATAGAATAGGAGTGTTAGTGGAAGTGTCTGAAACACTTTGATGTTAATTTTTGAAGCCTTAAATTGATAGAAATTCACGTTTTTTGCTGTGAAGCAGAGGTATTTTTTTTCCTAACGTCTTGCCCAGAGCTTTATCGTGAGCTGAAGCAGTCACGTGTGCACTGTGTGATATTATTGAGCAGTCACAAGTCTTATTGTGGTGCTAAAAATTTTAATTTTCAAGATTAGTGACGTTAATTCTTGTTTTTCATTGAGATTATTGGTGGAATTATTATTTCTTTGCTACTGTTTGTGATTATTGATTCAGGTGGAATTATTAATTTCGCTGTGTATTGATTGAAGTTAGGCGAAATATTTTTAGTTTTGTTCCGAAGGGATGCATTAAATTTTGATTGATCTTTGATTAATATTGAATTTTGACGGTTTATTAAGAATAGGGAGATTTTTGAATTGATTGAGGAAATAGGAGTAATTGATGTCTGATTACTTTGATAGTGACGACGAGGTAATACGGACAGAACCTACTGTAACTAGATACGGACGAGTGAGTACCCCAAGAGTGACTAGTGAGACAGTAATTAGCAAAATGACGACCCCTAACACAGCGACCGCTGGACAAAATACTAGTGCTGGACCTAGTAATGTTAACACGACGCAACTTGCACGTGACATTGCTGCAAATATAAATGTACCCACTGTCGGAACGATAATGACGAATGCAGAGCTCCCTATCTTCAGGGGAAGACGACGAGTCCATGATGGCGAGTTCCTAGAAAATAAGACATTCTCGACCCATATCCAAAATCTCAAGGCGTATATGACCTTGTTGCCAGACGCCACAAGCGACGAACGACGTAAGGAATTTCTAGTACGCTCGGCAAACAAGAACGTAGGAGATTTCAATAGCGTAGTTACGAAATCAGTTAATGCTGACCTCAATTATTCTTTTGATCAGGTAGTTCAGATCCTTGAGGACATTAACGTTTCACGTGGAGAGAAGAGTATTCATGCATTGGCTTGCGACCTAAACGAGTTGAAATTAGTAAAAAATAATGCCCTCGCGGCGCAGCTCGTGAACGCGTTTTCAAAGATTAGGAAGCTTACGGAGAGTATTTTAAATTCAAACTCGCTAGGGTGGCAGCGCCACGCATATTTTCAGAACTGCACGAATCAGGCTGAGTTGAAAAAATTTGTAGGCGACAGCATGTCGTACAGTTTGGCATTGGCGATTTTAGGTCCGCTTTTTGATGAGTCGTTCGCTAGGAAAATTTTTGAAACACAGTTTTCCACTGCCGAGGAGTTATTGGCTAAGTTAATTTCCGCAGTGCGAAGTCAGAGCGAGTCTAAAAAGATTCTCGCGCAAAAGTATCATGTCAGACAAGACAGTGAGAGTTACGTAGGTGAGGTGACTAGTGAATTTGAGGAAGTTTTGGAAGAGCCAGATCAATTCCAGGAGAACGAGGTGTACTACGGAAGTGTCGGAAATTACCGTAGGAATTTTCGATCAGGAGTACGTAGGATTGTTCCTAAGCCCTGGATCAGAAATCCTCGTATTAGAGGACGAGAGTTAAACAGTTATGTAGGTGATAGAGGAAATGGATACTTAGAATGTAACATGATAAAATCAGACAGTAGTAGTTCTGGTTCTGGTCAATTCGGAGGAAATTCAGGAACGAAAAAACCGGAATTTCCGTACTGTAACTCATGTTCCATGGTAGGGCACTTTGAGTGTAGACCTCAAAGAGGTCAGTTTCCGAGAGGATGTTTTGCCTGCGGTGGAACTCATGTAGTAAAGAATTGTAGAGCGAGCGGTACGGAAGTCCGTAACTATAAGGCGTATTTACGCGGTAGAGGTAGCACAAACCGTGGTCAAAGTGAAGTTCATTGGGTGGAGAGCACGTCTAGCGATTTTTTAAACTAGGTGAAGGTAGTAAGGGGGATTTGAAACAGATTGAGCCCGAGGTATTTAGCGGTACCAACCTCGTTAAACTAGAAACCGTGGCAAAAATTCCAGATACCACCGAGATAACCAAATCGTATGTTGACCCTTTATTTAGATGTAAAAACCGATATAACTTGTTGCAAGATGAAGAGCTTGAGAATGATCATTGTCAAGGCAAAACTATCGAATCCTATTTTTCGGTATCCGTTGTAAAAAATGTTGATAAAAATGCTGGATTAGTATCATTCAAGGATTGCAACAAACCGACCATTATTCTCAAAAATAATGACCAGTATTTAAGCGCTTTGCTTGACAGCGGCTCAGAGAAATGTCTTATCAGTTACAGACAGGTTAAAAATTTGAGCGAAGAAGTCAAACCAAGTCATTTGAGAGTAGAAGGGATCAACGGCAAAAGTGACGTCACAGGTGAAGTGGAATTATCTATTAAAATTCCCGGCACTAATAAAGTAATTAAAACAAGTGCACTTGTTGTCAAAGAAGCTAGGTTTAATTATGACCTGATACTGGGTCGAGATGTATTAAAAGATGCCGTTATTAACTTTAAAAATAAAGAAATTCTTTGGAATAATATTCCAATTCCTTTTCAAGATTTAAATATGGAACCTTTGTTAAGCAGAGAAATAATAATGCGAAAAATAGTGAATAGTGACTGTCTATTGTCAGAGATTGCTGTTGCGAGAAGAAGCAAGAGGCAATTAGAAAATGATGACTGCAGGAAAAAGAGTCCAGCGACGGCTGAGGCTCAGTCAACAAGTACGAAGCAATTAATCGTTCATTGCAATCAGGCTGAAGTGCCTGGTAATTCACTTAATGTCATTTATGGCTTCCTTAAGAAACCAATGGCAGGAGAATACATGATTCTGAAAAGATGTCTTGATAATGGTGCTCTAATAGCTGACTCAATTGTTCAAATAAATGAAGACGGTGTGGTACCTGTTATGGTTTTAAATCCAAGTTATGAGACAGTGTATCTCTCTGAGAATTCTATGCTATGTAATGTGGAATTCATAAAGGCTAATGAGATTGAGAGCGAAGTATTTTTAACAAATGTGGAAAAAGCGCTCAGAGATGCGAGTGATGTTGAAGTAAATTCTGTCGCGGGGTCAGATACGACGAAAGTTAAATCGACATGTGGTGGAAGGAATGCCATTGTTAATAGAAAACTTGAGTTGGAGGCTGATACTCGTGGCAGAGGTGAAATTCTTGTTGATGACAAGGAGTTAGGTTTTAATTCAGAAGTAAATGCAGGTTTAATAAGTGGAGAAAGTGGAGAAAAGGAGTTAAGACGTGACTTGACGGTAAATGATATTTCATGCAAGGAAGATGACGTACAATTACCTTTAGTTAATTTGTTGAATAAGTTCCGGGATGTAGTGACTTTGGAAGGCGAAAAAATAGGTGTAACGAATATCTTGAAGCATCATATTCAGTTGAAGACTGATGCACCTGTATTAAATGTAGCTCCCTACCGCATACCTCATAAGTACCAAGAAGAGGTAATGAGAATAACTAATGATATGCTCGATCAGGGAATAATAGAGGAGTCGTCCTCTGACTTTAATTTCCCCGTCATTGTAGTTAAAAAGAAATCAGGAGATCTGCGTCCCGTGATAGATTTCCGTTCCTTGAATAAGGTTTTGATTGAACATTCTTACCCCATTCCCCGCATTGACGACATTTTATCGACGTTAGGTGGTAACACGTGGTTTTCTAACCTTGATCTTCGCTCGGCATTTCATCAAATAGAGTTAGAGCAAGAGAGTAGAAAATACACGGCATTTACCGTAAATTACCGTAAATATCATTTTTGCCGTGTACCATTCGGACTTTCTACTTCTCCGGGAATATTTCAAAGAGTCATGACATCTGCTCTTGCACCCATTCTGGGTAAACTAGCTTTCGTCTTCCTAGACGATATATTGGTGTTTTCAAAAAATAAAGATCAGCACTTGATTGATATAGAAATTGTGCTTAAGATGCTGCGATCCGGTAAATTATCCTTAAAACTTGAGAAATGCCATTTCTTTAAAAAAGAGCTCGAATATTTGGGCCATATCATTGCCGCCGACGGTATTAAGTGTAAACACTCACAGAAATTACAAGACTGCCGAGCGCCGACCAATGTGAAGGAACTGCAACAGTTTTTAGGTTTAGCAAATTATTTTCGAAATTTTTTACCCAACTTTGCAGAAGTAGCTTACCCCTTGTACAACCTTTTGAGGAAAAATGTAGCTTATACTTGGACAGGCGAGTGTCAAAAGAGCTTTGATTTCATGAAATCGTTGTTGACTTCCGACACAGTTCTGAGACATCCTGACTATACTAAAGACTTTCATGTTTTCACTGATGCTTCCAATACAGGGATTGGTGCTGTATTAATGCAAGCGGATGATTCAAGCGACAAAATTCTAAGACCTATAGCTTTTTATAGTAAAAATTTAAATTCGAGCCAGCGAAGGTATTCTACTACCAAAAAAGAGTTCTTCGCAATTCATTCAGCTCTAAAGCACTTTAAGTATTTAATAACTGGTTACCACGTCCGGGTATACTCAGATCATAAGCCTTTGGCGCCACTTTTTAATAAAAAATTGCCTGAGGACACCAACATGGCACGCTGGTGCATAAATGTACATTCCTTTGATCCGGTTGTAAAATATCTACCTGGTAAAGAAAACGTTGTAGCAGATTATCTAAGCAGATTACCTGTTAATAACGAGAAATTAAATCTTAAAGAACTAAATTCTTGTGATGATTTGGAAGTCGCATTTGAATCCGAAGTTTGTGTTGTGGAGACTCGAGCACGACACAAACGCATGACAGGAAGCGAGGTAGTTGACCTGCCCCCGACTCGAGACAATGCTGACAGTGCAGCAGACCCAGACGCACGACCGGCGCTGATAAATTATGTACCGACAGAGTCTGAGATATCTTGGACGATTAAGGAGTTTATCGACGAACGAAACAACGACGCATTTTGCATAGAAATTAAGAATGCTTTATTACATGACAGTATTTCGACTATCCCAGACTTGCAAAAATTTTTAATTCTGAATGACATTCTTTATCGACGTAGAGAGATTGATAATCGACCGAGTACAATACTCACAGCAGTTGTACCAAATTCCTTAATGAGTAAGGCTATTCTGGCCATACACAGTCTATACCACACAGACTACAAGCACACTTTGTTTAAATTTAAGGTAAAATATTTTAATCAGTTAGAGAAAACCATTGTGCGCAAACTTGTTCAACATTGCGAGGTGTGTAAAATTATTAAAGCACGACCATCAGTTCCAATTAAAATTTTGACAGCGCCGATTGCTAAGGCACCGTTCGAAGTGGTTTCAATGGATCTTCTTAGTCCACTTAAAGTAACTGATAATGGGAATAAGTATATATAAGTTATAATTGATTTGTTTTCATGCTTATGTCGTTTATATGCAATCTCAAATCGAAATACGGAAACAGTGATTTCTTGTTTAAGCAATTGTTTTTCACTTTTAGGTTTTCCGAAGACGCTCATATCAGATAATGCTCTTGAATTTAAATCAGTGGCACTCAAACAGTTTGCAAAATTACATGCCATTGCAAAAAGGGAAGTTTTGGCTTACAGCACACATTCTAATGCTATTGTGGAGCGCAACAATAAAAAATTACTAATCTTTTGAAATTATATGTCAATATACTTGTTCATGCAGAGTGGGACCAATTATTAGAAGTAGTAGAAAATGCCTTGAATAATTCTTTAAATTCTACTATTGGCGGAACACCAAGCTATGTGATGTTTAATCGCGATACGTGTGCTTACTACCAGTCCGAAAATTTTGATTCAGTCATTTACAGCTTTGATGAAGAATTAGATTTAGTGAATATCAGAGCTAGAGAAGCCGTTCGAACCGTGGAAAATATTAGTAATTTAATTATTAACAACACAACAGAGCGAAATCTCTATAGAAATCTTAAGCGGCGCAACAAGGATATTAGCGTGGGAGATAGAGTTCTTTTGAAAAATCATGGGAAAAAATTTAAATTAGATTTAACATGGATAGGGCCTGCGGTAGTCCAAAAAGTGAAGCGTAATTACGCTGACATTAAAATTGGATCTAAAATTATTAGAAGTAATCTTAATCATTTATTACAACTCAAACAGGTCAAATCTGTGAGTTAAAAAGACGAGTTCATTGGACTATACGACGTTTTAACTAATCGACGAGTAACGAATTACCCTTTTCATCGTTGCTTACTCCGTTTTACCGTTTTTTTTACCTTTTATCTTTGTTTACCGTTTATCAATAATGTTAAGGAATATAATCATAATTTTAGAAGCATTTTTTCACTATATGAAATACGCTTTGCGTTCATCTTAATCTCAGTAATCAATGCGTTGTATTTTTATATGTTAATCTTACTGTTGCTTTATGCTCAAGTAATTTGATGTAATGTTTAAGCATTTAACCCAGAGGAATTTGTACTGTCTCGTTTAGCTGTCGCTAAGACGTTTCATTCATTTTTTTTCTCGAATTCACTCAGACATTCGTATTGCTAAATTGACAGTTTTAATCATTAACGGATGCGCCGACGGCGAATTGCAAATCGCTGAGATTGCTGTTCACCTTGCGAGATGGGTTGTTTTGACACTGCGGACGTGTACCGCAGTGCTATTTTTGTTCCGTCGGAATGTCCGGCAATCAGCAAATTTAGATTACATTCGTGGGAAAGGAGTCTTGTCACCTTACACATTTTTTTTCGGTAGGCTTAGAACTTATATTTTTTATGTGAACTTATCGTGGTTGTGCAATGACAGTTGTCAGGCAACCGAGATCTGATACCAAATTTATTGTTATAGTTGTTCTTTTTATTTTGTAACGGCCATGCTAATCTGTCTGTATTTGTTCTTTGCAGCGCATGCGCGGGACGAATCAACCATGGCTGAAGCGTTTGAGAGCGAGGCGGTCGCGGGTGCGGCGACGACTTTCGCTGGAAATGACGATTTTCTGGTCCTCTGCACGACAGTGGCGTTTGAGCAAAAGTTTAATAACATGGAGATCGCGCTGATAGTGATCCTCATCCTATTTTCGACGTTATGACTCGCCATGATTCTTCATTGTCTTCGTAGGAGAGCAACGATTTCACTTAGTCTACGAGATCAACGTTAAGAACTTTAGTGATACATTTACCTCAAGTTGAAAAATGAAAAAGTTGAAAAATTTCATTGAATTAGTTGAAAATTTACTAATCAGAAAATTTATAAATAAGTGTTAGATTTTAAATTATTTGGAAATCTGGCGCGCAGTGGTTAAATGAAATGCAAATCGCATGAAACACGCGATAAAATATGCGCGCAGTGTTCTATTTAATCTATTATTTAATCTATTTAACCCATGTTTTAATTTAGGTTTTTTTTTTTACTATTGACGCGTTAATTCCCAAGATTTTAATTAGTAATTTAATTTCGTTATTTATTTTGAGTTTCGAAGGTCGACATTTATAGTTTAAAATGGGTTGTTTCGTTTGCTAAATTAATTTTTTTTGAAGGTGCTATTTCCGATGTTTTGCGAGGAATTTAAAATGTATTGAATATGTGTTAAATTGCAACGATCAAATGCTAATTGCGGTAATCCCTATATTTAATGATATATAATTGGTGAATTGGTTTGAGTTGAATTAACATATGTTGACGGATAGGATGGCGTTTTATGGCGTTTTACTATTATTAATATGAATGGCGTTTCAATATTTGATCCCTACATCGTTCTACATGGCTGACGACGTGCAGAGAATTTATTGCACGGTAAGTCGATTGCTTTGCCTTCGCGTGTTCTCGTTGCTTTCGCTATTTTTTGCTTTTAGTTATTAAGTTTTTTTATGATGACATGCCTTAAATTTTGTGTTGAAGTCGTACTAAACGTGTTTGAATCCTTCTCTTAGGGGTTGATTGAGGTAACATGTTAAGAATTTGAACGGGTCTTGGAAAAATAAAAAGGGGTTTTAACATTTTTTGTTGAATGCGGTTTGTCTAACTGTTGAATTTTTGCGGTGTATTAAGTTTATTTATAGTGTTCTAAAAACTTTTTTGGCTTATTCCTTAAGCGGTTTTTGGCGTTCTAATTATTTTGCCATGTGGATAACCTAACTGATTCGGCAGGGGGTGAATTGGTAAAAAGCATTTTTTTATTTAGCATGCGTTTTACCGTGTTCTAGTTTTAGAGGTTTGGTTCTAGCTTTAGTTGTGCGTTTTATTAATCAACGTGTTTGTTGCGTTACCCTATAATCATTTCTTGGTAATGCAACAGTTTTAGTTTCCGTAGTGTAGTAACCGTAAATGTTTCTTTAACATGTTTCCTACGGTTTATTTTGTTCTTCGTTGGAGCTACTGACATTTTTTTTTCCTTATCCTCCGCGTTCTAATTTTTAATGCGTTAAATGCGTTACCTATAATCTAACTGCTTTGCGTTTATTCTATATCTTTTTGGGTGATGTAATCGGCTCTTGTGTTTTTAACTATGAGTTAGTGATGTATCGAAGTTTTTTTACGATGGGGTACGTATATATAATGTTCGCTCGAGTTACCCTCGTGATTGCTTGTTTTGCTTGAAACTATAATAAGGCTTGGCGTGATAACAGTTGTTAATTTCTTTTGCTTTTGATAATATAAATTGTGATACAGTTAACGTAAATTAATGTACAGCGGCTACGAGCGATTTCATAATAGTTCTTTTTCGTTTGGAATTGTCGTTTAATTATTTTTTCTTTCTCAAATAATTTATTGTCAATTCATGAATTGTACTTTCATTGATTGCTTTATTTCTGCGAATTCTTGAATTTCGTTTAAAAGTTTTATTATTTTTGTGTGGTGCTCTCTCAACATTCGGGGGGGGGAGCTATATGCGGCATCTCCGCACATGTTTATCTGTAGAAGCATCTTCTGTATCTGGAGGACACCTATAAAGGGCCGCTCTTATCGAGGCCGGGTGCTCAATCCATCAACATCTCGTCTTCTGTCAACACCTAGCTAAATAAACCCCGCCAAGCTTCACAAGTGTTTCCCTGCCCGTATATGAAGATTTGGACTTGGAATTGGATCTAGAAGAAAATGAAGCTCTTTTTGACGTTGAACAATCGCAAGAACAGATTGAAACATCAATAACAGTAACTCAAGACAACGATTCCACTCTGATCCCAGATGAAACTTGCATTTCCATATCTGAAACAAATCCACCCGGTGTGAAAGTTGGGAACAGTGATTCTAAAGGAGTAAGCCCTTTTAGAAATGTAATTTGGAAGAAGAAAAATTTCAAGATATCGGATGAGCACGTGAAATTCAGGGGAAGTGATGAGCTCACCTTCGAAATGAAAAATTTAGAGCCTTCTCATGATTGCTTCAAGTTCTTGTTCACTGATGATTTGATTTCAATGATACTTGAAGAAACGCTCGTTTTCAGTGCTCAGAAGAATCCCACTAAAGTGTTGGAAATTGATAAGTTTGATGTTCAAAAATTTATTGGGATCTGTATCATCATGTCTTACGTACATGTGCCATGCGTCAGGGATTATTGGAGCAGCATCATGGGCAACAAGCTTATTCAAGAAACAGTGTCCCTCAACTGCTTCGAAAAGATCAGGAACTTTTTACACTTTGCTGATAACTCAAAAAATGTTAAAAGAGATCATCCAAATCACGATAGACTTTTCAAACTCAGACCAGTCATCAACAGCCTAAAGAAAAAATTTTGAGAAAGTTCGCATGGAAGAATGTCTTTCAATCGACGAACAAATTTGTGCCATAAAAGCCCGAAGTTGTTTGAAGCAATACATGCCATCCAAACCTCACAATTGGGGGTATAAATTGTTTATACATTGCGGCCTTGAGGGCTATTCCTACGATTTTGAAATTTATACTGGACAAGAAAACAACAGTAAGAACAGAGCACCCGGAGAACTTGACCTTGGAGCTTCAAGCAATATTGTAGTTAGACTAAGACGAAAAATTTCAAGGAATGCAAACCATAAGCTGTACTTTGACAATTGTTACACCTCTTTTGGATTGCTGCTGTATCTTGTGAATGAAGGGATACTGGCTCTTGGTACCGTAAAGGGCCTTTCACTCGATCAGTTTTCTCGTCAGTGACACTCACACTCACGGTTCCGCAACACCATACTTGGGCATGCGTGCTTTCTTTAGCTCTCTTTCGGCACTCTTGATGGTGTTGGCTTGACTGTCGCTTTGCTCCTATTTGCGTGTCAGTGTTAAGGCCCGTCCACACTATCAATCTTTCACCCGAAGTTCGTGTTTTTCGGCCGTCCGCGAACACGAACACAGATGAAAAGTTCGCAGATTTCGGTGTGTTTGTGCTTTCGAACGTGTTGGAGAACACAAACTTTCGGTCAAACAGCGAACACTCGCTTTGTTTATGTATTGTGGAAGGTGGTTTTGCGAGTGAATTACTTGGTTTCTATGTCTTTTTTCCTATTTTATAGATTTAATTTTGTTTTTGGTGCACTTTAAGTTAGTTGTAGGGTGGCACGGACATTTATTTACCAAAATGAACCACGTAACGTTGTTATTTCATTTTATTCAGATTTGGCTGAATATGTAAGTAGGTTTGGATTTAATTGATGTGACTATAAGTAAATAAAAATTGCCGGAACTGAAGCAGAATATGCATAAAATTATCAAAGTTTAGTTATTTTGACATCTAAATAAAATTTTGTATCTGTTTCAGTTGTATGCCAAGAATGGTAATTAGCTTCTAATTTGCTGCTGATAAAGTTGGAACAAAAATTCATGCGCAAAATCTGTGGCTATAATTCATTGTATTTCTTTATAACATTTTTTGGTTAAAATAGAATACTTTATTTCCCTTATAGCCTGATACTGATATTAGAATCAAGTCCTTAGATTACAAATTGTATTATAAAAAAATAATCTGGGAGAAATATATACTCTTTTGCCAACTTATAATTTGTAGTTTAAAAAAGCATAATTACCACTGATTTTAAAAATTGACCTGCACTGTTGAACCATTGATTTTGAAACAAGCACGAGCTGTGTGTAGTTATTTACATATTTGTTCAGAATTTGAAAATTTTGGTTCATGGAAAAGCATTGGGAAACTCGTATTATCTATGTGTCTCTTCGAATTTTAAAAACTGCTTTATGGGACTTGTGAAGCTTTTGAAACTTTTAACTTCTTTTGCTTGTGGATCCAAAAGTGAATTGCTTTAAATTAAGCTTTTTGTACAATTTTTGTAACACCTAATCCTATTCAAATTTGGCTTAAAATATTTTTCTTTGGGTAATGTATTGTTTTCATTTTTTATATCATGAATGGGGCCCTATTGGAAGTGGGATAAATCATCTGTACTAAACTATTATGTCTCAAACTGAATTCAAAAGATTTCTGTTATCTATCTAGAAAAGTAAATTCATCCAACATGCTTTTCTTAATGGTAAAGTGTGTGCTGTAGTAGGAGCATCAATTATCATTGCATTGAATTGATGTATGTTTGTGTAGACTTTGCTGTATCAGTGATAATTAACATTTAGGGCTGTTTCTTAACTGTCGTGTGTCATGGGCACAGTCAGTGAAATTAAACCAAATGCTCTACCCCTTTTTGTGTATTCTTCAGAAAGTTTTCAAACAATTGGCTATTTTGCACAAAAGATTTTGGTATAGGAGAATCAATTACAGTAAAACTTATTTTAAATAAAAACTAAGGCAGTTGCCTTAGGTGGCCTCTGTAGTACTTCAAAGTAGTTATTGAGCAGTGGTGACTCAATGTCATTAGGTGTCTCTAATATGGAACTGCAGAGCTGGGTCTTCAGAATCTTCAACAATAGTTAGTATTTCAGTGAATTGTTCAATTTTCCTTCCTAACTTCATTCATGACTATTGAGGTTAGTGAGATTAGTGTGTATGAAAGCTTTGTTTAAAAAATATGGTCCATAAGTATTGAATTTTCATGGCATATAACAATAAAAAATGAGGTCAGAAGTGTGAATTAGAATAAATTTTTTCTTACATTTCTGAACTAAAATGTTGGTACTTCAACAAACCAGCCTGCTATGCAGGTTGTAAATTGAATATATTTTTTCTTAATCAATATTATTTGTTACAAATACTATTGGAAATGATTATCAACTTTTAACATCAGGGGTGCCAGTTCCAGCGCTTTAGCTTTGGCAAAATTCTGGCTTCGTCACATCTTTCTACAAAAACTACTTTGATGAACTTCATCTATGTTTGATTGAAAATTTACAAAATAAAACTTTGATTTGCTCCAGCATGTAATTCTAATGTACTATTTCATTCATAATTATTCAAGAGTTTCTATCATTTTATAGAGCCACCTATGGTTAATAAGCAAATTATTTTCTTCTCTTCCGTCAGGTTGAGAAGCCCATTGCCACCCAAGTCTTTCAGTTCATTGCCACCCAAGAAGCAATTGAAATCATTGAAGACTATTCACGGGCCTTCCTCGAATTGGTTCCCATCCCTACAGGTTGTTACAAACACCCTGCCTTCAAGTTCAAGCACCTCTAATGATCCCTAGCACCATCACCGTGGTCCTTTTTGTTGGTATTCCTCTTCTCCTAACACAAGTCTCTAAACAGACTTGTGTTGTTTAAGATTTGATTAAACTCTACATGAATTGAAAAGTGAAGGTTAACAATTTTTAACACTTTCCCTGCATTTCCTTGACTGTTGACGGTTGGTTTGGTTAACTTATAAGTAGCAGAACAGGTAAATCAATTTTCCAGCTTGAATATATTTTAATTTTTCCTATTTATTTTGAAAATTACAATTGCACAAAAACATTTTACCTCGTATGATTTCAATTATTTTTTAAAATGTCTGGAAACATCTAATGTTGTACATTAAAACCTGCACTGAAATGGCCAATTTACCTGTTGGTACACATATGGCCCAATACGCAGGGAACGTGTTAAAAGAATGAAGCACGGTGCCCTTTCTTCATTGTGGCATAATGATTTGGCTGTTGTTTAATTTTTTGTTGATTATAATTCCACAAAGGAAATTTTTCCACTGATGAACACCAGCCAATCATATAGTAAACAATTTTGTTGCCATTAGCATCGTGATGCGCTGAAACAAAATGTATGTATTTACTTTGGTAGTACAGATGTTAATCAATTGTGTAAGAAGTATTAAACAAAAATTTCCTGCAATGCAAAAAATAATGTTGAGATCATGAAATGAGTAAAGTGCTCGATTGATCAAATTCTAGTCTTTTTGTATCTTGGTAATGATGTGCTTGACCAGTAATTACAAATTGTACTCATACTTTCGTTATGCTACATTATATGCTTGTTATGATTATTTAACATTACAATACCAGAGGGTATTTAAACTGTGCTTTAATATACTTTTTATATTAGTCATCAAGACAAATTATCTATATTAGATATGTAGAATATAAATGCTATAATTCTATGAAATATTTTTTCATTGAGCTAAATGTTCACCAAATATTTACCAGAATGCCAATTAGGTTGTTTAGTGATGATTTTCATAAGAAATATTTATTTGCAATATACTTTTCATCAGTTTCATGTCAGAATTAGGCTTGCGGCTGACTACTTATTACAGAAATATGTTATTATTGTTAGCGGATTTTTAAACATTACACAAACCCTGTGTACATGTTTGTACTCAATGATCCCAACTTTATACCTCTCTTTGGAACACCCTTGTTGTGGTTAAGGGAATCGAACGATTTTTTGGTATAAAAACTCAAAATTTAATATAAAGTATTTCAATAGCGTCATAAGCGAAATAAGCTTGCAGGTATTCACAACATGTTTAGAACATTCGAATGGATGTTCAGAGCCCTAAAACTTTTTGAAACTCCATGGAATTTATTGTCACAATGTCACGTTTAAAATTACAATACAGGTAATCTAAAAAGGTGACAAGGGCCACGTCAAGCTCATTCGCTTATTGGGCCTAATAAAAACAAGGGGAAAATCGCACAATCAGTTGATAAAATAAAAACTACACTATTAAACATTCAAAATAAAAGTTCCAGCGAGTCGAGCTAACAGAGAAAAGACACAGTAACAAAAGGAAAACACCTGAGAGGGTAACATAGAAAAAAGCAAATAAAATAGAAAAATATCAAGTGACAAGGGAATAAGTAAGAGTAGAATTGTCAAGAATAAAAACACGGAGTTCCAGCTCACCTCCCTCGCTAGCACACATGCGCCAACCCATGCTGGAACTCCCTCCCAATAGGACGTTGAGAGTAGTAAATACATGGCGCTCACAAGGAAGACAATAGAAATGTCTTATACATAGTTATAAGCAATCAGAATGACTAGAAGAGGTGCACGACTGACCAGAGTACTAAAAAAAGCAAATACTTAACAACAGAGGTCAAGATTAAAAAATTGCAACAATACGAGAAAAAGAGAAAACACTATAAAACTGACAGAATAAAATACCAGGGGATAATAAGAAGTTACAGCATCCCCCCACGCTAAAGTACGAGCGCCTAACCCTTGTTGGAAATAACTCAGATTTATAGCTAAGTAAATCACATAGGCGCTCGCTAACACATAAAGAAAAGTAAAATTCAAAAGTATTAGAATAGGAAGCGAGACTAATATTGCGCAATCGCTGATTTCTTAAATGCATTTTTAAAGCGGTACCCAGGCAACGGCATCAGCCATTCAGAATCCAACGTATTTAACATTTGAACCAATTGGTAAATTGTTCCACATTTTTCCACGTCTAGTCGTACATAGGGTAGTCTGAATCTATAGTTCCTTAGCTCATAATTACTCGTTGGGACAAGCGGTAACAAATACTTATTAAATGATATGTCATCGTTAAAAAGGAACCTACGAGCTAGTTTTAATAAAAAAATCTGTATATATCGTCAAATTGAAGTAGTCCAGTTCAGTTTGCCCATAGTAGTTTAAATTTGCCCATCCAACCTCAACCCCTTAGAGGGAAATTATTAAAAAACCTAATTTCTCAGCTAATATTGTACATACAGACGATTAGTTTTTTGTTAAATTCACAATAAAAATATCTACCAATGCTAGGTCCATGTGTTTGGTTTTGCAAAAAAAAAAATTCAAGAAATTTTTGAATTTTTTACGTAAAATATTCCAACTTTTTAGTTATTAGTTCACATGTCAATAAAAATTTTTCTAATTAACTTACCAAAATACAACTATGCAGGTTTATAGTATTTACCTTGATCTTTACGAGGCAAGAAAGATATCCTCAGTAAGTAAAAAAATGTTGGAGAAATAATCAAAAAACTGGAACACTTTCTCCACATAAAAAGTTTTCTTCTACTCTGCGGCTCAATATCTCCTACAGTTTTTCACCTATGAAGGGGATCTTTTTTGCATAGAGGAGAGCAAAGTGAGTACTATAATAGCTAGCTTATTTGGGTTAGATAAGTTGATTAGAAATATTTTTCCTTGTCCATGGAAATAAAATAACAGTATTTAACTGTGTTTTTAATATTCAAATAATTGTCAATTTTTATTTTTAGAGCAAAAACAAACCAACTGAGCCAGTTATTGTACATATTTTGATTCTTGGTAACTGATGTACAATAACTTCTTGGTAACTGATCGATGTCTTTCACGTTTTGGATCATACACAAAAATATTCAACTGCTTTTTCCCCTCGCTTGAATACAGGACTACATGATTTTTTAAAATTAAGTGATTAAGAACGCACCCTTTATGGGTAGGTGTCGGTTTTTTGAATCCCAGGAGCATGCAGTGATTTCTCCCAGTTGGGAAAGGAGAGAACTCAGATACACCCTACCCAGGTTTCGGAAATGGGTACAGACTTGACCGGGTAACCGTCATTGTATCCTGATGTCAGTTATAAAGCATTTGAAAAACCAATGTGCATGATGATATGACGGCGGGTAAGGAAAGTATTAAGACACCAGTGCATTTTGATTTGATAGTATTGTAAAGTCATGAATCATTTACACCAGTAGTGCAAATGCCCCTCTCCAGTCGTGGAAAACCAAACCAGGAAGGTTTGGCAGCGCAGGACAGGACCACGGCTGGCCCACAAGCACAAACGAATAGGAGGGTCGAGCTCGGGCTGTGAACAAACATTAACGTCAAACAAGGTCCCAAGGAGATGAATTATTTCAAGCGGAGAGAGTTCAGTTTATAATTCAAGAAATGCAATATTTTAACTTTTCATAAATTAAAACATTGGAGGTATTATAGCAGCGTTTACTTTGCAAAATACCTTTTAGATTGAACCATAGCTTGCCTAAATCAAAAGATTATTACGATAATTAGAGTAGTTTGAATACCAGAAAATGTTTAAAATGATAATTCTTGGCATACTAGCATGTGTACATAAAACCTAATCCCTTCTCATCATTGAAGACCTCAAACCCCAATCCAACCAACATAGAAATTATGGAAAGAGATGGAATGGAGGATTAACATTTTTGATGGGAAATCCTCAAAAAAAGGTCGACCGAATCCAGCGCTACATGTCACTTTGACCCACCTCAAAAGCGAACTCGTTCTGAAGTCTCTGGTACCGCTGCATTCGTCCACAGGAAGTTCACGGGGACGCTTTTGTGCAATGCCAATGTAGGTAGTTGAGGCGGTCCATAGTTCATAATAGCTCTAGGACGCAGCAGCAGTTTAGCCTCCACGGATGAAAGCGGCACGGCAGCACCACATCGCGGAGCAGCACAGTTGCAGCGCCCACCGCTGCCGCCAGCTCAAGGAGCTCTCTCTTCTCACTTCATCATAGTGATGCTAAAGTGGCATGCAATCTCTAGAGAAGAGTTCATGAAATTCAAGAAGTTTTATGGGAAACTTCACTTCAGGTAGAAATCACTGGCTGCAGATTCCGACTCTGCTTGCGCTTGTGGAGTCTGTAAATGAGTACAACAAAGGGAATTACAGATGGAAGTCCACCGCAAAATTTTTTGATGGTTTATGCATTATCGTTTCATGAGATGTGAACAATATTACTGGAAGGAAACAGTGGTTATATAGATTCCCCTAGATATCACAATATACATTTTGCTCATGCACCTGAAAGTTCACAAATAATGGAACTAGTTTGGTTTCAAAGTAGTTCTAATTGTAGTAGGTTACAATCAACTACGAGAACAATTGAAATATATATCTATGTACTTTGCACACCACTACTTTTTTGTGTGAGAGTTCATCAATTCAAGTAGCACCCCAAGACCAGACAGTGTTGCAAATACATAGTGTTCACCTCTGCTATTGTACCAAGTCAGTACCGTATTTATGATGATATGTGGGTCACTTAACTCGTTTCATTACCATATTTCAAGGGATTTCAACTTACTGCAAATTTCTTAATGGTTTCAACATTCCGGAAAAATTAGTTTTCTATTTGAGGAACATTACAATACTCATTGCAAAGTAATATTTGAACCCAACACTGCAATGGGATGCATACCTTCATGTTTTCATCCTCAAGTAGAGTATAGATGGCCTCACAAGTTCCAGGTGTGATAGAGAGCGACTGCTTTGGTATTCTTGTCAAATACTGTAGAGAAGTGCATGAATCACCTCGTAGCAGCCACCTGTAAAAAAATAATGCATACTTGAGGAACACATTAAAATGATTATGTATTAGCATCAAAATTTGTAGAATGTAATTGTTATGAGGTCCTGAATGGGAGCAAATTATTCATAATCAACATGAGATGTCGAACAATAATTCAGAATAATTACCTATTATACTTTTATTTTTTATTTGCGTATTATATTTCATTATATATTTTCATACACGGATTATATTTTTATACACAGATTTTATACACAAATTTATATATATGGATAACTTACATTCCACAGTCATACTTTTCATGAAATATGTAAGTGAGCAGGTGCTGACATACATGATAATGAACTAAAAAAATATGGTCCATAACAAGCAAAAAAAAATTCAATATAAAGATGGCCTGCTTGACATTCAGCTTCGAGTTCTCAAATTCTTCCCTTAGAACTATTTCTTAGATATGTTTAGTAGTTATAAGAGTTCTAGGTGTTAACAATGTTCTCAGAAAAATATCACAGAAAAGCACACAAAAATTTATTGTGCAATAGTAAAAATACATTTAGGTATGCTTGACTGAGTAATGGATGCTTCAAAAATGTGCACACAAAGTATGGATACTGCATATAGTTTAAGACACTATAATAAAATGCATAAGCTAAACTGTCCATTTTTGAAATAAAGTGTTGGCTTAATTAAACAGAAAAATATTAAATAACTTTTGTAAATTACTTCAAATATTGTAGGATTATTTTATGATAAAATGAAAAAAATGAGCATTTTTCACCTCTTACAGAAAATTTAGGTCAAAAAAAGTGAAAAAAATTATATAGGCTGAGTAGGAGCATATTTTAAAGTTTTAAGCTCAGTCCAAAAATTTAAACTTCATGAAGAGCATTGAAAAAGATCAAGGACATCAGCTGATCCCATCTTACCACTGTAACACTGATGGTATTCGAAATATTCTCATAATACATCAGCGATTCTTAATATTTTCTGTTCACATATGCCCACACAAATAAATTATGGTTACTAACTCTCAACAAATGTAATTTACCAATTATATGGATCAATTACCTAAAACTTACTTGGGAAGCAGTATTGTTTGTTTACATGTTGCTCGCGAACAACTTCTGTCCGCCGAAAGCGTATAGTCTGGACGTCTGGACACGATTCGGAAAAGTTTGTGTTTTTGTTCGCGTTTTGGTGTGTTCGTGATTGACGAAGAGTTTGATAGTGTAGACGGGCCTTAAGATAAGATCAAACTTTACTTCCGCGTCAGCTAGTGACAACGTCGAATGGGACTGAAATTTCTGAAGTTTTCATCATTTCATCAATTCTAACTCTCAACTTTACAAACTTTCCAGCGAGTGAATTAGATCACTACTTCCAGCAACAATTTTCATGGAAAAGTCGGGAGTAAAATAATTCCCTGAGTTGAGGTACTTCTTTAGTAGGGACAATTCAAAGATCCTCACACAATGCGCCCGCCAGCAAGAGTATCTACAGTACTGTTGCAGAAAACATTACGCATGGAACTGTAGCAATTGTCTGCCCCAAAGTTCCTGCACCTTCTCGCGTACCAGTCTTTTCCTGGAATATTTTCTGGGTGAGGTATAGTGCATTTATTAAAGATTTATACGCAGTTTTGCGCCATAGTAGTGAGTTACGTGAGAATGATGATGCCAATGTCAAATGAAATAATGGATAAACAGATGTTCATTTTGCTTAACTCGCAAATCCACTAGAAATGTAAAAACCAATCATGAATAATGGATTGTATATTTCTTAAGTAACATTTGTTAAATAACATGTTAACTAAGAAAATGACAATGGATGCATTCATAATTGCTCAACACGCAATGCATGATTTTTTTTCATTGACATTGAGGTAAAAATGTTTGAAAATAATTGAGTCGAAGAAATTGCAAGAGGCGTAGAAACGGAAAGAAATGGCTGGCTGTACCCTAAGTGATGTATATCGAATTTCATGCAGTGCTGATGCTTTTAGGAGTGATGAGTAGAGTGTCTTCTGATCATATTGAAGGCTACACACCTCCAATTGTGGTTCAGTAAGTGCATTCACTGAAGGTTTTTCAATCATGCTAACCAAGGTGACTAATAGGAATTATGTCAAAAGCAGAAATAATCTCTATTTGCTCAAGGTTCTATGAAAAATTATTTAACCCTAAATTGATGAAATTCGTGACGGAAGGCCAAATGAATTTAAAAGATTTAATTAAATTGAAGAATTTTACCTTTAATTATCTTCCTTTTTACGGAGCAGGAGTTACCCAAAAATTGTTATCGTAAAATCTTTACGATCATGTAATATTCAATTTACGGCTTTCAAATTCATTAAATTTAAGCTACAATGAATATACAATGTGAAATAACTTCGTCCGGCAAATTTAACAACGCAAGTATACGATTTCACTATATTACAAGTGTATCCGGCTTGTTAAAAAGACGGGATTCATTATTTTCCTTAATAATTCTTGAAAACGTCAATGACAAACAAATATATCCATTCTAATTGAAACACGCGATTAAAATATTCTTTTACTTATGCACTAGTGAAACTCGGATCACAGAGACAGTTAAGCAGGTGCGAAGAGAGACACACCAACCATCCAATTTGAGCCATTCTGTTCCCATTGGATAGTATCTATGATACCATTCGAATAGAAGTGCATTATTGAGAATGTTGTTGACAGGCTATATATATATATGTAAATAAATCAAGCAAATTATTAAAGAGAAATAAGAAGTATATTCTGGATAACACAATTTAGGTTTTTATTAACTATTTATACATCTCTGCAAATGTGCCGTCTCATATAAAAACATTCCTAACACACTTTTACAGCATCATTTCCATGATTCATTGTCATATGAATTTTTTTTTGTACATTATGTAGCCCTTCCAATCTAGTCTCGAAATTTTTTCGTCGGAGTGAGCAAGTTGATCAAAACTACGTTCCATAATACTGGAAAATTACTAAATGAGTTTAATTAAAATGCGCATAGCATTCGACTTTAATCAGAACAGCGCTTGCATCTCCTGTTTCACTCTGAAACCTAGCGATGCATTCGTATGATGCGTCCGTGCGAAAGTAATTAAACAGAGGTTCAAGGTGGTGTTCGATTCCAGATGAAGATGATCGATCGCGTATCCATGCTACGAATTCACTCTTTGATCTCAGAGAGAAAATATAAGAAAAACATTGTGATTATTACTTATCTTTTCTGTCCTCCTCGAGAGGCGTTTATTACGATATCGTCATCGAATATGGTGTCCGTAATTTAGCTCATGTTAATTACTCTAAGTTAAATTAAGACTAACGGGCTGTTCTCTTCCGTGTTCTGTTGCTCCACTCGAGCCTTTCATTCAACCACTTAAAGATGAGTTACCTCACTGAGGATAAATTAATCATGTGAGTTTCGATGAACCAATGAATGAAGATAGTTTCTGAACCATAATGACTTCATTACTTTAACTCGCTTTTTGTTATCCTATTTGTACGTTTACAGTTTAACTTTACCGCCGAGGCCTCTTCCCGGTGATCCTGCAAGTTCCTTCCTTTTGCTTCGTAGTGCAAAGTATTTCACACAGAATGCGCAGCGATGATAGGGTAAGAGTGCTAATCTTTGATCTTTTGTGTATTTCTTTTCATTAACGTGTTATTTACCTTCTTCCACTTAAAACTAATTATCCCCACTTTTCTTTCCGCTCTTGCAGTAAACCGTTTTTCATCTCTTCCTACTTTTGCACGAGACCAGAGTCAAGACGTCAGGAAAACTTCTTCCCAATCCCTGCTGGCTGAAGAAGACGAGGGCGGGTGAGCTCTTCTCTTCTAATTTGCGCACCTTAACGGCGCTGAGAAACTACCAGCGTCTCGAGTAACGAGTCTAAACTATAGTCAAAGACCCGCTTTGACGATCAATATTAAAGCCAACTCGCACTGGAGACTTGTATCGTACCTGTTCACGATTTTCCTTTCGACTTCGTTCCTGTTCATTCGTCTGCCCAGTGCATTAAAATTTAAACTTAAACCTGCATTGCGTGCTATTCACAAAAATTTCCGACGGTGTTAGGGAGGAAATTATTTCAGCTAGATTGTGCAACCATTCAAAATATTTACATTCTCTTACGGTTGCACCCCTGATTTTCTATGTATATACAACGTTCAGAAACAATGGATATGAATCAGAAATTGACTAAATTCGAATTTGAATGTAAATTAGCCTGTCTGTGGTCCTATGGGTCTGTTTGGATTTATTGCTAATTTTTAGAATGTTTACGTTCTAAATTGACAGGTTTACAGATTCTATCCATAACACAGCATGTAAAAATCCCCTCAGCTTAATTTATACAAATATATATGTTTAAATATTTCACCAGGGAACCAATACAAGAATATTATAATCGCGAGCATTATTAGGATGGATATATTGTTAATATTCAGTTAAGAAAATGTCGAATTTCGTCATTCCTGACGGACCTTCTACATTTGATTGATCGATACATTATGGAAGCCAAAGGGTTGGATGTCGCCCTACTCGTACGTTTTTTTCTGATGACAAAGCTTGGGCGGTGACAACCATATAAACAACCGAGCAAAGAAGGCTTCAAGATAGTCAGAGTTTTACTACTTATATTCAGATAAATAAATAATCTTTCTCAAACGGAATTGGTTACCATTATGTAAAATGTATGCAACCAATTTACAATGCGTGATTTGGTCCATGAAAGAAGTATGGATTGTACATAAATAAAACTTAATAAATGATAAATTAATACAGATGTTTATCAAAACTGATGACCCGTTTATATGTACATATTCGCTCCTCGACGACTGACAATTCTAGGAGCAAACTGTCCCAAAGACGTCACTCACTATAACCTGCGTGCTTCTTGCTTTAAGTGATTTCTATTTCTTTTCGTTAATCCTTCGATGCAAATATGTGTCATTTTAACTTACAGATTTACCTGGCGCTAGATCGATTGCTTGGTCTCTTTGTCTCTACCGCGCGCTCTGTAGACTGGACACCTGATACACTCCTGAACAACATAAGAAACTTAAACTTGTTGCGTTTCAAATCATTCGGAATACTCCTAAGTAAAATATGATGGAAACAAGCGTACGGGAACGCAGAGTTACAAGCTAACGATCAAACACTTAAAACTATAGTAAAGAATTAATTTTGCTGTTGATGTTCAGGCCATGAACGGAGCGAGGGAGAAATAACAGAATAAAAAGAGTGGGAATCGTAGAAAGTTTCACTTTTTTCAAGAGGAGAAATATCTCGGTACAAAAACATCCTCGTGTGTAATTTTTGTAGAAGAAAGTATAATATCAGTTAATATTGTTATGGTAATAATATTAATATCAGGTGTATTATTATTATTTCGATAATAACATTGCGATAAATTCACATAATTTGAAGAATCAAATTCACATCGTTTTATAATATTACTGAAGTTTCACGTAAGCCTTCATATACGTAAGACTTATATTTTACGAGGGTTTTTAGTTCACCCACCATGGGAGGCTTTGGCAACTGCGCAGCCAACACGATTGACGTCATTGAATATTTACGAAGCTGAGACGCAGCGTACTGACTTATTTGCCAAACCGAGTCAGACCTCACAGTAAACATTCAGCCAGGGCAATTAGATGATGAAATTGTTTATTTCGTTTCTCCGAATTTGCAGGGCTCAAACAGCGTGTGAACTGTGCACATGACAGCGAGAGCCAATTGGGTGAGTTTCATACTCGCCCTCAGGTATACGAGTTTTCAAGTCAAACAAATTCGAAAAACGAACTTTTCTCAGAACACCATTGCCCTTGAAAACGTGGAAGAAACAAAATGGCATCTTTTATACCCCAAAAATATGTCTCAAGCGTTGGCCAATGAGTCACAGCCGAAGATATTAAAAAGTTATCTTTCAAGAAGAAAGTCGTAGAGAGAGTCATCAATGTGAAGCCCATTCTCGTGAGACAGAAGGTAGGACAAAAAGTGCCGCAATGAACAAGGGCTGTTCCACTATGTAAAGCATAGGATAAATTTTCGCCAAGTGGTTCCCCATGAATTGCCTCTTCCACAAATTTTTTTTTGTCCTAAAACCGACTCCTATTTCATGTCAACTTGTCACAAAAACGTCAAACAAAGTATCCTCGATGTACGACATTTTTTGGGTATCGTTGCATACTGTTGTGCGTCATGAGTTGCCAACCATGACTCACGAAGCAAGTGTGAATCAGCACTACTTCACGTACATGTTCCACTCTCTTAGACTATCTAGCTTGCGATTACATTCTTTGATAGATATTATCTAAGAATTTGAAGAAAAAATAGTAGGTTGCTTAAAGTTTCTGGAAAGAAATTAATAACATTCTTCAGTCTCATTTCAAAGACTGCCCATTTTTACCGAGAAATTTTCCACTATATGAAACGTGAATCGATTTAACTTTCCCGATCGCTTGAATGTTTGGTCGAAAGTGAGACACACACTCATTTTCATGCAATTATGTCAAATTTTACCGGATGTTGGAACACTAATAGGGTCACCGGATTTCATTGAGAGTACCTCTTGGCAATTATAACGCTTATCTTGTTATGATCAATAGTGTCTCGAATCCTGGACTCTTTATCCCTGGTGTTCCTCCGAATTACTAAATTCAGCAAAATCAAATTAAACTTATTCTGCAACTACTCGTTTCATTTTAAGGAAGACTTAGGAAGTTGATATATGTTTTACGTTTAAATTCATTCATTTTTGACACTATATTGCTCAATTTTCTATTTGCGGCTATTTAATATTATATTTCACCGACGCATCGAATTTCACAGAACTTATGGTGGATCTGGGCTCAAATGTATTTCATGTAAGTAAGGATGTTTTAAAAATTTTCTTCGCTCGTAAATTTTCAGTGTATCTGTTTAAATGAGTTTATTTGAAACTCACAATTTTCAGTTTCTCCGTTACGAAACTCAGAGCAAACATTGAAATTCAACTAATTAAGACGTTTATGCCACTTAGTATACCGCAGCTAAATATTCCACTACCTAATATATTATACTGTGTTGAGCGAAAATGGAATAAAATCCTTGTAGACTGAAGAAGGTGTATGGTTCACTTAATGAATTTTAAGAGAACCATATCTGAACTCCACACAATCAGTGCAAATTTTGGCTTCTGAATTGCAATTTAGTTTACGTTATTAACTGAAATTCATTAGATTGTAATTTTAATTCGAAAAAGAAGTTATCGAAAAAAAGAACGAAAATGAATCAAGCAATGCTTTAAGAAGCGTTCATCCCCGATAAAAGGCTCACCTAAGAGACAGAACAAAGATATCCACTCAACTTTTATATGTTGTTACTAACTGTCCTGCAGATTGGATTTCCCCAATGTCTTCGGCAAACCAACTTTTTCCAGTTTAGTTTCGCGTTAGTTTATTATATTAGAAAGAATTAAAATAATTTTCCGGCCAACTTCATCACGTGCCTATAAAATTTATTCAAATTACACTAACGCGTAAAGTTAATTATATTCTCATAGTTATTATTTTACTACCCGTGGATTCAATATTTCGTAGTAACTAGTTCCATCAGTGAATTACAAGGCAAAGTATATTATCTTAATAGTTTAATGCTGTCAACCGAAAAAACATTCATTGTGTCCATCCATAACTTGGTCATCAATTTGAGAAATTTCCGAGGAAACTTTTTTATCGCATGAATTTCTTTCTAAAAAACATTCCTCATCAGTTCAGTTGACAATAGCAAGATAGCCGTATTTTTTCCCTGTATAGATTATACACCTCTATGTATGCGGCCTTCCCTGTATAGATTATACACTTCTATGTATGCGACCTTCCCTCGTGTTTAATTTTAATTGCGCACTCAGCATCGCATTATGAGGGTTCAACTAAATTTAAGGTTGCTTAGAAGGCAATGGTCCTAGTTATAGAATAGATAATTTACTTGTTTTCTTTCGTGTTCAAGCATTAGACGACATTGTTTACTAAAACAATGCGCCTAATTCGTAATGGTTATTTTCTTAACAAATTTAAATTATTCTTCATCCGAATTCGACCTAAATATCTCAGAATCTGTCATCATTTGCAAGCTTGCTTACACTATCATTTTAATGACATGCCGACTCCTCACCCCGTAAAATATTGGCCCATAAGATTTCATGATTGTTAGTTAATGATCGCAAGCTGAGGCTCGATACGATCTTTCATATTTTTTACTACGAATATGTTCATCTCAAATTATCAGACGTTAAAATATTCAGAGATTAAAATAGATATTCGTAATACAAACCCACATAGAGGTCCGTGAAAGGCAGCAAAAATTATTGGGAAAATGTTGTGCCACTTCTGGCACTCAGCATCAGGACAGTCTTGGATACCAAGATTGTTCCCATGTTGGGATTTTAAAAATTGGGCAATATTGGGAATTTTAATGGGGACGAAATTGGTACCCAAAATTGGTACAAAATCGGTACCCAAAATTGGGAAGAAATTGGTACCCAAAATTGAGACGATATAAGGCCCTAAAATGGGGATATACTAAATGGTGCCTTCCTCATTCCTCTCTTTGGATCGCATTTGTTGCTGGGTAGGGAGGCTAAAACTAATGACTAATCTAATCTAATCTAATCTAATGGGGACGAAATTGGTACTTAAAATTGGGACGAAATAGGAACCTAAAATGGGGATGAAATTGGTACCCAAAATGGGGACGAAATTGGTACCCAAAACTGGGACGGAATTGATACCGAAAATTGCGACGGAATTGATTCCCAAAATTTGGACGAAATTGGTATCCCAAAATGGAACGAAATTGGTACCCAAAATTGGAACGAAATTGGTGCCCAAAATTGGAACGAAATTGGTTCCAATTGTATCAGACACAGGAAATAGTCTTGATATTTTTCACTCGGCCAGCAAATTCAATAAATATTTTAAAGTTATCAAAGAAGACTAGAATCACATATATGAATACCCTCAGGTATTAAATTTGTTTACAAGCGTTATTATAACCGAGCATCAATGAAATGTCAACACATGAATTCAAAACCAACAACAATCAAACAACAGTTTATTTTAATGACATCAATTCAGTGTAAATTGAAAAATGCTTTGTGCCAGTAATTAGTTGATAACAATTAATTAACTACTGCCGTGCTAGTTACAATTAATAGTCACTTGCGGTATGATATAGAAAAGAGCCTACAGGGATTTGAACCCCAATCTTTCACTCAATCAGAGTGAACGCTCTTCCGTTAAGCTATAAGCTCCATGAAAGTCATTGCGCAAGTAACATTTTTGTAATAATTAGACAAGAATTAAATTGCACTGCTAATTACTAGCACACTGCACACATATTATTTAAACTTACCTTAAATGCCGTTAACGCATGCTGGCTGAACATGAAACTCTGAAGAACTTGGAGGATGTTGTATTCCGGCAGCCACCGAGTCCGTGGGACAAGATATGCGAATTGACTGGGGATCAACTGAAAGACAAAAAATACTTCAGAAAAGTATGGGTTGCAAAATGTACTATGTACATGGAAATACAAATATGTTGAGAATAGTCCCAACAAATTCAAGGAGCATTTCCACCAACTCCTTAGGCAAAGGAATTGTTCATTTCCAATGCCATGAGGCCTCCTTGATGGTTGGTAGCTGACCTTTTGGGCAGAGGTCTCACCGTGGCAGAGCCAATAAAGTTGCTCATTCATGGCTCTACCACAGTCCTAGTATAAGTACTTAACTAAACATATGCACGAACACATGCTTCTTTTTATACCTATAAATCTATTTAACCATTGCTTTCCATTGGCTAAAACTACAGTACAGTGAAAAGCTTCACAACTTGAGATTAAGTTCATATGATACTTCTCTATTCAATATAACTTCCTTTGAAATCTATAAATCTATTTAATCACTGCTTTCCGTTGACTAAAACTGAAATTCAGTGACAAACTTCACAACTTGAGATTAAGTTATAATACGTCTCTATAAAACATAACTGCCTTTTATATCTTTCAACCAATTCAAACCGTTGGTTTCAGACGACTAAAACTAAAATTAAGTGAAAAACTTCTCAACTCCAAATTAAGCTCATATAATACGTCTCTATTCAATATAACTTTCTCTGATACTTGTAAATCTATTTAAACCGTTGCTTTCCCTTGACTGAGAATAAAATTCATTGAAACACCTTCACGACTTAAAATTAAGTTCATAAAATAATTTGATATCCATTGCAACTTTCTTCCTTTCCATTGAGTAATCAAAATAACTCAGTGAGAAAGAATATTAGCCTTAAAATTAGCTGCGTCTAAACTAGCTAGCTACTCGCAGGCTACTCGAGGATTTTCCCCTCTTTCACTATGCTTTTTTCTTCCGGCAATCCGATCTCTAGCATGTGTTAGATTCAGTGCAATTATCTTGTTTACGTCCGATGCATGTGCAGTTTTGCCGGCTGGTGACCTCAAAGCAGCTTCTGCAAAAACCAACCATTGGAAATGCTCATTCAATGTAGTTCAAACGAGCTATATTCATTAAACAAAGAAAATGAGGTGAATGTTTCCAATTTCTTATTTACCTTCAAAATATGGTATAACTTTTTCATTTTTTATAGTAAGGAAAAAACAAGCACACCGTTTGATTCAGCAAGTTGTTCTACATCCAAAAACACTAAATTTGAAATTTTTTATCATATGTAGAAAAGCACTGAAATCGAAAATCTTGGGATTTGTACGCCTTATTTCAAGATAATTAAAATGGAAAAAATAGATAAAAACTATTTTAGAAAGTTCTTATGTGTTCTTATTTGTCATAGAAATTTCATTTATGTACTTGCTATATTGATCACACGTTAGGGTAGGTTTTTAATCTTTTTTTATATTTTATTCATGGATCGCTTTTCAGGCCAACGACAATACTGTTCATTATCAAGATTTTGAAGCCAAGAAGTTGGAACACCTTCCACAGTGTTTTCCTTCTCAAGGTACACAATTGAATACATTTTGAAGATTCTAAGAAATCAATGAAGTCCAGCTGTGTATGGATAAAAATTAAACAATAAAATTTACATGAACCACAAACTGCAGTGTAAATGGAGTTATAAATGAAATAGATTGATTTCTGGGAAATCTCACTTTAAGGATAAAAGGGAAAACCAACGTGGCTAAGAATATCATGATAAAAAAGAACCGTTTCGGACTATAAAAAATCCATCTTTAGTGTTCTAAAATGCAATAAATCGAAGTATTAAAACATTGTAACTATAAATCCCGTGAATAAATCGAATGTAAGATAATGAAATTTAAAAGACATGATAAAACAAAAACTATACAAAATTTTAACAAACAATGGAAAGTTTCACCGCCGTATCACACTCATTTATTGACGGACGGTTTTTTAAAATGTATATCGATTCTAAAATGCGGAGATTGGATAAATATGGTCTTTCTCCAAACAGTGCTCTCTTATAGATGAGTTGGATGGTTTGTTGAGGTGCTGTTCATGGAGAGGAAGGATGAAGGCACCATTTATTATGGAGTTAAGGGAACGAGGAATCTATGCACAAAGGGTGTTCCCGCAAAGGATCACGTGCGTATAAAAACAGTAAGTTGAGAAAGTAGTTGATGAAAGAAAATAAAACTTGAAAAAGAGAGTCAGAAGCGCTGAAAACCAGGACAGCAGTGAACCGAAGAAATATGGCATTAGCAAAACAAAAATATTTCATTTCAACAAAAAGAAAATCTACCTAATCTCATCTCGGGCCCTTGCACATTTTCCTCCTGGGTATTAAATCACAAAATGACTCATCTACCTGTTCCATGCAAGATAGTAATTTTTATAACCCGTCATTGGGAGCTTTTGCGTTCGGACCAGGTTGTGAAATCAAAGCCATGGTGCAATTACTTTCCAATATTGGGACACTTGATCGGTAGCAAGGTCTCTAATAAAAATATTTATAACCTGGCATAGGATGCTTTTTAGGAAAAGGTTGTAAAATTAATGCTGTTTGCAATTTCTTCCCAATACTAAAACAATTGAACGGTTCCAAGGTCCCAAACTAACACTAATATACCAACATTGTCCAAGAAAAGCTTTCTGCCAGGGATATATATAAATGCATATGTGTGTAATAACGCGCGGACATTCTGGGACTTAATGTGCCTCCAAATAAAATATGAATATGTGTTTCTAAGTTAGAACTTAGCACTTTCTTTAGAAAAGTCCTATTCATTTCCTTTATACTACTTATATGATAAGGTAACATCGGAATGAAAGCCTGTCGTATAAATTAATGATCTGAAAGAAATTTTAAAATTCCACGGAAAAATGATCTAAGAGATGAAACGATGTTGATTGAACGAGTTGGATATGTCATGAATATGCTAATTTAGGCCACGTATTATCTCTTTCTTAAGATGTCCGGTGACTATTGAAGCAGCAAAATAACGGATCATCAGTAAAATCCCGCCGTTACGTTTTTGTACATCGTATTGCCCATATTTTTGCCTTCGTTTCTGTTGCGGCGCACGAAAAAAAGGTCTCACCAAGTGATCAACTTTTGTGCCCAAAAGAGCTAGTACAGACTAGTGATGATTTTTTCAGCTTTTTTCATGCAAGTGGACTATATTTAATGATCTCACCTGAGACTCACCAGCTAACGCTAGAGATTGATTTTTATTGCATCAAAGACGCCATTTAGTTTTTTCATATCTGCAACGGCGATCTTGTCCAGCAAATATTCACTTTCCCGGTTTGTTGTGTGTCAAAACATGTATATCTGAAGGCGTATTTGGAACTCTTCTTAATTGGTACTCGCTATCACCTGCACAGTTTACCCGTTGTTCGAACCCTGTAAGTTAAGGGAAACGAAATGAACAATTTTATCATCTAATTGCCCAGGCTGAACGTTTGCTGAGAAGTCCGACTCAGCTCGACAAATAAATCAGTACGCTGTGCCTCAGCTTCGTAAATAACCAATGACGTCAATCGTGTTGGCTGCGCGATTGCCAGCGGCTCCCATGGTGAACTAGAAAACTCGTTTAAATAAAACTTGTACGGAACTTAAGCAGTGCGTTTGGTTTGAGCAATCGACTAATTTAATCTGGAGCATAAATTTTGTTTTCTCTACCTAGAAAAACTAGTTACAAGGTGATTATAGAATGGGTTTGTTGCTATTATTATAGTAAGTTCTTGTACTGAATAATCATTTGAACTGGGAAAAAAATTATCAAAAATGCGTTTTTAATAAACTAACAACTAAATAAAGGAATTTGCATATTTCTATAAACGTAATTTCTCTTATGTTATTTCAGAGGGAACCAAAGTGAGCATATTAAGTTATTTGGTCCGTCCTGGTTGGTTCCCAATTGAAAATTAAGAGCGGATCGCCAGAGGAATAGCATTGGGTGCCAGGTGTTTTTTACGTTGAACGCGCGCGGCTCAGAGATTAAATGTCCCCATTTTCGGACACGAAACCGCACACGAAACACCCTTGTTCCGCCCTACCTAACTACCGTGGACCGCCTCAGAACCGCACGTATTACACCCCATTTGCCTCTAAACACTCTTCAAACCAGATTTCAATCGCGACTTGCCGTCCATGGAATATAGGTAAAAAATCGCTCCCAGATGCATGTGCTTCGCCTCACGGGGTGTACAATATCGCACTGGAAGTTTCAGATCTTACAGTACATTCACACTTAATTAATGCATTGTGAATGTATTGACCCAATAAACTCTGTACAACATTATACATCCTATGAGATCGATGCCCGTCCAGCAGGGAGTTTAAATACATAAGTTAAATGCAATACAATAGAAAGGATAAGGAATACCGCTTCGTCTTTAAATGTTATTACAGAAATTAAACATTCTCTAAGAAAAAATTTATACGAATATCTTATTTTCATTATTCACAGACTTTCCATCACTTGAATAGAATTATACTTAAATTCAACACAAAATCACAATCCGTCTAAAATACTTCATGTAACACACAAATATTCACTACATGAAAATAAGCAAGCGAATGTAATGTCCATATCACAGAGTTTCCTTTCAAAGCTCATCTACATTATACATGCTGGGTGTTGTGTAATTCAATACATATATTCCCACCATACACAGAAAAACGCAAAATAAAATGATTTTCACGAGTGATACAAACCTTAAAAGTCCTTCGTTTTCAAGAACTGATGACCTAAAATAACTTTAGATACCCATAAGAATAGCCTAAAGCGCGCTCCAACAGCCTTCTCAAGAAGTTAGATTTTACTCGTTGGCTGTAAGGTAAGCCTGTTTCTACGGGAATCTTAACTTATTTCACGTAATAATTTCTCGAAAACAAAGGAGTTTTGAGGTTTTGTCACTCGTTAAAATCGTTTTATATTGCATTTTTCTATATTTGGTTTAAAAATATGCATCGAATTACACAACACCTTGTATATATAAATATATTCAAAGCATAATATCTCAGTTTAACAAATCTCTATACAATGACATAATAATTTGCTGGGATTTCAACTACGATCTTCTTCAATATGAAAGCTGTGAACAAATCTCAAACTTCATAAATGTTTTTCAGTCTAACTCCTTCCTTCCAATCATCACGAAACCTACGCGTATTACATCCGAATCTGCCACGTTGCTCGATAATATTTTTATGTTAGATCCGACTGATTTTCTTACATGAATAATAATTTCTGACTTATCTGACCATTTTCCGGTGTTTCTCATCAAGAAGAATGTCTATAGTCCCTGCAACAGCCCACATGCTGAGACTTTTTCATATCGTTATATAAACGAATATAACTTGGGGACAATGCGAACTGTTCTAGAAGAATTAATGCCATCATTGGACATCTATGAACTAGACAATAATGCGATTAACATTGACCAAGCAATACTAAAACTAACTGAAACTATAACGACCGCATATAACCAATGTTGTCCAATAATCACCCGCACAATTACACCGAAAAATAGACAAAAACCTTGGTTTACTGAAGATATCGTGATCAATATAAAGAAACGTCAAGCATACTTAGCCTTACTATACGAAGGACGAATCTCTAGATCAACGTATAACAGATTCAGGAATCATGTGACAAATCAAATACGAACATCGAAACAAAACTACTTTACGCGCAAATTCACTGACTACAAAACTGATTTTAAAAAAACTTGGCGCCTGCTTAATTCATGCTATAGACCGAATAATAACGCTAAAAAAACAATTGAATCCATCGTTCACGAAAATGTAAAATATCATGATAAACAAGATATTGCAACAGTGTTCAACAAATTTTTTATAAATATAGGAAAAAATATAGCCGATAGTGTCGTTAGTGAACCTACAGACCACTTGCAATACATGGACCATGTCCGTGAACACAACTCTTTCTTTTTCCCGCCAACTAACCCCTCCGATGTAATTACATGCATAAACAACTTGAAAAATAAATCAAATGGATTAAATACATTTTCAGCTAAAATTATTAAGTCTATTGCTGATATAATAGCACCGTGCATATCTGATATCATCAACCATTCGCTTTCTCAAGGTATCTTCCCCAACTCTCTCAAAACTGCCAGAGTCACCCCTATTTTTAAAAATGGTGATAAAAACTGCGTTAATAATTATAGACCTATCTCTGTTTTACCAATTATGAGCAAAATATTTGAAAAAATTGTGTATAAAAAAGTGTATTCGTATTTTGAACAAAAATCTTTTCTCTATGACGGACAATTCGGTTTTCGTTCTAAGAAATCAACGACACAAGCTGTATTAAATCATTTACACTACCTATACTCTAATATAGATGAAGGAAAGCTTGTTTTCTCCGTTTTTCTTGACTTTCGAAAAGCATTCGACTGTGTGGACCATAAGATATTACTCTCGAAACTACACTGTTATGACATTCGAGGAATTGCCCATGATTGGTTCAAATCATACCTAACAAATCGGAAGCAATACGTTGTCGTTGACGACGCAAAATCGGACCCACAGACAATTAGCCATGGAGTTCCACAAGGGTCTGTCCTAGGGCCTCTCCTATTTCTGATATTTATAAATGATATTATCAAATCAACATCATTTTTCAAATTCATACTTTTTGCCGATGACAGCACGCTTTCTACGGTCCTTCCGAGCCAAAATCCCGCTATGATTGCGGAGAGCATAAATAATGAACTCCATAAGGTTTCATTATGGCTTAAAGCTAATAAAATAAGCCTCAACATCGAAAAAACAAAGTATATTACATTCTCATACAAGAAAAGCATATCTCTCCCACACATAAAAATTGGCGAAGGTGAAATCGAAGAAACCAACTCATGCAAGTTTCTGGGCATCATAATAGATAAACATCTGACCTTTAAAGAGCACATCGCTCATTTTAGTTCTAAATTATCGAAATCCATCGGAATCCTGAATAAGGTTAAAAATTACCTGCCTGAAACAGCTTTACGAATGCTCTACCGAACGCTCATTTCACCATACTTGCAGTACGGAATAGAAGCATGGCACGGAACTGATAAAAATATAACCAATATAATTTTTACTCTGCAAAAAAGAGCAATCAGAGCGGTAAAGAATCTAGAATATAATGCTCACACAAATGATTCATTGAAAAATTTACAAATACTTAAACTTCCAGATCTCTATAAAATCTCCATTTGTAATTTCATTTACAAAACATTAAGAAATGATGGCGACAATAGCCTGAAACTATTATTAAGTGCGCAAACTGGTCATCACGACCATTTAACCCGAAATAGAAGTAAATTCATGCTTCCTTATTATTCAAAGACCCGGTCGCAACACAGTATCCTCTTCGTTGGAACTAAAACTTGGAACTCAATACCTGCGGAGATCCGTGATAGTAATTCTTACAAGGTATTCAACAGAAATCTCGAGACTCACTTCCTATCGGAATATTAGTCATGTAAGATCACCAAGTCAAATCTGGTTTCCAACATGACTGTTTCCAATAATGAAATTTGCCATGGGTAATATGTAATTCGCCTTCAGTCTGCTGTTAAATCTTTTATCGAATGCACTGTTAAATATAGTCCATATAACCTATATTGTAAAATGAAATATCTGATATCGATTGAATTATCTCACTGATCAGTCTAATGTGAAACTAGGTTAAGTGATTTAGGTTAAACATTATTGTACACCTTAGAATAATGTTGATGGTAGGATGCCCCAGAAGTCGCTGAACTTATTCGGGCCCACAGGTAGCTATATTCAAACTTGTCCATTGTACTAGACTTAAGAAACATTCTACCTCTGTATCTCCTGTGGTAAATAAATTGTTTAAATTGCTTAAATTGTTTAAATATTATTCTTGATTTACCTATATATCAAGAAATAAACCAACAGAATATATCATGATGTTTTTTAATTGCTTGATATAGATATATCAAGTCAAATACTCAGAGTTTATTTTCAACGTTGATCTACATCATCTACATCATATATATACGTATATATATATATATATATATCAAGTCAAGTAAACAGACTTCACTTTTATCGCTCAACTACATGATATATATATATTATTCATCATACATATCTGTGAATCAAGAAATAAAAATAAACCTTAGACCAATTGTATACATCCCTTTTTTTATTTCATGATATACTGATACGAATATCAAGTCAAGTAGGCAGAGTTTTCTTTCAACGCTCATCTTCTATATGTATATATATATTATTCTTGATATATCTATATTTCAAAAAATAAAACTACAGCAAAAAACAATGAAATATATCAAGGTTTATTTTTATTTCTTGATTACAGGTATATCAAGTCAAGTATTCAGAATTTCCTTTCAATGCTTACATACATTATACATGCATATATATTACGTCTCCAGCAGCTGGCCAAGCTACATAAATTCCTCCACTTCACTACTTGCCAAGAGTCATCTTTAAAAAATATTCCACTAAAATTTTTAGACAGTATAGAAATAATTTATCTGTAGGAAACATGTTGAGTATCATTGGAGAACATAACAAAAAAAAATTAGAGCTGTAATTTAAGTTTTTAAAACCTCTACCTCAGGTGGCTTAGCAATGAACTAGCACCAACAAAAAGGTTTTTTAGCAAAAGAAATACATCATTTATACACTAAATAGGTAGGTACTCAAAATTGACCGAATGTGCTTGTTTATTGGCTGGATGCTGAATAGCATTTTTTATATTACAATTAAAACACAATAATATTTCATTAGAGAACCAAATGAAAAATAAAAACAGAGAATAGTACAAACATATTTCCTGACATTACTGATGGGATTTTAGAATCAAACTAAAGCATGATTAGTTAGCGCAATTACCTACCAAAAAAATATTTACAGCAAACCATACCCTCAAATGGTACAGATAGGGTGTACTGTTGCACAGAACTCAACACACAGAACTTTAAATCTAAAAAAAATTAAATAAGAGAATAGTTGAACACAGTATGACGAGCTGACATCGACAGCAAAAAAATTAATATAAATATCCATCATGAAAAGGCGAAACAATAACTTACTACAATTTAAAATGACCCAACTGCACATCTCTCTCGGACCCTGTAGGAGTGCTAAATCCCAAAGGTGCAAGAGTCATACCACGCAGTGTTTTTTAAATTTAAGCCTCCCTAACTACAACAAATGTATTTTCAGGAGAGGGGATAATGAAGGGACTATTTAGAATGCACACATACATGAAGAATCTATGGACAAGGTCTGTTCGCACATAGGACATCCTTTCATGACTACATGTGTCACCGCACACGATACCAAGTGCATCATAAAACAGTGAGTCAGGAAGGAAGTTCAAACTAGAAAAATATTGAAGGAGAGAGCGGTTTGCGATAAAAAAAATACAAAAGCAGTGAGCTGAAAAACTTGGTCTTTATCAAATTAAAATCTTTTCTATTTTATCAAGAAGAATACATACCTAACCATTAGCTCAGGTTCTCACATTAGGTAGGCTTTAGCTCGGGCCCTCTCCTGGGAGAGCTACTTCTATTGATACAATTATTGTATACTCCTGAGGAGATCTCCCAGGAATAGAAATCAAGAAATACGTAACCAAATAATTGCAACAAGCAAGTTGCATTTGGGTATCATGATCATTTTCATTTGAATTTCACTGGTGGCTACTTTCTTGCAAATTTATAGACTCATGACCTCAAAAACACATACCAGTTGAGAATCAACTAGATTTGTCAAAAGTGGTCCTTTTTTCAAATAAAGTGATAAAAAGTAAATTACCAGCTATGGCTGTTATGCATCCTATTTCTCCGGTAACAAGCATCACACAATTATATCTTGCACCAATAGGTCCACTTTAATCTGTTTAGAAACAATACTGATAAAATTTTCACTTATGACAAAAATTTTGCTCTCTATCACACGACCTTGTTCTGCTGAAACATGTCGACAAATTTGTTCCAACGGTTTATTCCTTCCAGGAGTTCATAATGATTTAATGTATTGGCCAAGGTATGATTCGAATTTGAAGCAGGACACATTATCCAGACGCCCACTTTTCAAAATCCTGTATTGAGTGAATGATGGGGTGAACACTATTTGAAACAAAGCTATTTCCAAACAGATTTTTGCACATTGAACAAATCTCAAAAGCATTACCTGGACCCCAGAGAGGTTGGGCCGCTGGTTGTTTGTCAAGAGTATGCGCACAGCCATGCTAAAATTGAGAAAATTCAAATAGTATTCTTCTGAGAGAATGTCAAGAACTACTATGCCAATATACAGCATAAAATGTCTGAGTTCAGTAGCCTTTCAATGTAAAACTGTGTTGAATCCCCCAGCTAATTTTCTAACAAAATCTGAAGGCACATGACATGATGCTGCTAGCAGTGAGCTTTGTAAAAATTTCTCGTTTTGCTGGACTCAAAGAACACTTAATTTCACGCTTTTTGAGCCTCTCAATCTGAGCAGCAGCCGCCCCATTACTCCCAAACACAACAAGTGCATATAATTTAAGGCAAATGTTCTATATTCAATTCAGAAAGAACTGCACGGCCTCAAGCTTTATGAGAGCTTGGGTCGGATTTTTCATTAAATTCATCATCTGTTCGGAGATTTCCGTTAACTTCCAACAAAACAATATGCCCTCCAGCATACGATCCTTTCTGATGACATCTCTTACAGCTATTATATGCAATATGATTTAAAGTAATTTTTATATCTGATTGAACTGGAGCATGGCAAACAAATGCTTGAATCTCAACTGCTATATGCCGATTGTTAATGAATAAACCTTCACTAGTTAAATTCTTCATTACATCTATAAATTGCACGATGAAATCATTAACATGGGGCATTTTATTAGATTCTTCTGATTCAGACAAATAAATCCCACTGCATAAGTTCTTTGAGGGTTGATGACATAATTGAATCAAGGTTGGGTGGGCATAATAATTTCTAGAATCATTAAACAAAGGAATTCCATGTACGAGTATGTTGATGCTGATCTTGAGCACTTTTAAATCACTACAATGATACACATGTTTTTTTAACATTTCACGCCAGCTGTTGAAATGAGCATGCCTTCCCATGTGCATTATAGAAATTGTTACAGTCACTTCATCATTACGAAGAGTCTCCGAAATCAAAACTATTCCTGGGAAAAATTCACTTAAATAGTGGAGTGAAGGTATGGTACTCTTGGGCAGTCTATTGTTCAATTGTCCAATTTATCACTGCACCTTCAATATTTGTCTCCAGTGACATGTAGTCATGAATGTCTTTCTCTGTATTTGTGTTCATTAAGTCTTTTTCCTCGGAGGAGGCACAACTTTCATCAATGTTGAGGAAACTGGTATGATTGGCATCCTCTGGCTCTTCACTGATTGGACCAGAACCAGGATCTGCCGCATCAGATGAACAGCAAGGCTGATTAGTTTCACTAAAAGTTGAGTCACCAAAATAAGCGGAGTTAAAAAGCCGCTCTCCTGCGACGCCTTTGTTGAAGTTTTGATAAAGTAGAATAGGGTTTGAGCCTCCGAGACTTTTTGTCATTTATTGTTCACCACTAACTTTGATATTTGTCTGGGGTTCAATCTGCGATAAAAAAAAGTAATGAAACTAAATACAATACACCTAGCCATATCGGATGTAATGATGGTGATTAAACTAGAAAATACTACAGCTTAATCCCCATATTTAAAAACTTGCACAGCTGTGAATAGCTTGTAGTAGACTCATTTGTGCCAAAAACTGAACTTCAAAGGATGAATTCTTCTTATGAGCAAAAATTTCCAGATTAGCAGCCTTTTTTTGAAAATAAAGCACATATTGCAACTAACTGCAGAAAGAATATTGAAGGAACTCAAATTTCTCTTTTCTTAAAACCCGTACACAGTTTACTATACGAACCAAGCACACAGTAACAATTTAATACAATACTATGTAAATAAACTCTGTTCTAGGTTTGACTTTTCAAGTTTCACTAACAGCATGCAGTTAATTAGTACACAATGCAACATGATCGAGTATCGTGCATTCAGATTGAATACCTAAATTAATGTAAGACAGCGCCTCCCATTCCTTACACAGTCATAAGAGATATCATAAGCAGTGTATACAAGGCAGGGTAGCGGAGTTGGAGTCGGACTCGCCGGAGTCGCATGTTTTAGGGTGGAGTTGGAGTCGGAGTCGCTTCTCTGAATGTGATGGAGTCGGAGTCGGAGTCGCTTTTTAAGAATGTGGTGGAGTCGTAGTCGGAGTCGTTCATTCAGATGTGGTGGAATCGAATTTGGAGTCGTTATTTTTTGCTGTCTTCGATTCTAATTTTTGCGCAAAATTATTTATAATTGTTTAAAACCGAAATTAAACAAAACTCAGTTAAAATAATTTGCTGAAAAGCTAAAAAATACACAATGTTTTTGCTGACTATTTTGTTCGAGGTTCGAAACAGCGTATTTATACCTATTCCCTAATACTGTCGTTGATATCTAGTCATTGTGGGTCCGGACACTTATAAATAAGATTTCTACGAGTGTAAAATATAATTTTCGCACAGGAGCAATAATGCATATTTTACAGTTAATTAAAAAGCCGGAAATAGTGATTGAAAACATCGTAAATTCATTCTGTTTATTGTTGTTTCATTCATTTCCTATTCAATCAATACATAGGAAGTAGAAACTAGAAGTAAATGTGTTGCAAGTTACTTGCAGAACAGCTCAGCTGATGTAACCAATACATTGAGCTGACATAAAGAGTGGTACCTGTGTACGCTCTTACTGTGTCAAACTACTGCTTACTTTGCCTACTCAGAAGACGCCTGGCAGTGATATATATATACTAGACCACCCCCCTTTATTTGAAATACGAAAGAAGGCGAAATGAAAGAAAGGCCGGAAGAAATAAAAAAATTCAATTTCTGGAGAGTCAATGAGGCCGCGTGAACACGGCCCGCCAAAATATTAGGACTGGAGCTTGTATCACAGATACGTTCATCACACACTTTTGGCCGGCGTCGGTCAGACAGACGGAAGCGGCTCTTATCATAGTATAAATATATAATAGTACACACGACCCATCATAAATGACAAGATTCGATATTGTCTTACAACAAATCTTTCAGATGTGGATCATAAAGAAATATATCCAACCTAATAGTAAAATAGGCGATTAAAATATTCTTGTACTTGTGCACTGGTCAAACGTATCACAGATGCGATCATTAAGCATCCTTTACGAGCGTGAAAAGAGACAAACCGACCAACCAAGACGGGCCGACGAATTTCATTTGTTCAATACTGAATTGAACATTGCAATAACATAAGAAAAATTAGCACAGGAAATACCTAAATCTGTTTATTTATTTGTTTACAGAGACGCATGGCATCTCATTGTCAAAGAATAATCAACACTATAAAGAGTGTTATTTTTTGTGAGGACAAACCTCTATCATAGGTAAAAACTCAAAGTTAATCGATTTTCCCGAATGATAAACTGATTTTTATTTTGACAAGAAACCTGCAAGCACTCTACAGCTGCGAAGAATTTGCAATTCAAATGTTCGTTATGAAATTAACTATCGGCCATCAATCATAAATTTCAGTAGTTATTTCATCAAATTAATAGAAAGCGGTTGAGTGTGATTCAGATCTTTGAGCAGCGTAAAAGATACAAGTGAATTATAAAAACTTCGTATTATACTACTCATTGAAGTTATTTTAGGATTATACATTATGGTAGTATGCATCCATTCAAATATTTGTGTTCAAATGGTAATTTTATGTTGCACAAAGTTGTATCGAGGATTTATTTACACTCCTCTATAGAGATTTATATTCGAAGCATTACACTTTATCGCGTACATATATGAAATCATATATACATGCAAATCCATAAGATTATCATTGTACGATGTGAAGATTTAATCTTTAAAAGAAATATAGCAACGAAGTCCTTTTTTCACTCTTCCGAACGACTTTCGTAAAAACAAGTTACAATTCGTTTCATCGACATAAATGAAATATTTGCCTTGGCCTATTAATTTGAAGAGATGGTCACATTTTTAATCCTAATGCAGGAATGTATGTCTAGTAATGTACTCATATAAATTAAATTCTAACGGAATCGTACATAAGAACTCAGTGAATCAAATTTGTATATATTTTTTAAGATCAACTCTGCAAATGGTCCAATAGTAATCTTATGTACTTGCATGTATATTATTTCAGATTTAAATCTGTGATAAAGTGGAATTTCAGGCATGTAAATCTCTATACGAGTGTAAATAAATATTCGATACTATGTGCATGTGTAACATAAAATTACGTTTTGAACACGAATATTTGGATGGATGCTCACAGCCATTAATGTAAAATTTTAAATTAATTTCAATGAGTAGTATAATGCAGAGTTTTTATAATTGACGTGTATCTTTTACGCCGGTCAAAGATCTGAATCTCACTCTGTCTCCTGATGCTGAATGCTTAGCACATTTTACGACGGCTTGTCTTTTTAAATTGCAACACCGGCGGAAATTTTGTGTATTCCTTGCTGAAAGGAGAAACGATTGTCTTGCTCATCACACCCAATAGAAACATATTTAACCCCAAAAAACGCTCAAATTAGCGAGTAATTATGCCAATGATGGTTGGATTAATTTAAATTTGACTGGGATTAATCTGAATTTGAGTTGAATTAAAATGAACTTGACTTGGATTAATTTAAAGTGAAAAGTGTAGCGCTAACATTGGCTCGCACGTGGTATCCTACTTTAATTCAAAGTTTCTTGTCCTTATAACCCCAAAACTAAGGAGTTTTTGGCGTTTTATTATTCGTGAAAATCGGTTCATTCTAAGTTTTTCAACATATGTGTTAAATTTGTCCGCACAAAACAAACACCCTATATATAAATAATAAAACGCCAGGTGTCTCTATCAATTTATAAATAAAGATATGTTTTTGTACGTAATTTCGCCTTTGTTATTAGAGTGGAAATTAGGTTGATGATGGGTATAAAAAATACCATTCAAATAATATGAAAACCCTGGGATCTGATCACTTTGGTTTATAAGTAAAAAATATTGCATGAAAATCAAATCTATTATTAAGAAATGGCGCTTATCGCGGTAAAAAGGTTTGGAAAGATTTTAAAAACTTCTTGGCTAAGTAGAATTTGAATTATAATGCACAGTGGTTGCTTGCTTGGTTCGTGTGTGCGTCGTCTTAAGGAGGTCGTCCCACTTGTTCAACTTTTTTCGTCCGATGCGTTTGAAAAGTGGCAGTATATGTATCTTGTGAAAAGAAATTTTTTTTACTCCTGTCGTTTTTTCGATTTAGGACTTAAATTTTTTTCTACGAAAAATTAGTTTTTTTGGTACATTTTTATGTATATTTCAAGACGTATCTCCTCATTGGGTTTTGACGCTAGAACAAAACCAAAGACAGTTTTAGAATCCTTGGAACATTTCTAACAAACTAAAATTGTTTTTTTTTTCAAATTCAAATTTTTTCACATTTTTTGAAATTGCTAAATCCAACATCAATTTTTTGGGTTTAGAGCTACATATTTTTTCGAAAAATTTGAATTTGAAAAAAAGCTAATTTTGATTTGTTAGAAATGTTTCAAGGATTCTCAAACTGTCTTTGGTTTTGTTCTAGCATCAAAACTCAATGAGGAGATTATGTTTGAATGTTGAAAATAATTTTTTTAGTAGAAGCCATGACAAAATTTTTTTGTATATGTGTAACATAATGGACAATGTATGTAATTGAATGCAGTTTTAATTTTTATCTCGATAATTTCCATACATAACTTCATATTCACACTATGAATTTTGATTTGCAAACTAAAAAAAAAATTTCTTTTTCAAAGATGTGATTTTTTTTCAGTCTGATTCTTATGAAATTTCACTATGATACGTAACTTTTGAAAAGAAACACAATTTCTTCTATTCATTTTTTCGATTTTGAAAAAATTTGACATAGGCCCTATTGGTTTTTAGGTATTGGTATTACACTGATATTGATATTTCAAGACGTATCTCCCCATTCAGTTTTGATGCTAGAACAAAAACAAAAACAGTTTTAGAATCCATGAAACATTTCTAACAGGAAAAAGAAGCGAAATTTTCCATTTCCCGTTTTGTTGTCTTTTTATATGGGGTCGAAATGGGTCGAAAATTAACGATTTTGGTCCCCTCACCCCCCCTTGAGGGGATCTATTGTCCGTAGCGTCATAAAATTTTAGGACCGAATGGTCCCCCACCTAAGGGTTTTTTCCAACAAAAAATGAAAAATGACCAGCGGAGCGGCAAGGGCCTGGCAGGGGCCTGGGACGACCTCCTTAAGGGTGCTTGATGACTGTATCTGTGATACCAGTTGCACCAGTGCACAGGTAGAAGATTATTCCAATCGCGGATACTATTAGGATGGATCTATTTGTTTATCATCGATATCTTGAGACTTTTGTAATGGAAACCATCAAATCCCGTCATTTTTGGTGGATCATGTATACCAGTAGATATATATATATTAGTAAAACTTGATTTTCAACATTCTCTTGCCAATTTATAAGTCGTTCGTAAATAATGAATAAAATAAACATATGTACAGGTTGCAACTCCTGCAACCATTAAGAAATAAACTATTCATCTTATAAATTGTGAATAGGTGACGTTGGAGTAAAAAAATTACGAATAGGTGGAATCGGTGTTGGAGTCGCAAAATTCTGGAAAGGTGGAGTCGGAGTCGCAAAATTCTGGACAGGTGGAGTCGGAGTCGCAAAATTCTGGAAAGGTGGAGTCGGAGTCGGAGTCGCAAAATTCTGGAAAGGTGGGGTCGGAGTCGCAAAATTCTGAAAAGGTGGAGTCGGAGTCGCAAAATTCTGGAATGGTGGGGTCGGAGTCGCAAAATTCTGGAATGGTGGAGTCGGAGCCGCAAAATTCTGGAAAGGTGGAGTCGGAGTCGGAGTCGCAAAATTCTGGAAAGGTGGAGTCGGAGTCGCAAAATTCTGGAAAGGTGTAGTCGGAGTCGGAGTCGCAAAATTCTGGAAAGGTGGATTCGAAGTCGGAGTCGCAAAATTCTGGAAAGGTGGAGTCGGAGTCGCAAAATTCTGGAAAGGTGGAGTCGGAGTCGCAAAATTCTGGAAAGGTGCAGTCGGAGTCGCAAAATTCTGGAAAGGTGGAGTCGGAGTCGCAAAGTTCTGGGAAGGTGGAGTCGGAGTCGCAAACTTCTGGAAAGGTGCAGTCGGAGTCGCAAAATTCTGAAAACGTGGAGTCGGAGTCGCAAACATATTCCTCCGACTCCGCAACCCTGATACAAGGTTTAGAACCTCTCTAACAAATCAGGTAATAAATACTAAGAAATATAATTTTGTACTCCAATTATCCCAACTCAAAAGCGATATTAAAAACATTGGAGCTCATTCAATTCTAGTGTTAAGCCAAAAATAATTAGGCAGAAAAATTGTTCCAATCATTCCAAAAAATGTAACACACCATGAAAAGGAGACAATGCGCATCTACTAATCAAATTCTCTATTGATACAGCGTAAAATGTAGCTAATTATCCATATCTTTATTTACCAAACTGTCCAATAGAACCACTTGAATTGAGTTCACAAAAATAATTCTATCTTCTTCATGCTTCCACTATTCATGAATAGAACTTGAAAATGAATCAAGTGAATTTAAACTGTTCTGTCAATTAACTCAATAGTCAATCCATAGTACTTGGATATAAATACCACTGTTCTACTTTCAAAACTATTGGACGAACAACCATTCTCATAACTAAATTTAAAAAATTGAACTCAGCTTCAGCTCGCCTGCTGACGAGAAAGATCTAAGGATGAAAGTAACGGTCGATCACCACAAAATCCCGGATCACAATAAACATGAGTTTCAGCAATATTACGTCCCAATTTATTTAACGCAATTATTGGGAAGAACACAGTCACCACACCTCTCACGACCATACCGAGTCACTAACTGCCAATGCGCCGCAGTGTTGCCAACTCTGTAGCGTACCAAGGAGCTAGATTTTTAACAGAAATCCGCTAGATATTTGTTGAATGATGGATTTAGTTTAAACCTTAAATTTCATAAATAATAAGCAAGCATAACACACGCTGAACATATTAAAGCGTGACTTGCAAGTCTGAATTAAATTGACTCGACTAACAACCCTTGCTACATCGGCGTTAGAATGTGATAATACCAATAAATTCATTGTCAAGGAAGAATCGTAATTGAATGGATGGTTGTCTGTAGCATCGTTAAATTCAGTAACTTATATTCGAAATTCTGTTGAAGGTTTAGTGTTCTTCCAAGCAGTAAATGAACTGCAACACACTGACGAAAGATGATCAGCAGTTGCGAAGGATCTATGTTCTGCGATATGCAAACATAATTTACCCACTCACTACTGCACTCAGTGCAGCATCTTTATCAAATCTTTGATTTTTCACTGACGCACACTCCCGACAATGTGCGATGAATGTTTATGTTTTTCGCTCACAATATGCTTCTTTGGGTCACACAATTTTGCGTTTATTGTATGTATACAAGACCCCAATATGCCTTTGTTTTGTCAGCATAGTAGGGCAGTAGCCAGCCTTTAAATTCAGGAAAAGTCTCCCAACTATAACGATAGCATTGCATGCATTGCCAAGGCATGATTAGTGATTGGCTGGCTGCCGCTTGCTTGGAATTATGTAACGCGACGCCAAACAAAGCGTAAAATCTACTGAACTTGATTGCTACAAGTTATTTTATCATTATTTTGACTCTTTTTTATAACTATTAATAATTAGGCTTGAAAAATGAGAAGTGACTAAATTATAGCTCAATCAGACTTCAAATACTTTAAATTTTCCGTTAGGAGTTAGCTCGTGATTTTTAAGAGCTAGATGAGATCCCAATACTCTAAGTGTAGCGGAAAATCTACTAAATTTGCAACACTGCAATGCGGTGTGTGGTAGACGAAAGGAGTTAGCGTCTAACCAGTCTTTTATTAAATCGTGTGTTGTGTGGGTGACGTCATGGCATCGGACCAATAGCAGCGCTTAGTTCTGGCAAGACTGCTTGCCCGAAATCTGGCACCACTTTTTACCTGACGAGTTCATGGAACGGGTACGACAAACTTGCAGCGTTTTTCAAAGTGTTCACTCGTCGATGGAGTTGCAGTTTCGCCGCCACGAGTTATAATTAAACAGTGTTCTCTAAATTATTGGGTGTATCAGTAATTCTGAAAAAAACGACCTGATATGAGATTTTTCCAGTATCCTAGTTCGAATTTTCAGAAATGGATTGCAGCGAGTGGAAATGTCCAGTTGAATCATCTTAGTGAGTCGAATTTGTGTGCGCTCCACTATGTTTGCAGCAGGCATTTCAAAATGACTGACAACAGAAGAAACCTTTCGCCCTTTAAGACTCACGTTCCATCAAAAAGTAGTGTTGTGCCGTTGCCTTACTATCACTGCCGTGCAGGCCTGGAAGACGAGAAACTTATATTGTATATGAATTTAATATAAGATTAGGTTTTTGACTGATTTTTGCACTTGACGTTGCATTTTTTTATTAAATCTTTGAAACCAGATACAGAAAAATATTTCAAATTGGAAATGTCGGTTCCATCGGAAAATGTACAAAAAGACTGATGGTGGAGTTAAAGAAAGTACTGATTAAGAATTTTAATTGAATTCAACGAAAGATTAGTAACACCAATAAACAACAGAGTCAAACGAATCAATAGGCGAGGAGTAGCACTGATCGGGCGTGAGTGCACAACACGCAGCTCTTGCCGCACGCCAGCGCCCACCGCTTGACCCGAAAAACCTAGACCCAACGGCCTGAAAAACAAAGACTTGAGCCTATAAGGACATGAAATAACCCCGAACAACTTCAACCCCTACCGAGGCAGCTGATATATCGGCTGCGGAATTGCGTTCCAATTCTAGTTATAAGTTATAAGTTACACGTTATAAGGTTCCAGTTATAAGTTATACGTGATACGTTGTAAAGTACCAGTTATAAGTTACGCTTTATAAGGTTTCAAGTTCTGAGTTATAAGTCATTATTCGAATGCGTGTGTGGCGTTGCACCCTAATTGACCAGAGCACGAAATTGATACGTTGACAGCAAATCACAATTGCCAACCAACCCAAGTACCCCTCAGTGCTATCCAGTGCTTCGACATAAGACGGAGAGGAGTAACACGGCCCACGGTGAGTTAGGCTTCAATGGTCAGGTCACACGTCAGCGGGCGACGAGGCGAAGAGGCGAAGAGGCGAACTCTGCTCCCTGACGGAGTGACCAATTCGCACCACACTCCACCACGGTCTTCCGGCGCCAAACTTCAGAAGTACCTACAGGCACTCTTTCGGTCAACCAAAAAGCTCCGCACAATGCGCAGCCCTCGACGACGGCCACGCTGACCAGGATTGCAGGACAGCTGATCCAGTGACACTGTGCGAGGCAAAATCTGGGGCGAGACTGAAGAGGGTTGCATGGCGGGTGATTTATGTAGACATGTTTTTTATGTCGTAGTCAACCGACCAGAACAATTCACCGTTAACGCACAAATCGTGACTGGTCAACTCAACAAATAAAATTCCTTTGAGAGGTAGCCTTATTAATAAAGTGACCTATATGGATTTCCACACACTCCCCGCCACCGGATTCGTTTCTTTTAACAAGAAGAAACGAATAAAGTATTAGTTTGATAAAATCATAAACTGTAAGCGACAAACAATTAAATGGCATCACTTGATACCAGAGACTTAATCTTTGATTTAGCGGAAGTCGCAGCTGCCCGCTTAGGAAGGGAAGCTGCCGAATCTGGTAAAGTGCGTTCCTCATTCACTCCTTTGGGGTCAAGGGACCTAGATCCCGCTCCATTTCCCGGTAAAAGAAAGATCAGCGAGTGTCTATATACTACTTCTCCAGTAACCTTTCTCACCCAAGCTGAGGTAACTTCACCCAACGAGTTCTTCTCCACCTTAGTGACCAAACCCAACGGATAAGAACTTAGTTTTAAAAACTTATCCACCAGCAACACGACGTCGCCCGGATTCAGAAGCTCATGCTTAACAGGTTTGTATCTTTCCTTTTTGTTCGTAGCCTGATAAATCAGGTCTCCCAGAAAATCCGAATGGTAAAGATCTTTTAACTTGGTATGGAACTTCTCAACGTTTTGGTACGATTCCAGTATTTCCTTATTCGATCTAGGTTCAAAATCCGTATCACTCTCGGAATTCTGAAACTCTGGTACTACATTTGCGGACGGAAGCTCCCGCCCGTGAATCAAAACCTCCGGAGTAATTGGACTCTGGATGTCCACCTCATTAGATCTCAGAGCCTCCTTGAATGCAATAGGCCTTTTGTTAATTTTATGAACCGCTTTCGATATTAAAAATTGAAATCAAACACTGAAATAATTCGCTTACCAATGGTTTTTAAAATAAGGCGTTTCGCAGCCTTTACGCACGATTCTACCAAAGCACCCAGTGCGCTATTTCCTTTACAATATTGACTCATGGTGAGTTGAGTAATTCCATGCTCCTCAAGGTACATCGTTGTTTCGTGATCATCTAAATATGATTTTATTGTATTAAACCCTGACGATATTTGAGTACCCAAGTCTGCTATGCAATTCTGAAATAACCCGTAATCATAAACGTGCAGTTGAACCGCTTTAAGAAACTGTTTCGTATCGGCTGATAGACAGACTTTCATATTAATTGCTCTGCTCCACAGGCACGTGATTACCAGCACGCAGACTTAGCGCTTCTCAGCGCCTATCCTTACCGTCCACGGGCCCATGTAGTCCAAGAAAACTGACGAGAAAGGCCTCGCGGGCGGGTCAATAAGAAAGTCTCGGTTAGCACTTAGGTTAATTTGTATGGGTTTAGCATTCAAAAGTTTAAAGACGACGCACTGCTTGAGCACTTTACGGATTGTCGCAAACGGATGTAAAAATAATACTTGTTCCTGAGCTCCCTAAGGACATGGTAAATTCCTAAGTGTCCCACCTTTAACGTGCACTTCTTCCACTATCAGTTTTGTTAAAATACTATCTTTGGGCAACAAAATCGGACATTGACGCAAGTCTCGCTGAGGAAACTTTGACTGGACTCTCAAAAGCCCATCCGAATCAGTGACAATATTCAACCACCTCATCAACTGAGGAGTTTTGTTCACATGTTGGCTACGAGACTTCAGAAATTTAAATTTTTTTTCAAATTTGTGTTTCTGCTCCACTGAGATAATACGCGTCAGCGCTTGCAAGTATAAATTCTCACGGCTAGGACAAGTTTTCTGAGCAACCTTGCGCTTTAATTTATCAATGAATATCAATACATTCCTAAAAACTTTTACTAACTTTGTCAAAGAGGAAAATTTGTTAAGAGGTATCAAATGACTTTCTTCCTCCAAATTCGCTAGGCAAGAACTTACTTCCAACCGGCTTTTTGACGTCAACCCCGCTCTTTCTTCGCAGGTAATCCCTCCACCGATAGCATCCCTAGAGTTGGAACTATGGACCGACCGGGGCCCCGGCCCCGGTCCCGGCCCCGGCCAACCCCGGCCATTTTTGCTGACCCCGGCCCCGGCCCCGGCAAGCCCCGAAAATTTTTGCCCACCTCGGCCCCGGCCCCGGCCCCGGCAGAATAGTGCCCTAAACCGGGGTTTTGGCCGGGGTTTTTAGTATTGTACTACACCTTTTTTACATCAAATTAATCCAAGTCAAGTTCAAATTAATCCAAGTCAAGTTCAAACAAATCCAAGTCATGTTCAAATAAATCCAAGTCAAGTTCAAATTAATCCAAGTCAAGTTCAAATTAATCCAAGTCAAGTTCAAATAAATCCAAGTCAAATTCAAAATAATCCAAGTCAAATTCAAATTGATCTAGCCCTAAGTTGAGTTGAAAATTGACATAATCACACGTTAATTTGAGCGTTTTTGTGTTAAATATGTATCAATTGGATGTGGTGAGCGAGACAATCGTTTTTCCTTTATGCAAGGAATACACAAAATTTCCGCCAGTGTTGCAATCTCTATAAAAACAAGCTGTCGTAAAATGTGCTAAATCTGCCAAGTGTCCAGCATCTGGAGGCTGAGTGTGATTCAAATCTTTGACCGGCGTTAAAGAAGCGAGTCAATTATAAAAACTTAGCATTATACTACTCATTAATGTTGCTTTAAAATTCGACATTGATGGCAGTGTTCAAACATTCAAATATTTATGTTCAAAAGGTAATTTTATGTTACACATATACGTAGTAGTTTCGGGGATTTATTTACACTCATAAATATTTATATACGTGGAATTTTACTTGATCACATATATATATATGGAATCATATACATGCAAATACAAAAGATTACCACCGGATGATACGTAGATTTAATCTTTAAAATTAATATACAAATGAGATTCACAGAGTACTGAAGTACGATTCCGTTTGATTACAGTTTATGTGAGTATTACACAAATGTGAAGAAATGTAGGATCCTCTGACAATACACTATAATAATACAAGTTACAATGTTTCTGACTCAATGCGTATTTTATATGTATGTGTATACAATTCAATATATGTTCGTGTATACATTCAATATATCTTGATATGGGTGACAATATTCATTAAATGACTATCATCAAAGTTATTTGAGTCTTGAAATTAGAATATATATTGAATTGTATTCACATACATATAATATACGCATTGAGTTAGAATCATTGTTACTTGTATTATTATTGTGTATTGTAAGATGATTCTATGTACATTTTGTCACATCAACTAACACGGATTACGGAATAGTACATTAGTGCGCAGTGAATCCCATTTGCATATTTCTTTTAAAGATTAATTCTGCATATCGTCCGGTAGTAATCTTTTGTATTTGTATGTATATGAGTTCATGTATATATGATGTAGTGAAATTTCAGGATCGATGTAAGATCTATGAGTAAATAAATCCTCGAAACTACTACGTATATGTGTTACATAAAATTACCTTTTGAACATAAATATTTGAATGTTTGAACACTGCCATCAATGTAGAATTTTAAAGCAACATTAATGAGTAGTATAATGCTAAGTTTTTATATTTGACTCGCTTCTTTTTACGCCGATCAAAAATCTGAATCACACTCTACTTCCTGGTGATAGATACGTAGCACATTTTACGAGAGCTGTCTTTCCATAGATTGCAACACTGACGGAAATTTTATGTATTCCTTGCTTAAAGAATAAACGATTGTCTCGCTCATCACATCCATTAGATACATATTTACCTCCAATAGTTACATGTTCACAAAAACCGCTCAAATTAACGTGTTAGTATGTCAATTTTTAACTCAACTTAGGGTTGGATTAATTTGAACTACACTTGGATTAATTTGAACTTGACTTGAATTAAATTGAATTTGACTTGGATTAAGTTTAACTTGACTTGAATTTATTTGGAGTAAAAAAGGTGTTGTGTGCTCTGCAAACCACACGGGAAAAATTCACGTGTTTTTTAATAAAATTTAAAATGATTTTTCGAGAGATTTGCGACTTTATCGCAATCCTGAAGAACAAGCAGTCACTAGTAGAAAAAAGCAGTGTGTATACTACCACCCAGTGTTATTTTAATCCAGTGCGCAGTTATTGACATGGAAGAATCTAGACTTGAAAGATCAATACATCAGTAGCTCATGAGAAGATGCTATTTTCGTTTACTTGCTTTTGCATTTTCTCTGAAATGGCACACTGAATTTGGACACTGAGGTTCAGAATTCGTCTTGTTCTAATTACCTTCTCTGATTGAATTATTCAAAAACTCTATAAAGTTCAAAAAGTTTCCTTTTCCCCAGGGTGGTAAGGATTGAGCGCGTCACAAATCCAGTAAATTAACAATTTCTCTCCATGTATTTGGTCAGTATTATTAGGCACCCAGTTTTTGGATTCAGTAAATGTTTTTTTTTAAAGTCAGCTGTTTGCCAGTAGACGAAGACAGCGTGCTACTATCGGCTGTTTTGTCACTGCTGCAACCTAAACTGGCTTTGCTTTCAATACTTAGACATTTAATTTTTCTTCTTGTTCACTTTGTTTTTATTTTTCAAATCTCTTTCTTTGTTTGGTTTTTCATTAGCTTCCAGGAATTGATCATTTTTTGTTGATTTTAGAAGGCCCCATGAAGATTTAGTTGAGAAAGTTTTCTGAGATGCAACAGGCGTTCCTTGTCGTATATTTGCTTCACAAATGGTGCACACTGCAATTCCTACACTCTTTACCAACATATAAAAGCAATCCCATACTGCTGCTGCACTGCTTTTAGTCATAATGCCTGGTGTCCCACAAAAATGTCCCCGACTTTTTAATTGATTATATTTCCGTGTTAAATTAACATTATTTAGTTGTCTTTTTTAACAATGTAGTACATTTTGTTTTCTTTTAGAATAATCTATGTTTTTGAAAATCGTTTAATAACCACTTTACATTGATGGATTTACTGAAAGGGATAGAAAAATTAATTATTCAAAGGAAAACCGTTTAAAATAATGTTGATATTCTTCCTTATTTTGTACTATCCAAAACAACGAACAAACAAAAATTTAAAAGTGCAACAAAACATTACCTTGAATATTGTCTAAATAACTAAAGGAATTGAGTTTTCTTCGACATACCCTCCATTTCTCTCAAGGCAAGTATTACATCTAGCCACCATTGAACGAAGAGTTTTGCGGATTATTTCACTGTTTTCCTTTGGTTCTTGAAACACTTCTTCAATTCGTTGTCGAAGAACTATTAATGATGGAGGTGATGTTATGAAATTGCGTTCGTTTACAGTAGTTATTGAGAAATGAAGAAGAATACCACCAGTTGTTTTTAAAATTTTTCCTTTGATCAATTAGTTTTTCTGCCTTTTCAATAAATCGATCCCTGGAAAATGCTTATTAAACGATTTTTAAAAACTTAAATTTTTCGAAAAGGAAATAAAATTTACCACATTGTGAAAAAAGACAATTAAAATATACTAATCTAAAGCGGAGATAGAATCAATTAAAAAGTCGTGGACATTTTTGTAGAACACCCGGTATATTTAATTACTATAATTTCCTATATATAAATTAATTCAACCAGCACAGCAACTGCAAGTCTACAAAACTTTAGTGACTTGACAACATTACGCACCCAACCACAACATGCATTGAACCACTAACCGGCGTTTTGCATTACGTCGTCGTGACACGTCCTGACACGGTCTGAACCCCGGCCCCGGCCCCGGCCCCGGCCATGGTAAATTTAATAACCCCGGCCCCGGCCCGGCCCCGGCCATGACAAATTTGTTGACCCCGGCCCCGGCCCCGGCCCCGGCCAAATTTTCAACCCCAGTCGGTCTATAGTTGGAACCGTCCACCTGCGTGCTCATCAAATTAGGTAAGCGAATTGAGAACTCCAACGGATCGTCGTTTTGTCTGTCGCTAAGAAAGGCCAGGCCTGTAAAGTAGTTCGATATTTTAATTGATTAAGACTAGCGGGGCGGCTTACAAAATCTGCAGGATTTTCCCTGCCTTCCGTAAAATGAAAGGTCATGGGCGCATTATTACACACAGTCTCAATCTCCTCAAGTTTATTCGTCGTACAAACATTTCGTTTTGCATCTTATCAAAATCTATTGGATAGGACTTTATCCAGTGAAGAGCTACCATGCTGTCGGTGTACACGTCCATAGAAACTATCTCTACCGGTTGATTGATTGATTGAGGTCGCTTTTCCACCGGGGTCGCCAGTTAATAGCATATGTGGACCCCTCCGCTTTCGCGAAGCATTTACAAAGAAACAACATGGATTTAGAATGGGAGTACAGCCTAGTTCCCAGTGGGTTTTAGCTGCCCACTTAACCCATGCTGAAACCCTGACCGGGCTGCACCCACGTCAAAGGTGCTCCATTCTTTGTGCGTGTCCGAGTCTGTGTACGTGAACGGCTTGTCACCGTCACCAAGAAGACCACTTCAACAGCTGCCACACGTCGCTTCGTGACATAATTGAGTGCAAACAATTACAGTACAGTTTTGCCATAAAAGTATCATTTAATAATAGAATAAAGTACTCTATATGTATCAATTTACACTTAAAAGTCACAGCCGTCTTAAACGACACATATTGTGTAATGAGTTATACCAAATAACAGCAAAGTTACTGCGATTCTATCGTACATCATAATGAATTGTTCCTATGTCACTATGTATTTTTAGCAATGTAAATCTCTTCAGTCTATATTATAAATACGTAGTTAACGAGCAATTAACAGATTCGTCATAAAATAAATTGCATAAAAGTATTCCAACAGGTTCTACAAAATATGAATTAAATTAGAGTATTCAAGTGCTGAAGTGTTCTGTAAGATGCCTTTTATGCACATTCACGCAAAATGAATTCGATAAATTTCCTTAGAAAATTTTAGTGAGGAATTTTATGCGCTCATATCAGTATATTTACTGGCCACTTTCCTCTCGTTTCATATCATACTATTTTGGTCGTACAGTGCAAAGTAAACTAACCTAGAAGCTATCATTGGCGATAAAGAGAACTTGACGCTAACCCACGAAGTAATGAATGTTATAAATTTCATCACAAATGTTTCACCTTTTCAGTTTCCCTCTAGAAATAGTCCCCCTTTCCCTGTCATATATGACATACAAGTATGATGCTTTATCAATACGGATTTTTTTTCATTTGCTCAGGCGATGAGATAGTTTTTAAATTAATATTAATGCTCGTGGCCACACTATTCAATGCTACCAATATAGTTATTTTTTTGTGTTTTTACGTGATAACTATGGTACCAGTATATGGGACGATATTTTACGTCATTTTTTAAATTTCTTGCATAACTTATGAAAAATACATTGTAAATGAAAGACGTTTGCATGTATTAATATTTATTTCCATATGTGATATGCTTTCAATATTTATAATAAATTTAGCTGCGATCGCTTTTTCAACTACTTAACTCTACGAAATATTTTCCATTCTTCCGGTGTTAAATGAAAAAGAATTCATTCGTCATTTTTTACTCCAAAATGTCAATCATTAAAATTCTATACATCTGCCAATCTATAAAATGCAACGTTTCGATGAGAAACGTTGCATTTAATAGATTGACAGAGGTATAGAATTTGAACGATTGGCATTTTGCAGTAAAAAATATTACCATTGCTTTACTATTGAAGAAACTTCTAAACAAATACCTCTAAGAAACATATGAATGAATTCTTTTTAACAGCATTGTTGCGTTCTATGAGACATCAATGAATTTTAGCGTTTGGCACGTTTTTGTCTATATTTAGGGATAAATTCCTTTTTCTTTTTACCATTTTGCCTTTCAATAAGGCATCTTTTCCTCTTGGTTGTCCTGTTTGGCGCCTGGCAATGCTCGTTGGCTGACATGGAATTTTTTTCCTGAACGCCCCTGATCCTTTAAAAAGGGTACAACCCGCAGGGCGAAGGAAAGTTGAGACTTGCGCAGGATTCCGACAGGCTTTTACCCTCTGTTAGAAGACGTCCAGGGCGCCGAGCATGCAGGGGCTTTAGTTCGCTTCAATTCCCTATTAAACATGCTTGTAAATTCATCGATTCTCTCGTCAATTGATTGAGAGTTATTCAGTGTCTGTGTGGAGGTTTCGATGACTTCTATATCAGCAGATCTATCTTTTTGGTCGCGTGCCGCTATTTGCTTATTAACATGGGATACTGCATTAGGAGGTGCATCTGCAAATAAACCTTCGAAAAAATTCGATTTCGACATTGCTTTGTCGCCGTATTTGACCTAGTAAAAGTGTTGCTTCTCAGCAGCAGTGCAGGTGTAAAGCTTTGGAATGCGGACTTCGCTGTACTGAGACGCTGCGAGTTGATGTTTGCACACGCTGCCTGTATTCCCACTGATGCAGCTGCACGTGTCGATGGATAGGTCCACTGTGTAGTGAATGCCCTCTTGCAAAGCAGAATCAACTCTATAAGCTGCTCCTCCATTATGGGTGACAGCTGACTGAGGAATGGGGCGGGTGGCAGTTTTGGAAGAATTGTCTTTTTTGAGGATGACATCTGACAGACGCAAACGAAGGTCACTGTCGTAAACATCTGCCATCACCAGCAGCAGCTGTGCACCGTTGTGGGCCTTATTTCTGTACACAAATATTTTAATAATTACTATTATTAATTAATGTCACTCACAAAAATTACTATTATCAATAATTTTGATCGAAATCGTGCTCAGATCTTAATCTTAAATACATGGGCACTAATCAATTCTTACTCCTAACGTATAAAATTATTTAAAGTTGTTTCACTCTAATAAACGGGGTTAAATAAAATTTACTATAAAACACACAAGCTTTCAATAAGTTAAAGATTTAATGTATGTATGTATAAGTTTCATCTTCGCTTCACCATTGTAAGCATTATTCCTTAACTTGGAAAAGTATAGCTACGCTGATAGAAAATTATTTTAATTAATCCTCACCGCTGTACTTTATTTTTGCATTGACTTTGGTAGGTCTTGATTTATTACATGTTTTAATTTTTCAACTATAGGGAATTATTCGAAAAGAAATGTATTATCCATAAATTTCATTGTTATTGGTGAAAAAAGTTTGTGGAACCTATATTTCAGTCAATTTCTGGCAGCAACTACAATCACAAATGCAGCCAAATGAGGACGATGATGATTAGGCTACTATCTCCCTGTTCAGCCAATGCCTTCTATAAAAGGTAATTTCTACAAACTGCATCAGCAGTATTATACCTGTTGAGGACAATATCCTTGACCACCATCGTCATGCTCTCACACATATTGTTGGTGTTGTGACCACGCAGTAGAGAGCCACACCTCCAAGGTAAACTCCACTCTTCCCTTCGTTTCACTGTTGATCTGAAGTATCTGAAACCAATACAGTTTTTGATATACTACAACTGAATACTAAATTTATGTCATTATATTACATTCATGTTCTTTGTGCTGCTATATCAAATTTTTGTCTGTGCGTTATAACTTCAATGATTTTGGAAGCAGTTACTTACCCGGTACATTTGGAGTTATTTCGCGACAGTTCTGAATCCAGGAATTTGGACCAAATGTGCTCGAAGGTATTAATGGACTCAGCGTAGACCAGCTTCTTCAGAACTGAAATCAGCGGTTTGCGGTGCTCCTTGGCGATACCATTTTTGGCATCCCACAACCAGCGCCATGCGGCTTGCAGGACGTGGAAGACGCAGAGGAACAATTTGCTATGAGGCCACACCTCGCGCAGTGCTCCTCTCTCAGCGTCGCTGTCATCAGTGATGAAACATTCAGGGCGCAGTTTTCCGTTGAACGCAACGTCACTCAGCATATCGTGAAGAAGACTGAAACTTGCAAAACATTATTAAAGGAGGGAATACATTAAAAAAAAGTAAAGCTACCAATTCGACCAAAATATCTTAATCAGCAAGTTTTTAGTCATTTGTTAGGTATAGGTGTAAAAGTTATAATATTGAAATATAATTTTAATTGCAAATTAAAACACATTCCTCTCACATAATCTTCTTTACTTTGTGTTGAGGACAGTATGACCTCGAGAGGAAGGTCCCCAGCTGCGCTAGAGCAGACAAGAATAGTAAGTGAGCAATTGGTCTTGTCCACGTGGCTAGTCGTGTCCACAAACACCACCTCGCTGGCTGATTGCACTTCTTTGTAAACTCTATACATGAAATCAGTGACAAGAACGGCAACATATCCACCAGAAGTCTCAGCAAAATTAACGAGATGCTGCGGCATTTTATTCTTGGTTCGCTGCATAGCTTCCAAGACGGACATGTCGTCGAAGTTACCGTGGTTCTGTGCCATCCACCTCGCCCTCAGACTCACTACAGAGTTTAATGTAGGATTTAATCTCCAGTCTGCCAGCAGCGCAATGTCACTTTGAAAATTATGCTTCAGTTGGTGATGGCGTCGAGCTTGGGCACCAAAAATGCCTGTAAAATGTTGTTTCATATTATGTATTTAGTATTGGTTTACATTTTTCATGAATTTTGGGCTCTATATTGAGATATAAGAAGCGAACAACTCATTATTAACTTCATTATAACTTCACCGTCAAAATTAAGAGCTAAATAATATATTTATTTACAAATACACATATTTTCAAGTAGAATAAGAAAATATTGACATAATTGAATCGGTAAATAGCCGCAGAAAAAACATTTTTCAACTGAATTAAATTATCTAATTGTTCAAAAGTTCGTCATTTTTTCCATTTCATCACGAATAATTAACCCAACTTAATGAAATATAAATTGTAAAAAGTAAGAAATGCTATACGCTAGTTATTATAATATATGCATCAAAGAGTCAATTTTACTAGGTATATTGAGTCAAATAACCCGTAACAAAAACTAATTGCACATTGTATTGTAATTATAAACAACTGGGCCGTGAATTTTACTAAAAAATTTCATGTACTCGCAATTAATGAAAGGGGAGGGGGTGACATTTATAACCTTATTGTTGTACGGTTATAAAAAAAAAAGTAACTGCTTAGATTTAGTTGGGGAACTTGCCTGAATAAACGTACCATAGTGCCACTACTGAAACATCGATACTTGTAAAATTAGAATAATATTCATACCTGTACTTCTCAGGCAAAATCATGCTCGAAAGTAGTAAATTATTAGTTCAAAATTATTTATTCTCACCTTGCTCAAAGTAGCATACTGAACTCGCTCAGGATAGCAGCGGAGGAGCGCGAATCGTTGTGGCGGCCAGTGAATGTGATACGGCAGGGGTGAGGTGTCGATCCTTCAGTGCTGATGACCGCTCTTAATCGCGTCGGACAACTGAAATAAAAATTAGCTATGCTGATATATCCAAGCAAACAGTGTAAGTTCCTTTAAATGTGAAGAAATTAAATATTTGTAATACCTCACATAAACCTTGATACTTTGGTATCACAAGTATTTTTGCACGAGAACCATAGTAATTTTTGAACTAAGAGAAGTATCTACTGAATGAAGCAAAAATAGAGAAAAACATATGCAAGTGGCCCGTTCTAGTTCGGCGGGATAAAAGTTTCATCACGCTTCGATTAGTTCGTTGGCGTTGACAAATATAATGAAGCCTTAGTTAGGCTCTGTCAAAACGATGAAATATTTAATTATCACGGGTATAGTTCAGTTTGAGAGTAGTTATTTATGTTCTTCAGATCGTTCACAAATAATTACTGCTAGTACTATATAATTTGCTTTAACAAACAACAACAAACAAACAAACATCGGCATCTTTGGGATGCTTTATTTCCAATCAAGCCTGATACATATGATCTTGAGCATTGGTTTTTCAAATGTCTTATAACTAACACTATATATAGGACACCATGACGGTTCCCCTGTAAAGCCGGTACCCATTTCCGATACCTGGGTTGAGTGGGGTATTGTGCTTGAGCTTTCCCTTATACCCAACGGGGAAAATCGCCGCGCCAGCGCCGGGATACGAACCCTCGTCTCCAACATACAAGGCCGATCCCTTAACCACTGTGCCACGGCGAGCATATGACTTTTGCAATGCAACACTTTTTTACGTTGAAGTACTTTTTTATATTCAACAATGTTTCGTGCATAAAAATATTTGAAATAAAATAGGAGCGAGTTTTTCCTAACAGCCAAAAATCTATGAAAATTTATGAAAATAATAAATGGAAATCCTAACTACTGAAATATTCAAACGAATAACTCATCATAATAAGTAACTAGGCTCAAACAAAGCAAACTTGACTGAACTTAAACAGTATATATGTAAGTTTAATTAACTGAGCTAAATTTAAATAATTGCACTTGAACTGATTGTATAAAAACTTGACACGTATTTTGTTATCCTTTTTTTACACATTTACCTATTTCTAGCATATTATTCAATATTTGTGTGACCAGACAATAAAAATATATTTTGAATGAAGTACTTACTTGGTTTTAGTTATTATAACTCCTTTGTGCTTCCGCACCACATGGTGACAAACGTAGTAGAGTTCCAATAGACTCTTGCGCTTTCTTTCTCCTGTCTGCACAGTCCAGCTAACATTATTTTTCTGCGAGAATTCATTTAACCAGTCGTTAAACTCAGTGCGGCTTTTAATAGCAACATCAATGCGCATTATATTTTCCTGATCTTGACCGTTCGGCGGTAAAGGCAGGAATTTAAAACCATCGGGAAATTCAACACCTTCCATACTGCACATAAGCCTGCACTGTACACGGTCATTTCTAAATCACGACTGGCAATTTTTTATAAGCAAGTGCATAACCTATCTGCATTGCGGTATCTGATAACTCATTATAGTTCGACGATAGAACGACTTCCGACAATGAGGTCAAGTTTTATAGGTTTCCCATGGAAGTATCATTTGGCAATGGATTAAAATACTCCATGTTTCACTCTACCCTTAAAGTCACAGTCGTTTTAAATGACAATACATAATGAGTTAGACCAAATGAGAGCAGCTAATGCGATTCTACCGTATGTCATAAAGTTTCGTTCGTATGTCACGACGTAGAGTTAGCAGTACAAATATCTTTAGCTTCTATCATAAATATGCAGTTAATTCGAGAAATTAACAGACTCTTTTTAATATCAATTAAATAAAATTATTCCAAGACGCTCTTTATAATATGAATTAAATTAAAGTATTCAAGTGCTGAAGCGTTCTGTGAGATGCCCTTTCACGCATATTTACGCCAAATAAATTTGATTACCTTACTTCAAAAATTTTAGTGTAAAAATTATATGCCCATATCAGTATGTTTAATTGTCGCTTCCTTCTCGTTTTCCCTAGTTCAGCTAACATTTTTATGCGAGAATTCATTAATACAGTCCAACTCAGTGCGGCTTTTAATCGCAATTTCAATGCTCATTACATTTTCCTGATCTTTACCCTTCGCTGCTAAAGGCAGCAATTTAAAACGATCGGGTAATTGAATTCCTTCTATATTGCAAATAAGTTCACACTCAGCATGCCCATTTCTAAATCAGCACTGGCAATTTTTTGTGAGCAAGTGCATAATCTAACTGCATTGCAAAATCTGGTAACTCATTATGGTTAGACGATACAGCGACTTCTGGCAATGATTTAACTCTCGATCATTCCAAATGACGCACCCTACACGCACACGGATGCTGCAACACACGCACACAGAGTGGAGCAACTTTGACGTGGGTGCCCCCCCGGACTACAACGTCGATTCAACAAAGACTGGTTTGACGCTACCTCCTTTCGTGGTAGAGGCACCACAGCTCCGAGATCTGCCTCGAGTCTTCCCAGCATCGTTCCAAGACCAGTGTTTACGACATGCCATCCTTACAATTCGTGCTGAAAAATGACATTTCGTTGACATGTTACAAACATAATCTTTCAAAACTCAACATAGGGAATGTGTTAACTCCTTAATCTAACCAAATATTTCGACCATCATGGCTCGTACCCTCGCCACAATGGATCCCCTCAGTGACTGCGGAAAGAAATCGGTTTTAACTGTGTATGATCAGTCGAAAATGATTCTTTTGGAAACTGGATGAAAAAGAGACATTTTTAAACTATCAACCTTTTGAACTGCGGCTACGACGCATAATTTTTTTCGTAGAACGACCAATTCTAGTCATAAAGGAAATTAAAATGGTGCATCATTCTCCCGTTTTGAGTCACGCACAGTAAACATTGATTATAAAGGCTTCTAGCAGAACTATCGTATGATTTGATTTTAAACTACTGCCCTAGCGTGAATACAGTGAATATCACGAACCAAGTACGGAAAAATACGCTTAGTAGATAGATTTTACAATACAACTTTCTAGGAACAAATTTCTAATCATATATATTTATTCATTGAATGGTTACAGGAACTGCTGAGTGCAATTATGGTCTAAAGATACCTGTTTATAGAATGAAAGATTCAACTGCATTATTGTTCAAATACTTTTCATTCCTATGCCAAAACTTTGTCACACTCTGGAGAAATGGGGACATAATGAAATCAATGAAGCCTAATTGTTCCCTGAAACTATTTTCCATCTCATGCAGCTGACGTGCTATTAAGCAAAAATTCTTAAAAATGTTGAAACAAACTTGGCGGTTATTTGTTGAAAGAAGTAGGAGCAAACGCTGAAAAAGATCTAACAATTAAAAAAGAAGTGTGGTGGCTTATTACCAACCTTGCAATGCGTGAGACCAGTGGATTCAAGGATTGTCTTGAATGATACCAGAACCCATTGGAAATTAATTGAAAAATTCAAAAACGGGTGTATTTCTAATTTTTTTTTTAATTTTTAGAAGTACACCCGTCTCTGTAGAAAATGCTTGTTAGCGAAGAAAATGCTAACGAAATTAGTCATTTTTATTCAAAAGAAAGAAAAAATTGAAAACGTTTCGGAGACCAGCTCCTTCCAATTGAAAATCAAGGACGTGTCGCCGGTGAATTAAGGACGAGACAGTCGATCAAGTATGAATTAAAGGCGAGTCGGCCGGCTCGGTCTTATAACTCTTTCTCCCCGCTCATTACTGCGCACGGTCGAGCTCGGACGTGATATTCTAAGCAGGCCAGGAATAATTTGAGGGCGCACAATTTTCAGTTGGTTAATGGCCGTAACATTTGAGGACGGCCATCCGTTGTTTGCAGCTATACAAATATCATTGGATTATCGCCGTATAATGGACGGAAGTCAGCCATGAAACGTGTGTTTTGACATTGTTGCGTACAATGCATCAAGCTTGAAAGGCAACATTGAAACTGAACAACATTGAAACTGTGCTGTGCAATAAATGCTTCGGTGCGTTTACTTGTGTTTATCTATAAATTTTCACCATACATTTGTCATGGTTATGTTTTTATTTCATTCTTCGATACCAGAATAGTCAAACATATTACTACAGTCCCCGCAGTATATCTATCTCTCTCAGAAGAGAAGTGCTACTTACTGAGAGGACAACGCAAGATTTCAAATTGAGAAATGAGATTCACGAGTGAAATCAGTTTAATCACTTCTTAGTTCTAATTGCATTCTAAAGAATTTAATTATAATTTGGGAATTTCTGAAATAAAGCATAGCATAAAATAAAATTAACTAATCTCGTATCATAGTGATTCAAATAATACCTAAGATTATTCGTATTCATAAATTTTATGCTATATCATTCTATTTTTATGATGAAGATATCGTGATGTTGACAATGCAGATTATTTCAAGAAAAACATAATATCAAACAGTGCTAAGCGAAAACGTATTTTATTATGACAGTTTCTAATATCAAATTTCCTGACGTTACCCACTGTAGCGGGTAATGAAATTTAAAGGAAACGAAATATCGCATAATATCGTTCGAATTTGGCTAATTACGTTGCAAAGAATAACATATGGTAATAAAGAAATCTTATATATTTTAACAAGTAGTCGAATTTATTCTCGTTTGAATAAGTAAAGCAATACAAGTCAAACTTTCCATAGTTCGCAATTCAAGTAACATTGCTTTTTAATTTCTGTTGCATTTTTTTATTCCCGAAGCAGTCGTGCGTAGCTGAAGTCTGCTCTCAAGATATACGAGTGTTTGCTACATGAAAATTATACATAACATAATGATGTACCACTAATTACGTTCTGATGACATCGCACAAATTAATCTTCGTTCGGGAAGAAAGAGAGAGGAAATGAGAAAATTAGACACTATAACACTCTTGCCTTGTAAATAGTATACGCGTACATGCGTTTTAAGCAAACGTCACATACCACAACACTTAAAACGTAGGCTAAAGATCGGTTATTATTTTTACTCAATTTAAAACAAAGACTTGATCATCAACGAAATATTCTGAGAAGGAATATAATAAAAAAAATATGTCTGGGAAAGAAGTTTGCAAGTGGTTTGTCATGAGTTCGGTAAGTACGAGGTCGATGAATCGTCTATCAGTCGAAGACCCGTCGACGACCAATCTACAAATTACCCTATCCTTGCCAGTTTTAATAAAAATGGAATAAGAAAAAAAGTATGATGTATTTACACTCTTACTGCCTTCCAAGAACAAGTGATATATATACAATATCATTTAGTCTGGTATAAAAAACTCTTCCAAAATTTTGTTTCGAACATTTAAACGTTACTGTCTGTAAGCCAACTTACCCTAAAAATTTGTTCTATGAACGGGTTCGATCCAGTACCACTCGAAGATTTGAACAGGCAGTCCGTGGCATCGCACCGGCGGTGCTGCTTAGATAGTTTGTTAGTTTCTAATGTCGCAATAGGTGCTGTGACTATGTGATTCGCAATTAATGCTTAAAAACTTTGAATTGAATGTGAATTTTATTGATTGTAGTGCAGATGTTTGAACGTTTTATGTGTTGGCAAATTCAGAATTTATACTGGATGAAAGTTTTACGATTTTATGTTTATCGACCCGATTCGATCGTTACTCTCATCCGTAGAACCTTCTCGTTGGCTGGAGCGTTCAAGCTGAGTTTAATTTCTTAAATTCAGTCATGTGAAGGGTGTTTTAGTGATATTTATATCAAATTATTCAGGATAGATTGCTCTTTCATTATCTTTCTCTATTTCTTTGGGAATCTAGAAATTGACTTACTAGAAAGTAGTTTTTTTGGGGAAAAAGTTTAAAAAGTGCTAGTTCTTCTGTCAAATGAGATATATACTGAAGGCCGTGAAAAAAGTGCGGTGGCCTGCTTAAGGAAGTGTTACAGAATTTGCCTGTTGTCTGAAAGAAACCGTTGCAGGGGCGAGTTGGCGTTCTTACACCTTCAAACATAGCAGTCGCATCAAGTAAGTATTTTATGCATATGTGAATAGTTGTTGTTTTGAGTATTGGTCGTTTTGTGATATACATATACCGAATATTTTATTATTTTCAATTACTTGAGTTTTAACCCTATTAGGTATAATTGTAATTGTAATTTAATATAAACATAATTGAATATGAACAGGATATTATAACGACTTCCATTTATAGTTACCAGTTCAATTTCTACTAAAAACTCCCATTAGTTTACTTGCAATCGATATTGTAGAATTAAATGCAACATTATATAATTGCAACCTACTTAAACTTTAACCGTGCTGTAAACCGTATCATTAACTGTAGGTTGACAGTTAACATTAAAGAGTTTCCCTTTTATTTAATTGAACCTAACATGACTTGTTATAACTCACCCTCACAAAGCTTAACTTAACCTTGCTCTACATGTGCCCTGCTTTTAAATATAAAAACACATGAAAATGTTCGGCAAGAAACCTAAATAGTTTCCAACATTAAAGTTTAGAGGTTACGTTTTAAGCAGTCATCCACACTAGCACCTATAGGGGTGGAATTGTAAATATTCTGCCGGAAAATTTGGTAAAACTCTATTGTTAAGATGCTAAGGAGGAATAGAGAAGTTTAGCTATCAGGAAAAATATACTATACGTCCTTCCCTTGACATATCTGAAATTATCTCACACACGCGTTTTTACTTTCAGAAAAATTGGATTCATCCGAGGACCCTGAGCAAGGTGCTCAACCTGTCTCCCAACTGCTGAATTCGTTCCCGATCTAAGCCGGTGAGAATTACGTTCAGATAACGATGTTTCTTTCACATTGATATGTGCCCCTCAGGGGGATACAACTGTTGTATCAATGAGAATTAGCGCTCCCAGGAGGACTATGTGAGGGCCCGACCTAAAGGTTAGGTAGGCTTCCTTTTTGTTAAAATAACATATGTTTTTGTTTTGTTACAGACTAACTTCTTTTCAGTTCACTGCTTCCCTGTTTTTCAGCACCTACTACTTTCTTCTTCAACTTTTTCTTGTTTCATGATCTTATTTCTTGGCTTACTGTTTCTGTGCACCTTGTGCATAGATTCCGCGTTCCCTCAACTCCATACTAAATGTTGCCTTCCTCCTTCCTCTCTTGGAACATCTTTGTCATGGTTAAGGGAAGCTAAAACTTTCTTATATAATAATAATAATAATAATAATAATAATAATGATTATCACATTGATATTTGAACTTTGTTTTATTTTGTATTGTTTATGAGTCCGTTCATCAAAAAGAAATCTATTACAGTACATGTTGAGTGCTAATCTATTTTATGTATTGCTGATTTTACGCGTGATATTTTAGGTGCGTAATGTATTGGGACGGTCTACTATTGCTTCACATCTTTTTCTTCGATATATCTCGAAAGGAATTTGATGTTATAGTTTCTTATCGATACATACGATGACACTATGAAGAATAGAAGGAATAAATCTCTACTTTTGTTAATTATAAAAGCTATGTGTGTAAATTCATACTTTACACTATCGTTAGTGTTTATCTTACCATTGACTGTATCGGTAGAAGGGCTCTGCCAAGGAATGTGATTCCGTTTTTATCAATGGTATTCGATTTTAAATCCACGATTAAGTAAATCCTGTGAAAAGTTGTATTTTAATTCATAGAACTGCAATCTTCTCAGGGAACTCGCAAAAAATATCTAGTTCCATAGTACTGCATGGAACAATTCCAATATTTTTTGACGTATTTTATTACTTAATTTACCCAATTATGGTGCATATCATCTTCCTTCAAATTAAGCATTTTAATTTCGTTTTCGTTATATGCAGAAATTTCTTTGAAATGACGCCAAAACTTTAGTTGTGTTTCTGGTTTTGAGTACTATAATGTACATATGAACATCCTTCCATTTACCTTACAAGACTATCATAAGACCGCTTGAATGATATTTAAGAACATACTAGGTAAACAATTCTATTCTTCCTTCCATTTCCAGTTCCGTTGCATCGCCAAAAAAATGGAAATAGCTGTCATTCAAAGTCAACTCGGTTGCATCGAGTGTAAAGTTGAGATATTAAACGATCAAGTTGCTGGGATCGCCTTGCTTCTGAAGGAGCATCTTTACCCAGAAAATCTGCCAACGTAACACCAGTTCGAGGATTCACGCGTGCGACTTCAATGGAAGACTGGACTACATACTTCAGCGCGAAGATCTTGTAAGTTGTATTGTGATTAATTAATTGTTAATATATCCCTCCATTTATATCAAATTGTCATTTAAATATTTGTGAATAGTGGATTTGACGCTTCTTCGTTATGATGGGGAGTTGGCGTGAAATATGCGCGAAAAACTTAGACAAACACAATTTTTCATTTCGGCAGTCACAAGTCTTCGTAGAGAGACTTCAAAGCTAATATGCTGCTGAGGATTCAAACAAAATTGTAAGCTAATGTACTTCGAAATTGTGGAGAAACTAACACTTTTAAATATGTCTTACAGTTTCCTGTTCTCATATTTCCAGGTTCCATATCTGATGACCGCCAGGGAAGCAAACCTTAGTCGCACAGTGACAGCGATGTTGAAAATCTTACTCGCGAGAAACCTAGCGACAGAATTCTCCATGCCAGGTTTAGGCCCCCACAGACTGAGGACCAAATCAAGTTTGACAACTCCGCCGCTTGTGCTGTAATCGAAAGTGAGTAACCATGATACCATGTACTTAAGAGCATTGTTACAGAAAACTAATTAATATTTGCAAATCATGTTCACAACATTTTGATTGTTTTTAATTTAGTGCGTAAAATAGAAGAGTAGGATACAGCCTGCCATAATTTGTTGCGAACGACCTTCTTCATATTTTTTTCTTCATTGCAATGCAGGTGCTCTAGCTCAAATTCCCGAGTACCGCAACGAGCCTAGGAGTAAAGTGAAAGCTGCCTTTCAGAAAGCTCTCATCTCATAGCTAAGCTCTGCTGAATAATGTTTTATGAAGTTTTACCAGGATAAACTTACAATCTCATGTAGGCTCACAGATAACAAATTTTGTACCAAACTTCTATTGTTTAATGAACAACTCCAGTCACCCACTCCCCACAATTAGGTTCTAACGCCCTTTTTCGACGAGACGACTACCGTGATGTATCTACTTATTAGTCATCCACTTTCAGTTGCAGTGATATGCATGCACATGAATTTCGAAACATGACTTCATGAGTATATATTTTAACACTTTGACCTTAATTAGTTAAACTGAGATTCAATGTTCAACTAAAATTTGAAGTCGATTAAAGTTAGCTATTTTAAAATGCAAACAATAACCGGATCCGGCCTTCATTTTGATTTATTTAAAAATTCATTAAAAATTTAGTTTGTGATACTGTTCGGACAGCAGCGTTAGAAAAATCTCCTCCGAGACCATTGGTAGAATATGTTGCCCTGAAAGTGTAAATGATGATAGTAGTCATTTGGGGCGATACTAAGTGTAGCCTGTTATTAAATAGGGGATGAGGGGAGTGCCGGGTACGGGTATTGTCTCAACTGACCATCATTCACCATGCTCATTGCGCACGTAGCCCTGAAATTAGATTCTTTCATGTGCTTATAACGACAGATTGATAGTATAATAAAGATGTCTTCAAATTATTCTACACAATTTATTTTCCAACTTTTCAACTTCGCGAAATTGTTTTAGTTCTCCACGTGTTAGAATACAAAGTTAGCCACATATCATTTCACTGAAATAAACACTCAATTTCTTAAAAATTCTACATATATCAGTCAATAGAAGGCAACATTTCGATGTTACTAACATCATCTACAGGTTGCCAAAGACAAAACAAACAATCACTTTGATAAAACTGTCAGTCAAAAACTTAAGCTACATCAGACTGAATGTAAATATTGGTAATCCCATTGCGATATGATTAGGTAGGACTTATTTTGTGCAAGATTAAAATTACAGATGCCCAGTTATTGATCACCAGATATTCATATGGTAACGGTACCATAGATGAAGGCAAAATGGACGATCTGTAGTGATCGCTTCCAGCCTCTTACCAGCCAAAAAATTTCGAATTATCATAACGTCCATCTAAAAATCCAAGTATCGCATGATAATCACTCTCATTATTTTTAGATTGAGAAATTCACTCAACATTACCCATAATCTATTAAAATTGTGTACCAAAAAGATTTGTCTCTGGAAAATCCTGTTCAAAAAAGTAAGAGACCTCTCAGAGACGTACCGTGGCAACACCAGCTACCAACAAGCTCACTTTTACAAACTGACTTGGTGTGTGTGCGTCAAGTGTCTTTGTCTCCTCGGGTGAGATTCTTAATTATATTGTTCTGTGTCTCGTGTGCTTTACGGTTAAATATTGGGTACAATTGTTCCGTGAGTATGCCAGGTTGTCAATAATTAGTCATGTCTTAGCCTTTCCCGCTTCAACTTCTCGGAAGCCATAATCCTAATGTCAATAACGCCGGGTGCTTTAGGAGCGAGAAGATAGGATTGTTAGTCCATTGTGCCTAGTATTATTATTTTTGATAGCTCAAGAAGTAGTGAGCAAAAAAATTAGGTGCTGAGACATTTTTATTCAGGAATTTTTACCACCACAATAACCAGTGAGATCAAGTTCAACCGGAATTCGGATTCCACTTGGAAATTGTTCTTATATTTTTGTCGTGCATTGTACTTCACTAAGTTATCCGTTCTCCTTTTCACCCAATTAATGTGACAGTCGAATTTGCTGGTAATTTGAGTCGATTTTTATTGTGCATTTTGTTTTATCTCTTCACTAAGTATCCGATTCTCCCTTTGTATTAAATTAAATTGGACAGTTAAATTGGCTGGTAATTTGATTGGATTTTTGCCAATAGGCAGTGATTTTCAGCGTGTAGAATGGTTAGGGAATTCATGTTAAGTCAAGTTATTAGGAACATCTTCTCTTTTGAGTTATTCTGTGCAAACGCTTAGGCGGGCACCAGTGTTCAAGCTTACTACACCAGTTTGTCACTGTTGTTGCCTGTTTGTGTTCACAGCCTCTGATTAATCTCCTGATCTCAATTGTTGCATTGTTCAATTGAGTGTAGGTATTGAAATAATAATAAATTTTTATTATTTGCACAGTCAACGATTTCAGTCCAAATTTAAAAAGCGTTGATAGGTCATCGCAGCTAACAGAGTTTCATTGCTTTAGTTGCTCAGTGCTAATCGGGCGACATAAATAATTAATTAGGAAGTCTTGCTCAGAACTATCCCAATAGTTACCTGATTACATGTGACAACATGTTTGTATAAATAGAATCGGTATTCTAAATATAAATACTCTAGAAGCAGTCCACATACTATTGATGTTGGGAAGGCTGGTTAGGTAGCTAGTAAGTGAGTTGATTTGACGCTATGCGTCGTTTTTCAGCGGGAATAAATTGTAAGGTATTCATGTAAATTCAAGTCATGTAGGACTCAATTCATGGAGGAACTTAGTAACATTTTCTATTCAATTATTGTTTTGCAAATAAATTGCCTGATGTGTTGGAGAACCAGCTATGTCTTGAAGCCAGAATTAAGCTATCACAACTCTTATGTTTTCTTAAAGTAGTTAGGTGTTAAGCTGAAATAGTGTAGTCTTGCTCCTAGGAACTTCATATTTAGAGGTTTCACCTTTTTCTCATAATGCTGTTTAGGAACTCCCTATTTTCGCATCATCTCAGTGCTGTAGTTATTTAACTTCTAATTGTTAATTCATGGGGGTTTTATGCTCAGTTTGCCCCTGTGTGTCACCTTACTCATGCTCCTGCATGTTCTGCAAATTAATAGGAAAGGTGCCTCAAGTTAATTTTGTTTCTTGAAATATTTTGGAGCAATTCTGGCTCACATGAATATTGGGCAATGAGAAACCTGTCCTGATTTTTATCGTACCTCGTGTGCCAAAAATCCTAAGATTCTGTGCCCTGAGCCTTACGGATGTGTTACTCACCAACCCCTCATAAGGCGTGTTCGAGAATTAGGATTATTTTAGTGTTCTTATAGCCTAGTCTATAGTGCAGACAGTCCTTGACTGTTTGCTTAGTGTAAATTGTTCTAATATAGCAACTGCCAATCCTAAGGCTCTGGTGTATTCTATTAAGTGTACCCTAGAGTATTTGGCTGCAACCTCCTTATATAAAATCAGCCAAACCTTTCGTACTTCGTCTTATCCGGTAACGACTCTGTTTCTAGTAGTACTCTGAGTATAGTCTTGGGTTAGAGAAATGGGAAAAATTGCACCTGGGAATTTCATGATTGTCCATACGATGTACTCACTCGGCTGGATTCCTATCCAAGAAAGGCTCCTCTTGCAGAAGGCCCAATACGTATTCTCCTCGTTATATCTTCCTCAGAGCAATGCTGAGATAGTGCGTTTCCATCCACCCACTGTAACCAATCAAAAACCGAACAGAAACAATAATGTCTTAGTCAACTATCGTTCATCTCACTTAGGGCAGAAGGCTCTGTCCATATCAGGCGCCTTACTGTGGAACAAACTTCCCCTGAATATTAAAGTCCCTCAAAGACCGAGAGAATTTAAAGCCAAAATAACTCGTCGTCTTGTGTCTCAATAATAATTTTTAGTTACAGAACATACTGAATGAGTACTGACGAATCTCATTTGCCTGGTATCTCCATTGCTGAACAATCTCCCTCGCTCATTGTTTTATAATTCAAGACATCACACAACAGTTTGGAAGTATGCGTAGGTATTATGATTTGACCGCCTATACGTTGTCATTTGCAAACATGCTTACTTGTATATGTGTGTACGTATATAGGTGTATGTGCGCATATGGGTGTGTATATGTGCACGTACACCTGTGTGCACTAGAGTAGATAAACCAGTCGTCGAAGGTTGCATTTTATGTCATTCCTCTCCGTTTCTGTGCAAGCATCAAACTAGACCGTCATGGTACCTATGTGTGTGTGTGTTTATCAATTGCAGACATTCTGCACCATATTACAAAGATGATGTGTTTTTTTTCTAATATGAAATTGTAAAGAATCCATGTAAAAAAAAAAAAATTCGTTGTGTGATCATCCATTTATACTGCAGTAATATGCTTATTCTGCTTATAGTTATATGCTTATAATAATGTGATACCTATGTTTGTTTATGAATTGCCGACAATTTGCGCCATATTTCAAAGATAATGTGATTTATTTTCTAATATGAAACCTTTATAGGACATTAATGTTTTCTTTCTTATTCACGTCCCACAATCGTTTTCATGTTTCTGACTTAAGTAGACTGTCTTGTGCCACTATTTTTAGTACGAAATTTTATAAAATTCATGCTATAATAAAAGATATTTTCTCTGTTTCCCTCGATTGGAATTCTGGTTTATAATGGCTAGTTTATGCTGATATTTGCGCACAGGCTTACTTGTATATATGTGTACGTGTGCACGCTATGCGTATGACACTCTGTAGAATGCGTATGTATTGCCTCGATGCATAAAATGCATTTGTGTATGCTTACGAGTTTGGTGTAAGTATGTGCGTGGGTATGTTTGTGCATGCGTATGTGTATATATCTACATGTATACGTGCACATATGTGTGTACTAAACTGACAACTAGCATTTTACTAGAGAAAATGGTCTTTTTTCTGTGCACTCTCAACTTGTAACATTACCTAACTCATCATCTCTTTATTATTGTAAAGCATTCATGTACAAACTATACATTTGTTCTGCGATCATCCATTTATATTTAAATAAAACGCTTATTAACTAATGACCGGTATGTTAAAATTGTTGAATCAGAAATACAAAACTTATAATCTTCTTGGTCCTCATGCTTATGTGTACATATATGTGTATATATTTACATGTATGTGTGCACATATGTGTGTACTAGACTGACAACTAGCATTTTACTAGAGATAATGGTCATTTTCTGTTCACTCTCAACTTGTAACATTACCTAACTCGTCATCTCTTTATTATTGTAAAGCATTCATGTACAAACTATACATTTGTTGTGCGATCATCCATTTATATTTAAATAAAATGCTTATTAACTAACGACCGTTATGTTAAAATTGTTGAATTAGAAATACAAAACTTATAATCTTCTTGGTCCTCATGCTTATGTGTACATATATGTGTATATATTTACATGTATGTGTGCACATATGTGTGTACTAGACTGACAACTAGCATTTTACTAGAGATAATGGTCATTTTCTGTTCACTCTCAACTTGTAACATTACCTAACTCGTCATCTCTTTATTATTGTAAAGCATTCATGTACAAACTATACATTTGTTGTGCGATCATCCATTTATATTTAAATAAAATGCTTATTAACTAACGACCGTTATGTTAAAATTGTTGAATTAGAAATACTAAACTTATAATCTTCTTGGTCCTCATGCTTATGCGTACATATATATATATATATCTGTATGTGTGTGTGTATGTATGTATATATATATATATACGTATATATATGTATATGGATTTGTATTTATATATTTTTTTCATGCTTCCTTAAAATGACACTTTTGAACATTTGCCGAAACAAGCGATTTATATATTATTTCCTGGCATCAATAATTGCGAAGTTTTATGTCATGTACATGTAAACTGTCAAAAGTGTTTTCACCCCACAATGAAAATGCATCGTCCATGAATTTGCGTTATCTCTTATAATTATCATTACATGTATTGTCAAATGTAGATTAAGCAAGATTAGGAGTACATTGCCCTCAATCATTTATTTTCGACTAGTGACACGAGTTTTTCAATACTCGTGTGTGTGTATCATCTAAGTGTATCAATTTTAAGATATTTAAAAACCAATGATTGTAATATTGTACAATCTCTATTGGAAATAAAGTTTTTTCTTTCTTTTCTTTCTTTCAATTGTGCGATTGCCATCGGCCGTGTTCGGGCGCCAGAATACGGTTGGGGTACCTGCATAGAGACTCTTCGTTCCGAGGCAACCCTGTTAATTGGCAGTTAGCTCGCAGCCTGGCTTGTGCAGCGACTGTTCTCCCTTTTGTATTGTGCTTGAACAAGTAACCCAAATCCTCTTTCCCGTACAGAAGAAACTACGAAGCCAACACACCAAACACCACCACCTTCCTCAATCCAAAGTCATTGAGCCCAAAAATCGAACGTTCCTCAGACCCACTTCAGACGTCCCTAAGAGTCATTCAGCCACACGGCTCACACTCTCATTCATTCAGCCACACGGCTCACAATCTGATTCATTCAGCCACACGGCTCACACTCTGATTCGTTTAGCCACACTGCTCACACTCAGACTCACTCAGCCACACGGCTCCACACGCAGCAACCCCCCAGGGACTGCCTCTTTTGACAACATAATTAAACCAACTATCCCCGCACCTGCGGATAACTACACCAACCAAATCATTCTCGCCTGGAACCACAACGGATTCCCTCGAGCCACGGCAGCGGCTGGAGTACGTCGCCTTACTGGACCCGGATCTCCTTCCACAAGAAGCGGATCCACCCCACAGTTGCCATAGTCATGGCACCCATAGGCGACACAAATAAAAAAAGGCGAGAATTTTCGTTTATCACTGTCCTTCAGAGGATAGACTCGTGCTGTTGAAGTGAAAAACCACGGTGCCAGTAGAGCACCCGATTACCTACTCCTTCTGAGTCAATGGGCCCAAACTAACTGACAATCTTATATTCAAATTTTCAAACGTGCACTTATATGCCTTGCCCTAGGCACATTAAGTGCTGGTGACCCTGTGTAAAAACCTTGATTATCGAAGTTGTTGATGCCAGCATATCAAACTGGTATCTTTTAAACAAATAAGTAAAAATTAAAAGTCACGCCAACCAGTGAAACTTCATACTGGTGACTGTCACCCAGAGTTGTTGGGTTTCACTTGCACGAGTTGTCCTTGGTGGGTCGGTGAGCGCATGCCAGGCTGTCAACTTCTGTTGATGGTTGTCTTGAAAGAGGTAGTACTCTGTTCCTTTCCTACTCTCAGTAGCCAAACATAGTATTTCCTCCCTAAACCCTTCCTAAATTTAGTGATTGCTACTGCAGCCTATCCTAACAATTCCTTCATGTATTTCCATTGCTACTGAAGCCACCTTTTTTTTTACAAAACTCTTCATGCATTTCCATTGCTACTGAAGCAAACCATAGGAGACCTTCTAGGATTTTTTCCATTGCTACTGAGGCTCCTTACTAATAACCTTCGCAATTTCCATTGCTACTGCATCACCATTGCTACTGAAGCACCAAATTAAAATAAACTTGTACGAAACAGAAGCTAGGAGAGCAACCCGAATATAGGCCAAGTAGGCAGCTACAACGCGCGTTATCAATAATTCTTGGGGGGACATTAAGGGAGCAAGTATGTCTCCAAACGACAGTAACGACAGTCAAGCACTTTACGTGAAAATATTACCCCTCTCGATTCAGAGTATGGATTCATGGTTTTTCCAAACGGAAGGCCACTTCGAAAGCCTATCCATAACTTGCGAAAAGACGAAATATTACGCACTCCTGAGGGCTCTCCCCACGACCGTCTTAGACGATCTTTCAGTCTTATGCGATGCTAACGCAGTCAGGCCTTATTCCACCCTCAAAGATCATATTTTAAAACGTTATAGCAAAGATAGGGATCAAAGAGTCCAAGCTCTGACGAGTAACCTTACCACCTACAATAGCCAAACACCTTTAGAGTTGCTGAAAGAAATGCGGAAACTTGCGAGAGGCGTGATGGATGACAATACCCTTAAGGCATTGTACATCTAGCGCTTGCCCGCACGTCTGCACCCATTTCTCCTTACCCCAAACTCTTCACTTGACCTAAACGGGGTGGCCGAATTTGCCGAGAAACTTCTCGGACGCGAGACCTTGGTACAGAATAGCTCAGTCACAACTCCAATAGTCAGTCAAACCACTGTCAGTGAGACGGACATACTATTGCGCTCGTTAGTTCAGCGAGTTGGAGCACTGGAAGTTGCCAACCAGCAAGCCGAACACTCTGAACAGGTGCATGCGGTGGCACGACAAACAGCGCCGTATCAGCAAGTCGATCATTCTACGGATACCGCCCCTTTCGATAGACAAAATAGAAGGAATCGTTCGTTCACTAAGCAGGAAGGTACCGCTAGACCAAATACCGGTCATGGTCCAAATTCACGAGACAATTTGCACGAGTTGTGCTGGTTTCATAGGCAATACTTGCACAGGGCTCGCAAATGCGAGGGTCCAGATTGCCCAATGTTTGCACTTCTACACCAAAAAAAACGGGTACAGCGCGGCGTAAGAGCGAGTCAGACGCCGTCGCTTTTATACCTAATTTGACTCGATGCCTCACGCTTTTTGACCCCTTAACTAGTATTAGATTCCTCATAGGCACGGGTAGCGCTGTCAGCCTTATCCCGGCCTCCCAAATAGAGAAACAGGGTGTAGGAATCCCTAGACTTAAAGCCGCAAACGGCACACCCATCCTATGATACGGCACAAAGTCCCTGACTTGTTCCCTGAATCTCAAGCGTTCAATGGAGTTCGTATTCGTAGTGGCTGATGTGGACACGGCCATCATTGGTGGGGACTTCCTTCAGAAATTCGCACTCGTGGTGGACGTGGAAAACAGATGCTTGTTTGATAGCGAATCCAGTGAAAGAAGGGCCCTCCACTCTGTCAATAGGGTGAACGTTACAGCAAGCGTGACCCCCAACGTCGCTATCACTTGCCCATACGAGCAAGTGTTGGCAGAATTCCCTTCCCTTTTCTTACCTAACGTAACCCCTAATACACGCTCACGGAACACTATATTGAGACGAGTGGTCCGCCCGGAGGTTCCAAACGTCTAAGCCACAGTCCTACAGAACAATTTTAGAGCAAAAAATAATTTGTACTTTCGTTGAGGGTAGGTTCAAGTTTATAAATCTGCAGTGCTTCTATAACTTGAATTCTATACCGGTGAAGCCGATTTTATACGGAAGGTACGTGGACGATATTATCGTTGAAATTGAGATGGTAGAGCAGTTGAAGATGTTGAGGAATTTGGTGACTGATAATCCGGTGATACATTTACGTATGAGCTGGGTTTGTAAGTGGGAAGCTGCCATATCTTGACGTTTCAGTTGAAGAATCTCAGAGTGCTTTTCGTTTAACTGTGTATGTCACCCTCGCATGCTGGTGGAACCAGAAACTGTGATTGTGATGCAGCGCATGTGTATTATGATTGTGTTATCCACACCTTGTTAAAGAACATTTATGAAGTGTGCAGCAGCTGGGCTAGTTTTCATTCAGAAATGCTACGATGTAAACGGTTGCTAGTTAATAACGATTTCTCCAATACGCTTATTGATGGAATTGGTAACTTTGTAAATCGAATTTTGAGTGAGGACTATCATCCGGGATATGCAAAACATAAATATATTCTATGAAAATCAAATGAATAGCAATTACAAAATTGATAAACGTGTCTTCAAAAATGTTGTTAAAACTTCGTAAAACCAATAGATCCAGATATGTCATTAAAACTTCGTGTGTACAACAAAATCACAAAATCAGTGATCTACTTAGAAACAATATTTCCAGATCCGGAGTCAGTGACCTTGGCCGAGGCAATGTGATATTTCAGTTCGAATGTAACAGGATAGACCTCAAGTCTTTCAGTAAGTGTTGCATTGGCATGACTAGAATGACACTGAAGCTAAGATTAACCTCGCACAAATATTAAGGTTCCGTTTTTAATCATTTCCGTGTTGATCATAGCTGTAAGCCCTCAAAGGAAGATCTGTGCTCAAATGCAAAAAATTTGTATAATGTTGTTTAAAGGTGCATATTCAAATAATAAGTCATAAACTTAAACCTAGCCTTAACGAAATTACAAATAATTTTTTGTTCTAAAATTGTTCAATAGGACTGTGGCTTATAGACGTGTGAAATATCCAGTTCATTCATTTTACCTCTATCTCTGGTGCCGTTAACATGCGAATATCTGGTGTGCGGTAAGAACTAGTTATCTGCAATACAATCATGTACAGAATTACCCTACCTAGTCTTCTCGCATTGTGATATTTGATACCAATAATTGTGATACCAATATTTTTTTTCTGTCTAATCTAGCTTAAATCAGTGATTATCTTTGTATTCTAGCATGTTCAGAACTATTGAAACACAAGTAATTCGATATTTTTCACGAACAAAGTTTTTTTCAGCCAGTATACCCTTATTAATTAAATGAGTAAAGCTACTGATAAGGAACCTAAACCGAAGGATAAACTTTACAAACCTGTGCTGTGAGGAGCATTTATTCTCGCTAAAATTTGACCAGGAAACTATTAAAGGTATTTCGTACTCATAATATTCATTTGTTGGATAGCAATCCTATAACCAACTATTCTTTTTTCAACAGGATCAGTTGACTGGGATAGAGGAGAGGCAAGAGACCCGTCACTTATCTTTCAGCTATCACTTGGGCATTTGAAAATGGTGCACCAGCCCTTGACGGGCCAGTTTTACTCCAGTTAGACGGAAAGACACAGGGCGTATTCTAAGATGAAGTGTCACAGAAGGTTTAGACCCCTCAGAGCAGAGAACTATTATATCCATGGGAACTAGCAATCCCAGGGGAATTTCTGAGGAACAGCTGAAGGTGAGGTATGCATTCCTTTTGATTTCATATGCTTTTGTTTTACTACGGATGAATTTTTTTACAGCTTACTGCTGACTTTTTCGCTGTTTATTACGTTCTTTAACTTCAATCATGTTTCATAAACTTCTCTGTATCTTGTTGATTCTGAAAACAAGGTGTTTCACGCCTTGTTCATAGATTCCCTGTTTGCTTAATTCCCTACAAATTTGTTTGTTCCATCTTCCACTCTCAACAACGCATTAATTTGGATAGGGAGGCTTATCCTAAAATTCTAGATTTAGCTTAAATAAAGGATTAATTTTAATGAAATATTTCATTTATACCTTTTTGGGTGCTTATGCCGATCGTGCTTTGCATTTTCGTGAAAAAATTTAAGCAATAAATAACTTAGATGTCAAAACATGTTTTAATAACTGCGAGTCAAGTATGTGATCGTAGAAATAAGACCAGAGCAATCTATGTTGTAATTGGACAGGTGTGCTTAATTATCGGTCAAGATGAGCCGTTATTTTTGTTTCTTTACATAATGAACAGCGGGCGGGGGTAAACATTTGAGTGTTTTAAAACCAAGCTTTCTCATTAGAAACTCTCTGCCATGCTCAGCAAAGTTTTTGTTTTGAAAAGCAACACTCAACTATTTAATATATATATATTTGAGTGTTGCTATTCAACTATTTAATATATATATATTTGAGTGTTGCTCTAAAAAACTACAACTTTCGGCCGCGTACAGCCGAGATTTATCGCCTTTAAGCGATCCTAACATCCAAATATATATATATATATGTGTGATTATACATATATATGTATATTTGAGGGTCGCTAAGAGGCGATAAATCTCGTCTGTGCGCGGCCGAGAGTTTTTATTTTAACGCCAAATTCAAGGATGGCCATCCGCGAATCATGTGCGTATCGCCGGTGAAATGGGTCGAGCAGGGACGTAGCATGGACTTAGCATGTATGACCATCGCGGACGGCCGCGTACGTATCTGAGCCAAAAGTTCGTCCTCAAGTGGATATTTCGCCTACGATTCGGAGGTGATTTACACATGTTACGTCCCTTAGGTTCTTCCTTACCCGGCCATAACACATCGGCGATACATCCTTGATTTTCAATTGGGCATCATCAGTTCGGTAAAATACAAAGTATAATCAATCTAACGCAAGCATGAAAACACGGTCGATACTAAATTCTAGAATATACAAAAAAGAGGCAACTATTCATTAACTATCTGAAGGGGATACGAGCTAAGCATGTTGTTTAAAATTGGCTGTTCCTTAAAAATACGTTAAGACTCCAAAATCCTAAGATCAAAATCACAGAAAGAACTGTCTATTATTTTAAAATCACTAACATGAATTATTGCACTACGCTTCTCAGCATGGCTGCGCATTGCTGAATGAGGAGGATTAGCCAACAAGTTACCAGTACGAAAACTCCTTCCGCGGTGCCCTGCCACTCGTGCGTAAATATGCGCGACGTCATTCCGACGTACGCCGATGCGCACTGCGCACAACTAGACTTATACACAACAGAAGAGCGCATGAGCCCAGGAATGAGTCTCTGAACCGAAAAAATGAACCAACATTTGCTTTGCTAATCAGTTAGACTCGTAAACTTACTCCAGGAAAATGTTTACTGAATAAAGACTTTAATTCATGGGCTAGTTTTCCAGATGGAGAACCGAAATAAGGAATAGTGCAATAGAGGTGATTTTCACATATAACAGGAGTGTCGGAATCGCAATATTTGCTTGACAAAAACTTTTTAACTTAGGAGTTTGTGATTCCAGGTGGAAAGCCATTGTTACAAAAAATCGCGTAGATAGTTAAATTCTGCGTGTAAATCATTAAAAGATGACCTGACATTTTAAGTCCTGTTTACCAGCGTTTTGCTTCCGTTGATTTTGAAAGTATTGTAAGCCCTTCAGATAGTTAATGCATGGTTGTCTCGTTTTTTGTATATTCTAGAATTTACCCAATCAGAAATTATCTTGGGAATCTTCGATGATTATGATGGGAAGGCCCACGATGTCACGTCATATTATTGTGGGACAAAACCACTTATTATGGTGGGCTTATCTTGGGCTTACGAGTATGTCGCGTTTATTGAGGGATACTTCCCACAATATGGCCCATGATATATAACAGTATATACAGGGACAATCCCACGCAAGGCCGATTATTCTGGGCAGCTCCCGTACATTATCTTGGCCATTTCCCTCAATAAACCTGATAAACAACAGGGATTTTGGTGGGATGTTCCCGCACTAATTTTTGTTCGATTATCGTAGAGTAAACCCACTTGCAATATTCGGTCACTGTTATGATTGGTAATTTCTTTTCTTTTCCCTGTTCGTCCAGTCTATTTTGAGTTGCTCACTAAATAAAGAGATTTGGCGCTATTTCAAACGATACAAGGAAAATGAAAATTTGTATACTACTTTATTGGTATATTATTACTCTATACTTCCTGCGCATCTTCAGTTGCGTCGGCCATCACGCTGGCACGTGGAAATAAAATACATTATATACAACAACGTAACTACTATGATACAGAAGCGTACGCATAATATCAACCACTACAAACCATGTTTGCCGAATTTTAATTATCTAGAACCATCCTATAAAAATGCTAAGTGAAAAACGACAAGTAGGTGAGATGTATTACTTTTATTCTAAGGCCGGTGACACACGGAGAACAAATGGTAACGTTTCGTCATAATCGTCTACGTAGCGCTACCATTTGGTCTGCCTAGCGCTACGAAACCGTCAGATTTCGGCCATGAGCTACGGTGCATTTTTGGTATATGTATCATTACCATTTGGAAACCAATATGGCGGAAAACTCTGATGGCTTGTGCTTATTCACTTATATTAAGGGATTATTTTCGTTTCCTGACGCGGCAAACGAATATAAAGTGTTTGATTTGTATTTTTAACATAGCATCTTTAGCTCAGCGTATTTTGTTTCAGTGGTCTGGTGTGGGGTGGGTAAAAAAATACCCAGTCGATTTTGATTGTAGAGAAGAGTTTGGAAAACTGCATCATCAATGTAGGATTGATAGGTGTGATTGAACTGGTCTGACAATTTAGTAGAAAAATGAATGATTTATGTACTCTATTTATAAATTTGTATGAGATAGTACTAATAACAAGGAATATGAGAAATTATACTATGAGAAATAAGGTAATTCATCAATGAATTTTGGTTCCCCATTGATTTATATTGCATAATAAATTATTTTGAAGTAGTAAAACTCAACTTCTCCAACCTTTAATCCATAATAATAACTGTTATTTGATGAAGAAAATTTATTGAAGTATTTTTTCTTTAATCTAACCTACAAAATTTGAAGGTTCCTAGTGTCAAGTCAGGCTGCAAAATAATCTATCTATAGTGTGATGTACAGGTGTTATGAGGAAAATTTTATTTTTTTCAAAAGAATTCATGTAAAGGACAAAAGTTTTATAATATCAAGAGATTTCAATTCTATTATTTTTTAGGCAATGAAGTTTCTTTCCTAATTTAGAATATTAATTACCTAAACTGACTCCAATCCAAGATTAGAAGAAAATTGCCCTCAATCATTTATTTTTGACTAGTGACATGAGTATTACAATGCTCGTGTGTGAATCATCTAAGTAAATTAAATTTAAGATATTTTAAAAACCAATGATAGTACTTTTGTACTATCTCTAGGCTATTGGAAATAAAATGTTTTTCTCTTCTTTTTTTTAGTTGAGCTACTGTCATAAAGTTATAAGTTAGGCCCAATAATTTTAAACATTCAAGAAAAAGCAGTGCTTTCAGCACGATAACCGGGAATAAAAAATCTATCCATTTTTCAGAAACCCTTCATCATTGCAGCATGTCCAGTCTTGTATGGACTAAATCTAAGGAAACTCTTCTAATTGATGCAGTATATGAAAACCAGTGCATTTGGAATGTGAAAAGTGATACCTACCATAAACGACATTTAAAAAGTTTAGCTTTTGAAAAAGTAAGACAGTATTTGTGTGATCTACATCCTGAAGATGCCAAATTTCTCACAGTTGATGGTAAGTTTTAAATACTTTCATAGATGTAATCATGGGCAGCATATGTATGTGATTTTTCCTCCAAAGCATCCATTACTTATTTGTTCATTTTAGGTTCTCAGTATAGTAATCTAAAATTCTCAGTAAATGATGAAAAGGGAAAAAGATTTTGTTACTGAAAACCTTTTATCTAAGCGATATTAATCTCATTAAGACATTTAATATGCGTCATTTAATTAGTTTTGGTATCTTACATCCATTTAGTTAACAAATTGCTTTGTTTGACAAGTGAAGCATTGTATGAGCTTTTCTTAAAATACATATATTGTATTTTAACAGTATACTTATTAAAATTGTAAAAAATGCTTTCATTTTTTGACCTTTTATCTACTGAATGCCAGCCATGACAAGATGCATTACACTTCTTTTTGGCCACAGTTGATGGGTGTAAAAAATTTGAGAAGTCTTATTAGCAAACTTCTGGTTTGAGAATTGAAATTGTATATCTGTATGCAAAAAAAACATTGGTCATTTTGTTCTGAAAGTTGTTTTAGTTTCATCAGAGATAAAGAAACAAAAAAGCATTTGTTCAAATATGTTTTCAGGATAATAACCACCATAGAATTATTTGATCCAAACTTGCTTGAGTAATTCAGTTAAGCTTTCAATCTACCTACAATGGTTTTAATAAGTGATTTTGATATGTCTAAAAGAAAATAGTGTTTTATTCATGTTTTGGCTGTGTTTTACTATTTTATGTTGCTTTGTTGAATAGTACATTGAGGAGATATTTTCTTATATAAGCTTGATGCATGCAACAATATTCTAGGATGCAGCTCATCAAATGTTAAGATGTTTTTTTGTCTATTTTATATCCTTGAATTTTAAATTTATTCCTGATGAAATGCCTCCAGCAGAGATGATTTCAGAAAAATTGAATTCTTTTCGACACATTATTCTTCATCAATGTTATTAGATTCTTGTATATTATATTCAGTCAATAACCTATTTATTTTATAACTTGAGAACAAGTGATGCTTTTTATTATTATATTTAATGTTTCATGAAATGAAAACTTTCATTAAATGAGTGTGACCTATCAAAAAGTTGTCATTTGCTCATAAAATGAGGGGCTGGTTTTCAAACATTTCTTTATTCACTAATAAAAGGTTTAGCGAGTAGATCATGGCAGTACACAGTGAAGAAAAATTAATTTTTTTTGTTACTGGTTTCTTGTTTTTTTTACCATGATGTTTTTCTAAGGTGAATCCAGAATAAAGTAGTATAATTTGGTATTTGACCATATCATATAGGAGGGCTGCCATAATGCTTGGCGTGTTCTTCTCAGTCATGACTAATGTCTTCTGAATTACAGTCCCTCTGAGGTTCAAGGTTCAAGTGATCTATTATTATGGCTATCTTTCAGTGGAATCTAATGAATTTAGCTTCAAGTTATACAGATATATTTTTCCTATGGTTCAAGATTGATTTGTACTAACAGTATCAGTGTACATTCACCGTTCTTCTTCACTATGTTCACCTCAAGTTTGTTCTTCTGGTTCATGAAATGTCTATACTGGTAAAAATTTTTAGTCTTCACCTTGATCAAATTGAATTTGGCACAGATATCGCTTTGAAGAATCTCCATTCAGCATTTCATCCTTCTTTTTATTCTTTGATATTGTTTCAGAGCATAGTCAGTGAGGGTACGTTTTTTACTCGAAAATTTCATACTGATGCAAGTTATTTCTCCCTCAGCTGTCCGTGCAAAATGGAATCGACTGAGGGCCTACAAAATTCAGCTCTACAAAGCACGTCGTTTCAAGAAATCAGGCTCAGCTGCCGCACTTGTTAAGCCATGGGAGCACGTCACCTCAGCTTCTTGGAGGACACCATCACGGCTGACACCAGTGAATCAAATCTGGATGCTTCACTTCTTGACAATAAGAGCAGTAGCTTCTCGACGGTACGTTGATATGAATAATGTTAATGACTTAAATTTCTTGTAGAATAGGTTTGTCTATCATCTAAATTTCAGATATGGGCACCAAAAATGTTTTGACGTCACATTCAGTATTGGTTACCTGAGAAGTGTGGTGTGGGCTTGAAGTTGAACTGAAAACAGGAAGTGTAAATGCTATGATGAGAATTGGTAGCTAGTATGGACTATTTGAGTATTAATATGGTAGGGGATGTTTTCTCGTGGTTAAGGGAACCATGTTGGGGGCATCTGCAGTCCAAAAGTCGATTCTCCCGATTTTTTTTATTGCTTTAAATGAGTTTGAGATATGTCCCCGACATATCTCAAATGCAGAATAACGTGGACATTCAAAAAAAAAAAAAATTCTCAGATTTTCAATTTTTTTTTATTTTTTTTTTATATATTTCATCATTCATATTCCTCAAGGTAAGCATCCCCCTTCCGAATATTTTTATTATTATCATTGAATTTAGAGCAATGAAATTTGGTATACTCATAGGAAATGCAATTTGGAATCATTCATCATTAATGACAAAATGCGATTTTCTTGAAAAGAAAATGGGAAATCATGGAAAAAGACATTTTGAGTGGGGTTCTAAATGCTTCTTCTCTGATAGTTTTTGAGCTACAGTAATGATTTTGGTATCATTGGATGCAGAATAACGTGGACATTCCAAAAACTCGAATGCTTTTCCTCAAATTTCCAATATAAAAAAAAATCAAAATATTTACAAGAAAATTCAAATTTATGACGTCATAACTTTGAAAAAAAATGAATTTTGAAAAAATTCCTAATCCATTGTGAAGCCCTTGTTTTTCTGCATCCAATGATACCAAAATCATCACTGAAGCTCAAAAACTGGAGGAGGAGAAGCATTTTTGTTCTTAAAATAGGTCTTATAAAACAAGTAAGTTTTCAAGACGTTTGTCGTTATAACTCCGACGTTTACAAAGCTAGAGCAATGTGGCTTGCTACATTTGGAAGTCTAATGTGTATTCTAAAATTGTTGGCGTTTTGATTTTCAAAAATTTTTACGTGAAATTTTTTCCGTAGACTTTTTACCCTAAATTTAAACTCTGACTATAGCTTTTTCAAAAAAAATTCTATAAATTCAAAATGAATTCAAATTCAAAAACCGGTCCCCAGCATTTTTGGAGCACACGTTGTACTTTCGCATGCAACAAACCGCATTGCTCTAGCTTTCTAAATTTCGGCCCCATTATAACGAATGTTATATATATATTTTCATTTATTTATCATGAATAACTCATTTTCTATGTCCCAATGCAAAAAAACTTGTGGAAGAAAAGTTGTTGGGAATCTAGAGATACAGTAGTCTGCAAATTTCCATAGACGTAAGTCCGATAGAAAAAAAATCTACGGATGGAATTTCAAGTTATGGGCCGACCGGTGAGCATGGTTCCCTTAATTTGGAAATATTTACTTGACATTGAATTGCCTGTCGTTGCAGGGTGAAAATGTGTGTACCTTCTAAACTTCATTTGGAAGGTCACTGTATGACAGGGGCCACTTGAGATCCAAGGTGACCCATTTCAAAATAATGTTGTGGTTCCTGATAAAGTTCTTGTTTAGTTATATGTATCTGTTCAAATGTTATTGTTCGGTTTACATATATCCATGAATATTTGAAAGGTTGAAAATTGTCCATAATCAAACCACTGTATTGTACCCTGCGATTAGGATAGGTCAAAAGTGTCTGTGTTCAGTTTAAATTTAATTTTCATCACTTGTCCATCCATTCATATTCCCCATACATTGATGTGCTTTATATATAACAGCAATGTGAGAACAGCTTCGAGAATTTTTTAGGTGTTTAAATTTACTTGAGTTATGTGTTGACTGGAACACAAGAACTTCGGTATCTAGGGGCTATCATATCTGTCGGTTAATTCATTTTTGATACATGATTGTGAGACGCATTGTTTTCAGAAAGACCGGTGCCATTTGAGAGAACACCAGGGCTCGCACGACACTGCCAATGTCTCTAGTACGCAAATGATTTTGATGCCCACAGTAATTTCTGCCTGTTTCAGCTTTTTAACATAATGCTTTCCCAGCCGGCATCTATGTAATTTAATAATTTTTGAGCTATAGTTTATTCATTGGTACCCCCAGCACTCGTATTATTGTCGTTTTATTCAAATTTACTGTGTAACATTGCTGAGCCAACCTCTCCTGCAGGTTACCGACCTAGGATTTGATGATGTGGAGGCGGTGCACATGTGTGAACTTAAAGTGGATAACACCAACTCGTCATCCAGCCTGCTAAGGACTGCAAATTCACCTTCGATCTTTTGTGAAGAACGTGTTGTCAATATATCTTCCATTCCTTTCAAAAACATAACTACTAATATTCAGGCATCTTCCATCCCATCTCCTTCAATTTCACAATCCATGGAACCTACTTGTAGCCAATTTCAAGACCATGCTTTGGATGAAGCCCCTTTAGAAAGATCGCTGGTAGTAGACGCAGAATCTTTGAGTTCTACTACGAGGAATTCTTCAAAACTTCCTGTCAAACGAAAGCGAAATTCGAATGATGAAAAATCCCAACTCTCCCAAAAATTTAATAAGCTTGGCGATGACTTGTCTAAAAAAATCAATGAACCTGCTCCAACTCTACGGAGCTCATTGGATTCTTTTGCTCTAGATCCTTCAAAAGTTTTCCATCCTGGAGTTTTAATGGCAATTCATCATGATCTGAATAATGATTCCTATTCTTTGGAACGTAAGAAAGATTTTACCATAAAATTAACTGCATGTACTCTAATTTTCTTTGCGGAAAGGATCTCTAAGCCATAGGTTTTATGTTGAACGCCCATATAATGTCGGCCATTAATCAGTAATACTGTCAGGTATATTGAAAAATATCGAACTCTATTCTTAGCGACAACGATGATGAAATTTTTTCTGTTGTGATTGATTTTTTTTAGTCTTTTCAAGATCCACCCAAATGAACCTAGATGTGGGGATAAAAATTGAGATTAAAAAAAGGACCCTTTCTCAGTTTTCATAATTCTGAGTAATTCCGTGAAGACATTGCATCACTCACCATACATGTAACACCAAGTAGAGTAGAATACCATGTAGCCTCTTCGTTTGGACTTATGATTTTGCATTTTCGTGGGTAAAACGGCTTTGTGCAACCTACATTCTTTGTGTGTTCTTGCTTTGTAACCTACGTCAGACTCTTTTTTTGTTTAGCTAGGGCGTTCGATCTGTGCAGCTGTTCTTACGTTCTTCCAGTGCTTACGATTTCAACTCATATAATATAAAGCGTAATACCAAAGCATACTCCAATAGGTAGATAACTTATATTGTAAACGGGATGAATGTAAGTAAAATGTATTATTTTTTATATCAACTCTATTTGATTATTGTTGTTATTACAGAGTTCAGGAAAAGGTGAAACCCTGTTTATCCACTGTTTATATTAAAGCTCATGAGCTTCGAGACTTTCGAGAAAGACGCAACAGTATTGATAACATAGGGCATCTACTATGCTCTAGCTAGTGGCGCAACCAACCGAAAATTTTTGGTTGCAGACCTTAATTGTCAGCAATCTTCTACTCTTTTACTTTAAACGGCTACTGAAAATGGTTCTCAGGTCAACATTTCGGGAGAGGCCATGCCCCTGTGCCCCCCTTGGCTGCGATACTGGCTTTAGCAATATAACTACAAATGGATTCGCCAAAAGGATTGAATTTATGTCGAACGTAATATTTTGTTGACCGAAAATCTTTATTGATCGTTTCATTAATACAATTGTCTTGGATGAATGCTGTTTCAACTACTTGACCTAAGGCAAGGGAATGAGTGAATGGAAGCAGGCTCAGCGAGTCGAAAAGTTTTCTTTCAAACATCTGCCCGTTTTCTCAGTTTACGAGTATATTTACCACGAGAGAGTTTCCGGGCTGTTAAAATCATCGGTACAGAATCTCGATCTAAAGAGCGTATTCGTTAAAAGAATGGTTTTAGTCTCCTGTGAGTGGTATCACTTAGCGAAGTTAAAGAAAGTGGGTAAAAAAGTAAACGAGGGGAGTAAAACGAACTATTTCCTTTAGTTTTCTTGTGACCATGCATGGGTAGTTACTTGCTGATCCCTCTACTTGTTGATCATGTCATCTTGCCACGAAACCGATCCTTTGCCGCTAAAGTAATCACAAAGCAGATTTCTGATCCGAAGGGCTTCTTGTGAAGGCCGTCGGCACTCGCTTTCCAGTCTCAGAAGTCCATTAGCGCTGTTTCTCCAGTCTCCCAATTTCACAGTTGTTTCAACCGCGTCTTCGGTGTCCGTAAAGCCGATTGGAGTGTATTGTTTTTTTCAGTTTTAAGAAGTAAATCATGCAAGAACCATGTAGCAAGACAATTTGATTTACGTTCGGTACGGTTGTTTCAATTGGCCGCCGGAAAACCGGCTAAATGCGTTCTTCACTACTCGTCGTGCTCTGCTCAGCCTGTAATTAAAAATGCGTTGTTTCTTGGTTAGTCCTTTTTGTGGGTAAGGCTTCATGAGTTTATTTTGTTAACGGGAAAGCATCATAAGATGGGAACTGGAACATTGATATTAATATCCGGAAAATATGTACTTTCTGGCATGATTAGAGTACTGCCGTCAATGTGGTCTTTGAGGTGAGACTTCGCGTATACATCTTCGTCTGAAATACGCCTATATGTACCAAAATTTGCCTATTTGTACGAGAATTTGAGGTTGGCATCCACGACTGGAAAAGAAGCAACGGAAAATGACCCTTTGTGAGTGAAGAACGGGATTCACTGTGATTAGGTGGCCGGATAGCTTCGTACTTGCCGTCCATAGGACTTAGACGAAGGGAAATTCCAAAGCTGCCAGATTTATGTAGCCATAATCGTTCTTCAGTTTTGGATGGCCCGAGATGCAAGCGGCGAGTAAATGAGTTAATGCTTTACAACCTCAGATAGTATGCCGCTGACTGTTGACTTTCCTATCCGAAATTGAAAATTGTGAGAGCTTCTGCTTTCCCCTTAAGTAAACAAATTTACTGTAACTGGTACTCCAGTTCGAAACAGGTCGGATGAACCAAATGAATACAGTTATGAAACACTTCAAGGTAACTTTGACTCTTCAAACATGACGTGTTGCCTCAGTACGCCAGCATTTTGATGGCTCCTATAACCTAGAATCGTCAAGCCTGTTGCCAGGTACCTCAGAGTGACGGCCTGACGATCATGCTCTGAAATTTCGCTCCTCATGTTCGTGTTTGTTTTCTGGATGATAGGAGTGACTCTCTCTAGTAGCCAGGAGAAGACGCTGGTGCTCATCCTCGGGAAGTTCATGGAAAAAAAATTAGTCACTTCAAACTGTGCACAAAGTAAAAGTTGCGTTCTGGGTAGCATTTGGATTTCTGTTGAGATTGGTGCTCATTAGCAGGAAAATTTTGATACAAAAATGAAATTAAAATTGTTTAAAGTTAGCAGTAGTGATGAGCAAGTCTCGAAGGTTACAAAGCTGAATATTTTGTTTGTAAAAGTTCATTTATTTTTACCAATCTGAGTTTCATTTCGGACAGAGACATAGGAAAAATAGGAGTTGCGCCTCTGAAAATTTTGTAAAATTGGATTCTGAGAAATGATTACATTAGGGCGAACACGGGAATACAGACAACGTGCTCACTATCAGACAGAAAAAAGTGCTATTATTTCAGTATTAAAAATTTTGGTTTGAGGAAAATATAAATATTTGCACTCATTCCCACAATTGAAGGAGCTTTAAATTTCAAATATATTTCTCCCAGCACAAGCCGGGAAGGCTAAAAATTGCAATGTGCTGGTGACCCCGATAGAAAAGTATTAAGTGCTTGATTGAGTCAAAGATTTTCTGAAGATGAAAATTTTCATTTAAAACAGAAAGCCAATAATGATTTTACACGAAAAATGTATTTGCATGGCTTAAAAAGTTCTAAAACGGGATAATTTGCACATCTCAACTAATTGTACAATACACACATTTTCATAGCTTTAAAAGATTTAAGGCAGGATAATTTGTGGAATTTAGTACAGAACTCTTTAAAAAGGCAATAGTACATAGCCTACGCCAGAATGAATATTTGAATACTGCAATAAACTTGCAACGTGGAGTTCATACAGTCCTATAGTTCAAAGCGTGTATTGGTAATACAGTATTAAAATTTGTAAAAGATAAATGAATAAAACTGAATTCATTATATTCGTACCTGTAGGTATCAGCGTCTTCCAATTATATTCCTTTTACTTGAATGTTCGCAAGTTCTTGGTCATAACATCGGTCGAAAATCGAAGCTCACAACATTTTCGTTGTTCAACACTTGTTACCAATAAAGCTATTTCATAGAGCGTGATGAAGTCCCGAACTTGAGGAAAACTTGCGTCGGCATCCATCCTGGACGGTTGCTCGAGAGCGACTGAAGCAAATGTAAATAAACCAAATGGTCACGGATCGCTACCAAACCCTGAAGCGTGTGACAGCTCTCTTCATAATTCCGTCAAGCTACCCGATTAATTTGGTAACGTAGCGCTACGGTTTGGTCATCGTGTGACGCCGCCTTAAGAGTGTGTACAATGTAACCAGGTGAAACGCGCAAAAATTATGACCATGCAGCAGATAAACACATACCTAATGTAACCTATAGATCACACTAATTATTACACTTGTATGCTTATTTGTATGCTTTTAATAAGCATATTGTATGCTTTTTACAATATTGTATGCTTTTACACAAAATTTTATTTCAACAGCTGCTAAGTAGCTAAGTGTTCAGGTAAAAATAAAAAAAAAACACATTAGCTAAATCTGGTTTAAAGTTGGTACTTTAACTATACCAACTCCACTCTAAAAAAGTGATGTTAAGAATGTTAACTTTTTTCACCAATTGGCAGTTAAAGAAGATGGGCAAGCATGTTACTTTAATATTGATGCACATAATAAATGCTCGAATATAATTCAATATCAGGAGAAAACATTAAATAACCAAAGATTGAAGCCACATACTGATTCAATTAGAACATGAAGATGTTTTATATATGAGGAATGGTAACCAGTCACACACAGATCACAAAATAATAATATTAAATTTAAGTAATAGCTATAGCTATCGGGAATACTTAATATAGCATTTACTGATAAGTACGAAGCTATGAAATGAGTGCACTGTAATGCATAACTGTTGTTGTTTTGCAAACTTAAAATATAATCTTAGATCAATAAGTAAGTGCAAAAAAATTCATGGAGACAATTTTTTTCCAAGGACTATTCAAGGATGTGTTAACCCTACCTTCTTTATTCTGTTAAAAGAATGCTACTCACTTGAATGACAGAGAGGTGAAATCTTGTAGATTTTTTATTCTTCACTGGCTTTGTAATTGGAAGATGCAAGTAATCTTGCGTTTTCTGTTGGGTATCTGCATTTCTTGCGTTTCTTATCCCAGCTGACTATCCACGCGGAGGGAATTACATCATTGGATTTTCCATATCCAATAAATCTGACTCCTAAATATTTCTTGAGTTCATCGAGTTTTAAATGTTGTATCATGATCACACGAACTTTCTAGTCACTCCAAATATTGGAAAAAATAAAATAGTATTGTACATCACTTTCTTATATATTTTTCAAAAAAAGAGCACAAGCTTATTTTTTAAATGAAGTAATCGAGTGCAGCAGTATGATGCTGACAAAGCTCTCTTTTCCCAGGGGCAATACCATCACTTTTGCAAAAACATCAGAAATGTTGATCACTTGTTTCCTTTGTGTTGAAAACTTTACTTTATTTACTCCCAGCTCCGTGGAATCAATTGGAGAAGAGAAAAAACTTTTTTGGGAGCAAATGAAAACTTCACAAAGGTATGTTCCATCATTGTGGTGGATAGAATTAATTTGAGCTACTTCTCCCCTTCTGAGTTGAACATAACAGTCACATTTGCTGGAGTGAAGAGGCTTTAAGATACTGTTTTTGAAATTGAGTTTTTTCAAACAATTTCCTTCATAGCCATGTGTGCACTGTGATTTATAACAAGAAAATGTAACTTTAAAGAGAGGCAATGATGTGACAGGATGACTATTAGAGTTTATATAATGAATGTGTTGTCCAATCTGTTGTAAAGGCTTGCAACCTGAACGCACAGCCCCTTTCACATGGGAACCTAGGTATGATTCAAAGCTGAATGCAGATATTTTATCCAGAACTCCATAATTTGCATAATCTTGTGGAATGTGCTGGAGACTGTGCACATTGTATGATATAAATGAGTTACCAAATATTGTTTTGCAATTTTCAATGAAGTCATTAAGCAAATGTTGGATGAAGGTAAGATTAATGGCTTGATTTTCAGTGTTTAGTAGTCTCAGTGCAATTGAAAATTTAGGAAAAGTGGAATATAAGTTAGAAACAACAATCTTTTTACACGAAAGTAAAACCAAGCCAACATATAATGCAAATAAGCGATATTGGCTAGCTTTCCATTTGAGAATTGTAGATATTCCCCCTTCAAGTTTTTGAGGGAATTCAGAAGGGATATAAACTTGATATGAGAGCAATCTTTCATCAAATAGATTCCTAGATGTGGAGTCAAGACGACAAATTTTTTCCTTAAATTTAAGATTCAACAATCTATTGAAGAATCTTTTCATTACTCCAAGGTAGCACAGATGCATAATATCCAAAACAAATGATGATACCATAGGAATATTTTGAATTTCTAATTCATTGGCATCTTGTGATTTATGATGAGAGCTGTCCTTTCTTCTTGTGAAAGTATCATCTGTTCCCACAGGGCTGTGGGTAGTCAAAAAAACAACTGTATTGCTATGGTACTCTCCAACAACTTCACACCTTTCGCAGCTACTATAGCCTGAATGAAGCACGGTATTTTTGAGAGCAGCCCTGACTGTGGCATCACATACAAAAGCTCCAATTTTTACAACAATTTTATTTCCATTCACAAGAATACCTTCACTGTTTGCTTTATTTATGTCACTAAGAAATTCTTTGAGGAGCACACCTGTGCTTGGCATTTCTTTTGATTGATAGGAATTTGAGCAATAAATTCCCACACAGAAAGTTTTTTCCTTTTTCTCAACCTTAACCAATATTGGGTAAGAATAATATTTTGATGAAGAAAGTGCATTGTACAAATCAACCCCATCAACATTGACAATCAATCTAATTTCAGGTTCATCATAAGAATCAAGTTCAATGTAACGTTTAATATTCAGAAGCCAGTCACTGCAGTGAAGATATTCACCTTTTTCCATCGTCTTAATATTGAGGGAATTTTTATCAAGAAGTGTTGCAGTACATTTAGGTACATTAAAAGCTCCTGATAAATCACTTAATAGCCCATCAATGCACGCATGTTTAATGCGCTTTTCTCTGTTAAGCCATGTTGCCAGAATACATGTAAGTTTTTTACTGCAATTACTGTTACAATTACGATTGAATTTGTTCAATGCACACTGTTGTCCTTCTGGCCTCTCTTCCTCAACAGGAAACAACTTATCCGCACCATCATTGCAACTATCACTATTTGAAATTATTTCATCAACACTATCACGATCTAAATCAGTGCTACAGGGATGATTTTCATGGCGCCCTGGACTGTTTCCGCAGGCAGTAGGATTAGCTGCGCATGAAGTTGACGGATCATCTAATTCACTTGCTCCTTTATTTACAAATTTCCACGTATTTTTTATTCGTCGTTGCTTTTGTTGCTTGCTCAACATTTTTGAATATTTTATGCTTTTACACAAAATTTTATTTCAACAGCTGTTAAGTAGCTAAGTGTTCAGGTAAAAATAAAAAAAAAAACACATTAGCTAAATTTGGTTTAAAGTTGGTACTTTAACTATATCAACTCCACTCTAAAAAAATGATGTTTAAGAATGTTAACTTTTTTTCACCAATTGGCAGTTGAAGAAGATGGGCAAGCATGTTACTTTAATATTGATGCACATAATAAATGCTCAAATATAATTCAATATCAGGAGAAAACATTAAATAACCAAAGATTGAAGCCACATACTGATTCAATTAGAACATGACGATGTTTTATATATGAGGAATGGTAACCAGTCACACACAGATCACAAAATAATAACATTAAATTTAAGTAATAGCTATAGCTATCGGGAATACTTAATATAGCATTTACTGATAAGTACGAAGCTATGAAATGAGTGCACTGTAATGCATAACTGTTGTTGTTTTGCAAACTTAAAATATAATCTTAGATCAAGAAGTAAGTGCAAAAAAATTCATGGAGACAATTTTTTTCCAAGGACTATTCAAGGATGTGTTAACCCTACCTTCTTTATTCTGTTAAAAGAATGCTACTCACTTGAATGACAGAGAGGTGAAATCTTGTAGATTTTCCATTCTTCACTGGCTTTGTAATTGGGAGATGCAAGTAATCTTGCGTTTTCTGTTGGGTATCTGCATTTCTTGCGTTTCTTATCCCAGCTGACTATCCACGCGGAGGGAATTACATCATTGGATTTTCCATATCCAATAAATCTCACTCCTAAATATTTCTTGAGTTCATCGAGTTTTAAATGTTGTATCATGATCACACAAACTTTCTAGTCACTCGAAATATTGGAAAAAATAAAATAGTATTGTACATCACTTTCTTATATATTTTTTCAAAAAAAGAGCACAAGCTAATTTTTAAATGAAGTAATCGAGTGCAGCAGTATGATGCTGACAAAGCTCTCTTTTCCCAGGGGCAATACCATCACTTTTGCAAAAACATCAGAAATGTTGATCACTTGTTTCCTTTGTGTTGAAAACTTTACTTTATTTACTCCAAGCTCCGTGGAATCAATTGGAGAAGAGAAAAAACATTTTTGGGAGCAAATGAAAACTTCACAAAGGTATGTTCCATCATTGTGGTGGATAGAATTAATTTGAGCTACTTCTCCACTTTTGAGTTGAACATAACAGTCACATTTGCTGGAGTGAAGAGGCTTTTAGATACTGTTTTTGAAATTGAGTTTTTTCAAACAATTTCCTTCATAGCCATGTGTGCACTGTGATTTATAACAAGAAAATGTAACTTTAAAGAGAGGCAATGATGTGTCAGGATGACTATTAGAGTTTATATAATGAATGTGTTGACCAATCTGTTGTAAAGGCTTGCAACCTGAACGCACAGCCCCTTTCACATGGGAACCTAGGTATGATTCAAAGCTGAATTCAGATATTTTACTTAATAGCCTATCAATGCACGCATGTTTAATGCGCTTTTCTCTGTTAAGCCATGTTGCCAGAATACATGTAAGTTTTTTACTGCAATTACTGTTACAATTACGATTGAATTTGTTCAATGCACACTGTTGTCCTTCTGGCCTCTCTTCCTCAACAGGAAACAACTTATCCGCACCATCATTGCAACTATCACTATTTGAAATTATTTCATCAACACTATCACGATCTAAATCAGTGCTACAGGGATGATTTTCATGGCGCCCTGGACTGTTTCCGCAGGCAGTAGGATTAGCTGCGCATGAAGTTGACGGATCATCTAATTCACTTGCTCCTTTATTTACAAATTTCCCCGTATTTTTTATTCGTCGTTGCTTTTGTCGCTTGCTCAACATTTTAAAAGGCTTATATTTACGTGTGAAATTCATTCTCCAATAATCGATGGAAAAAGAAACAAACCAGGCGAGTCAAGAAACACTTCGCGGGTCGCAAGGTGGTGGATTGTGTCAGGTTAGGCAACTGCTTCCTGCTGAACCGTTGCATAAAACATACAAACATGCTCTGCTGATAACCCATGCTAAAAGTATCTATATACGTACGCATAAAATTATTAGTTATGTGTTCAGAAATTACAATCCACAAATTATGAGAACATTCATGCGCACAAAAATATTGAAAAACTAGCTTATTTATAATGTATAACACCAAAATACACGTGATCCCTTGCTATTTTTTTTATTTTCAACTTCAGATCACGCCCATGGCAACAGCCAATGGTTGCTCAGCCTGTTCTGCGCTCATTGGCTATCGCTGAAGATAATGGCTGGTGATGAATTTTCTGATGGTACTTAAAATGGAAATGAAAATTTATCAAGTAGGCCTGATCAACGAAAAATAATTTCGCATTAATCTAAGAGAAGGGGAAAAGAGTTATTACCAGGGATGTTTTCTGTGTCATGTACACAAAATATATCGAATAAGCGCAATTTTTTACGATTTAGCGCTTCTTGAGAGTAAAATAATATGTCACGAGAATATACCTGCATTATTTTCCTACTGAGAATACATTTACATTTAAGGTACAGGGTAGGATAATTTTATTCTGACGTTTATGGATAATTCAATAACAGGTTGTAATAGACAATTATTAGAAACCTGCTAATCAATCTTTATATCGGTTTGATCTTTTCAATTTAGGAGTAAATTTGTTATTTGTTAAGTGATCAAACTTCACTGAACTTTTGTACATATTACCACCATGTAGGTACTGAACACAGGCATAAATCATCAAGCCAAATATGTGCAGGGTATACCCACGAAAATCAAACATGTGCAGGGTATACAAACATGTGCAGGGTATACCCACGAAAATCTTAGATGATTATTGCGGAGCCCACTACCTACCTAATTATGGGAGATACACCTACGAAAATCTTCGATCATTATGGTACGCATTGCCGCTCAGAAATATACCGGTAATGCCCACTAAATTCTTCGATGATTATGGGGGTATTTCATCACATAATTCATTATGCTGGGAAGGCCCAATATAGGCTGAGATAATCTGACATGAGGCCCACAATAATTTCTGATTGGGTTCCGCGTCAGCTAGGGACAACGTCGAATGGAACTGAAATCTGTAAAGTTTTCACCATTTCATCAAATTTAACTCTCAAGTTTACAAACTTTCCAGCGAGTGAATTAGATCACTACTTCCAGCAACAATTTTCACGGAAAAGTCGGAAGTAAAATAATTCCCTGAGTTGAGGTACTTCTTTAGTAAGAATAATTCAAAGATCATCACACAACGCGCGCGCCAGCGAGAGTATCTACAGTACTTTTGCAGAAAATATTACGCAAGAAACTGTAGTAATCGTCTGCCCCAAAGTTCCTGCACCTCTCGCGTATCATTCTTTTCGTGGAATATTTTCTGGGTGTGTTATAATGCATTTATTAATGATTTATACGCAGTTTTGGGCCATAGTAGTGAGTTACGTGAGAATAATGATGCCAATATCAAATGAAATAATGGATAAACAGATGTTCATTTTGCTTGAATCGCAAATCCACTGGAGGTTTAAAAAACAATAATGAATGATAGATTGTATATTTCTCACGTAACCTTTGATTAATAACATGTTAACTGAGAAATTGACAATGGATACATTCATAATTGCTTAACACGCAATGCATGATTTTTTTCTCATTGACATTGAGGTAAAAGTGTTTGAAAATAATTTTCACACTAACAACAAGATCATGAGTCGAAGAAATTGTAAAAGGCGTTAAAACGGAAAGAAATGGCTGGCTGTACCCTGAGTGATGTACATCGAATTTCATACAGTGCTGATGCTTTTAGGTGTGATGAGTTGAGTGTCTTCTGATGAAGGCCGCACACCTCCAATTGTAGTTCAGTATGTGCATTCATTGAAGGTTTTCAATCATGCTAACCAAGGTGACTAAAAGGAAATATGACAGAAGCAGAAATAATCTCTATTTGCTTAAGGTTCTATGAAAAATTATTTAACTCTAGATTGATGAAATTCGTGACGGAAGGCCAAACAAATTTAAAAGATTTAATTAAATTGAAGAATTTTACCTTTAATTACCTACCTTTTCATGGAGCCGGAGTCACCCAAATATTGCTATCGTAAAATCTTTAAGATCATGTAATATTCAATTTACGGCTTTCAAATTCTTTAAATTTAAGGAACAATGAATACGACATGTGGAATAACTTCGTCCGCCAAATTTAACAACGCAAGACGATTTCATTTATATTGCAAGTGTACCCGGCTTGTTAAAAAGACGGGATTAATTATTTTCCTCAAGTAAATCTTCCAGATGTCAATGAGAAACAAATATATCCATTCTAATTGAAACACGCTATTAAAATTTTCTTTTACTTTTGAACTAGTGAAACTCGGATCACAGATACGGTTAAGCAGTGTGAAGAGAGACACACCAACCATCCAATTTAAACCATTCTATTCCCATTGGACAGTATCTATGATATCATTCGAATAGAAGTGCATTATTGAGAATGTTGTTGACAGGCTTTATATATATATACATATATGTATGTAAATAAATAAAGCAAATTATTAAAGAGAAATAAGAAGTATATTCTGGATAACACAATGCAGGTTTTTACTAACTATTTATACATCTCTGCAAATGTGCCGTCTCATATAAAAAAATTCCTAACACACTTTTACAGCATCATTTCCATGATCATTGTCATTTAATAATTTTTTTTGTAAGTTATGTAGCCCTTCCAATCTAATTTCGAAATTTTTTTCGTTGGAGTGAGCAAGTTTTAGCAAAACTACGTTCCATAATATTGGAAAATTATTAAATGAGTTTAATTGTAATGCTCATAGCATTCGACTTTTCTCAGAACAGCACTTGCATCTCCTGTTTCACTCTGAAACCTAGTGATGTATTCGTGTGATGTGTCAGTGCAAAGGTAATTAAACAGAGGTTCAAGGTGGTGTTCGATTCCAGATGAAGTTAATCGATCGCGTGTCCATGCTACGAACACACTCTTTGATCTCAGAGAGAAAATATAAGAAAAACATTGCAATTATTACTTAACTTAGCTGTCCTCCTTAAGAGTCGTTTATTACGATATCGTCATCGAATAGGCTGTCCGTAATTTAGCTAATATTAATTACTCTAAGTTAAATAAAAACCAACGGGCTGTTCTCTTCCGTGTTCTGTTGCTCCACTCGAGCCTTTCATCTAACCACTTAAAGATGAGATACCTCACTGATGATAAATTCCTCAGGTGAGTTTTGATGAACCAATGAATGAAGATAGTTTCTGAATCATATTGACTTCATTACTTTAACTCGCTTTTTGTTATCCTATTTGTACGATTAAACCTTCGTTTACAGTTTAACTTTACCGCCGAGGCCCCATCCCGTTGATCCTGCAAGTTCCTTCCTTTTGCTTCGTAGTGCAAAGTATTTCGCACAGAATGCGCAGCTATGATAGGAAGAGTGCTAATCTTTGATCTTTTGTGTATTTCTTTTCATTAACGTGTTATTTACCTTCTTCCACTTAAAACTAATTATCCCAACATTTCTTTCTCCTCTTGCAGCAAACCGTTGTTCATCTCTTCCTCCATTCGCACGAGACTAGAGTCAAGACGTTAGGAAAACTTCTTTCCTATCTATGCTGGCTGAAGGAGACGAGGGCGCGCGAGTGCTTCTCTTCTAATTTACGCTCCTTAACAAGGTTTCCGACGCTGAGAAACTACTAGCGTCTCAAACAACGAGTCTAAACTATGGTCAAAGACTCGCTGTGAAAAGCAACATTAAACCAACTCGCACTGGAGACTTGTATCGTACATGTTCACGATTTTCCTGTCGACTTCGTTCTTGCTTATTTGTCTGCCCAGACGTGAGACCTACGACGCGATATAGTACGAATTACTGAAGCGCTAGCAAATCAATGCTAATACTACTACTACTACATTGTCTGCCCAGTGCATCAAAATAGAAAACATAAACCTGCATTGCGTGCTATTCACAAAAATTTCCGATGGTCTTAGGGAGGAAATTATATCAGCTAGATTGAGGAACCAGTCAGAATGGATGCATTCGCTTAATGTTGCACCTCATATTTTCTATGTATAGACAACGTTCAGAAATGATGGATATGAATTAGGAATTGACTAAACTCAAGTTTGGATGTAAATTAGCCCGTCTGTGGCTTGCTGGGTCAGTTTGGATATATTGCTAATTTTTATGATGTTTACGTCCTGAATAGACAGGTTTACAGATTCTATTCATAACACAGCATGTAAAAATCCCCTCTGCTTAATTTATACATATATATATATATATATATAAATATTTAGATATCACAGTAGTGAACATGTACAAGAGTATTATAATCGCTAGCATTATTAGGATGGATATATTGTTCATATTTAGTTGAGAAAATATAGAATTTCGTCATTTCTGACGAACCTTCTACGTTTGATTGATCGATATATTTAGGAAGCCAAAGGGTTGGATGTCGCTCTACTCGTACGTTTTTTCTGATGCCAAAGCTTGGGCGGTGACAACCATCTAAACAACCGAATGATGAAGGCAACAAGATATTCAGAGTTTTAGTACTTATATTAAGAAAGATAAACAATCATTCTCCAACGAAATTTATGATCATTAAGAAAAGTCTATGTAACCAATTTACAATGTGCGATTTGGTCCATGAAAGGAGGATGGACTGTATATAAATAAAACTGTTAATAATTGATAAATTAAAACAGACATTTATCAAAACTAATTACCTGTTTATGTATAAATGAATATTCCGCTCCTAAACGACTGGCAATTCGACGAGCGAACTGTCCCAAAGACGTCACTCACTGTAAACTGCGTGCTTCTTTCTGAAAGTGACTTCTATTTCTTTCCATTCATCCTTCGATGCAATTGGGTGTCATTTTAAGGGGATCATCCCAAGGTTTTGACTATTTTCAGCCGATTCGTTTGAAATTGGGCCAGTATATGTATTTCTTGATGGTAAACTGTTTTTACTCGTGTAACTTTTTCGATTTAGGCCATATTTTTTTACGAAAAATTAGTTTTTAGGTACATTTTTATGGACATTTCAAATTAATACTCGTCAGTGAGTTTTGATGCCAGAACAAAACTAAACACAGTTTAAGATTCATTGAAGCATTTCTAACAAACTTATTGAAGAAAATTAGAACATTTAATAAAAAACTTGTTGTGATAATTGATCATTACAACAGTAATACATTATTTTTGGTAATGAGCTATATGATTTTTTCTTCAAATTTTTAAGTTTTCTTCAATACGTTTGTTAGAAATGTTTCAAGGATTCTAAAACTGTCTTTGGTTTTATCCTAACACCAAAACTCACTGACAAGTGTTCATTTGAATGTTGAAAGTTAGAGGTTTTGGGTATAAGCCAAAATACAAAAATTTTGGTTGAAGTGTAATATAATGGACAATTTATGTAATTGAATACTCCTAAGTAAAATATGATGGAAAAAAGCGTACGGGAACGCAGAGTTACAAGCTAACGATTGATCACCCAAAATTATGGTAAAGATTAAATTTTGTTATCGATGTTCAGGCTATGAACAGAGCGAGGGAGAATTAGCAGAATATAAAGAGTGGGAATCGTAGAAAGTTTCACTTTTTTCAAGAGGAGAAATAGCCCAGTACAAAAATATCCTCATGTGGAATTTTCTGTAGAAGAAAGTATAATATCAGGTAATATTATTATAGTAATAATATTTATATCAGGTATATTATTTCGATAACTTTGCCATAAATTCACATAATTTGAAAAATCAAATTCACATCGTTTTATTATATTACTGGTCTCACGTAAGCCTTCAAATACTTAAGACTTATATTTTACGAGGGATTTTTACTTCCCCATGGTAACTGCTTTGGGAACTGCGCAGCCAACGCGATTGACGTCATTGAATATTTACGAAGCTGAGGCGCAGCGTACTGACTTATTTGCCAAACCGAGTCAGAGCTCACAGTAAACATTAAGCCTGGGCAATTAGATGATAAAATTGTTTATTTCGTTTCTCTGAATTTGCAGGGCTCAAACAGCGTGTGGTCTGTGCACATGATAGCGAGTGCCAATTGAGCGAGTTTCGAACACGCCCTCAGATATACGAGTTTTCAAGTCAAACAAATTCGGAAAACGAACTTTTCTCAGAACACCACTGCCCTTGAAGACGTTGAAGAAACAAAATGGCATCTTATATACCTCAAAAATATGCCTCAAGCGTTGGCCACTGAGTAGGAGCCGAAGATATTAAAAAGTTATCTTTCAAGAAGAAGGTCGCAGAGAGAATCATCAATGTGATGCACATTCTCGCTGTGTGAAACGTGGGATAAATTTTCATCAAGTGGTTCCCAATGAATTGTCTCTTTCACAGATATTTTTTGTCATAGAATCGACTCCTATTCCACGTCAACTTGTCACAAAACCGCCAAACGAAGTGCCCTCGATGTACGACATTTATGAGAGTATCGCTGCATACTGTGGTGCGTCATGGTTTGCCAGCCATGACTCGTTAAGCAAGTGTGAATCAGCACTTTTTCACGTACATGTTCCACTCTTATAGACTATTTAGTTGTTGATTGAATTTGTTGATAGACATAATCTAAGAATTTGAGGAGAAAATAGCCGATAGCTTAAGATTTCTGGAGAGAAATTAATAATATTCTTCGGTCCCATTCCAAAGACTGCCCATTTTTACCAAGAAATTTTCAACTATATGAAACGTGAATCGATTTAACTTTCACCATCGCTTGAATGCTTCGTCAAAACTGAGACACACACTCATTTTTATGCAATTGTGCCAAATTTTACCGAATGTTGGAACACTAATAGAGTCACCGGAGTTCATTGAGAGTACCTCTTGGTAATTATAACGCTCATCTTGTTATGATCAATATTGTCTCGAATCCTGAACGCTTTATCCCCGGTTTTCTTCCAAATTGCTAAATTCAGCAAAATCAAGTTCAAATTTTTCAGCAACTACTCATTTCATTTTTGGGAAGACGTAGGAAGTTGATATGTGTTATGCGTTCAATTTGATTTCTTTTTATATTATATTGCTTAATTTTCTATTCGCCGGTAATTTATTTTATATTTCACCGACGCATCAAATTTTACAGAACTGATGATGGAGTTGGGCTCAAATGTTTTTCATGTAAGTAAAGATATTTTTAAAATATCATTCACTGTTAAATTTTCATTGTATCTGTTTAAATGAGTTTATTTGAAACTTCCAATTTTCAGTTTCTCCGTTACAAAACTGAAAACGAACTTTGAAATTCAACTAATTAAGACGTTTCCCTACATACAAGGTCACATGGAAGCCATGTGGTTACGACATGGATTGTCCATGTTTGCCATATAGGTTCTATAAGCCCATGCGTGGTGGAGACCACATAGACTTTCGAAAAGTGGCCCCATGTGGTACCCACATGGCTTAGACATGCGTAGAGGATGTGGGTCTTACATGGAAACCATATGTCTCGTGGCTATCCCTCGCTTCTGCCAGCTAGGATCCATGTGGTAATTACGCATGGGTTCCATCTATAAATCAAGCAGACTTACCATGAATTCTACCGACGTGTATTAAACACCGTTTCCATGTGGTCATCAAAGTTAGTTGGTTGCTCCGGTGTAACGGTGCCGTTGCATTACCATGTCTTGTAGTAGATGACATTTGCAGTTAGGTTTTTAAATAACTCTTCCAGGTTAATATATATATTAGGCCAAGCTTTCGAACTCACAAGTGGAGTTCGTCATCAGTAGATGACATGTTTGATCATATATTTCATAGAACACGTCCCCCAAAACGCCATTCTCATTTCGCACAAATTTTTGATACCATACATTGTTTTGTTATCTATATTGATCGCAAATGTTTTGCGATTTGCCTAACAGTTGTCAGTCGGTACAGTAATTAGGGCGAAAAGAATGGCATCTCAGTATTCAAAGAGTTTCATGGCAGCCTCCACCACTCCATGTAGCGTGTTTTAGTGACATATATAGGAGTATTGTACTCTAATTTATGTCACAGGGCTGTTAATTTATAGAGACGCACGTGCATTGGGAATGAACCTAGTCAAACGATGCAATCTCGGTGCAATTTGCGAAATGAGATATTTTTTCCTGAACGTAGAATGCAGGTTAGCAGCTTAAGATGCAACGTATATGTAATTCCATTATTCAAACACTTCCAATTTTCTTTACACTTATTGCCTTGAAATATAAGAAATTAAAAAAAAATTCTTCTAGAATTAAAGCTTTGAAAGAAGAACGAAAACTATGAATCCTGCATGGCATACTCATACCATGCTATATACATGTATGTATTACGGGGTAAAAGCACGTTCATTCATTTTTCAAGGAGTAGATACCTGCAACATTAATTTGGTATGAAAAACTGGCCGTTAGAAAGTAATTTTTTGTTTTCTTTTTTAATTCGCAACAATTTGTAAAAAAATGAAGTTCCACTAATACAGTGGCAGCGAACTTCAATATTCAAAGTTAAAAAATCATTCTTCTAAATTAATTTTCCAGTTATGATATTGTTAATTTATCAAAGGAAATCAAATTCCTGTCATAAAATGGCAGCGCAAACCTAACCTTTCAAACTCGAAATACTATATCAACTGATTTGTTCATTCTTGATTTTCCTTACCATTTCTCAGAAGCAAATTAAATTCCTCTAATGAAGGGGCAGCCCTAACTTCAATATTTAAACTCAAAACATCATGATTTTATATATATGCACAATGAAGAATGAATTTGATCATCAAAGCATAAACATATTCTAACAACTCACTTCTAGTACTCAAATTCTTATATAAGGTTTGTTTATGCATTTTAAGGTGTAAATGTGTTCTTTATAGTATATTTCTATTGTGTCACGACAAAACATTAACAAAATAAATTCAGCCAACAAACATCCATTTTCATTAAAAAACTTAGTTACTTTTCGTCAAGCGCATTAATTTTTTTTCAATCAATCGCATGCTCCGTTGACTCCTCAGCAGGATTCGTTCGATCAGCCCTTCCTCTCTTCGTACCTCTCGCGTTGACAAGGCTGGCAGACAGGAACCTGTTGAGGTCGTGTAGAGAGATCTTTTTGCAGTGTGGTGAATTCTTTGCTGCTTTTATCGGTAGAAACAAAAGCTATTCGATCATTCATGGAGCTATGTGTATTCTAAATGCTCTATGTTACTCGATTAACACATTATATTTTTCTAGTCTACATATATAAACAAAAATAAGGCTAAATATGTGTTATAATATACATGTGTATGTTGATGGCAGGTTGTTATCAATAACACAAAAAATTTACCTATTAAACAATCGTATATTTTTAAACTTTTGAAGGCCCGTTTCTGTTTTTTCCAAGAAGACTGACCTTTTTAGCGACATCTTTTGCCAACAATGAGTTCATGATGTTGAACACAACGCTTGAGCTTTTCGACCCTCCTAGTGGCATTTTTCCAGAACGAATTCTTCTTTTCAACATACCCAACACATTTTCAAACTTGAATGCACTAAATGCGTCATGAGGCCCGAACGGCTTAACGCCAGAAGTTATATGAATTAGGTTATGGACATTAGAAGATACGTTGCAAAAATCTTTTAGGGTTGAATGTCTATGAACAAACTGTTCAAGCAATTTGTTGGCTTAGTCTAATTTTCACTGTCGTGAAGTTTTGGGTTGCTAAGAATTCTAACTGACTCTGAGAGAATTAAAAAGTGGTTATAGATTTCTTTTTCTGACTATACCTGATTTGCATGAAGGTCCTATGTATAGAAGGAACGTACGGAATTCAACTGCCTTGAATCTTTCTCTTTCTTTCAAGCTTCTTGGTCTTCTAGTGAACTCGATAGGAGTCCACTTCGATATTTCTTCCACTGGTTGATTCAGGCTAGTTGTACTGTGAGGAGCCATTTTGTACGGGTAAACATGATACCATAGATGCATAAGCTACCTCACATCTTCGGAAAAGGTAGATGCATAGGATCGCAGGAAAATTTTGTTACTAATCCTACAGCTACATTTTTTAACGGGGAATAACCAACATGATGTTCAGTTTGAGTCCTATTTTTAAAGGATTCGTCTGTGCGAAATTTTGAGCTCAATTTCTCATAAGAAATCGCTTTATTCTTGTAAACACCATTTGCATTACATTTCTCGCATGCAAAGTATTCTCCATGGCTTTTACATTGTTTGAAAAATGCACGAGCAGTAGCGTCACAAATGAAGTTGTGTAATTTTATTGTATAAATTTCAGAACCAATCGTTATTCAATCGCTTAACATTTGTTTTAATTGATCGATTAAATCTTTTAAATATAAATTGAGATCAGGCTTACCAGGTCCAAAATATATAGCCACAACAAATGGATTTCCGTCTCCGAAATTTCAACGGAACACAGTATCGACCAAAACGCAATGCTACTTCACTAAAATAGAGATGCGTAATACAAGCCAACATAGAGGTACGGAAAAAGCCTGAGCAGGCAGAATAACACTGAAGGAAAGAGAGATCACAGCACCATTGAGGTGATGCTGCTTGCGTTCGCGCCCGGCATGAGTGTGGCCCCAACGCATTTGTGTTATAACGCGCGTACATTCTGGGGCTTAATGTGCCTCCATATAAAATATGAAGGTGTTTTTCTAAGTTAGAACATAGCACTTTCTTCAGAAAAGTCCTATTCATTTCCTTTATACTACTTATATGATAAGGTGACATCGGCATGAAAGCCTGTAATATAAATTAATGATCTGAAAGAAATTCTAAAATTCCACGAAAAAATGATCTAAGAGATGAAACGATGTTGATTAAACGAGTTGGATATGTCATGAATATGCTAATTTAGGCCAAGTATTATCTCTCTCCTAAGATGTCCGGTGACTATTAAAATAAAATAACGGATCATCAGTAAAACCACTTTACGTTTTTGTACATCGTATTGCTAATATTTTTTGCCTTTGTTCCTGTTGCATCGCACGAAAAAAGGGTCTCACAAAGTTATCAACTTCTATGCCCATATGAGCTAGTACAGGCTAGTGACGATTTTTTCAGCATTTTTACATGCAAGTGTACTTTATTTAATGATCTCACGTGTGACTGACTCATCAGCTAACGCTAGAGCTTGATGTTTTATGCATAAAAGACTTCATTTAGTTTTTTCATATCTGCAACGGCAATCTTGTCCAGCAAATAATCACTTTCAAGGTTTGTTGGGCCGCAAACATGTATATTTGAAGGCGTATTTGGAACTCTTCTTAATTGGTACTCGCTATCACCTGCACAGTTTACACGTTTTTTGAGCCCTGTAAGTTCAGGGAAACGAAATAAACAATTTTATCATCTGATTGCCCAGGCTGCACGTTTGCTTGAGAGACCAACTCAGCTCGACAAATAAATCAGTATGCTGTGCCTCAGCTTCGTAAATAACCAATGACGTCAATCGTGTTGGCTGCGCGATTGCCAGCGGCTAGCATGGTGAACTAAAAAACTCGCTTAAATAAAGCTTGTACGTAACTTAAAAGCAGTACGTTAGGTTTGAGCAATAGAATAATTTGATCTGCTGCAAGAATTTTGTTTCTTCTACCTAGAAAAACTAGTTACAAGGTGATTATAGAATGGGTTTGCTGCTATAATTATAATAAGTTCTTCTACTAAATTACCATATGAACTGACAAAAAATAAATATCGAAAATCCGTTTTGTTTCATTTTAGCCAGCAAGCGAAAAGTGACGCTTCCTTGTTCTTCTGTCTGAATTCTAAGAAAGTCTTAACTTCTGACGCAAAACTTCGGTGTATTTTCATACACTTTTCAATTGAATACAAGATGTAAGTTGACTTTAAGGACCCCAATTGAAGGCTATCAGTTCACGAGTCTGAGTTTTGACATAAAAATTCATTGTTTGTGTTCTACCAAAATTTTGATGTTCGCTCATTCGGCGACTTAGTAAACTAAACAATTCGGAGATGACATGTTTTCATTTCTATTAAAAATCCTACTGTCTAACGAACTGTTTTCCTATGCAACTTATCAAAGGTTTTTAGTGATTTTATGTATTATTATGTGCGTCGAATAAAATTATTTGAAATAAAATACTTCAAGGTTCAAATAGCTTCATTGCGGTGATTTCGCGTCTTTCGTAATAGAACTGTTAACACAAATAGAACTTCAGGTTAACGCGTATTGAATATAGAATGTCGGCTACAGACGATATGTAACTTGTCGACAACATTCTCAATAATTCACATGTTTGAATGGTATCGTAGATAAACCTAGAATCTGCTCACTTATGGGAACACGCGCCAAAGTATTGCGGTTATAATGTGAATCTAATTTTCAAGAAAATTCAACTTATCACGAGTGATAAAAAATGAAATTAAAGAAAAGAAAAGAAACAGTAAATTCATACCTAATGCATTGTGAATGTATTACCCCAATAAACTCAGTACAACATTATACAGCCAATTAGATCGATGCACGTGCAGCTGGGAGTTTAAATGCGTTAGTTAAATGTAATAGAAATGAAACGATAGGGAATACTGTTTTGTCTTTATTTGTTATTACAAAAACAAACATTCTCAAGATGAAAATATAAATGAATATCCTATTTCCATAAATCATAGCCTTCTCATCTCTTGAACACCAGAATAATACTGAAATTTAACGTAAAATCACAATCCGTCTAAAATACTTCATATAACAAACAAATATCCACTACATAAAAATAAGCATTCGAATGCAATTTCCATTTGACAGAGTCCCCTTTCGACGCTCATCTAAATTATATCTGCAGAGTAGTGTGTAATTCGATGCACATATTTCAACCATAAGCAGAAAAATGCAAAATAAAACGACTTTCCCGAGTGACACAAGCCTCAAAACTCCTTCGTTTTCGAGAAATGATTACCTAAAATAATTTTAGATTCCCGTAGGAATAGCCCAAAGCGCGCGCCAACAGCCTTCTCAAAAAGTTAGATTTTACTCGTTGGCTGCATGGTAGGCCTATTCCTACGGGAATCTTCGCATTTTTTATGTCACAATTAAAACACAGAATAAAATTCCAATAGAGAACCATATGAAAAATAAAAGCAGAGTACAGTAAAATTTCCAATCATTACTGATGGCATTTTAGAATCAAACTAAAGCCTCATTAGTTAGCGCAATTATCTACCAAAAAAGTATTTACAATGAATCATTCCCTCAAATGATACAGATAGGATGTATTGTTGCGCAGGGCTCAATGCAAAGAACTTCAAATCTTGAAAAACAAATTAAATAAGAGAACAGTTGAAGATATTAAGACGAGCTGATTTGTGATATATGTTATTACTGATAACATATATTGATATATGTTATTACTATTGATAATGAAAATTCAATTAGCTCTATCTGATGCTAATAACTGAAACATTAGTTAATTTTTCAGCAATATATAGTATCTACATTTTTCATACTGATCTCTTTGCTTGTTTACTTTCTTCTCTCCAGGTCAAGTTAACATGTATTAATGAAGAAAATTTCTGCTCATTTCTAAAGTTATTCCTTGAATATTGTTTGGTTCCTTAAGAGGTATGTTGTATTCCACCATTTCACTCACAAGTTTAATTTTTATCTTCTGATCACTCCCCAGTTCCTAAGTAAGCATACGCTTAATCGGAGATTTTAATAATTATGTTTTCACCGATTTTAAAAAGTGGAATACGATCTATTCCCAACATTATATAATTATTTACTTCTTCTTAAGTGAATCAATATAAGTATTGGGACACACGAAAAAAATACAATCTAAACGAGTTGCAGTGAAAGAAATAACAAAACGCAAGCAAAAACTTCACTTAGTCACAGACATGTTGTAACTAAAAGCAATGCACTATCTAAGAGACAATGATTGTTGCATTTATGCGATAGTACAAATTTTCTTGTTGAAAACGTTCCAAATTGCACAAAAAATACAAAATGAAAAGAACATGGGCGTTTTTTAAAATATGAAAGTGTCAAATACATAGTAAAAAGTTAAACGAGAATAAAAGATATTATCATATTACACACAAAGAAGCTAGAATTGGATTTAATGCGTAAACAAAACGTTCCGAAAACGTCAGGCCCGTGCGACGAAAGCCGGAAAGTTTTTGCCTATTATAGCCGAGATATAACATGGTATTGAGCAATAATATGACACCTTTTCTGCATTGTTGCCCTGCAGAGTGTAGATACAGAGAAGAAAAGACAGTGTGAAAATCTTGGTAACCTTATTTATATGTATACTATGATTTTTGGGACTTTGCGCTCAGTAATTGAATCAACTATTAAAATTACGTTGATACTTATCTGTTGATACTTATCTATGCGCTTCAGACTGTTAATACTTATCTATGCCTACTTTCCTCATTCAGAAGACGCCTGTCAGCGATACATATATACTAGTCCACCCCCCTTCATTTGAAATGAGAAAGAAGGCGAAATGAAAGAAAGGCCGTAAGAAATAAAAAAAATAATCTCTCGAGAGCCGATGAGGCCGCGTGAACACAGCCCGCCAAAATATTAGGACTGAAGCTTGTATCACAGATACGCTCATCACACACTTTTGGCCGGCTTCAGACACACAGATGGACGCGACTCTTATCATAGTATAGATATATAATAGTACACTCGACTCGTGATAAATGACCGGATTCGATATTGTCATACAACAAATCTTCCAGATGTGAATCATAAAAAAATGTATCAATCCTAATATTAAAATAGGTGATTAAAATATTCTTGTACTTGTGCACTGGTCACTCGTATCACAGATACGATCATTAAGCATCCTTTATGAGCGTGAGAAGGAGACGGACCGACCAACCAAGACAGACGAACAAATTTTCATTTGTTCAATACTGAATTGAACATTGCAATAACATAACAGAAATTATGCACAGGAAATACCTAAATCTGTTTATTTATTTGTTTAAAGAGACGCTTAGCATTTCATTGTATAAGAATAATCAACACTATATAAGGTGTTATTTTTCGAGAGGACAAACTTAAATCATAGGTGAAAATTCAAAGTTAATCGATTTTCGCGAATGATGAACTGTCAAACGCTCCTTAGTTTTCGAGCTATAAAAACTTAAAGAAAGAATTTTAAAGAAAACTTAAAAACTCCAAGTAGAATACCACGTACGCGCCAATGTTTGCGCTAGTCTTGAAAGGTCCGACCCCACTAAAGCATTTTTTTATTTTGACAAAAAATCTGCAGGCATTTTACAGCTGCGAAGAATTTGCACTTCAAATGTTCGTTAGGAAATTAACACTCGGCTATGAATGATCAACTTTAGTAGTTGTTTCATCAAATTAACGCTGCTGAGTGTGATTCAGATCTTTGAGCAGCGTAAAAGATACAAGTAAATTATAAAAACTTGGTATCATACTACTTATTGAAGTTATTTTAAGATTCTACATCATGGTGGTATGCATCCATTCAAATATTTATGTTCAAATGGTTATTTTATGTTACACATAGTAGTATCGGGGATTTATTTACACTCATATAGAGATTTACATTTGAAGAATTCCCCTTCATCACATATATGAAATCATATGTACATGCAACTCCATAAGAATATCATTGTACGATATGTCGATTTAATCTTCAAAATAAATATTGCAACGAAGTCCTTTTTTCGTTCTTCCGAACAATTTTCGTATAAACAAGTTACAATTCGTTTCATCGACATAAATGAAATATTTGCCTTGGCCTATAAATTTGAAGAGATGGTCACATTTTTATTCCTAATGCAGGAATGTATGTGTAGTGATGTACTCATTTAAATTACATTCTAACGGAATCGTACATAAGTACTCAGTGAATAACATTGGTATATATTTTTTTAAGATTAAATCTGCGAATGGACCAATAGTAATCTTATGTATTTGCACGTATATGATTTCAGATTTAAATATGTGATAAAGTGGAATTTCAGGCATGTAAATTTCTATATGAGGGTAAATAAATCCTCGATACCATGTGTATGTGTAACATAAAATTACGTTTTGAACATAAATATTTGAATGGATGCTTACAGCCATTAATGTAAAATTTTAAATTAATTTCAATGAGTATGAAATACAGAGTTTTTATAATTGACTTGTATCTTTTACGCCGGTCAAAACTCTGAATCACACTCTGTCTCCTGATGCTGAATGCTTAGCACATTTTACGACGGCTTGTCTTTATAAATTGCAACACCAGTGGAAATTTTATGTATTCCTTGCTGAAAGGAGAAACGATTGTCTTGCTCATCACACCCAATAGAAACATATTTAACCCCAAAAAACGCTCAAATTAGCGAGTAATTATGCCAATGATGGTTGGATAATTTAAATTTGGCTTGAATTAATCTGAATTTGAGTTGAATTAAAATGAACCTGACTTGGATTAATTTAAAGTGAAAAGTGTAGCGCTAACATTGGCTCGCACGTGGTATCGTACTTTAGGTCAAAGTTTCTTGTCCTTATAACCCCAAAACTAAGGAGTTTTTGGCGTTTTATTTTTCGTGAAAATCGATTCATTCTAAGTTTTTCAACCTATGTGTTAAATTTGTCCGCACAAAACAAACACCCTATATATAAATAATAAAACGCCACGTGTCTCTATCAATTCATAAATAAAGCTATGTTTTTGTACGTAATTTAGCCTATGTTATTACAGTGGGAATTAGCTTGATGAAGGGTATAAAAATACGATTCAAATAATATGAAAACCCTGGGATCTGATCACTTTGGTTTATAAGTAAAAAATATTGCATGAAAATCAAATCTATTATTGAGAAATAGAGCTTATCGCGGTAAAAAGGTTTGGAAAGATTTTAAAAACTTCTTGGCTAAGTAGAATTTGAATTATAATGCACAGTGGTTGCTTGCTTGGTTCGTGTGTGCGTCGTCTTAAGGAGGTCGTCCCACTTGTTCAACTTTTTTCGTCTGATGCGTTTGAAAATTGGCAGTAAATGTATTTTGTGAAAGTAAATTTTTTTACTCCTGTCGTTTCTTCGATTTAGGACTTAGATTTTTTTCTACGAAAAATTAGTTTTTTGGTACATTTTTATGTATATTTCAAGACGTATCTCCTCATTGGGTTTTGACGCTAGAACAAAACCAAAGACAGTTTTAGAATCCTTGGAACATTTCTAACAAACTAAAATTGGCTTTTTTTTGCAAATTCAATTTTTTTCACATTTTTTGAAATTGCTAAATCCGACATCAATTTTTGGGGTTTAAGCTACATATTTTTTCGAAAAATTTGAATTTGCAAAAAAGCTAATTTTGATTTTTTAGAAATGTTTCAAGGATTCTTAAACTGTCTTTGGTTTTGTTCTAGCATCAAAACTGAATTAGGAGATACGGTTTGAATGTTGAAAAGTATTTTTTTTTTGAGTAGAAGCCAAGACAAAATTTTTTTGTAGATGTGTAATATAATGGACAATGTATGTAATTGAATGCAGTTTTAATTTTTATCTCGATAATTTCCACACATAACTTCATATTCACACTATGATTTTTGATTTGCAAACTCAAAAAAAAAATTTCTTTTTCAAAGATGTGAAATTTTTTTTTCAGTCTGATTCTTATGAAATTCGACTATGATATGTAACTTTTGAAAAGAAACACAATTTCTTCTATTCATTTTTTCGATTTTGAAAAAATTTGACATAGGCCCTATTGGTTTTTAGGTATTGATATTACACTGATATTGATATTTCAAGACGTATCTCCTCATTCAGTTTTGATGCTAGAACAAAAACAAAGACATTTTTAGAATCCATGAAACATTTCTAACAAGAAAAAGAAGCGAAATTTTCCATTTCCCGTTTTGTTGTCTTTTTATATGGGGTCGAAATGGGTCGAAAATTAGAGATTTTGGTCCCCTCACCCCCCCTTGGGGGGGATCTATTGTCCGTAGCGTCATAAAATTTTAGGACCGAATGGTCCCCACCTAAGGGTTTTTCTCCAACAAAAACATGAAAAATGACCAGCGGAGCGACAAGGGCCTGGCAGGGGCCTGGGACGACCTCCTTAAGGATGCTTGATGACTGTATCTGTGATACCAGTTGCACCAGTGCACAGGTAGAAGATTATTCCAATCGCGGATACTATTAGGATGGATCTATTTGTTTATCATCGATATCTTGAGACTTTTGTAATGGAAACCATCAAATCCCGTCATTTTTGGTGGATCATGTATACCAGTAGATATATATATTAGTAAAACTTGATTTTCAACATTCCCTTGCCAATTTATAAGTCGTTCGTAAATAATGAATAAAATGAACATATGTACAGGTTGCAACTCCTGCAACCATTAAGAAATAAACTATTCATCTTATAAATTGTGAATAGGTGACGTTGGAGTCAAAAAATTACGAATAGGTGGAATAGGTGTTGGAGTCGCAAAATTCTGGAAAGGTGGAGTCGGAGTCGCAAAATTCTGGAAAGGTGGAGTTGGAGTCGCAAAATTCTGGAAAGGTGGGGTCGGAGTCGCATAATTCTGGAAAGGTGGAGTCGGAGTCGGAGTCGCAAAATTCTGGAAAGGTGGGGTCGGAGTCGCAAAATTCTGGAAAGGTGGAGTCGGAGTCGCAAAATTCTGGAAAGGTGGGGTCGGAGTCGCAAAATTCTGGAAAGGTGAAGTCGGAGTCGGAGTCGCAAAATTCTGGAAAGGTGGAGTCGGAGTCGCAAAATTCTGGAGAAAGGTGGAGTCGGAGTCGCAAAATTCTGGAAAGGTGGAGTCGGAGTCGCAAAATTCTGGGAAGGTGGAGTCGGAGTCGGAGTCGCAGTCGCAAAATTCTGGAAAGGTGGGGTCGGAGTCGCAAAATTCTGGAAAGGTGGAGTCGGAGTCGGAGTCGCAAAATTCTGGAAAGGTGGAGTCGGAGTCGCAAAATTCTGGAAAGGTGGAGTCGGAGTCGCAAAATTCTGGAAAGGTGGAGTCGGAGTCGGAGTCGCAAAATTCTGGAAAGGTGGAGTCGGAGTCGCAAAATTCTGGAAAGGTGTAGTCGGAGTCGGAGTCGCAAAATTCTGAAAACGTGGAGTCGGAGTCGCAAACATATTCCTTCGACTCCGCAACCCTGTTACAAGGTTTAGAACCTCTCTAACAAATCAGGTAATAAATACTAAGAAATATAATTTTGTACTCCAATTATCCCAACTCAAAAGCGATATTAAAAACATTGGAGCTCATTCAATTCTAGTGTTAAGCCAAAAATAATTAAGCAGAAAAATTGTTCCAATCATTCCAAAAAATGTAACACACCATGAAAAAGAGCCAATGCGCATCTACTAATCAAATTCTCTATTGATACAGAACCACACTAGAACCACTTGAATTGAGTTCACAAAAATAATTCTATTTTCTTCATGCTTCCACTATTCATGAATAGAACTTGAAAATGAATCAAGTGAATTTAAACTGTTCTGTAAATTTGCTCAATAGTCAATCCATAGTACTTGGATATAAATACCACTGTTCTACTTTCAAAACTATTGGACAAACAACCATTCTCATTACTTAATTTAAAAAATTGAACTCAGTTTCAGCTCGCCTGCTGACGAGAGAAATCTAAGGATGAAAGTAACGGTCGATCACCACAAAATCCCGGATCACAATAAACATGAGTTTAAGCAATATTACGTCCCAATTTATTTAACGCAATTATTGGGAAGAACACAGTCACAACACCTCTCACGACCATACCGAGTCACTAACTGCCAATGCGCCGCAGTGTTGCCAACTCTGTAGCGTAGCAAGGAGCTAGATTTTTGACAGAAATCCGCTAGATATTTGTTGAATGATGGATTTAGTTTAAACCTTAAATTACATAAATAATAAGCAAGCATAACACACGCTGAACATATTAAAGCGTGACTTGCAAGTCTGAATTAAATTGACTTGACTAAAAACCCTTGCTACATCGGCGTTAGAATGTGATAATACCAATAAATTCATTGTCAAGGAAGAATCGTAATTGAATGGATGGTTGTCTGTAGCATCGTTAAATTCAGTAACTTATATTAGAAATTCTGTAGTAGGTTTAGTGTTCTTCCAAGCAGTAAATGAACTGCAACACACTGACGAAAAATGATCAGCAGTTGCGAAGGATCTATGTTCTGCGATATGCAAACATAATTTACCCACTCACTACTGCACTCAGTGCAGCATCATTATCAAATCTTTGATTTTTCACTGACGCACACTCCCGACAATGTGCGATGAATGTTTATGTTTTTGGCTCACAATATGCTTCTTTAGGTCACACAATTTTGCGTTTATTGTATGTATACAAGACCCCAATATGCCTTTGCTTTGTCAGCATAGTAGGGCAGTAGCCAGCCTTTAAATTCAGGAAAAGTCTCCCAACTATAACGATAGCATTGCATGCATTGCTAAGGCATGATTAGTGATTGGCTGTCTGCCGCTTGCTTGGAATTATGTAACGCGACGCCAAACAAAGCGTAAAATCTACTGAACTTGATTGCTACGAGTTATTTTATCATTATTTTGACTCTTTTTTATAACTATTAATAATTAAGCTTGAAAAATGAGAAGTGACTAAATTATAGCTCAAGCGGACTTCAAATACTTTAAATTTTCCGTTAGGAGTTAGCTCGTGATTTTTAAGAGCTAGATGAGATCCCAATACTCTAAGTCTAGCGGAAAATCTACTAAATTTGCAACACTGCAATGTGGTGTGTGGTAGACGAAAGGAGTTCGCGTCTAACCAGTCTTTTATTGAATCGTGTGTTGTGTGGGTGACGTCATGGCATCGGACCAATAGCAGCGCTTAGTTCTGGCAAGACTGCTTGCCCGAAATCTGGCACCACTTTTTACCTGACGAGTTCATGGAACGGGTACGACAAACTTGCAGCGTTTTTCAAAGTTTTCACTCGTCGATGGAGTTGCAGTTTCGCCGCCACGAGTTATAATTAAATAGTGTTCTCTAAATTATTGGGTGTATAAGTGATTCTGAAAAAACGACCTGATATGAGATTTTTCCAGTATCCTAGTTCGAATTTTCAGAAATGGTTTGCAGCGAGTGGAAATGTCCAGTTGAATCATCTTAGTGAGTCGAATTTATGTGCGCACCACTATGTTTGCAGCAGGCATTTCAAAATCACTGACAACAGAAGAAACCTTTCGCCCTTTAAGACTCACGTTCCATCAAAAAGTAGTGTTGTGCCGTTGCCTTACTATCACTGCCGTGCAGGCCTGGAAGACGAGAAACTTATATTGTATATGAATTTAATAAAAGATAAGGTTTTTGACAGATATTTGCACATGACGTTGCATTTTTTTATTAGATCTTTGAAACCAGATACAGAAAAATATTTCAAATTTGAAATGTCGGTTCCATCGGAAAATGTACAAAAAGACTGATGGTGGAGTTAAAGAAAGTACTGATTAAGAATTTTAATTGAATTCAACGAAAGATTAGTAACACCAGTAAACAACAGAGTCAAACGAATCAATAGGCGAGGAGTAGCACTGATCGGGCCCGAGTGCACAACACGCAGCTCTTGCCGCATGCCAGCGCCCACCGCTTGACCCGAAAAACCTAGACCCAACGGCCTGAAAAACAAAGACTTGAGCCTATAAGGACATGAAATAACCCCGAACAACTTCAACCCCTACCGAGGCAGCTGATATTTCGGCTGCAGAATTGCGTTCCAATTCTAGTTATAAGTTATACGTCATACGTTATAAGGTTTCAGTTATAAGTTATACGTTTTACGTTATAATGTTTCAGTTATAAGTTATAAATTATACGTTATAAGGTTTCAGTTATAAGTTACACGTTATAAGGTTCCAGTTATAAGTTATATGTTATACGTTGTAAAGTACCAGTTATAAGTTACGCTTTATAAGGTTTCAAGTTCTGAGTTATAAGTTATTATTCGAATGCGTGTGTGGCGTTGCACCCTCATTGACCAGAGCACGAAATTGATACGTTGACAGCAAATCACAATGGCCAACCAACCTACGTACCCCTCAGTGCTATCCAGTGCTTCGACTTAAGACGGAGAGGAGTAACACGGCCCTCGGTGAGTTAGGCTTCCATGGTAAGGTCACACGTCAGCGGGCGACGAGGCGAAGAGGCGAAGAGGCGAACTCTGCTCCCTGACGGAGTGACCAATTCGCACCACACTCCACCACGGTCTTCCGGCGCCAAACCTCAGCAGTACCTACAGGCACTCTTTCGGTCAACCAAAAAGCTCCGCACAATGCGCAGCCCTCGTCGACGGCCACGCTGACCAGGATTGCAGGACAGCTGATCCAGTGAAACTGTGCGAGGCAAAATCTGGGGCGAGACTGAAGAGGGTTGCATGGCGGGTGATTTATGTAGACATGTTTTTTATGTCATAGTCAACCGACCAAAACAATTCACCGTTAACGCACAAATCGTGACTGGTCAACTCAACAAATAAAATTCCTTTGAGAGGTAGCCTTATTAATAAGGTGACATATATGGATTTCCACACACTCACCGCCACAGGATTCGTTTCTTTTAACAAGAAGAAACGAATAAAGTATTAGCTTGATAAAATCATAAACTGTAAACGACAAACAATTAAATGGCATCACTTGATACCAGAGACTTAATCTTTGATTTAGCCGAAGTCGCAGCTGCCCGCTTAGGATGGGAAGCTGCCGAATCTGGTAAAGTGCGTTCCTCATTCACTCTTTTGGGGTCAAGGGACTTAGATCCCGCCCCATTTCCCGGTAAAAGAAAGATCAGCGAGTGTCTATATACTACTTCTCCAGTAACCTTTCTCACCCAAGCTGAGGTAACTTCACCCAACGAGTTCTTCTCCACCTTAGTGACCAAACCCAACGGATAAGAACTTAGTTTTAAAAACTTATCCACCAGCAACACGACGTCGCCCGGATTCAGAAGCTCATGCTTAACAGGTTTGTATCTTTCCTTTTTGTTCGTAGCCTGATAAATGTGGTCTCCCAGAAAATCCGGATGGTAAAGATCTTTTAACTTGGTATGCAACTTCTCAACGTTTTGGTACGATTCCAGTATTTACTTATTCGATCTAGGTTCAAAATCCGTATCACTCTCGGAATTCTGAAACTCTGGTACTACATTTGCGGACGGAAGCTCCCGCCCGTGAATCAAAACCTCCGGAGTAATTGCACTCTGGATGTCCACCTCATTAGATCTCAGAGCCTCCTTGAATGCAATAGGCCTTTTGTTAATTAAATGAACCGCTTTCGATATTAAAAATTGAAATCAAACACTGAAATAATTCCCTTACCAATTATTTTTAAAATAAGGCGTTTCGCAGCCTTTACGCACGATTCTACCAAAGCTCCCAGTGCGCTATTTCATTTACAATATTGATTCATGGTGAGTTGAGTAATTCCATGCTCCTCAAGGTACATCGTTGTTTCGTGATCATCTAAAAATTATTTTATTGTATTAAACCCTGCCGATATTTGAGTACCCAAGTCTGCTATGCAGTTCTGAAATAACCCGTAATCATAAACGTGCAGTTGAACCGCTTTAAGAAACTCTTTCGTATCAGCTGTTAGACAGACTTTCATATTAATTACTCTGCTCCACAGGCACGTGATTACCAGCACCCAGACTTAGCGCTTCTCAGCGCCTATCCTTACCGTCCACGGGCCCATGTAGTCCAAGAAAACTGACGAGAAAGGCCTCGCGGGCGGGTCAATAAGGAAGTCTAGGTAAGCACTTTGGCTAATTTGTATGGGTTTAGCATTCAAACGTTTACAGACGACGCACTGCTTGAGCACTTTACGGATTGTCGCAAACGGATGTAAAAAATAGTACTTGTTCCTGAGCTCCCTAAGGACAGGGTAAATTCCTAAGTGTCCCACCTTAACGTGCACTTCTTCCACTATCAGTTTTGTTAAAATACTATCTTTGGGCAACAAAATCAGACACTGACGCAAGTCTCGCTGAGGAAACTTTGAATTCACTCTCAAAAGCCCATCCGAATCAGTGACAATATTCAACGCCTCATCAACTGAGGAGTTTTGTTCACATGTTGGCTACGAGACTTCAGAAATTTAAAATTTTTTCCAAATTTGTGTTTCTGCTCCACTGAGATAATACGCGTCAGCGCTTGCAAGTATAAATTCTCACGGCTAGGACAAGTTTTCTGAGCAGCCTTGCATTTTAATTTATCAATTAATATCAATACATTCCAAAAAACTTTTCCAAACTTTGTCAAAGAGGAAAATTTGTTAAGAGGTATCAAATGACTTTCTTCCTCCAAATTCGTTAGGCAAGAACTTACTTCCAACCGGCCTTTTGACGTCAACCCCGCTCTATCTTCGCAGGTAATCCCTCCACCGATAGCATCCCTAGGAGTTGGAACCGTCCACCTGCGTGCTCATCAAATTAGGTAAGCAAATTGAGAACTCCAACGGATCGTCGTTTTGTCTGTCGCTAAGAAAGGCTGGGCCTGTAAAGTAGTTCGATATTTTAATTGATTAAGACTAGCGGGGCGGCTTTCAAAATCTGCAGGATTTTCCCTGCCTTCCGTAAAATGAAAGGTCATGGGCGCATTATTACACACAGTCTCAATCTCCTCAAGTTTATTCATCGTGCAAATATTTCGCTTATGCATCTTATCAAAATCTTTTGAATAGGACTTTATCCAGTGAAGAGCTACCATGCTGTCGGTGTACACATCCATAGAAACAATCTCTACCGGTTGATTGATTGATTGAGGTCGCTTTTCCACCGGGGTCGCCAGCTAATAGCAAATGTGGACCCCTCCGCTTTCGCGAAGCATTTACAAAGAAACAACATGGATTTAGAATGGGAGTACAGCCTAGTTCCCAGTGGGTTTCAGCTGCCCACCCTCCAATAGCCAAGCGCCTTACCCATGCTGAAACCCTGACCGGGCTGCACCCACGTCAAAGTTGCTCCATTCTTTGTGCGTGTCCGAGTCTGTGTACGTGAACGGTTTGTCACCGTCACCAAGAAGCCCACTTCAACAGCTGCCACACCTCACTTCGTGACATAATTGAGTGCAAACATTTACAGTACAGTTTTGCCATAAAAGTATCATTTAATAATGGAATAGAGTACTCTATATGTATCAATTTACACTTGAAAGTCACAGCCGTCTTAAACGACACATATTGTGTAATGAGTTATACCAAATAACAGCACAGTTACTGCGATTCTATCGTACATCATAATGTATTGTTCCTATGTCACTATATATTTTTAGCAATGTAAATCTCTTCAGTCTATATTATAAATACGTAGTTAACGAGCAATTAACAGATTCGGCATAAAATAAATTGAATAAAAGTATTCCAACAGGTTCTACAAAATATGAACCAAATTAAAGTATTCAAGTGCTGATGTGTTCTGTAAGATGCCTTTTATGCACATTCACGCAAAATGAATTCCATTAATTTCCTTAGAAAATTTTAGTGAGGAATTTTATGAGCTCATATCAGTATATTTACTTGCCACTTCCCTCTCGTTTAATATCATACTATTTTGGTTGTACAGTTCAAAGTAAAGTAACCTAGAAACTATCATCGGCGATAAAGAGAACTTGACGCTAACACACGAAGTAATGAATAGTATAAATTTCATCACAAATGTTTCACCTTTTTTGTTTCCCTCTAGAAATAGTCCCCCTTCCCCTGTCATATATGACATACATGTATGATGCTTCATCAATGCGGATTTTTTTTCAGTTGCTCAGGCGATGAGATAGTTTTTAAATTAATATTAATGCTTATGGCCACACTATTCAATGCTACCAATATAGTTTTTTTTTGTGTGTCTTTAAGTGACAACTATGATACCAGTATATTGGACGATATTTTACGTCATTTTCTAAATTTCTTGCATAACTTATGAAAAATACATTGTAAATGAAAGACATTTGCATGTATTAATATTTGTCACGAGACGACTTCTGTCCTGTCGCTCATTAGTTTGCACTAACAAGGAAACCGAACGCTCGTTTTGAGGAATTGGCTCACCTCCATGAAATACACAGAAAACACAAGAAAACTCATGGGCAAGCCCAAAAGCAAAATAATCAACATTACAGTATATACTAAAACAAAACGTTACTCACCGATGAAAGACGACTCAACTTACTCAGCGCATTTTCTGAGCGCACCCGTGATGTTGCGAGCTGTCGCTTCTTATGTTGGGCATAATACACAGGGTGAAATTCGTTTAACATTTATGATTTTCGGCCATACGTTATACAAAACATCAACAAGCGTACGTACAATGAGTGTTATTAGGAATGATTCAAATCAAATAATGGAATCTAGAAAGTGCATACGCCAAATGGCTTACATCACAGAACTATACTGAATGACTCGATTCGGCTGGCCAGCCCCCCCAAGTTAACGAGAGCTACACATGAGACATGGTCTATTCTGGTCTATTCTATCTCAGCTATTCCAGCAGCAGAGTACGTGATCGTTACTTCAAACCACAGAATCATTCGTCCGCGACTCGCTTCAGTTCAAATGCCTGTCTTATGCACTGTTCAGAAAATGTCTATTGATGACGTTATAGTGCTCATTCCGCTTCAGTATCTTCACACGTCAATCCCCTTTCATCCGGGCAAATCAATCCTTCCCGCCTGTTAAGACAAAATTTTTAATTGTTACTTTTTTAATCGGGCCAATGACGTTTCTTCTAAATATCTCAATTTTTACTTCTCTGAATGACATAAATTTTTCACAATATTTTATTTCAAAAATATCTTTTCCGAAGGAAACTACATCTCTCTTACCCTCCCATCTAATGTGGCATCTCCATGTTCCATTAAATAGCTCCTACGATTTGGTTGGGTTTTTTAATTTTTTCTCTGCACAAAAAAAACGGAGAATATTTACTCTATTGAAAAAGAAGAGAAATTTTGATAAGTTCAACTTCCTTTATTTGAAATACACCGTCACATTATTTCAGATTGGTATTTTTCTTTTAGAGTGACTTTATCTCCACCACTTCCTATTTATACCACGTACTCTCTCCGACGGTCCTCAGCGCCAGACTGAAATTATTTCATAAGCCTCTACCAAAATGTCCTGGAGAGAGCGATTTTCTATTTTCGTACAGCCAATTAATTGTTTCGAAGTCCGTACGTAATGTTCGAAGCTCCGCTTGTGCGTTGCTTTTGCTGTATTATACGTGGCTTCGGCCCTCCAAATTTCCCTTTCCTGGTATCACTGTTCCTTATTGGCTAAAGCTCTTTTGCCGAGAACGCATCAAGTCCCGCCCTATCCAAGTCTTAAAACATCCGAAACCGTTGCTATGTTCACCCTCGTAGCTTAAGTGTAGCGATATATCTCTGTCAACCCTGCGTCGAGTGTTTCCCACAGCGTCGGCACTTTCGAACGTCTCAAGTGTGTAGCTGATTAAGTTTCTCGTCCCAAGAGTCCGCCCGAGGCCTCTCGAAAATTGCCCACACCATAAAATTCTTGCTAACTCAATATAAACAGACATCGCTAGAACCAACACAGCTTATCGCTACACATAACATTTGTTGAGCCCAAACATGAAGGCATGTAACATACATGTTGAAGCGACCCATTTGTACTGCTGGAATTTACTAAGATATTTCAACGAACAAATTTTAAGTAAGCCATAATTTATTACACACAATTAAAATTTTATTACACACACAATTAAAATTTTTCCTAAATTTTCAGCTATAATTCGCAAAATTATTCATTCATAACATATTTATTTCCGTATGTGATATGCTTTCAATATTTATAATAAATTTAGCTGCGATCGCCTTTTCAACTACTTAACTCTACGAAATATTTTCCATTCTTCCGGTGTTTAAATGAAAAAGAATTCATTCGTCATTTTTTACTGCAAAATGTCAATCATTAAAATTCTATGCATCTGTCAATCCATAAAATGCAACGTTTCTCATCGAAACGATTTTTTATAGAGTGACAGAGGTATAGAATTTGAACGATTGGCATTTTGCAGTAAAAAATATTACCATTGCTTTACTATTGAACAAACTTCTAAACAAATACCTCTAAGAAACACATGAATGAATACTTTTTAACAGCATTGTTGCGTTCTTTGAGACATCAATGAATTTTAGCGTTTGGCACATTTCTGTCTATAGTTAGGGATAAATTCCTTTTTCTTTTCACTATTTTGCCTTTCAATAAGGCAGCTTTTCCTCTTGGTTGTCCTGTTTGGCGCCTGGCATCGCTCGTTGGCTGACATGGAATTTTTTTCCTGAACGCCCCTGATCCTTTAAAAAGGGTACAACCCGCAGTGCGAAGAAAAGTTGAGACTTGCGCAGGATTCCTACAGGCTTTCACCCTCTGTTAGAAGACGTCCAGGGCGCCGAGCATGCAGGGGCTCTTAGTTCGCTTCAATTCCCTATTAAACATGCTTGAAAATTCATCGATTCTATCGTCAATTGATTGAGAGTTATTCAGTGTCTGTGTGGTTTCGATGACTTCTGTATCAGCATATCTGTCTTTTTGGTCGCATGCCGCTATTAGCTTATTAACATGGGATACTGCATTAGGAGGTGCATCTGCAAAAAAACCTTCGAAAAAATTCGATTTCGACATTGCTTTGTCACCGTATATGGCCTAGTAAAAGTGTTGCTTCTAGCAGCAGTGCAGGTGTAAAGCTTTGGAAGGCGGACTGCGCTGTACTGAGACGCTGCAAGTTGATGTTTGCACACGCTGCCTGTATTCCCACTGATGCAGCTGCACGTGCCGATGGATAGGTCCACTGTGTAGTGAATGCCCTCTTGCAAAGCAGAATCAACTCCATAAGCTGCTCCTCCATTATGTGTGACAGCTGACAGAGGAATGGTGCGGGTGGCAGTTTTGGAAGAATTGTATTTTTTGAGGATGACATCTGACAGACGCAAACGAAGGTAACTGTCGTAAACATCTGCCATCACCAGCAGCAGCTGTGCACCGTTGTGGGCCTTATTTCTGTACACAAATATTGTAATAATTACTATTATTAATTGATGTCACTCACAAAAAATACTATTATCAGTAATTTTGATTGAAATCGTGCTAAAACCCTAATCTTAAATATATGGGCACTAATCAATTCTTACTTCTAACAACTGGATGAAAAAGAGACATTTTAAAACTATCAACCTTTTGAACTGCGGCTACGACGCATAAATTTTTTCGTAGAACGACCAATTCTAGTCATAAAGGAAATTAAAATGGTGCATCATTCTCCCGTTTTGAGTCACGCACAGTATACATTGATTATAAAGGCTTCTAGCAGAACTATCGTATGATTTGATTTTAAACTACTGCCCTAGCGCAGAATATTCTACAGGTCCTCCTGTATTTGGCCATGGCGCAAATTAGTATTACACTAGTATTTAATTAGTTTTAGTATTAGTACTGGCAAATTAGTGTTAAGAATTAAAATTAGAAAACTAGAGCAAACTATCAGTATTTTGTCAAATTTCATAATTATTAAATCTTTCATAACAGTTGCAATTTCTAAGTCCAGTATCACTAAATTTATTTATTGGGTGAGCTAAGAACATTAAATTATATTTTAACCTGAATACCTCCTATGAATACAACATTTTTCCGCCTAAGAAGTTACCTGCAGAGTGACGGACTGAGCTCGGCACTTCTTCATCTACCATCGCACTAATCTCTACTCTCAGCCATTTCTCACAGCCTGCGGATGTTTACTCTACTTTTGACTTCCGCCTTCCAAGCTGGTGGAATTGTGCCCTTGCGCTTCACCAACCAGTAACCTTCTGTGCGCCTTGGCTATGATGGGCTGAGGCCGCACAACTGCCGCCGTCCGCTGCGCCCGTACTTCTCGTCTCGTCTCTTCAAGTCTTGTCCCCTCAATGAGTTTTGGAGGTTAGCTCACCCTACGTTAACCATACGGTCCATTCAGTGAGCTGGATTTAGAGTTGCACGTTCATTCCCATGCATCTATACGGCAAAAACTTCTTCACTTCAACTGAAAGTTAAGTGTCTCAATAACTATAACTATAACAATACTAACTGTAATTATAACTATAACCAACTACAACCGTAACTATAACTTCGTGCTGAACACGCAATAACTATTAAAAACGTTAAAGATATAACTAATAACGATAACTTCAAATATAACCTTGGTGTTCAGACTGCCTGGAACTCCGATACTTATCTACGATTCATAACTATGCTTTCTCTTTTCAGTAAATTGCAGCGATCGCTTCGGTGGCTGGTTTCTGCTTGGCGTTGCACAACTAACGCGTTCTCCGGCAGCCAGTGAAAAGTAATCTTCAAGATCCAAGCGAAGCGGCATTTTTATCCTTGAAATCGCTATTGTACCGCTAGAATGTTGAACTTACCTTTGTTTTTGAACCGATTTGTATTTTTCTGATAAAATACAGAATAGTTTGCAAGTTCGTGTTCATAAGTTCCTTAAAGATTGATTTTATTTATTAAAGAACTATCGTATGATTTGATTTTAAACTACCGCCCTAGCGTGAATACAGTGAAAATCACGAACCAAGTACGGAAAAATACGCTTAGTAGATAGATTTTACAATACAACCTTCTAGGAAAAAATTTCTAATCAAATATATTTATTCATTGAATGGTTACAGGAACTGCTGAGCGCAATTATGATCTAAAGATACCTGTTTATAGAATGAAAGATTCAACTTGATTATTATACATATACTTAACATTACTATGCCAATAGTTTGTCACACTCTGGAGAAATGGGGACATAATAAAATCAATGAAGCCTAATTTGTTCCCTGGAACTATTTTCCATCTCATGCAGCTGACGTGCTATTAAGCAAAAATTCGAAAAAACGTTGAAACAAACTTGGTGGTTATTTGTTGAAAGAAGTAGCAGCAAACGGTGAAAAGATCTAACAATTAAAAAAGAAGTGTGGTGGCTTATTACCAACCTTGCAATGCGTGAGACCAGTGGATGCAAGGATTGTCTTGAATAATACCAGAACCCAATGGAAATTAATTGAAAAATTCAGAGACGGGTGTCCTAAATTTTTTTACATTTTTAGAAGTACACCCGTCTTTGAAGAAAATGCTCGTTAGCGAAGAAAATGCTAACGAAATTAGTCATTTTTAGTCAAAAGAAAGAAAAAATCGAAAACGTTTCAGAGACCAGCTCCATCATCAGTTCTGTAAAATACAAAGTATAATCAATCTAACGCAAGCATGAAAACACGGTCGATACTAAATTCTAGAACATACAAAAAAAAGAGGCAACTATGCATCAAATATCTGAAGGGGATACGAGCTAAGCATGTTGCTTAAAATTGGTTTTTCCTTAAAAATATGTAAAGACTCTGAAATCCTGATGTCAAAATCACGGAAAGAACTGTCTATTCTTTTAAAATCACTACTACGAATTATTGCACTACGCTTCTCAGCATGGCTGCGCATTGCTGAATGAGGAGGATTAGCCAACAAGTTACCAGTACGAAAACTCCTTCCACGGTGCTCTGCCACTCGTGCGTAAATATTGCGCGACGTCATTCCAACGTACGCCGATGCGCACTGCGCACAACTAGACTTATACACAACAGAAGAACGCATGAGCCCGGGAATTGAGTCTTTGAACCGAAAAAATGAACCAATATTTGCTTTGCTAATCAGTTAGACTCGTAAACTTATTCCAGGAAAATGTTTACAAAATAAAGGCTTTAATTCACGGGCAGGTTTGTCAGATGGAGAAATGAAATAAGGTATAGTGCAGTAGAGAAAATTTTCACATTCAACAGGAATGTCGGAATCGCAAAATTTTATTGACAAAAACTTTTTAATTTGGGAGTTGATGATTCCAGGAGAAAAGCCATGGTTGCAAAAAAAATCGCGTAGATAGTTAAATTCTGCGTGTAAATCATTAAAAGATGACCAGACATTTTAAGCCCTGTATACCAGCGTTTTGCTTCCGTTGATTATGAAAGTATTAGAACGTTGATGATCAACGTTGAACGTTGATTTTCAAAGTGTTGTAAGCCCTTCAGATAGTTTTTGCATGGTTGTCTCTTTTTTTTGTATATTCCAGAATTTAGTATCGACCGTGTTTTCATGCTTGCGTTAGATTGATTATACTTTGTACTTTACAGAACTGATGATGGAGCTGGTCTCCGAAACGTTTTCGATTTTTCTTTCTTTTGAATAAAAATGACTAATTTTGCTAGCATATTCTTCGCTTTTACATTTATAGTGAATTTGTGATTTAAGCAAAGTGAACCTTTGCTTAGACCGGTGTACTTCGTCACATAAAATTTATTTTGTTGTTGCAGAGAGTTGCTGAACCTAATCCTGACAACATGAAATACCCATAGACCATTAAACTGTCCGTGGAAGCCTGTACTGTAGGAGCGATGCGTGAAGGATCCTAAGTTTCATGAGCTTCCGGCCTCTCCCCAAATTCTGCAATCTTTTTGGAGCCAGGTGAACTTAGATTCAACTGACCATTTGTCAGATGCCCTATAATCTTTATTGTTCTTCCAATGCTCTATAATCCAGTTTTTGTGTTTTTCACACAGTAGAACCGTTCCATTCGATATCAGCTGTACCAACCAAAGGTTTCTTGGGGAAATGTTACTCTATGTAGAAACATATTTCATTCAGTTCTGGGTGCATAATACGAGCGGGGATATTTTAAGGACTTTCACTGAACATGCTAGTCACCTGCTGAAAACTTTACCGCCGGTTTTCTTTTAACAACCGCATCAGAGAACACCTCTCGCGAACATTCTGAATTTTAGCTGCTCGATAACTACTTCATAATTACTTCACTTCCCCAGCTCTAATCCGCTACGCAATTCTTTTGGCCCAGTTCTTAATCGTATTGCCACAGATGAAGTCACTTTTATGAGAGATTTTTAAGCTTGTTGTCTCTGAGAGAACCGAGGCAATACTGTCTATCTCAGACAATGAACGCCCCTATTGTTACCAAAATCTTTTCTACGAACTTCTTATGACCTGAAAATAATTTAAATTATATCTAGTTTTCCAAGGCGAGATAAACTTCTCAGTCGAACAGTGCATATAACCTCCATGGTTAGAAATCCGCGCTGGCAGTCCACCCTCATAAAATTGGGAGCGTTACTTTGTTTCCAGATACCACATGTCTTCTTTCACTCGACGGGAGATGAGGCTTTAATGAACGCTACAGCACGGTACTTGACATTATTTCAAAATATTTTCACGTTGTTGACGCACAACGAACCCCATTACAGTATACAGAACAATTTTTGTTCTTGGTACAACGCAGGGCATATTTGACTTGTACTTTTTAAGGAGCTGATTTGTAATGACAACAAGGCTAATCCATCGCGTGACGGTCGTGTAGTCATGTCAGCTGCAGGCCGTGGCTAGATGGTCGAGGCCATTGCAACAGGGATCACTGGCGGCGACAGTGAACAGTTGTGTGATTTGTACGGCTGTGTGATTTGTAGTTGTGTGATCTGTGCAGTTGGGTGAAAAGCCCAGTTAGGGAGCTGTACAGCAGGGTGAACAGTGTCAGTTGTGTGAAACGTACAGTTTGGGGCACGGAATAGCAGGGAGAACAACACTACAGTAGAGAGAACAGTACAGTAGGGTGAACAGTACAGTAGGGTGAGCTGTACCGCAGGGTGAACTGTACAGTCGGGTTAGTTGAGCAGCCGAGTGAAGTGTAAAGGGCAAATATTATGGGGAATTGTTCACGAGATGAAGTGTACAGTAATGTGCGCAGGATACTAAGATGAGGTGTAAATGGTAGCCGCTGTCCAGTGAAGTTTAATGTGCAGTATGGTTGAATGCAGCTCAGTGCAAGACCTTTCAGATAAATCCGAACAATTTTCCTTTCTTTGCTTAAATCCTAAAAAATCGAGGAAAAGTGAAAACATATTATAAAACTTTGATAACTCATTTGTTAGACCACAAAAATATAAGTTATATTGGATATGATTGCCTCATGTCTTGATGATGGCTTCTACACGCTTTCGAAAGCTGCACTCAGCGAGGGTAACTTTTGTCGATTCTATTGATCTACGGTTTTTCGATGTCCTTCTTGAAGGCTGTGATGCTGTTGTTAGGCTTTGTACAAGGTTTTTCCTCAATTTGCGATCAAAAATAGTTATCCAACGGGTCTAGGTCGAGCGAGTTGTAAGGCCAAAAGCCTTTTCCCAGAATCGTACACCGGACCCCTTGAGCAAGTCAACGATTTGCTCTCCGTATGGAAATGAGCCAAGTCCTGTCGGAAAATGAACATAAAGGGTGGGGCAGAAAAACCTATTCGATTTCAAATCCCTTTTTCTCAGAAGAGGGAGCAGGTAGAGTAGTGGGGTAAAAACCGTTAGAAAGCCGGTTTTATGCCATTTGTCAGTAATCAACATGCCTTGGTCTGGTGAACATCGTGCTTTTGTTATTGAGTGGTTTATCGAATGCGGCGGTTCGATAATTGCTACACAACGTGCTTTTCGAATTCATTTCGGACTCGGGCGTCATGATCCTGTTCCACATCACGCTACGATTAAAGTGTGGGTGTCAAATTTTAGACAGACGAGTTCAGCATTGAAAAAGAAGTCGCCTGGACGTCCCAGGACAGCAACAGGACCTGAAAACGTGGCCAATGTGAGAGCCGCGATTGAACGTTCCCCGCGTCGTTCGGCGCGAAAACATACGCTCGCTTTGGCGATTTCCAACCGCAGTATTCGGCGCATTTTGCACCGGGACCTCGAAATGCATCCCTACAAAATGGTTGTTGCACAGGAATTAAGTGAAAGGGATTTTGAAACCCGTACGAACCTGTGTCGCGATCTCCGAGAACTCCCAAACGACGATGTTGTGCTCTTCACGGACGAAGCCCATTTTCACCTTTGTGGTGCCGTTAACAGGCAGAATTTTCGATATTGGAGTGACGAAAATCCTCGAGAAATCCATCAGGAACCCCTCCATAGCCCAAAAGTGACTGTGTGGTGTGCTCTTTCCCGCCTAGGCGTCTGGGGGCCTTACTTTTTTGAAGAGAATGGGCAAACCGTAACGGTCAACAGCGAGCGCTATTGTTTCATGCTGGAAAATTTTCTTAGACCCAAAATGGAAGAAAATGGCGTGGAAAATGTGTGGCTTCAACAGGATGGTGCAACCGCCCACACATCGCAACGATCAATGGACATTCTCAGGGAACTGTTTCCCGGTCGCCTCATTTCCCTGAGAGGTGATCTTGGCTGGCCGCCGCGCTCACCGGATCTCACTCCATGTGACTTCTTCCTTTGGGGTTACCTCAAATCGAAGGTTTACCAGCATCGACCAAGGACCCTTCTTGCTTTACGAAGGGAAATTGCTCGGGCAATTGAAGAAATTCCTGTGGAAATGACGGTGAAAGTCATGGAAAGCTACCGCGAGCGCCTAAATCAGTGTATCCGCTCCCAAGGACGACATTTGAGTGATGTGCTTTTCAAAACTTGAATTTAAAAATGGCATAAAATTTGCGATATGGTAATAAAAAAATTTTTGACAAGTTGAGTGGTTTTAATTTTATAACGTTTGAAATCGGATAGGTTTTTCTGCCCCACCCGTTATAAATTTAAGCCTTGGCCTTTATCTATGGAATTATTTCTGTTTCCAAAACGTTACAGTAGCTATCGGCATTCACATTTTTGTTATCTACGAAGAAATGGGTAAACACATCACCTTCACTCGATACCACGCAGAAGGTCATGATGCTAGTCCCGGTGCTGGTGGCGATTTTTTCTGTTGGGTATAGGGGAAAAATTTCAAGCACAATACCCCACTCTACCCAGGTGTCTGAAATGGGTACCGGTCTTGCCCGGGGGAAAGCGTCATGGCGTCCTGGCGTCCTGGTGTTAGTTATAAGGAATTTGAAAATCCAATGTACAAAGTGATATGTATCTGGCTTGAGTTGGAAATAAAGCATCCGTAGATGCCTTCATTATTAAAAAAAATGCTTGCTGGTTTCTTCGAGGTCATCGTGGCTTGCGTGCCAGTGCAAGAATAGGTAATTCAGTGATCGTTGAGTTAGTCTACAAGCATGATCAAATGTAAAAATGTCTTCATCTAAAAAGAACTTGATGGTCTTTCTGTTTGCCAATTCCAAACTTTCCGAACGAAATTCTTTCATCTTATTATAATAGTTAGGAAATACTGCCTACTGTGTGCGTATGAGGTATAGGCCAAGTTTTTTGAACGCTCTGGGAATAATTTTTGTCGTAATGCTCCGAGCCTCTTTTTAGCCAATATCAGTAATGATAGAGTTGGATTGGCCTTGACACTTCTTTTGAAGGGCCGACTAGAAAGTGAGGTTCACGAATTTTATCATTCTTTGGCGACTTAGTGATTCAGCAATCTTGGTCCCATTTATCAAAACGCTTACAAACATCGCAAACTGGTTGCCGAGGACGGGCGGGATTTTGTGAAAATGGCTGGCCTTCGGCCAGCACTACCATGTTTTTCAATAGCTAAACGCTTCTACTGCTCTATTAGCTAAGATTTATGCAACGAACTGTAAATTTTTATTAACCGGTTTCATAAATAACTACGCAAAACTGATCTGCTTCAGATTTGTCAAGTTTTAGAAGGATCAGAATTATCAATTATTTTAGATTTATCTGAAAGATGATTTAATAGAACAGAAAATTATCACCATATCGGTTAGAAGTGATTGTGAGAAATTGACGCTGCAGTGAAGGTCATTGCTTCCATTGATGATGGGCCCAACTACTGCGCTACAATCAACATATTGCAACTAAGGTTATTTTAAATTCATGGCAAATAGTTTCGTGTCATCGTTTGAGAATTCTAAACAGATGCTAAAATTCTGTTGAACATATACCACTTCTTTATCAACTGAAATAATCACATGGATCCTCATGGGATTTACTAAATTACTCGAATGTATTTGTTTGTTTCTCATACGAGATGAAGGCATAACACACCACACTGACTCTACCTCTCTAAATCCACCTCAAATTCGCCTCCAAATCCACCACTCCTACTCCACCACTCCAAATCCGCTTCTCCAACTCCGCCACTACAAATCCAACTCTCCAACTCCACCATTCCAATTCCACTACTCCAACTCCACCGCTCAAACTTCACCTATCCAACTCCGACACTCCTACTCCACCACTCCAACTCCACCACTCCAACTCCACCTCTCCAACTTCACCTATCCAAATTCACCTCCCCAACTCCACCACTCCAACTCCATCTCTGCAACTCCACCTCTCCAGCTCCACCTCTCCAACTCCACCACTCCCACCCCATGCGGCCGTAGAGGCTGTCACACAGCGCAGGCCACACACTCGACCCAGTAAACATTCAGTGGCCGCCGCTGGAGCAGTCAACATGAGAGACTGGCGTCACTCAGGAGGTGATGTGAAGTGGTGTGGTGCTGGCCTTGGTGAAATGGTGTGGTGTGATGGCCTTAGTAAAGTGGTGTAGTGATGTTTGTTGGTGTAGCCACACAGTCACGGTGCACCGTCGTTCCGTAGTGCTAGTGTGTTGCACGGTTATTTCATGGTGCTAGTGTGTTGCACCGTCATTCCAAAGTGCTAATGTGTTGCACGGTTATTTCGTAGTGCTAGTGTGTTGCACCGTCATTCCAAAGTGCTATTGTGTTGCACCGTCATTCTGTGAGGTCAATTTGTTGCACCGTCGTGTAGTGTTGTGTCGCATTATTTTGCTGTCTTGCCGTTTGTTGTTTAACGTCATATTTGTCATAAAAAAATAGTTAGTTGGAAAAGAATGAGGCTAAAGGAACGATCTGACTGGCGCCAATCATTGCTTCCTAAGCCCCATACCGTTAGGCGCCAATCACGCACAGGCACCAGAGTAGGAGCAGAGTAAAATCGGTAAAATAAGTCACACAAATGTTTGAAAAACTCTACTTGCCTGATGTCAGCATTAATTTTAACTACAGCCTCAGTAATCGTGATTAGAACCGAATTTTTTCAATTTCAGCCTTTGTAATGATAATTTGAACTTGAGTAATTGAATTTGAGCCTCGTTACCTTTAATTAGAACTCTACAGGATCTTAAATTTGAGCCTAAGTATTTCCAGTTTGTGTTTCAGTAATTTCAATTTGAGCCTGAGTAATTTTAGTTTGTGCTCAATTAATTTTAATTCGTGCTCCAGATATATCAATTTGGGCTTCAGAAACTTTATTCTGTTTCTGAAACTTTATTTTGGTACTTTTTAGTTTGAAATAGGACTTGCTCATTAAAATTTTTCGTTGAATAAAATTTGTATTGAGAACAGCATGATCTAAAAGAGCAGGAACTTAGTCAAATGAAGATTTAAATCCTGGAAGTGTCGAAGAATATCCTGCTAAAGTAGCTAATTCCATTTGCGCAGTTCAGTGTAGTGACATGCGCGTGAGGGCAGGTCGCCGCAGTACCTCAGACGGCGGCTGAACTCGTGCAATTCCGCTTCCTTCTCCTCCAGGTCTGCCCATAGAAATCGTGACGTCACGTTTGTGGTCGGAGATTTTTCTCTATTTGTCGCCCTCAGATGGAGAGGGGATAATTAAGTTAGCTCGTATGTATTATTAATTATTTGTCGCCCAGACATGAAGGGTCTGAATTAAGTTAGCTCCAATGTATTATTGATTTCAAGAGTCAAGAACTCATGCCTTGCTTCAAAAATACTCTTAGTATTAATTAGTGTCATAAATCCGGTTTGCAGTGGCGGTACACCGCGAGCTGCTGCTGCTTTGCTTGGTTGGGATTCTGTGGGAGATCCAAGCGACTTCTTGCGGTGGGAAAAAGAGAGTCGACGCCCCCCGGCCCTCAGACTCCCTAAGTCAAACTCCCTTAGTGGGAGTCGAAGCCCCCCTGCTGCACAGCGTCCAGCTGGACGCGGGAGGCCGCATCCAGATGACTTGGACGCCTGAGCCAGAGCACGTGGTCATCCAGGTGCAGGTACGTGCCGCGAGACGATTGCTCCTTGCTAATTCACACTAACACAGGAAGGGAGGAATGGCAAGCCTCCACGAAAACTTAAACATAATAATGAAATTTGCGCTAGTACAACATAAACACAGCATCAACATAACAGTACACCATAATAAGCAAGAAAAAATTTAGAATTGTTACGAGTACTCACTAATTTTTAGTGACAGAGAGACTAACAATTCTATTACCCATTTTTCTGTAGGATTGTTTGTGCTCTTAATGCAAGACCTGCTCGCTATATATGCTTGGGACTTAGTCCCAATGAATACTTTAAGAAACTGCACTCTCACAAATTTTATGCTATTACACGATCGCTATGCAGAGAATTCGCAATTATAAATTGTTATACATCAATTATGACACTTCTGAAATTCTGATATTGGCCGGGAAATTTACTTCCGCGACTGCAGATGTAGGCTATTGAAACATGAAATTAGAAGACCGCGGACTTTTACACACCGATCGCAGTATACGTTAACCAAAAACATGAACACAATTTTAAGACAAGGCGCACAGTGATTGCATACTGTAAACATTATTTTCAACTTTCTAATGCCATGCTTGAATGCTAGTTCTGTTCATTTTTATTCCGACATAACGTCTCGATTTCGACTACGGGAATACAAATTTTCGGAATATCTCGTTTCACGACGGCGATGGTAGAAGCAAAGGCAAGAGAAAGCATTCTATTCTATATTCTAGAACATCTTATGAGAAAGAATGCATTCTTTTTACTATCCCTGTATCGATTTTGAGGGCCAATTTTATATAAATTTTCATTTCATCTTTCTTTTATGAGATAGTTCAGACTGTATATCTTCATTATACTAAAACCTTTCAAGCAATTCAACACGATCGAGATATGTATTCAGCCAACTTGCCCAGCCCATCTCAGCGTTGTAGATTTTGAGTTATTTAATTAAACTGGTAATTTGCGACATTACAACGCAGATGAAACAATGGTTGCACTAGCTATAGCTTTCTATATTTCATCGTCAACCTATAATTAATACACGTTCACTTGTTTATGGATTGTGAATCTACTTACCTTTATTTTTGAACTTAACACATCTTTCTTCTAATTGGTTTTTATTACGGGCTTAAACAGCATCAATAATTAAACGTTGAACGATGCTTCTACTTACGACGCATCTGCTCACGACGTTGTTTTCCTACGATCTTATTTTCTTATACATTTCCGCACGACAAAACTACACTGTCGTGCACACGCCCATTCACAATCCGCAATCGCATCGCACCATTAAGTCCTGAAAATTTTCTCAATTAAAATTTCCGCTCCACTTTACGATTTAGGTGTCCAATGAGTGAGAATGTTCTTATATGGAGACTCCACATATTTGGTCAAGATTTTCCCAGAACTGGAGATAGTTATTTCCCTCTCATTTTTCTTCTTCAATTTATGAAATATTTTAACAGCCTAGGCCGATTGCCGAAGAATAGAGTCACAAACAGATGCGATGACCCATGTATGGTTTTCGCACAAGACCTGCCCATATGTACAGTATATATTTTATAGCTGTCTTCGCACTAGACCTCCCTTCAGTTTTTACAAAAAAAGACATTTAGATGGTTCATAATAGTTTACTTCATTCACTAATATCCTTACATGATCCAACATTTTTATAATATACCTCGTGGTATAATGTCATTTAGTGGAGTAATATTACTTCATATTATACCTCTCATACGTTGTGGTCGCCAGCTTTGTTTTGAGCAATTCAACTTATTATTTTGATGTTCTGAAATGACATTGTTAGTTATCTTCTTATTTTACTAATTTTCGCAAGTTAAATGCCACATGCGGCATACAAAATAAATGATTGAAATTAACGGGTGATGAATTAGAACAAGAATGATACAATCCATTAATGAAAGAAAGTGTCCACGGGGAAAGAATTACGGATTGTGAAGAATGATCTGTAAAAAAGCATCGTCTGGTGGATAAAACATGGAGTAGGCAGCCACAAGTGTGCGATGAGGCCCGCTAAGCGCCAGTTGTCCGTACAAAGCCCACACAGTTCCTGTGTGGCACATGTTGCAGGTGTACAAATCTTTATTCCACTTAGTTTCCAACTATACGAATTTATACTTCAAACTGGCATTTCCGGGATACAAAATCGGTCGCTTAGTTGTTAGGTTTTGTATAGATTTTAGTTTTAGATGCAGTACGTTTGTGCTTACTGAGGGACATCTTAGTGAAAAGTTTTATAGTAGAACTAAATGCATTTATATTATGTTCAAAGAAATTAATGATTTGAACTATATTTCACCCTAAATTATTATACTTCCAAATTTTACCAACAAACATCAAAGATATACAGTACTTGTACATTGAAACTTTTCAATTTATATATATACATTTGACAATGTATATTCAGGTTGTATCATGGAGCATTCAAGATTGGTATTTTTTTTATTAAAGACGTTGAAAATTTACATTTGACCCTGGGACATGATGGATTTTCATTTACATTACTACATTATAAAATGCAGACCTATAATTTATGTCAAATAAACTCAATTCACGCATAAAAAATGTACTTGTTCGGTTGAAATCGTGCACAGGAATGGTGCAGGTTTGTACTCTACGCTAAGGCTAAACTAATTTAAATTTCCATAGGTGTTAAAGAATTGAGTTCTACTATATCAGAATTTTGTAAATTGACTCTACACAAGCACTAACACAGGAAGGCGTTATTGCTAACATCACTTTCTCCATTCAGTCCTAAATATTTACAAACGCCAGCTGAAACAAAATTAATAATAATTATTCTGTACGAAGGCTGCCGCTATGGGGTACGTGGGGATCGGGTTCTCCCCCACGGGGGGCATGCGGGGGGCGGACATCATACTGTGTTGGGTGGACGACAACGGAAACGTGAACTTGACGGTGAGATGGGTCGTTCTGTGAACTGCCCAGTGTTAGTTTTGCGCAGGAATATTTATTGTCTTAGCCGTTCAGTGGCGGCTATAATCATCGATGCTTTACTGTGGCCAGAAAAGAAAGAAAAGTAAGTAAGTTATGGAGATATAATGGTTCACTTTATTCATGTCTAAAAACTATTCATGGTGAGTCGTGCATCTTTTATCTTCAGGTTTGAATGGTATTGCTTACCAGAGAAAAGTTTCATAGGGGAAGAAAACTTATAGGCAAGCCTCAACCTATGTCGCGGAGCGAATCTCTTTTCCGTCCGCTGGTTGTCGCTTTATCAAATCAACACCAGGCACAGATTTGAGACTTCATGCTGTACCTTGAATACGTGGAGATGAGTTTCAAGGCTACCAAACTAGACCTGTTTTTAAAATCATTACATGCATAGTTTGATTACATTACCTGCTTTTAAAATGATGTAGAAGGTTTGATGTAGTTGCTCCCAGAAACTAGCTCCGTCAATGATATAATGTATTCGTATTTTACTGGCCAATAACTTATGCGCTTAATCACGTTTCTCAGTGTGGAGACACTTATTATTATAAGAGTTTGTTTGCTCAGACTGAACCCAATTTTCTTACCAAACGTTTCAATGCACTGTATACGTTTACTGGATGTGTATTTCCAATTCATATACCGAATGTTTGTTCTTAAAAGGTACATTGAATGTGTAGTCCAATTACGTACACCAAGAGAGCGTATCCTCAATGTCTAATACGAAATTTTTTGGCTGGAGCTCAAGTAATCAACATGAATTATTCTTTCCACCTAATGTCCACTCAGCGATTTAATTTCAAAATTATTTTTATGTCGAGGCAATAAGAGAAGTGATTTATGTTCTATTTTAAGTAACACGATGACTGGTTTTATTGTTAAATTATGCTTGAAAAAACAGAAAGATGTGATGATTTTCGAGAGAAGTAGGCCACTAGAGGAAGATAGATAAGCCCTCCTGGTGCAGGACAGGCACGGTGAGGGCAGCTGGTCGCCGGCGCTGGACGCGTCGCAGGACGTGCGGCTGCTGAGCGGCGGTCGCAACGCCACCCACACCACCTGCCGCTTCCGCCGCCCCTGGACCACCTGCGACCGCCTGCACGACTTGCCCGTTACTGTGAGTTGGTGTGACGACTTGCCCACTACCGTGAGTTGGTGTGACGACTTACCCACTACCGTGAGTTGGTGTGACAACCTGCCCACTACCGTGAGTTGGTGTGACGACTTGCCCACTACTGTGAGTTGGTGTGACGACCTGCCCACTACCGTGAGTTGGTGTGACGACTTGCCCACTACCGTGAGTTGGTGTGACGACCTGTCCACTACCGTGAGTTGGTGTGACGACTTGCCCACTACCGTGAGTTGGTGTGACGACTTGCCCACTACCGTGAGTTGGTGTGACGACTTGCCCACTACCGTGAGTTGGTGTGACGACTTGCCCACTACCGTGAGTTGGTGTGACGACTTGCAACACTACCGTGAGTTGGTGTGACGACTTGCCCACTACCGTGGGTTGGTGTGACGACTTGCCCACTACTGGGATTTGGTGTGACGACTTGCCCACTACCGTGAGTTGGTGTGACAACATGCCCACTACTGGGAGTTGGTGTGACGCCTTGCCCACTACCGTGAGTTGGTGAGACGACTTGCCCACTACCGGGAGTTGGTGAGACGACTTGCCCACTACCGTGAGTTGGTGTGACGACTTGCCCCCTACCGTGAGTTGGTGTGACGACTTGCCCACTACCGTGAGTTGGTGTGACGACCTGTCCACTACCGTGAGTTGGTGTGACGACTTGCCCACTACCGTGAGTTGGTGTGACGACTTGCCCACTACCGTGAGTTGGTGTGACGACTTGCCCACTACCGTGAGTTGGTGTGACGACTTGCCCACTACCGTGAGTTGGTGTGACGACTTGCCCACTACCGTGAGTTGGTGTGACGACTTGCCCACTACCGTGGGTTGGTGTGACGACTTGCCCACTACTGGGATTTGGTGTGACGACTTGCCCACTACCGTGAGTTGGTGTGACAACATGCCCACTACTGGGAGTTGGTGTGACGCCATGCCCACTACCGTGAGTTGGTGAGACGACTTGCCCACTACCGGGAGTTGGTGAGACGACTTGCCCACTACCGTGAGTTGGTGTGACGACTTGCCCCCTACCGTGAGTTGGTGTGACGACTTGCCCCCTACCGGGAGTTGGTGAGACGACTTGCCCACTACCGTGATTTGGTGTGATGACTTGCCCACTACCGTGATTTGGTGTGACGACTTGCCCACTACCGTGATTTGGTGTGTCCCACGACCGCCACCGTGGCATGCCAATACCGTGAGTTGGTAGGCAGTCTGTACTCGCTGAAGCTTTCGTTCATTGGTGCAAATCTAATCTGCATGGGGACAGTTTCGTAAATAATTTTGTTCTCTCAATAAGCCGACACAATCGCTGGTGCCCCTGCCTTGCTTGTTATTGACAGGGCATTTTATTATTGATCTTATTACATAGGCGTGAAAACAAGATTCGAAGCCAATTATTCGTACAAAAAATAAATTGCTCATTATGATATTCCTTCCTAAACCATCTGCACTTTCTCGCCTCCATTGGTGCATTAATTGTAACACTTGCACCCTGACCCTTACGTTCTGACCATCACACCAGCACCCTGACCCCTTACTTCCTGCCCATCACACCTGCACCCTGACCCCTTACTTCCTGCCCATCACACCTGCACCCTGACCCCTTACTTCCTGCCCATCACACCTGCACCCTGACCCCTTACGCCCATCACACCTGCACCACACCTGCACCACCCGACCATCACACCTGCACCACCTGACCATCACACCTGTACCACCCGATCATCACACCTGCACCACCTGACCACCACACCTGCACCCTGACCCCTTACTTCCTGCCCATCACACCTGCACCACACCTGCACCACCCGATCATCACACCTGCACCACCTGACCATCACACCTGCACCACACCTGCACCACCCGATCATCACACCTGCACCACCTGACCATCACACCTGCACCACACCTGCACCACCCGATCATCACACCTGCACCACCTGACCATCACACCTGCACCACACCTGCACCACCCGATCATCACACCTGCACCACCTGACCTTTACACCTGCACCCTGACCCCTTACTTCCTGCCCATCACACCTGCACCCTGACCCCTTACTTCCTGCCCATCACACCTGTACCACACCTGCACCACCCGACCATCACACCTGCACCACCTGACCATCACACCTGTACCACCTGACCATCACACCTGCACCATCCGACCATCACACCTGCACCATCCGACCATCACACCTGCACCCTGACCCTTTACTTCCTGCCCACCACACCTGCACCACACCTGCACCACCCGACCATCACACCTGCACCACCTGACCATCACACCTGCACCACCTGACCATCCCACCTGTACCACCTGACCATCACACCTGCACCACCCGACCATCACACCTGTACCACCTGACCATCACACCTGCACCATCCGACCATCACACTTGCACCATGACCCTTTACTTCCTGCCCACCACACCTGTACCACACCTGCACCACCCGACCATCACACCTGCACCACCCTACCATCACACCTGCACCACCTGACCATCACACCTGCACCACCTGACCATCACACCTGCACCACACCTGCATCACCCTACCATAACACCTGCACCACACCTGCACCACCTTACCATCACACCTGCACCACCTGACCATCACACCTGCACCACCTGACCATCACACATGCACCACACCTGCACCACCCTACCATCACACCTGCACCACCTGACCATCACACCTGCACCACCTGACCATCACACCTGCACCACCTGACCATCACACCTGCACCACCCGACCATCACACCTGCACCACCCTACCATCACACCTGCACCACCCGACCATCACACCTGCTTCACCCGACCATCACACCTGCACCACCAGACCATCACACCTGCACCACCTGACCATCACACCTGCACCACCTGACCATCACACCTGCACCACCCGACCATCACACCTGCACCACCCTACCATCACACCTGCACCACCCGACCATCACACCTGCACCACCCGACCATCACACCTGCACCACCCGACCATCACACCTGCACCACCCGACCATCACACCTGCACCACCAGACCATCACACCTGCACCACCTGAAAATCACACCTGCACCACCTGACCATCACACCTGCAATACCTGCCCTTTGGCCCTTACTGATGTTGCACAATTCTTTATTCCACTTTAAATAATGTTTGTATATTAGTCCATTCCATTCAATGGGCGTGAAATAATGGTTGTATATTAGTTTATTCCATTCAATGGGCGTGAAATAATGGTTGTATATTAGTTTATTCCATTCAATGGGCGTGAAATAATGGTTGTATATTAGTCCATTCCCGTCAATGGGCTTGAAATAATGTTTGTATATTAGTTTATTCCATTCAATGGGCGTGAAATAATGTTTGTATATTAGTTTATTCCATTCAATGGGCGTGAAATAATGGTTGTTTATTAGTCCATTCCATTCAATGGGCGTGAAATAATGGTTGTATATTAGTCCATACCTGACCATCACACTTGCACCCTGACACCTCACTTCCTGCCCATCACACCTGCACCCTGACCCCTTACTTCCTGCCCATCACACCTGCACCACACCTGCACCACCCGACCATCACACCTGCACCACCTGACCATCACACCTGTACCACCCGATCATCACACCTGCACCACCTGACCACCACACCTGCACCCTGACCCCTTACTTCCTGCCCATCACACCTGCACCACACCTGCACCACCCGATCATCACACCTGCACCACCTGACCATCACACCTGCACCACACCTGCACCACCCGATCATCACACCTGCACCACCTGACCTTTACACCTGCACCCTGACCCCTTACTTCCTGCCCATCACACCTGCACCCTGACCCCTTACTTCCTGCCCATCACACCTGTACCACACCTGCACCACCCGACCATCACACCTGCACCACCTGACCATCACACCTGTACCACCTGACCATCACACCTGCACCATCCGACCATCACACCTGCACCATCCGACCATCACACCTGCACCCTGACCCTTTACTTCCTGCCCACCACACCTGCACCACACCTGCACCACCCGACCATCACACCTGCACCACCTGACCATCCCACCTGTACCACCTGACCATCACACCTGCACCACCCGACCATCACACCTGTACCACCTGACCATCACACCTGTACCACCTGACCATCACACCTGCACCATCCGACCATCACACTTGCACCATGACCCTTTACTTCCTGCCCACCACACCTGCACCACACCTGCACCACCCGACCATCACACCTGCACCACCCTACCATCACACCTGCACCACCTGACCATCACACCTGCACCACCTGACCATCACACCTGCACCACACCTGCATCACCCTACCATAACACCTGCACCACACCTGCACCACCTTACCATCACACCTGCACCACCTGACCATCACACCTGCACCACCTGACCATCACACATGCACCACACCTGCACCACCCTACCATCACACCTGCACCACCTGACCATCACACCTGCACCACCTGACCATCACACCTGCACCACCTGACCATCACACCTGCACCACCCGACCATCACACCTGCACCACCCTACCATCACACCTGCACCACCCGACCATCACACCTGCTTCACCCGACCATCACACCTGCACCACCAGACCATCACACCTGCACCACCTGACCATCACACCTGCACCACCTGACCATCACACCTGCACCACCCGACCATCACACCTGCACCACCCTACCATCACACCTGCACCACCCGACCATCACACCTGCACCACCCGACCACCACACCTGCACCACCCGACCATCACACCTGCACCACCCGACCATCACACCTGCACCACCAGACCATCACACCTGCACCACCTGAAAATCACACCTGCACCACCTGACCATCACACCTGCAATACCTGCCCTTTGGCCCTTACTGATGTTGCACAATTCTTTATTCAACTTTAAATAATGTTTGTATATTAGTCCATTCCATTCAATGGGCGTGAAATAATGGTTGTATATTAGTTTATTCCATTCAATGGGCGTGAAATAATGGTTGTATATTAGTTTATTCCATTCAATGGGCGTGAAATAATGGTTGTATATTAGTCCATTCCCGTCAATGGGCTTGAAATAATGTTTGTATATTAGTTTATTCCATTCAATGGGCGTGAAATAATGTTTGTATATTAGTTTATTCCATTCAATGGGCGTGAAATAATGGTTGTTTATTAGTCCATTCCATTCAATGGGCGTGAAATAATGGTTGTATATTAGTCCATTCCCGTCAATGGGCTTGAAATAATGTTTGTGTATTAGTTTATTACATTCAATGGGCGTGAAATAATGGTTGTATATTAGTTTATTCCATTCAATGGGCGTGAAATAATGGTTGTATATTAGTTTATTCCATTCAATGGGCGTGAAATAATGGTTGTATATTAGTCCATTCCCGTCAATGGGCTTGAAATAATGTTTGTATATTAGTTTATTCCATTCAATGGGCGTGAAATAATGTTTGTATATTAGTTTATTCCATTCAATGGGCGTGAAATAATGGTTGTTTATTAGTCCATTCCATTCAATGGGCGTGAAATAATGGTTGTATATTAGTCCATTCCCGTCAATGGGCTTGAAATAATGTTTGTATATTAGTTTATTCCATTCAATGGGCGTGAAATAATGGTTGTATATTAGTTTATTCCATTCAATGGGCGTGAAATAATGTTTGTATATTAGTCCATTCCATTCGATGGGCGTGAAATAATGGTTTTATATTAGTTTATTCCATTCAATGGGCGTGAAATAATGGTTGTATATTAGTCCATTCCATTCAATGGGCGTGAAATAATGTTTGTATATTAGTCCATTCCATTCAATGGGCGTGAAATAATGGTTGTATGTTAGTTTATTCCATTCAATGGGCGTGAAATAATGTTTGTATATTAGTTTATTCCATTCAATGGGCGTGAAATAATGGTTGTATATTAGTCCATTCCATTCAATGGGCGTGAAATAATGGTTGTATATTAGTCCATTCCCGTCAATGGGCTTGAAATAATGTTTGTATATTAGTTTATTCCATTCAATGGGCGTGAAATAATGGTTGTATATTAGTCCATTCCCGTCAATGGGCTTGAAATAATGTTTGTATATTAGTTTATTCCATTCAATGGGCGTGAAATAATGGTTGTATATTAGTCCATTCCCGTCAATGGGCTTGAAATAATGTTTGTATATTAGTTTATTCCATTCAATGGGCGTGAAATAATGGTTGTATATTAGTCCATTCCCGTCAATGGGCTTGAAATAATGTTTGTATATTAGTTTATTCCATTCAATGGGGGTGAAATAATGGTTGCATATTAGTCCATTCCACTCAATGGGCGTGAAATAATGGTTGTATATTAGTTTATTCCATTCAATGGGCGTGAAATAATGGTTGCATATTGATCCATTCTACTCAATGGCCTTAATAATGGCGTGACATGCGCGAGATAATGGCATGAAATAATGGCTGCCCCAGAGCGACACGACGAGGGTGATCTACGCACTGAGCGACACCCGGCCGGACCCGACGGCCGCCTCCCTGCCCTACCACAGCCTGCGTGGCACCAGGAGCCTCTACCTGCAGGAGGCGAGGGTCCTCATGCCCCTGGGGGACGAGGGCGTCCTGCACTGGGACGTGTTGACCCCTGACGTGAGTCTCATTGATTTTTTGGCCTGGGGCTCGTACATCGAAACGTTCCATTTTATACATTGACAGTGATGTTGAGTTTTGTAGATTGAGTGTTTTAGTGGATATGATGGCGAGCATCATTAGTTTTCCATGACTAGCATCATGAGGTATTTTATTTTTAAAAGACTTGCATCATAAAGCTCCTCATGTTTTCTTGGCTAGCTCATGTCATGAGGTTCCCCATGCTCACCCTCTAGCCATATGAGGCTTCTCATGCTAACATCCTAACAACATGAAGCTCATCATGTTCACATGATAGTGTCATGAGCTTCTCATGTCCCCCCTGACCACCCCTCACCCCACACCGGCCAGGCCACGGCCGTACGTCGGTCGCATCGCAATAATTTACACCTTTTAATGCCAGCTGCGTTGACATTTGAGCGGCCCTTCTCGCTGACATTCAAGTTTCTTATACTAGTGTGACTAATGTGACTAGTGCCACTCGTAAGAATAATGAGACTCGTGCGACTATTTCGCATCACTGGGCCTGATGGTCTAGCTCATGAAGCTAAAAGAATATCCGAAATTATCAGTGCACCCTAAGCTGACATTTCAAACGACCGCTCGCAGAAAAACTAACCCTCAGGACTGGAAGCAGGGGAAGGTCACTCTATTTTATGATAAAAACAATAAATACTCAATAATTAGATTCCAATCGGTCAAATATTGTTCATCAATAAAACAATAGAAAGAGTACTTTAAGTACGGATCAATGTACATGTACAAACAGAATTTAACTACAGACTTCCATCATAAATTTCAAGGGAAACGTAGGTGTCGCTCTCTCATTTAAAAAATTACGAAAGCAATAAACCTCATGTTGCTTGAATTCAGAAAGCTTTCGATCATATTTCCTTCGAAAGACTAACGGCCACAGTAGAAGCCTTGTGTTTGTTGAAACACTGCCCCCGATGGATACGGAACTCGCTCACTGGTCCCACACGTACAATAATATAATTCACGAGCAATTTGCTGATTTTGAGTTAACTGAGCTAATTGTTGAATTGAGCTAACTTAGAATTACTCTGAACTAATTCAAATAAGCTTATAACTCAATTTTCAATTTATGTGTATATTTACGTTTTAGCTGATACTTGCGAGACACTTTAATTAACTACAGAGAATTATAACTTGCATGATATTCCGCCACGGCTAAATTTGTTGCAGACCAATTTCTCAATACCGCTATATAGCAGAGAGACTAGTGAAAAGACAAACAAAAGCACCAGGGTGGTCTCAACACTAATCAGGTCAAACAACAGGAAATCTCACTTTCATATCACACAAATAAACGTTTCTGGTCATCTAATTATACGAGTAGCAATGAGGTCACTTGTATAGAGCAGTGATGCATGTCAGTTGAATATAACACTGAGATCGCTTCCTCAGGATGTTTTCCCGATTAAAAAAATATGAAACTTCTGCATTAGTCTTGCAATAATATATAACGTTCTATATTACTGACCGCACAGAATGCTCTCGATATGAGTAGTTCACCACAATTGTTTCTTTTTCATTATAACCATATATCAACTTGATGACTCTACTAGTCTTGAAGTATTATCAGGTTTAGATATGCAGGTTGTATGACTTCATTTGTACCTTACTATTTCGATAATTATATTTGTCAGTTAGTGGTTTGCATTCTGTTTGCTTTATGTTTTAAAATATTCGAGTTTATTAGCAGCGAGTCGTGTGCCTACGCACAGTGACCGGCGCTTTGTAACAGTCTTAATTATTATATAACCCTGTTTATTGTGCTGAGTGGTACCTCAATTCAAACCGCTCAGCTAGTAGCATGTTCTATAAATACGGAGGCGCACTTTCTTTTAACAGTGTAGAGGTATTGTTCTTCATTCCATAATATTCTTGGCAAGAGAATAGCATGAATAACGACTAGGCAAATTTGCTGATGTTCACGGTACACTTTATAACGCTCTGAAATTTTTTACGTGGTGAACCTGACGTCGATTTGACACGGCCGCCCTGCGAGAAAAAGTCAATTCTTCAATGATATCAAAACTTAAAGGAAACTTTTTAAACTCACTCAAAAATAAGTGACCATATGCATAAAAAATAATTATTGTTGATTTTTCGTTCATTTCAACTTGAGATAAGAAATATTCCCCGTGCTATTATGTTCAGTTACTTACAGTAACGTAGAGCACGAAGACGCATGTGTCCTTTGATAACATAGACCATTTGGTGCAGGTGTCTTTACCAGCGAACCACAGCACGCTGTACTGGTGCAGCCTGCACCGCACACCTCCCCTCCACACCAAGCATCACCACATCGCCGTGAGTGGTGGCGGCCTGATGTGTGCTGCGGCACGTGGGGCTGAGTGGCAGGCCGCGCTGTCTTCCTGTTTATGATGGCTGTCTCATGGAATGTCTACTTGTACATTGACATTATGACTGTCTTCTGGAATGTCTGAATTTTAACATTGACATTATGATGACTGTCTTCTAAAATGCCTAAATTTGAACACTGACATTATGATATTTGTCTTCTAGAATGTCTGAATTTGTACATTGACATCATGATGTCTGTCTTCTAGAATGTCTAAATTTGAACATTGACATTATGATGTCTGTCTTCCAAAATGTCGAAATTTGAACTTGGACATTATGATGTTTGTCTTTTAGAATCTCGTATTTGGAACATTAGCATTCATAGATTGAAATGGCCTGAGCTTTTAGAGGATAGGCGAGCATTTAATGTGTGGACTTTTATACTTGAATTTGGTGTGGGGATTTTAAAGAGTGAGTTTGGTGAGTGTGCTTTTAGATAGGATATTTAATATAACAAATTTCGGGTAAAGAATGAAAGTGCGTTAATTTTGGACAAGTAAATTCAACATATGAATCTGTTTGGCGATATTACTGAGTATGTTTTGACTGAAAAAATAGTTATGTAAGTTTGGATCATAGAAAATCAAAGAGAAACGCTACAATACAGCTCAGAAAATGGATTTCAACATTAAATGGTCAACATTAAATAGTAGATGGTATTGCAGATTTGATTGCAATAGTACAACATGGGGGAGCTGATCAGATAATGAAGCAATCGTGGCAAGTTTGCAAAATAATTTTATTATGTTTAACAGCATTGGTAATTTTGATTGCTTTTATTTCATTCATAAAAACATAATACTAATCACTGGAACATTTTTGAGCATTGTTAAGGAAATGTAATACTTTTTTAGAATTACCGCCCATTTTAAAAGAACATGCGCTTTTTGTACGCCCTTGGCTAAAACAATACACGCTCCTAGAACCACGATCATTACGATGATAGACTCAACAAAAAGGGAAGACCTATCTCAAAAGGGGAAGACCTATCTAACCTATCTCATCCTAACCTATCCTATCCTGAACTATCTTATCATGATAAAATATCAAACATATCAATGCATGTAAAAGCGATCTTTTAATGCAGTGGTCTCCAAACTATGGCCCGCGGGCCATATCCGGCCCACGATAATTTACAATAGTAATTAAACTCGCCAATTTATCAAGTGTATACTCGTTGGGGGCGCATACTCGGAGACTTCTCTAGATATGATGAATAATTGCAGAAAATTAAAACATTTTAAGACCTTGAAACTTACTGGAGTAATCGGTACAGCTCTTGGGCTGAAAAGTTTGGAGACCCCTATTTTAATAGAGACCCAATTGGGGCGTATCTCAGGGTTAGGGGCTAAGACAAAATAAAAACGCATATGATAAATTTTCTTCTCAGTTATTGGAAAGCTACGCTACTTGGGCGTTTAGTAACAAATTCGTTATTATGAATCCCCTTTTAAATTTTTACACGAATTCATTCTTCAGTCGGAGCCGCTGATCCTCAAAGAGCAGCACCATTTGGTGCATCACATGATCCTGTACGAGTGCGTCACGCAAGGCAGCAGCCAGCCGCTGGAGCGTTACGTGGGCCAGCAGGGTGCCCAGTGCTACTCCTCCAGCATGCCCTTGTCCTGGTGGGCGTGTCGCAGGACCTTTGTCGTGTGGAGCGTAGGAGGGGAAGGTGAGTGCCGGAGGGTGGGGCAGGGACAGGGGGCCTGGTGTAGAATAAGGCAGCGTGGGTCAGCATGAGCGGGTTAACGAATGGTTTTAGCGTCCATGTGGGTAAATAATTCTAACGAAGAGAATTATGATGAATCAGGGATGTTAGGATATTTGCGTGCTGTGTCCAATATTTGACTCTGTATTGACTGAATAATCACGTCGTTATTTCAGAGAGAATTTGTTATAATGCACAGTAGGTGTAATTACTCGTAAAGCGCATTTGCACACGTCAATAAATGACGTTAGATTCCTCTTTAACGATATCTCATAGCACTCTGAGCATAAATGTTTAATCGCTGTACTTTGACCCGTATAGCTTTACGAGAGCGACTGACGAATGTCTCGACACGTACCTTTAGGGTAGATTACTGCTGAGTTTTTCCTAGATAGATCGATTATTATTGAATATTGTTAGAACAGTACAATGTAGTTCCCAGGTAAGGATCGGAAGCGAGTCTTAAATTTGATAGGTGAATGAGCGTAAAATTTAAAGGCCATCAGGGATACTGTATTCTATATATACTATAGTACATGTATTTATATATATGATTGATACGTACATACATGCATATATGATTGGAACGTACCTGCTACGGTCGCTGGTGCGGCCCACTAGTTGAGCCTTCTGATGCTTAGTATTGTAATTTTCATTTGATTTACTATCATTTGAGTTTCTCCAGTCTTTTTTAACTATTCCTGTAGCTCTAAGCAACTTGCAAAAACTTTTCAAAAGTGCTGAATTTCGTTGTTGGTAATTGTTGATCTAATGCGAATGCCGCTGGTTTTAGCTCGAGCATCTCTTCACGTCCACTTGAAGGGCTAATTCTAGTTTTATTGTACACATTTTCATCAAGATTACTTACTACAAAACTAAGCATATTTTTGGTAGATTTATAAGTTGAAACGCGAAATAGCTAAAATAAATACCAATCTAGTAGAAATGAATAGGCATTTGTGCGCCCAAACTTAATATCTGACTACCTAGCTGCTCACTATCACTCTCATTAGAGCTGTTCTCTGTGAGGGTGTAATGACCAATCGTTACTCTATCGAAGCAAAATGCCACTGCAGCGGCAGGCGTAGCGGTCTGGACACCAAACGGTTCTCACAGAAATGAAACTGAAAAGTACGTTGATGTTTTTGGAATTATTTATTCGAATTTTGATTGTGTAATTCTGAATGCATTAGTAGTTCTCGTACTCTGCACGTATAAACATATTACTCGTGCAGTACGAGTACTATAATGTAAACACTACATTTGGCTTGTGCTATTATTGGAGTGGAAGTTTCAATGATAATGAAATCTCATGGGTGGAGGAGGGCATTGTCAGAGTACCGACTGTTGTGTCGAGATCATTATTTTTTAGAAATTATAATCGACGGGAGTGTAACAATTCAGCACGGGCGCGTAACAGTTCAGTTCGGGAATGTAAGAATTAGGGACGTGAAGGCAAGAATTAGGGACATGAATGTAAGAATTAGAAAGGTGAATGCAAGAATTAGGAACGCGAAGGCAAGAATTAGGAACGTGAAGGTAAGAATTAGGGAAAGAGAAGACGAGGCTTGAGCTGATGCACCTGTGTACCGCACGCAGGAGAGGCTCACCCCCCGCACGTGGGGACGCCGCTGGGGGAGGACTGGGGCGGGGCGACCTACTTCCTGCTGGAGGTGCACTACAACAACCCGCAACTCTTGCCAGGTGCTGTGGGGTGGCTGTGATGATGTGCATAACTTCGTAATATCCAAATTATTGTGCTCCTGAACAATGTAATTTTCCTTAAATTATCAGATATGAAACCCTGTAAGGAGTGAACGTTTCATCGAAGCGTTGGAGTATAAGAAAGACGTAAAGGATTTCTAAATGGCGTACAGAAAGGACACTAGTCGATATAGGATTAACTGCTCTTTGATGGTACGAAAGATTAAAGCCAGTAATTATGAAGAATTTTGTCTATTCCTAATAATAGTTATATCGCACCGACGTTAGTAGATGTCAATAATAATTTGTACTTACTTTAATTATTGTCTAGGTAATTCTGGGTTTTATTTGTAAGGCAGCCGTCTTTGGAATGCAATTAATGATAACAATGAAGTTGACATTGATAGCTATTATTAGCAGCATTTGATATTGCACTCATTTCACTTAGAATCCCTTAGACTAGTAATCTATGCAAAAATATTTATTCGTGAAAATTAATTGGAGAAATGGCCAGTACCGTAATATTTACAGAATCTGTGTTGAGTGCAACAATAATTATTTTTTAATGGTTTGCGAGTATAGGCTGGTAATTGCACATAGCAGTGAGCTCGTAATACATTTGCAATCACTTTCACATTGGGTGCCACAGATACATGCTCATGCAAAACGCGTTCCGAAGCGCAGAACTTTGAATTTCCTTGTTTAAGTCTGCTTCGTTGGAACATCTCGTCGCCCTCAAGCGTTCCGCCGTTTTTGCTGTGGTGACCAAATAGCGCTGAGTACAATTTCACAGAGCTGCATCGTACGCTAATGAATATCCTAACTAATTACTCTTGTTTAGATAGATTTGAAAATAATCTTCCCTTATAAATTAAACCGTCACTCGTTTCATGGAATTTTAAATAAGCAAAATAAATTCACATAATAGCACTGAGTAATTTCTCCCTTGTTATTAGAATGGGAATCTCTTTAAACACAAGTTAGTTGGTCCGTCTCTTTTTCATGCTCTTAAATGATGATTAATGACTGTCTCTGTGTTACGAGTTTCACTAGTGCACAAGTCCAAGAATGTTTTAAACACGGGTACTATTAAGATGGATATATTTGTTGGTCATCCACATCTGGAAGGTTCTTTTAAGAAATATCGAATCCCGTCATTTTTAATGGGTCGTATACACTAGTACGTCGATAAATTTTACAAATATAAATTCTCGCATAGATAGAATAAGAAATAAAATGAGAATAAACAACCTTGCCTGACCAGGCTTGCGGGACAGCAGTGGGTTACGCCTGTACTACACCTCCCATTTGAGGGAGTTCGACCTCGGGCTGCTGGAGCTGGGGGTGCCCGTCAGCCCCCCACTGATCATCTCCCCCCTCAGCCCCAACTTCAGCACCGTGGGGCACTGCACTCCTGACTGCACTTCCCAGGTCAACATTCGCGTATCGGCTTTATACACACATCAATAATATATATAACGGATTTGCTACATGCGTATGATTATTTTGACTTGAACCTCCTTGGAAATTTTTAGCGAAATTGGGAAGGTAGAATTGTCACAAGACGACTTCAGTCCTGTCCCTCATTAGTTTGCACTAACAAGGAGATCGAAAGCTCGTTTGAGGAATTGGCTCACCTCCATGAAATACATAGACAACACAAAAAAACTCATGGAACATAATCAACATTACAGTACATATACTTAAAAACAAAAAGTTACTCACCGATGAAAGTCGACCCAACTTAAACAGCGCTTTTTCTGAGCGCCCCTTGATGTGGCGAGCTGTCGCTACTAATGTGGGTTGGGGCATGATACACAGGGGAAATTTGCTTAATATCTATGATTTTTCGGCCATACGTGATACAAAACATCAATAAGCGCACGCACACTGAATGTTATTAGCAAATTAATGATGCAAATTAAGTAATGGAATCTAGAAACTGCATACGCCAAATGGCTTACATTAAAGAACTATACTGAGTGATTCGATTCGGCTGGCCAGCCACCCCAAGTTAACGAGAGCTACACATGAGACATGGTCTATTCTGGTCTATTCTATCTCAGCTATTCCAGCAGTACAGTAGGTGATAGTCGCTTCAACCCACAAAATCATTCGTCCACGCCTCGCTTCAGTTCAAATTCCTGTCTTATGCACTGTTCAGAGTATGTCTATTGATGACGTTATACTGCTCATTCCGATTCAGTATCTTCACACGGCAATTCCCTCTTCCTCCGAGCAGATCAATCCTTCAGATAAATCCTTCCCACCTGTTTAGACAAAAATTTAACTTGTTACTTTTTTTAATCGCGTCAATGACGTTTCCTCAAAAATATCTCAATTTTTACTTCACTGAATGCCATTGAATTTTCACAATATTTATTTTGAAAAAATCTTTTCCAAAGGAAACTACATCTCTCTTACCCTCCCCTCTAATGAGGCCTCTTCATGTTCCATTAAATGACTCCTACGATTTGGTCGGGTTTTGCAATTTCCCCTCTGCACAGAAAGAACGAGAAAATGTATAAATTTCTGGATTACATCGTAGCGTGAAACTTTAGTATCAATTTTCAATGTAGCCACTTTTCCCATTATTTCTTTAAGCACGTTTGTTACCGCGAACTCACCCGCGTTCATTTCTTGTACTTCACGTCACGGCGTCGACTGTGGAACTGCCTTTTGTTCATCGCGATACCTAGCGTATTTTTGAGGGTTGTCCTCTTTCTCATATTCGACCAATAAGATCCTTCCAAACTTTCAAAGCGCCCGCCTACCACTTTTCTAATTGGTGGTCCTGTAGCTCGCCTTTACTTTCTTTGCTACGAGGGTCTGTTACGAGAATATGGCTTGCCACGCCTACGTCAGTCTAGAGCGATCTGAAAGTCGTTGCCATGGTTACTCTTTTAGCTTAAGTGTAGCAACATATATCTGTCAACCCTCGCGGCGGGTGTTTTCCGGCTTGGACCACAACGTCGCACTCTCAACCATCTCAAGTGTGTAGCTGATTACGGTCCGGCCGAGGCCTCTCGAAATTGCTAACTCAATGTAAACTGACATCGCCAGAACCAACACAGCTTATCGCTACACATAACATTTGTTGAGCCCAAACATACAGGCATGTGACATATAACATGCATGTTGAAGCGACCCACCCGTACTGCTGGAATTTACTAAGATATTTCAACGAACAAATTTTAAGTAAGCACACAATTTATTACACACAATTAAAATTTATTACACACAATTAAAATTTTCCTAAATTCTCAGCTTTAATTCGCAAAAATTAATCATTCTTAACAGAATTCCTCAAACTTTAAATTTCAAGAATTTTTTAATATGTGGCCATTGAATAACAAAAAAATTTTTGCGCAAATGTATTCAAGTTTTACTTCAGTACATAATTCGTTTCATGAAAGTTGTGATAATGAAAGTGCACATAATCTCTCCAGGTGGTTATTAGGTTCTTGTTCTATCTGTGAAAATATTTGTATCAACCCACATTTTGTTTGATGTTTATGTTAAACTCATTTCACTGAATCAGTTGATCTTCTAATTCAATTCATTTGTTTTCACGTACTTATTCATCTATAGAGTTAGGAACATTACCCGAAGTTTTAGCCTTGGTGGTTGTACGAATAATTTCGTCACTTTCAATTACATTTCAGGTATACTCACCGAAAAACCTGAACATGAAGCTGAACTGTTTGCAGTCTTAACACCTGTTTATGAAAAACCGAATTGATAACTTGTACACTGTAGCCTTACTTTTGGGTCCACTTTTGTTCCTTCAGACCTTGAACTCATAGCTTTATGGGCACAGGCAAATGCTAACGAGTTTAATTTTAAATTTTCTCAAGAAATGTTTCATTTAATATTCAAACTAAACTTTAAGAGTACTCGTTGAATCCCCTCATAATTACGTTGAACTTAGGGTCCTCTGTCCGAGCACCTGTTTATTCTCATTTTTTTCTCCATTTAATCATTATATTAGCTTCATCGATAGTTCAATATCTGGTCGCTTATTCTTGATTTTCGATCGATTTCAACTTTCTCCTTACTCGCAACAAAGTCCAGCAAATATTTCTTAGCTAAATTACAAACTTAAGGCACGGCAGAATTTTGTCCTACGACTTGAACTCGAGCACACGCTGTCGTAGGCGTGTGTTGCATGTTAGGAAGGGGAAAAGCTATCTCTCTACTGCCAGCACGCTAATGCTTTATCGTAAACGTTTTAACGCTCATAAGTGAGAAAATTATCAGGTTGTTGCAAAATTAATGTCAAAATTAATGTAATGATCTGAAAAGAAAATCGTTAGGTTTAATTAAAAAAATTTGTACACTCATGATAGAATGTATGTAAATAATTAACAAAGCTAATTTTAAACATTCGTTCTAAAAACTGAATAAATCTTTTATAACAAACTAATACGTTGTCCCTAGTCGAGAAATAGTATTTTGATGATTGTACGCGGCTTTCATAAGCTTGTATGGACATCGTGCATGGTTACAGGGAATTTGAACTCTAAATTTCTCCTATAAAAAACGCAATGATGAGACACCTGGTGTTTTTCTACGGCTGTGTTCTAGGTCAATTGAACCATATACGATGAGGTGTGTATTGTATTCTCCGATTTCTATGATTTTCTTCAAGCTTATTCGTCGGTTCGTTTTTTAAATATTCTAAGTATTATCTAAAGAAATTGTAACTTGATTCATTTAACACTTTGACAGCGATAGCTTAAACTGAAACTTTATGTTCCATTCAAATTCAAAGTCAATTGTAGTATGCAATTCTAAAAATATCGAACATGAATTAGATCGTACCTTCATTTAGTTTTATGGAATGTTTATGAAAATAGAGTTATGATTATAAATTTTTCATCAGCATTTTGAAAATTTTCTCCCTGTACACTGGTGGCTCACATCGCGACCAACGAGTGAAACTTTGTTTATGTTTCAGACGCTACCGCAGTCCGGGGTCAAAGTTCTGGCCGGCCTCCTTCACTCACACCGGCTCGGCAGGGCCATCACCGTCCAGCACCTTCGCGGCGGCAAGGAACTTCCGCCGATACTGCACGGTATTGAAACTGCCTCCATCTCTTGTGCCTCAGATGCGAATTCCATTTGTTTCTTAAAAAATAGTAACAATTGCAAATCTCAGTACGTACGCGTATTTACATGCATCCAACTGTGACCAGCGTAAATTCATCAGACATCACGGTACCTCCAGTTGTGATTACCGAACAATTATTCAGGTGCGGTGAATGCACATCCCGATGCAGATAATTATTTCAATGCAGTTACTGTGCCCCTCAGGGGGATACAACTATTGCATGCATGGAAATTAGTACACCCAAGAGGAAAATGTGAGAGAGTTCGAACTTAGAGTAAGGTAGACCTTCTTTTGGTTTAAATAAAATGTTTTTTGTGATGTTGAGACCCCATTTTTTCGGTTCACTGCTGTCCTGTTCTTCAGCACCTACTACTTTCTTCTTAAACTTTTACCTTGCTTCATAACCTTTTTTTCAATTTACTGTTTCCATGCCTCTCCTGCATAGATTCTGCGTTCCCTCATCTCCATACTAAATGGTGCTTTCCTTCTTTCTTTCTTCGGGACGTTTTTTTGCTGTTATAGGCAGGCTTAAACTAACATCTCATCTAATCTGCAGATACTGTAGTTGTCTCCTACAGGGATTTTATTGCTTTAGGTCGCCATTTGTAAGTCTCTGCTGCGCATCACTCCTTTTGTTTCATATTAGATATAAAGGTGGTGTCAGCTGATTACGCTTGTTTCTTTGTTCATTGTTAGTGGTATCAAGCGATCGACATTTTCGTAATTTTTACCAGTGGTTGGTAGCAGAATATTTTGATAGTATCGATAGTCATAAACGTCAACAGGGTGTTAAAAAAATAGATGAAAAAACATTGACAGTTGACAAGAACACTCAAACTAAACACTTTTCGCGTACGCCAAATATTTCAAAGCTTCTTAGTTTTCAAGCAGTTGAGACGTAAAGTTTTAACTTTGAGCCAAGTTTGTCACATTTTCGTGTCTCTAAAAAGTAAATTTCAAATTTTACTTTACCTCTAAATCTGGTAACACTCTAGAGCTAAGTGTTTACGAATCAGTTCGCGCTTCGATTCTATCACCACCTCATGGCACGTTTGTCAGAAGAAGAAATAGCGTTTAGGCAAGCATAAGGCTTACAGTACGGCTAACGGCACTAGTTGCCCGATGCTTGGTTGTATCAGAAGCACTTTTCCAATAGATATTTGCCCGCAAATTACACATTTAACTAACATATGTAGACGCCTAAGTGAACAAAGATTCAACGTAAACAGGAGAGGGTATGGTGGCCAAGTGATGCAGCTGAGGACGACGTGTTGCAGTACTTCCGTGACAGGCCTCCTGCAAGCACTCGAGCTGTAACATGTCGTTCAGGAATAACTAACCACGTCAACGTATGGCATGTTTTCAATGATAAAAATATATATCCCAACCGATTTCAGGAGGCTTAGGGTCTATTCCCATCCCTCGTATATTCAGTTTGCACGTTGATGCCCGAGGCAAGAACAGGCATTAAAAATTTCCTGGAGCCCATTTTCTTCACCGAAGAAGTCATTTTTATATGCAACAACGCATTCAACACTCAAGACTAGCTCAAATGGTGAGAGGATAACCTTATGAAGGACATATGTTCAACTATAAAAATCGGTTTATCGTCAAAGTGTGAGCTGGTGTTGTCGGCGACTATCTTATTGAGTCCTATCTGATGTTTCCTGTAAACGGGCCAATTTATGAAACGTTTCAAAGGGACGTAATGCCTTAGCGCTGGAGGATGTACCCCAAGGTAGAGGAAACAAGGTAGGGTCATTTCTATGGGGAAAAATACACTTCTTGTTCGGCCAGCCAATAGAACGGCTTTATTTCAAACAAACTTCGTGACGTCACCAAAACGCCGTGTTGTTAGGTCAATAGAGGAGCCAGATTTGGGGGGGGGTTGAGGGGTAGCAGTGCTTCCAAATGCAATTTGAGCGCGGCTATTGGTTCGTTGCCGTGACGTCAGCAAAACCAGACCGTCAACGAAAAAAATACTTGTTCGAACCTACCTTATTTTCCTACTGTGATGTCCCCCTAGGCATTCGCCATCCTACGCGGCTTTAAGTATGAAGGATCTCCGGCCTATTTCGACCGGAATGCTGGCCAATAACTGAACGACGCCTTTCTTAGTAAGTGGATAGGGCGTAATCGCCCAGTGGCATGGCCTGCACGATTTCCATACATAAGTCTTTCTCAGGAGCTACATGAAATCATTGACTTACGAAAAACCTGTGAAGTCCGAGATCGATCTTGTTGCCAGGATAGCGGTCGCATCAGGTGACTGCATGAAATCGATTCTGGTTGATTTCTTCGAGTAAAATGAACTACGTTAAGCACGAGGGTTGATTTAAACAGATATAAAAGGATGCTGCTACCAGAGACAATTGTCTCAAATTTGTTTGATTATGAATGAAATTAAATTCGCGTATGCGTTTACTGGGTGGCGTTGGCTCGCAAACGTTGGCCTCTACGTCCACCCCTACTCGTATATTAAAACGTTTTCGTAAAATCTAAAATCCAAAACTAAATTATATAGTATAACAGGCGTTTATGGTTTTATGACATCGTCACAAAATAGAGCTCTCCTCTGGCTCTTACTTGCAACGCACTGTGTGACTGAAATTGAATAAAATGATTTTATTCATCCCTTTTTTGGTTAACAAAAAAACAACAAAAATATATTGACCACGGTCCATATCTCCAACCCGACTGGCGTACCTTGCACACAACGATGGCAACTCAACTCCGATACACAATCCAATCTCGCCCGCGCGTGCTCAGACATCTAACTCTTGATTTTTGGGAGGAACTCTTTCCCCCGAACTGGCTCCTTCCAGCTGTAGTAGGGGTACACTGACCCCGAGAATATCCGCACGAAAGCGGGTTTGGCTTCTACCTCCCTCTTGTCTCGGGTTAGAACCAGGTATCTCGGGGTAGAACCAGGTGTCTCAGCGCGTCGTTCAGGGTCGCCCCTGTCAGGTGTAGACCCAGCCTCGGGACGAAGTGGATGACGAGTTCTTCACCATTCAGGATATTCGCCTTCTGCGTCCAGTTCGTCTCGTCCGAGACGCTCGGAAGACTCCCATCTGCCAACCACAGGGCCACCTCGTAGTTGTGAGCTGCCCCACACATGCCCAGTTGGCGTACAACCTCACTCGGCTTCCGCCTTCGGCCTTTGAGCATGAATGACATCGCTTCCTCAGAAAAAAACAAGCATTAGTTTCCTGCTTAAATGTATTCGTCATCAATATGGTGCCTACTCTTGAATTTTCTTTGGATCGCTGAATGAGCGCATTTTACGTGAGGATGAATGATGGTGCCTACCATTACATGATTTAATGAACATATCAAGTCCTAACATGACCTAAACGAGCCTTAACAATACGTTCCTATTCTTTCCTATGTGTCCTCATCTATCACTTGTCTAAATTAACTTACTGTACTTCGTATTCGCTTGTCCTTAGAACTGATTGTGATGAAGTCGATAAAATGTCCCTAGGTTATTTTTCCTTTTTTTCAGCTGAATTGTTTTGCTCAATTGCGTCTACTCATCCTACTTCGTGAGAAAGGCAACCCTTTTAATAATTAATAATTAATAATTATCGAGGCGTCCATCGATATGCTTTTTATTCTTATGAACTCAAAGTCTCGCACGACTTACTCCTAGGCATTTCCGAATTCTCAAAATTTCAAAATGTTCAAAGGTTCGTTAATCCAAATTTCAAAAGGTTCGTTTATCCAAATTTAAAAATGTTCGTTAATCTTTTACAGTCAGCTTCACGCAGTGCCCAGCTCCCCCGCTCATTAGCTACCAGATATTTACGACACTTACTATCGTTCACACCCTAATTACTTAGCTCAGGATCTTCTTCCAGCTCTTACCGCTGTATGATGCCTTACTCTCTCGACGTCGACGGTCATTTCCGTCCGTGTTGGCGACCGCTGTGATGTCATCAAGACACAATGCACATGCCAACCACTCGCCCGCTTTCGCCTTCCTGAAAATCTTCAAACCGGCCTTGGCACAAATTATCATTAAATGTTCTTGCTCAGGAGATTGCCAATTGTTGTTCACACCCTGGTTTTCTCAGCACAGGAGCCTTCAATTCTTTATAACTGCTCGGCATTTTATTGCCCATCGCTATTCCGTTCTCTTGTCTAACAAAGAGTTCCTGATTGGGGTCGTAAACTCACGGTTGTAAGCTCTCTCTGTCTAGACTACGTCCTGTAATCCGCAGCGTACTACAATCGTAGTACATCGTCCCGCAGTATAGGCGCTCTCGTATTAATTGCCTACATTGGTGTACCATTGTTCGTGGTCCCCGCGTATCGAATCTCTACGTGATCACGCCTCCAGTATTTTCCATCCCGTATTAAAGCTACATTATTATTTAAGAGCTACGTCGCTAAATAACGACACTACGTGAATAGTAATGGAACAACTAGTTAGTCTATTTTATATCTGTAAAAGATCTAAGCAGTTCCGGGAGGATTTCGTTACTGAATCATCAATCATTAAATGCCTCTGGACACTAGCTTGGCTTCATCCAGCATACAACAATTAGAACATAAGATTCCCTTATCTCGGAGAGGCGTAAAATCTGTCCAAGCAATAAATTTTAAAATTATTATCGCCCTGTATGTCACTGCCGCTTGTATCCACTGCTTTTTAATTAACTTCTCTTTCCAGTAAAAACAACTATCTGAATTCTACATCTCCTGCAAGCGATTACCTAAAATGTATATATATACTAGGTGGTGGTAATGTCATATCTATCCAGATTCTACGCAGCTATCATTAGGTTACACCTGAAAGGAAAATTTAGTTAGTACACATTCTGGAACATGCTAAATAGGAGAAGAATTAAAATGAACTTTCGTCACTATTCATGTCGTAAAATCTGCTGCGGATTGCGCTAATCTGAGCGCTTACTGCCGTCTAATCCATCTCTGTCTTTAACTGTCTAGTATAAGTCCAATTTCCTCTTCATTCAGTATAAGCATTTATAGCAGTCAAATTTCTAGCAGTCAAATCCATTTTACAATGTCAAAGTCATTATATCTCTGCAGTTGTTGGGAGCCGTCCAACCTTAAAATGCAATTCTATCTCTACTCTATATTCTAGCTATTCATAACACTCACAGAACAAACTAAGACATATATACCTAGCACAGCTATCTACGAGTTTGTATGTCGAGCATGGTCTATCCAACGCCTCTCCTGTGCCCATTACACTTGACTTCTTCGGTTAATTAAGCTCATCTTCCACTGACTCAGAGCGAGTCCCTTCATGCCTTCATCGATTTTATGAACTAATTCGGCGTAGCGCTTTAAGAGATTTGAGAAAAGTCACTCTGCCTGGTGCATTCTTAAGTAATTACTTGCGTAACAATTAACGTCCAATCTTTACTACTGCTCTGTTAGAATTATAGTCATTTTTTGTCATCCCTGCTATTCAAAGCTCGGCTATAAATTCAATCGTAAGTGAAATAATTTCCCGTTATATTACTTATTTTACTCTCCCTAGGTTGCTGTAAATTGATGGCTACTTTTACTCTGATACAAAGGAAATTCACGTAGCAAACTGTAATCCCGCTCACGGTTGATTCTCGACAGTAAATTGTGCTAATCTCGTCAAAACAAGAAGCAACTCTGCGTTAATTAGCTCACGATAAATCGTTCCCCGCAATTTACAATCCTACTCATCATATATTCTTACTCAATATGTACCCATTTCACAAAAACCAAACAAAGAAAAAAATTTTCTGCTTCAGTGGGACACGAGAGGACCAATATTACTATAAATTAATAATGGGTGCTCTTTTAATGCTCGTCAACCAATTAGCATAATTCTTAAACACGAGCACAGAGTAACACATCTAAAATTTTACTTTCCCCTGGCTTGCTCAAGTTCGAAAGGAATCACCTCAGAGCTTTAGAGCCCCTCGGCTATCATTCGCTTCGGTGTAATGCTAATCTCTGAGACAATGACCAGCTCATTTCGCTTACGCTGCTACAAAATAATTCAGAAGGTATTTAAGAGACCGACACCAAGCACAGTTACACAAATTGGTTTCTAATTGTCCTATAGAGAGCACAACATAGCAAAAGATCTTGTGTTACTTACGGTTTTGGGGTCCTTTAGAGATGCAGCTGCGCTATTGCTTCCGGTCCGGGGCTTCTGCTTCTTCTTCTTTCTTCACCTTTAATTCACGCTCTCCCACTCACAATTTGAACCACCACGCAATCCCACCCCGCTGCTACCAGTGTATGAAATCGATTCTAGTTGATTTCTGCGAGTAAAATGAATTACGTTAAGCACGAGGGTTGATTTAAGCAAAAATAAAAAGATGCTGCCACCAGAGACAATTGTCACAAATTTGTTTGATTATGAATGAAGTTAAATTCGCGTATGCGTTTACTGGGTGGCGTTGGCACGCAAGCGTTAGCCTCTACGTCCACCCCTACTCGTATATCAAACTTCGTAAAATATAAAATCCAAAACAAAATTATATGACAGGCGTTTATGGTTTAATGACATCGTCGTAAAATAGAGCTCTCCTCTGGGTCTTACTTGCAACGCACTGTGAGACTGAAATCGAATAAAATGATTTTATTCATAACATAGCAAAAGAAAATAACTTTTGGATCGTGTCCAGAAATTCATCCGGAAGAGGTACTCGTACCAGACCTGCATAGACGCAGGGGGCAAAAATTTCGAACAGTACTGTTCTTGGAAAGTTTGTTGATAAAATATTTGATTTTTTTATCGCTCCTTTTTCCATTTTGACAGTTCACAGAAACGAAATATTATTAATTTGTCATTATGGTTAAACTTTAAACCTCAGCGTCTGGAAAACTTGGCATGCAGTTTTGGAACATTTGGTATTCGTGACAAAGTATTTACTTTGTGTGTTCCTGACCACTGTCAAAGTTTTCAACACCGTGCATATGCGTAGAGAGCTTGCCTGAAGTGATGAAATTACGATGTTGATGATCAAAATTCTGAAAGTTTTGTGCCAAAAATATTTTCAGTGTGATAAACATATTTAGAGTATAAAGAAAATTTGACCTACCTATTTCTTTTGTACGGCCATCGTCCATATAGGAGAAGAAGCAAATGTTTGCATGGTATGGTATAATATCATGATGAGGGTTATATGATTACGATATCAGTGGCAATTATAGTTTTGATCACGCTTTCCTTTACGGTCACCATTAAAATTGTGATCACGATAATAAATATTAAAGAAAGGCCAGAAAGAATATTCCGCTTCTAAAAAGTTTGATAAAATTCAGATTTTTTGAGCATTGTTCACCTTCAGTAGGTTCTTTGTAAATATGCAAAAAAGTAAAATAGAAATAAAAGTGCTAATGAATCAATAAATGCAGTGTTGGTATAGTTTGACTATAGAGAAACGGAAGAATTAATATGTACGATAAGTGTGTCAATTCAGATTTCACAAGACACAAATCTATGTATTTTGATCATTGAAGGAGGGTTGAAATTTAAGAATGAGCGAATGATATTACTATGACTCTAAATTCTTTTTAGGCACGGGATGGATAGATAATTTGACTGCATGATATCGCATACTGTTTTTTTGCATCGTCATACCAGAGAGTTACCCGCACGTGACGGTATTCCCTCGTGCTCTGCAACGCGTGTCTGTAGGTGACGTCTCCGCAGTAGGTGGCATCAGAACGGCCACACCAATAGCGCTTCCCAGTGGATAGGGAATACGATCGTTCACACTGGAAAAACTGTCAACGGAGAAACGGATACGATCTCAATTACACTTTTGAAACTTTAAACCACTATTTCGATTATATTTATCAAGATTTACGCACCGATGACGATTACACTCATCACAAATAACATTACGATCACACTTATCACATTTTACAGTACGAAAACACTTTACTCAATTTACATTACAATCACATTGATCACTTTTAACATTTAGATTAAATTTATCGCAGTTGAAATTACTATTAGATTGATCACAAATAACATCACGATTCGACTGATCACAATTCACAATACGATTACCCTTATCAAGACAATTTGGATGTGCTCACAGACGAGCACTACGACTTCAACTATCAGCAGCAGCGCAGGGTGGAGCCGGAGGTGACGGTGCTACCAGGGGACCACCTCATCGTCACCTGCCGCTACGACTCCTCACAGCGCCCCCTGACCACCTTCGTGAGTCGTGGGTTCCTTGTGAGGTGATAGCCGGCGGTCATGGAGGGTTTGGGCTATGTTCACGAACTGAACTCAGAAGAAGCATTCAAATAAACTTACGTAATGCTGATTGCGATAGCGTTAGGTTGGGTGATTTTAGTATGTAGTTGAATTTGTGGTTCTGGAAAACAACGCCCTCTTGTCAGGAAAATTTTGCATTGAAATTTTTGAGAAAATAATGATAGCATGATTGAAATAATGACAGCCGCAAGGCAGGGGAGAAACGTGCTGCAAGTTTGTAATCAAGCACCGATCAATTATTAGTTATCAATTATTAGTTATTTATTAGTTAATCTCTACAACAAAATATCTTTGGACATTTCCTAAAATTTTTTCATTCAGATAAAACACAGGATTTACTTGTCGAACACCTCTCAGCAAGTTCTGGTTAGGGTGTGATGGTTCCTATATTTTATCCCTCCGTTGTCACATCATTTGTAATGGTCGCTCGTTCCTATTCCTCGTCACTGCCGACATTTGTAATTGTGATGCATGTTATTTCGTGACATTCGTTATTATTTGTCACTATCTTTTATTTTCTAGTCTGTATTAATCACGATAGCTTTTCAATGCTGCCACCAGTCCGTGACTCGGACAAACAATATTTATATTTATAAGACATATTTTCAAGATCTTCGGTAACGTAAGTATAAGAGCGGAAGGCTATTATTTACGTATGTGCATCATTTTATATCATCATCATTATCATCATCTCTTTATCATCTCTCTCTAACTTACAAAGGAAATTGAAGACACGAAAGATTACAAAGGTTCGTTATTAACGCAGACACCTAATACATCACAATGCTGTCGAGAGAGAAGCTGGTTAGACATTTAGTAAACATGTTAACTTATCTGCAGAATCCAGTTTGGGCGTTGTCGAAGTATTTGCGAGGAGGCTGGTGCCTTTTCGATCCATTTATAATGAATGATTGGAGCAAGATGGATCTCCAGGTAATTTAGAGACAAATTTAAGTAGCTTTGTCACTAGAAGTCGTTTACAACAAAGCGGGTTCATCGCCAAAGGGCGATGAACCCCAGGGGAAGACACCAATAAGTTTATATGATCTTGAACTGTTACTCTTTAATGAAGGAACCTTCTCGACTGCCTCCCCGTGCAAGACTCTGCGTAAGACTACCTGTTGCCCGGCGCCCGCTAGCTTGAAGGAATCAGGGCGCCTCTCTACTTCTGAGAACAAACACGTTACGACAGTAGCTACTCATTAATAAATGGAAAACCCACAATACTGACTAACAATGATTACGATCCTGCATTCAATCTTTATAAATGAATACTATAACATCCTAGATGATTAAGATTAGAAAGATAAGAAATACATTGTGGTAGAGAAAAGAGAAAGAGGTATCTGATAACTTGATCTCGTAGTCCTCCGGTTGCGTCGTGGTGATGATGTCAAGAGGGTAGCACGATGATGGTAAGGCGTAACGTCGTCTGACGATGTTGTTGAAGGAAATAGCATGAGAGGCATGTTGTGGAGTTGATTCGAAGTTGCGCTTATCCGTGAGAACTTATCTTTAATGCGGTTCTTTTCGAGGAGATGAAAGTCGTGGGCCAGACGAAGCGTTTCAATATTCCTCGTTGCGATTCCTTTATGAATATAGATGTAGGGAGGTTATATCATGAGGATATAACAATACCCCCGGTGCCGTTTTTTGTTTCAAGCTCCTGCTTGAATATAAGCTCCTTCGCGACGCGTCATGTGCGACTGCTATGTCGAAAGACGTGCAGTACCGAGGAAAAACATTGAAGCAAACAGTCTAGGTTTGTTTCCTGAAGAAACGCTGATATGAGGTGCCGTGTGAAGATCTCGATCCAGTTATTCTTGGGCAGAACCTGATCCTGAAGATTGAGACCGACAATCCTCCCCGACTGTATATGGTCACCACGCGTAGTAACCTTGAAGTTAAAAAACTCCGGGAAATTAGATTCCAATAATGAACCTCAGTCGCATTAAGTCCGAGGGGGCCTCATTATGTTGATCCTCTTGCAAAAGAAAATTTCTTTGGGTTGAAGAACTCCATGTGTCTTGAAAAGAGTGGACGTTTTCCTCGTAGATGGGATGTCGTCATCTTTTTATATCGTCCGGGAGTTAAAGAAAATCGCTGCCGTTTTCATCGATGATCGATCTCGCAGTCAACCACAATATGTCGTCACTCCACTAAATCTCTCGTTGTATCTCTTTCCAACGCCGGTGCTTGCCTGATGTGGGAGTCCTGAAATTACGCCACGTCTGCCTGGCGTCTATCAGCTGCTGCTCGCACGCAAAATGTCTGTGGAGTAGACGTGTCGGGTTACCCTCGCGACGCGACAGAGGCAAGCCAGGTATCTGAATGAGGCATTGTTACTCGCTTGTGACTGCTCCAGCCGCGGTGCTCGCCCTCGCGCCAGCCTCAGCGCTGTGCCTGTGTTGTTGTCGTGCCCAGCCAGCCCGAGGTGTACGCACTACGCAGCACACGCACGCACGTACGCACGTCCACCCGCGTTGTCGTCGCTGTGCCCAGCCTCTTCCGTGGTGGTGAACGTGATGAATGGGAGTGGTGAGGGTGGTGAACGCGCCAGATGTGGTGAGAAATGCCTTGCTTGGTGTGTGTGGCAGCCATCTCATCATCGTCTGATTCGACCGTTCTGCAAGGGGTTCCAAATTCTTAGACGTTTGATCGTATTTCATTTTTCAAAACCAGCCAATTTAAACACATTATCAATGTCCCAGCTGTCTATTCCTCTCAACAGAAAAGTGATATTTACATAAAGGACATAAAATCACAATTTTTATGCGCGCAAAATTCGAAATTAGCAAATGACATTTTAAAATGAAATAGATTTAATCGTTCTTTACGCAAAATTCTAATTATAACAAATGACATTCTAAAATGAAATAAATTTAATCATATTTATATTTAAACACATCCTAATGAATATAATTCGCATATGAAAATTTATTAAATGAAAAATAACACGAAATGAAATGTTCACGTCGCATATTGGAATTACTCGAACCACATCTAAGATTATTCGTATACCTAATTCTTATTCTAAATGGTTCCATTTATTTTAAGAAATATGATGTCGACATGAATTATTTTATGAGGCACGTAGATTTCAAATAGCATTAAGTGAAAACGTAATTTATAAGTATAAATTGTAATGGCAATTTTCTGACATCTGTTATAAGTTTGTTAAACTAATGTCGCACAGGATCGGTAAAGTCTACTAATTACATCGCAAAAGTTACATGTAATAATAATGAAATAACAAAATCATATATTCTGACATGTTATGAAATTAATTTTTGTTCGAAGAATTAAAGTATTACATGTCTAAATTTTAATCGTTTGAGATTCACGAAAATTTGCTTTTATCTTAGGTGTTATCGAATTTCTCAACCGCATAAGGCTGTAGTGAGTGAGGTAGTCGTGGTAGAGGTAGCGGCAGTCTTTCTCACGAGGACAAGGAAACTTTGTTTATGTCTGGCATTCCTGCGTCGAGGAGAGCGAGGGTGTGACTCAAGTGCTTTCAGGCGCCGCGAATGTGGGACTCAAGATACGCCTACAACATAGCTATGTTGTTATACTACATTTTTCTTTTAACGTTGAAAGTATGGAAAATGTTGATACATACACGATTATTGAAAATGAATTGATAAAGAGATACATTAGACATACGTACATCTTAAAAGTTCATTGTTAACACCGGAATAATACATAAAACATTAATGCATCATTAGTTTATCGTTTTGATGACATCCTGCAGATGGGTTTTCGTTAGAAAGAGAGAGACGAGATGAGTAAGTTAGAGATATTGATTAATCGTTTGAAAATTAAAATTTAATTTTAATGCACATATTATATTATTTATCGGAGATGTGGATTCGGTTTGAGATTCGCCAATAACATTTACATTACTGTAAAACTCAGATCCCACCGCTGCCACCATTTGTGATGGTTCCTATATTTTATCCCTCCGTTGTCACATCATTTGCAATGGTCGCTCGTTCCTATTCCTCGTCACTGCCGACATTTGTAATTGTGATGCATGTTATTTCGTGACATTCGTTATTATTTGTCACTATCTTTTATTTTCTAGTCTGTATTAATCACGATAGCTTTTCAATGCTGCCACCAGTCCGTGACTCGGACAAACAATATTTATATTTATAAGACATATTTTCAAGATCTTCGGTAACGTTAGTATAAGAGCGGAAGGCTATTATTTACGTATGTGCATCATTTTATATCATCATCATTATCATCATCTCTTTATCATCTCTCTCTAACTTACAAAGGAAATTGAAGACACGAAAGATTACAAAGGTTCGTTATTAACGCAGACACCTAATACATCACAATGCTGTCGAGAGAGAAGCTGGTTAGACATTTAGTAAACATGTTAACTTATCTGCAGAATCCAGTTTGGGCGTTGTCGAAGTATTTGCGAGGAGGCTGGTGCCTTTTCGATCCATTTATAATGAATGATTGGAGCAAGATGGATCTCCAGGTAATTTAGAGACAAATTTAAGTAGCTTTGACACTAGAAGTCGTTTACAACAAAGCGGGTTCATCGCCAAAGGCGATGAACCGCAGGGGAAGACACCAATAAGTTTATATGATCTTGAACTGTTACTCTTTAATGAAGGAACCTTCTCGACTGCCTCCCCGTGCAAGACTCTGCGTAAGACTACCTGTTGCCCGGCGCCCGCTAGCTTGAAGGAATCAGGGCGCCTCTCTACTTCTGAGAACAAACACGTTACGACAGTAGCTACTCATTAATAAATGGAAAACCCACAATACTGACTAACAATGATTACGATCCTGCATTCAATCTTTATAAATGAATACTATAACATCCTAGATGATTAAGATTAGAAAGATAAGAAATACATTGTGGTAGAGAAAAGAGAAAGAGGTATCTGATAACTTGATCTCGTAGTCCTCCGGTTGCGTCGTGGTGATGATGTCAAGAGGGTAGCACGATGATGGTAAGGCGTAACGTCGTCTGACGATGTTGTTGAAGGAAATAGCATGAGAAGCATGTTGTGGAGTTGATTCGAAGTTGCGCTTATCCGTGAGAACTTATCTTTAATGCGGTTCTTTTCGAGGAGATGAAAGTCGTGGGCCAGACGAAGCATTTCAATATTCCTCGTTGCGATTCCTTTATGAATATAGATGTAGGGAGGTTATATCATGAGGATATAACAGGGTTTTCTTAGTGAATCTCAGGAGACGGACTTTTGATTAGGTACAATTTCCAGAGTGCATGACAATCTTTTTCGTGCATCCAGCAGATGTTTCATACAAATTTTCCAGAGCATCACGCGCTTCAAACACTGCACTCAAATTACACACAAATCAAAATCGTTCACCAACCGTTTTCCTTCGTTAACTTTTGCACCAAACATACAATGTTTATTTACAATGTTCACAATTTATCATGTTTATAAACATACAATGTTTCCCTTATAGATATGTTAATATAATGTTTACGCTAGTCGTTATTGGGTGCGCGACATTACGTAGCTGTGTGTTCACAGGGAGGGCTGGACACGGAGGAGGAGATGTGCCTCGCGTACCTAACCGTGTACCCCCGGCCCGCCCTCTCCCACTGCCAGTCCACGCCGGACCCAAGCGGCCTCTACGCCAGCCTCGGCGTCCTCAGCGTCCAGGAAGACTCCGCCATAAACAAGCGGCAGCAGATGCTCGGGTTAGAATTTAGTACCTATCAGTTTTTTTATGAATGTGGTTATGGGTCAATGAGTTTTATTTTCATCTCATGAAAGCATCTAATTGAAAGATGAGAGAACCTTTTTGACATGGATAACAGTTCCCAAATCAGAATATGTTAATAACGAAGTTTAGAAAAAACTGTGGTATAACTATATGTTTTAAATTTCAGCAATAGCTGAAAATTTGCTCGTGTGTCACATCTAAAGCAAGAAATTATTTGACAGGGTGACTTAAGCCCCTTATTAAATGGAACGAGCTCAAAACTGCACTGAAGTGAAAGTTAAAACGATTTGGTGAGCGCAACTTTATACCTCATGCATTAATGGCTCTGCTCTAATGCTGTGCAAAAACGTCTGTGAGCAGCAAAAATCATAAGATAAAAACAATAAACGCAAAAGCAAGATAGTTAACAATTAACTCAAAAGTTAGCAGTAAAAGAGTTAACTGTTTCGACTAGAAGTCGCAGCTCTATCAGATCTTGTGCTGTGGTTCCACGTCCATATACGCAATGTTAATTATGCTGCAAGAGGAATATTCCGCAAGAACTGAGAAGGTTCAGTTTGAAAATGGTACGTACTGCAGGAGTGCGTAGGAGATCATTATACGTGACGGAATTATAGCTTCACAAAGTTGGCTTACGTGTTGCGGTTATATGACATGAAAGTATTAGGTAGAAGGTCTTGAATAAAGAAGCGAATGTTCTCAACCAAGAGTACGTAGGCGTGTATGAATTATTTCAGAATCTATTTTCATTGACCATCTTGTGTGTTTTCGATAATTTATGTCATTTGTTTACCATCACATTAACTTTAAAAAATATCAATTCTTTATAAAATAGTTAGGGATTTGAGTGCTGCATTATTGAGCACTATTGCCGTAATGGCGTAAGTTCGTTAATTATTGTTGGGTCTTCTGAAGCAATGATAATTAAACGGGAAAGCATATAGCACTCCGATAAGTAGTAATTTCTCGAAAAGTTGAAAGTTTACTTCATCTGCAGTAAATAAAGTTTTCAAAAACACGTTCTCTTATTTTTCAACTTGCTTCACGGCTCACAGTGGACTTGGCTACACTAGTATCTACAGTAAAAGGATCACCATCAGTTAAAAAATAACAAATATCTTAAGAAAACCTTTCCCGAAAGTGAGTTGCAATTATTTTATGAATTTTATGTTAAATGGGCAAAAATTTGTGTAGCCTACTTGTTTCATGATGTTGTTGTTACAATAGGGGTAATAAATCATATCTTAGTTCGAGTTTTCATGAATGAATCGTCAACTTGGTACGAAGATGAATCAATCGACGTGTCGAGAAATGGAGTCCCACGAAACTCGTTTCTGAAAAATATACTGACGTTTATACAGAGTCGTGTTGGTTGAGGAGTATCATGTAGATGATAAATAGACCGTGGCGAGTAAATACTGAGTTTCTTCCTTTGAGTGCATTCTTTCCTGGTATTGACTCATTCAGATTTATCGTAATGTCTTCTTAACTTCGTAAACTGTAGCATTTCCTCCACAGCAAAGGAATACCAAAGGAAGGGCATACACAGCTGATTTCCTGGCGTTGCTAGTAACGGCTGTCATATTCCTCAGCGTGAACATTTTTGTCGAAACCAAGACTAGTTTATTCCTGAATGTAGAGGAGATTGGCTTTCAAAAAAATAATAGTATGAAATACAGTATTAGAGGTTATTTTTTTTTAAAGTAGTAGAGTTATGTCAAGTAGGGCAACAGGATGACTGACAACTTCCAGCGTACGACAATTATAGCTCTTGGAAAAATTATCCGTGATGTGTCTCGCTTAATTCAAATGGTTAAATGAATTATTATGCATTGCAATTACCTGAAGACATTGTTGCAGTGAAAATTAGGACAGGTCAAATGACATCAGATCAGGTTTATTAAGTTATTGTATTAGCTATAAATAGAAAAAATATTATTAGGTAGTCCTAAGAGCCCAATATTACACAGTTGGGCGGGAGCAATTGTTCGCGAGCAGATGTCCGAGAGTAATTGTCCGGAAGAATATTAGTTTTAGTTTTAACTAACAGTTCTCACATCACGACTTCTTTCTCCAACAATAGGCCTCTAATCAGTAACCGAGAATATAACTCGGTTTTGAACATGTCCTTGTCAGTAGAATCTAAGAAAACTAGACAAATTAATTTTCTTGAAACTGTAAATTTGCTTAAACTACGGTCACACATCCAGCGTTGACCTAGAAAATTAAATGAAATTGAAGGTAAATACTAAATATTCACTGTATGTTTGTTGTTGTATTGCAATTAGATAAAGTTAGTAGTGAGGGTAAGTTTTACTAAGATTTCAAACAGTTTTGGCAATTTTACTAGTTAATGTTATGAATAAAGTTTGAAAAAATTCCAATACACCATTATAAACTGCCAATCGCGTGCGATAAATGTCTTGCAGAATTGCGTGCTACACACTAAATGTTTAATACAATGAGTATCTTGATTCTATATAAACTTAATCCATACTTTCCGTTAAAGAAAAACACTTTATAAAATATAAAGAAAAAATATAAACATGCATTTGATTACAAATTTAAACGACCTGAGCTTTACCACTAGAACAGTTGATGCTCGACCTAAATAAGTACCTCGAAATTGCAACAAAGCATAGAAATTTGACACTGACGCTGAAACAGAGAATATAGTAAAATATGTGTTGAAAACCAGACTGGTGTTTTCACACATGATTAGTTATTATTTAACACTAATTTAGCATTTGTGTACAAAAAAAAGAGGTTTGGTTGCCCTGGAAAATTAGAAAACCATCAAAAATACCTGACAATAAATGACCTACCTGCACTAAACATTTTGGTCATCACGGTAACTAACCAGCACATGCTTCCACACGCTAATATTGATTAGCTTGGAGAGACAACCTAAACCTAAAGTGATTACTAGTTTCCGAAGTGCGCAACCTCAGCAGTGGAGTGGAAGGCCTCTATGCCATGCTTTGACGTTAAAAAACATAATACGTAGTGTTTTTGAATAATAGAGTTCTATTGTTAACTATCAATTGGTAAATATTTTACATTTCTCTATTTTCTTTTCTAATTTCTCGACTTTGCGAAACAGTTGAAGTTCATCACGTGATAAAGTTCGAAGAAATCCACTCAACATTTTTATTGGAACACTGTCAATCGTTAAAAAGTACTACCTATGAAACCTATAAAACGCAACGTTTCGATGTACAAACATCATCATCAGGCTGAAAATGTACAGAAAAATTGATCAGTCACATTGGTAAAATGTAATTCTAATTCTTAAGCTATATGAGACTAGAATGGAAGATGAAATCACAGCACAAAAACATTTTTACAAGTGACTAGATATAAAGTTTGTACTACAAAAATATGTATACACGAAATCAGGTACAGTAATAGTATATATATATATATATATATATATATATATTGCACACTATAGATGTTCACTGGACGAGCGATAGGGGCGAAATGACACTAGCAGTTGCTTCGGACTATCAAGATGCAGTTTTAGTAAATAATTTTAGAGCAGAAAAGTCATTAGTGTTTTCGTTGAGGACAGGTTTACATTTATGGATGTGTAACGCTTCTATAATTTGAATATGCTCTTTTTTAGCCACGCTATATAAGATTTTTGTGTTAGGGTATAGATCTTCATTTGATGGTTTGCAACTATGGTCAATGCGAAAATGGTTGAAAATGGAACCTTGGTATTTATGGGCGGTTAACCTCTGCCTCAGGGTCATCCTGGTCAAGCCAATGTAACATTTATTAAGAGACTTACATTCTCTTCTATTACACATAAATTGGTAAATTACATTGGCCCTGTCCAGATCGACAACGCTAGATGCTGACATGTTATTTTTCACTAAGAGGTTACTGATTTTGCGATTTTTATAATATACACAGACTTTAATTGACATATCCGGATCTGTTGGTTTAACAAAAGTTTTAACAATGTTCTTAAAGACTCGTTCATCAATTTTGTAATTCTTGTGCATTTGGTTTTCATAAAAGATATTAACATTGCGAGGAACGAGTTCAGGATTATTTTTATTGCCCAAGGTTCGGTTCAAAAAATTACCAATGGTTCTATCAATGAGAGTATTAGGAAAATTGTTGTTAACCAACAACCGCTTAATTCTAAGCACTTCTGAATGAAAATTTGACCAGCTGCTACACACCTTATACGCTCTATTTATTAAAGTATGTATAACACCCTCTTTGTACGTTTGTGGAGCATCACAGTCATAATTTATAGTTTCACCTGCATTAGATTGCTTAACGTAAACTGATCTATGAAAAGTACCATGAGACGCTTCAATCAAAACATCTAAAAATGGCAGTTTCCCGTGTACGCCCAACTCAAACGTAAAATTCAACACAGATTTTTCAGACATCAAATTTCTTAACATCTCCAACTGCGCCAGGCCATCTACTTCAACAAAAATATCATCTACGTATCTACAGTACAATGACGGCTTAGTAGGCAAAGTGTTCATAACGAGATTTTCCACGTACGACATATAGAAGTTGGCAAAGGTGGGCCCTAACGGGGAACCCATGGCAACGCCATCCACCTGACGGAACAAGCTACCATCTATATGCCGAAAAGGAGCTTCAGTCGTGCACACGGTAAGGAGTTCCTTTAAAATATGACGAGGAAACAAATTAGGTGGAGAAAGGTCGTCAGTGCTATATACGCTATCTAAAATTATCTCAATGGTTTCAGCAACGGGTACATTTGTAAACAAAGATTCAACGTCTAACGAAGCTATGATGCCACTTGGAGCTTTACTGCGCAACATGGCAACTAACTCATTAGATGAACGTATCATATATTTCTGTGGAATATACGGCGTTATAATTCTATTCAAAGCCTTAGCAACAGGATAGGTGACGGCGGGGACCTGCGATATTATTGGCCTTAACGGAGGATTATTTTGATTTTTATGAATTTTTGCGTTCCCATAGATGTACCCGGGTTGATAATGTCCTTCCAGCTTTCTCAAATTATAATTATTCGGAACAGCGTTAACAGTAGAAATCAGTTCGCTCAGTCTTTTCTTCAATTTCTCTGTCGGATCCTTTTTCAAACGCTCAAACTTGGTATGATCTGCGAGTATACAATCCAATTTTTGTTTATAATCGTCATGCTTAAACAATACATACTTGTTACATTTATCAGCTTTACGGATGACAATCTCTTTATTCAAACGCAACTTACGAATGGCCTGGCGTTGAGCTTGACTTAAACCTTTATTCGCATTAATACTTCTATTCCGAGTACTCTCAGTAATCAATGCAGCGTCTAAGTTTGGTGAAATAGAAACGAGTCCCTCACGATTTAGCTTGAGGATACTTTGATAGGCTAATTCCAACTGCAGTTGCTTTTTAATAGGATCAAACCGGCTTCTAGTATAATAGTTCCACCTTAAATTCAAGACTTCAATTTCATGCTCATCTAGGACTACATCGGTTAAATTTACAAATTTGTCACATTTCTGTGGTAAAATTAAATTTCCATTATAAAGTCGATTGAGCTTACGGGACACAGATGCTAAGTTGCTCTCGTGTTCGCGAGCTCTTGTAAATCGGAGTGCTTCTTCAAATTCTGGTAGAACCTCTTCACGTGCTGATGTTCGGAAATTTAGATGTTCTTGATACAGTGCCGATTTCAATGCTTTCTTCAAAGTTGGCTTTTGTTCCAGTTCACGATGAACCAAGCTTTTTCTAAAATCGTAGGTCAATGTTGAGTTCCTCACACCTCCATCGTAGAGGCGAACGTCGGTATAGGTCGGGAGAAAATCTTCTCGCACACACACCTCATTGAACAAGATAGCCGACACGCACTTGCAGGTCCCCGCCGTCACCTATCCTGTTGCTAAGGCTTTGAATAGAATTATAACGCCGTATATTCCACAGAAATATATGATACGTTCATCTGATGAGTTAGTTGCCATGTTGCGCAGTAAAGCTCCAAGTGGCATCATAGCTTCGTTAGACGTTGAATCTTTGTTTACAAATGTACCCGTTTCTGAAACCATTGAGATAATTTTAGATTGCGTATATAGCACTGACGACCTTTCTCCACCTAATTTGTTTCCTCGTCATATTTTAAAGGAACTCCTTACCGTGTGCACGACTGAAGCTCCTTTTCGGCATATAGATGGTAGCTTGTTCCGTCAGGTGGATGGCGTTGCCATTGGTTCCCCGTTAGGGCCCATTTTTGCCAACTTCTATATGTCGTACGTGGAAAATCTCGTTATGAACACTTTGCCTACTAAGCCGTCATTGTACTGTAGATACGTAGATGATATTTTTGTTGAAGTAGATGGCCTGGCGCAGTTGGAGATGTTAAGAAATTTGATGTCTGAAAAATCTGTGTTGAATTTTACGTTTGAGTTGGGCGTACACGGGAAACTGCCATTTTTAGATGTTTTGATTGAAGCGTCTCATGGTACTTTTCATAGATCAGTTTACATTAAGCAATCTAATGCAGGTGAAACTATAAATTATGACTGTGATGCTCCACAAACGTACAAAGAGGGTGTTATACATACTTTAATAAATAGAGCGTATAAGGTGTGTAGCAGCTGGTCAAATTTTCATTCAGAAGTGCTTAGAATTAAGCGGTTGTTGGTTAACAACAATTTTCCTAATACTCTTATTGATAGAACCATTGGTAATTTTTTGAACCGAACCTTGGGCAATTAAAATAATCCTGAACTCGTTCCTCGCAATGTTAATATCTTTTATGAAAACCAAATGCACAAGAATTACAAAATTGATGAACGAGTCTTTAAGAACATTGTTAAAACTTTTGTTAAACCAACAGATCCGGATATGTCAATTAAAGTCTGTGTATATTATAAAAATCGCAAAATCAGTGACCTCTTAGTGAAAAATAACATGTCAGCATCTAGCGTTGTCGATCTGGACAGGGCCAATGTAATTTACCAATTTATGTGTAATAGAAGAGAATGTAAGTCTCTTAATAAATGTTACATTGGCTTGACCAGGATGACCCTGAGGCAGAGGTTAACCGCCCATAAATACCAAGGTTCCATTTTCAACCATTTTCGCATTGACCATAGTTGCAAACCATCAAATGAAGATCTATACCCTAACACAAAAATCTTATATAGCGTGGCTAAAAAAGAGCATATTCAAATTATAGAAGCGTTACACATCCATAAATTTAAACCTGTCCTCAACGAAAACACTAATGACTTTTTTGCTCTAAAATTATTTACTAAAACTGCATCTTGATAGTCCGAAGCAACTGCTAGTGTCAATTCGCCCCTATCGCTCGTCCAGTGAACATCTATAGTGTGCAATATATATATATATATATATATACACTATTACTGTACCTGATTTCGTGTATACATATTTTTGTAGTACAAACTTTATATCTAGTCACTTGTAAAAATGTTTTTGTGCTGTGATTTCATCTTCCATTCTAGTCTCATATAGCTTAAGAATTAGAATTACATTTTACCAATGTGACTGATCAATTTTTCTGTACATTTTCAGCCTGATGATGATGTTTGTACATCGAAACGTTGCGTTTTATAGGTTTCATAGGTAGTACTTTTTAACGATTGACAGTGTTCCAATAAAAATGTTGAGTGAATTTCTTCGAACTTTATCACGTGATGAACTTCAACTGTTTCGCAAAGTCGAGAAATTAGAAAAGAAATTGTGTAAGTGCGTGTCGGCTATCTTGTTCAATGAGGTGTGTGTGCGAGAAGATTTTCTCCCGACCTATACCGACGTTCGCCTCTACGATGGAGGTGTGAGGAACTCAACATTGACCTACGATTTTAGAAAAAGCTTGGTTCATCGTGAACTGGAACAAAAGCTAACTTTGAAGAAAGCATTGAAATCGGCACTGTATCAAGAACATCTAAATTTCCGAACATCAGCACGTGAAGAGGTTCTACCAGAATTTGAAGAAGCACTCCGATTTACAAGAGCTCGCGAACACGAGAGCAACTTAGCATCTGTGTCCCGTAAGCTCAATCGACTTTATAATGGAAATTTAATTTTACCACAGAAATGTGACAAATTTGTAAATTTAACCGATGTAGTCCTAGATGAGCATGAAATTGAAGTCTTGAATTTAAGGTGGAACTATTATACTAGAAGCCGGTTTGATCCTATTAAAAAGCAACTGCAGTTGGAATTAGCCTATCAAAGTATCCTCAAGCTAAATCGTGAGGGACTCGTTTCTATTTCATCAAACTTAGACGCTGCATTGATTACTGAGAGTACTCGGAATAGAAGTATTAATGCGAATAAAGGTTTAAGTCAAGCTCAACGCCAGGCCATTCGTAAGTTGCGTTTGAATAAAGAGATTGTCATCCGTAAAGCTGATAAATGTAACAAGTATGTATTGTTTAAGCATGACGATTATAAACAAAAATTGGATTGTATACTCGCAGATCATACCAAGTTTGAGCGTTTGAAAAAGGATCCGACAGAGAAATTGAAGAAAAGACTGAACGAACTGATTTCTACTGTTAACGCTGTTCCGAATAATTATAATTTGAGAAAGCTGGAAGGACATTATCAACCCGGGTACATCTATGGGAACGCAAAAATTCATAAAAATCAAAATAATCCTCCGTTAAGGCCAATAATATCGCAGGTCCCCGCCGTCACCTATCCTGTTGCTAAGGCTTTGAATAGAATTATAACGCCGTATATTCCACAGAAATATATGATACGTTCATCTGATGAGTTAGTTGCCATGTTGCGCAGTAAAGCTCCAAGTGGCATCATAGCTTCGTTAGACGTTGAATCTTTGTTTACAAATGTACCCGTTGCTGAAACCATTGAGATAATTTTAGATTGCGTATATAGCACTGACGACCTTTCTCCACCTAATTTGTTTCCTCGTCATATTTTAAAGGAACTCCTTACCGTGTGCACGACTGAAGCTCTTTTTCGGCATATAGATGGTAGCTTGTTCCGTCAGGTGGATGGCGTTGCCATGGGTTCCCCGTTAGGGCCCACCTTTGCCAACTTCTATATGTCGTACGTGGAAAATCTCGTTATGAACACTTTGCCTACTAAGCCGTCATTGTACTGTAGATACGTAGATGATATTTTTGTTGAAGTAGATGGCCTGGCGCAGTTGGAGATGTTAAGAAATTTGATGTCTGAAAAATCTGTGTTGAATTTTACGTTTGAGTTGGGCGTACACGGGAAACTGCCATTTTTAGATGTTTTGATTGAAGCGTCTCATGGTACTTTTCATAGATCAGTTTACGTTAAGCAATCTAATGCAGGTGAAACTATAAATTATGACTGTGATGCTCCACAAACGTACAAAGAGGGTGTTATACATACTTTAATAAATAGAGCGTATAAGGTGTGTAGCAGCTGGTCAAATTTTCATTCAGAAGTGCTTAGAATTAAGCGGTTGTTGGTTAACAACAATTTTCCTAATACTCTCATTGATAGAACCATTGGTAATTTTTTGAACCGAACCTTGGGCAATAAAAATAATCCTGAACTCGTTCCTCGCAATGTTAATATCTTTTATGAAAACCAAATGCACAAGAATTACAAAATTGATGAACGAGTCTTTAAGAACATTGTTAAAACTTTTGTTAAACCAACAGATCCGGATATGTCAATTAAAGTCTGTGTATATTATAAAAATCGCAAAATCAGTGACCTCTTAGTGAAAAATAACATGTCAGCATCTAGCGTTGTCGATCTGGACAGGGCCAATGTAATTTACCAATTTATGTGTAATAGAAGAGAATGTAAGTCTCTTAATAAATGTTACATTGGCTTGACCAGGATGACCCTGAGGCAGAGGTTAACCGCCCATAAATACCAAGGTTCCATTTTCAACCATTTTCGCATTGACCATAGTTGCAAACCATCAAATGAAGATCTATACCCTAACACAAAAATCTTATATAGCGTGGCTAAAAAAGAGCATATTCAAATTATAGAAGCGTTACACATCCATAAATGTAAACCTGTCCTCAACGAAAACACTAATGACTTTTTTGCTCTAAAATTATTTACTAAAACTGCATCTTGATAGTCCGAAGCAACTGCTAGTGTCATTTCGCCCCTATCGCTCGTCCAGTGAACATCTATAGTGTGCAATATATATATATATATATATATACTATTACTGTACCTGATTTCGTGTATACATATTTTTGTAGTACAAACTTTATATCTAGTCACTTGTAAAAATGTTTTTGTGCTGTGATTTCATCTTCCATTCTAGTCTCATATAGCTTAAGAATTAGAATTACATTTTACCAATGTGACTGATCAATTTTTCTGTACATTTTCAGCCTGATGATGATGTTTGTACATCGAAACGTTGCGTTTTATAGGTTTCATAGGTAGTACTTTTTAACGATTGACAGTGTTCCAATAAAAATGTTGAGTGAATTTCTTCGAACTTTATCACGTGATGAACTTCAACTATTTCTCTATTTTGTGAATACTACTATGTGTAACAATGTAGAACTGGTTATGGGTTTGATGAAAGTAAAAACTTTATGACAATAAACGTGATGAACATGATATACCTGCCCTTCCTTCAGTAGTCTTGGTGTACTGCATTAGAATTTATGTTTCACGCCAACATTCTAATAACTTACATATCATTGCAAAGTTTCTAACTACATCATTTTGCTAATTAAACTACTTTTCAATTCCACTTATTTGATAATAGTGGGGAGTATCAGTGGGTTCTCTAAATAAAATCTTTATAAGAAACAAATTTTCGCTCGCTATGTAGAGTAAACCTGTCGTGATGAGAGCTCCTTTGAGGCGTCCTTGCACTGCAGGTGTGAGACATGCGTCTGTAGAAGTAAGGTGGAGGAGGTCGATCTTTCTACAAAAATGCCTCATCTTTCGTTCTTTCCTTGATTATTATCTTCTGAGTCTACATCCTGAGATTTCACCCATTCTTTTTCGTAGGTACTAAACGAACATGACATAAGTTGCATCCGATGTTTTTGTCGCCATTCCCTGCAAAATTTACTCCAAAATTTATTTTCGATATGTGCCACAATTTCTTAACAATTTACATGTAATTATTTTCGACGTAGCAAAAGAGCGTGAATAGATGTCATAATTAAGTGAAATTGTACGATTGGTTGATATCACTTTAGTTATTCCATTTTGGTACACAAATATTGTGGACAAATATCTCGAAAACATTCACGATGTTTATTAGGCAGCTCCACTCTTGACATAATGCGCATCAGTTTAAAGTGACCGCAGCGTGGCATCAAAATCAATTGTGCATAATTGACAATTAGGATCAATTGGCAAATTGCTGAGGAAAACAATTTCGAGAGAAAATTGTGACTAAACCTGATGCTTACATTTCATCGCAGCTAGAAATATACGGTAACACGGTAATGTCATAAAATTAATATTGGAAAAAACACATTTGATGTAAGTCCACGGACATTGCAACCAAGGCTTAAGTTACTATGTTCTAAAAATAATGGTGTTCATGTAATTGAAGAGTAATAACAATGGAAAAAACATTATGCGTAAAGTTAACACATGTATCGAATTTTAACCTGATACAACGGAAATATCTTTTCAATTTACAAACTGACACAGAAAGGATGCGCAGTCTCATGCCTCACAGTGCGCCAGAACACCTCAGAACGCAGATGAGCGGGCCTGATTCCAGCTCTTCAGTTTTTATAGTCTCTATTAATTTTTACCTCACAGAGAACCTGAAAAGTGGAATTCATTTCAGCTGATAAGTTATATTCTGTGGTAGTCCTTATTTTGTTGTTAGTTTTGTTGGAAAATTTCCCCTATTTTGCCTCTAAACTATGTCATTTATCAATTATTTTTAAGCATTTCCATAACCTGAACAAATCAGACGTTCCTTTTTTCAGAACACGCGAGAACCTCAGCGAAGAAGAGAGGTAAGTGCCTGTATACTGTCTACTTGTTATTTTCAAGGTATATGGGTGATGCTCATACATTTTTATGCAATGATGTTACTATTGCTCATTTGAAAATTGTGTCTCTGAGTTACAGGCAATACAGGAATGTGTTCAAATATTTCAATCGATGCAGAATATCAATTTCTTAAACGCTCATACTGGATAATTTTGACTGCTTATTTTACTGGTGATTCTGACACATGTACTTTTTTGTCGCGAGGCCAATTGGAAGACAAAAGGAAAATCTGTATTAGGGCATCTTTCACGCTATTTTCACCGGAAGAAAAAATAGGTATATTATTGTGTGCACATAAATAGAAGGTTTCACTACTTCTCAAAAAATTAGTTACTACAAGCATCATTCAAAGTAATGATTATGCCATTCATGGTCGCCTCAATCAACTTAGTTGCACGAGGCAAAATTCTAATAAACACCTGTAGCTCGCATCATCTGTCGGTTAATTTCTTTATTCGTTTGGTAATATATTTAATATTTTTGATTCATGAAGACAGAACACCTGTTCGTGCTTGTTTTCTGCATTAATGTTATTATGCATTCTTTATTTAATCAAAACAAAGCTTTAGATGCAAAAAAATTGTTTACAGAGTGAGTAAATTTGTTCAAATATTTGTTTTTTAAAATCGTCAAGGAAAAAAATCATTTACTCCTCTGCGCGTGCCCCACTTTTTTGCTTAAATGAAAAGGATGGAAACATTAGAGTCAAAATTCACGATGTCATTCCACACTTCATGCATGAAATGAAGGTCTAACTTTGTGGATGAGACATAAATAAGCTGACGTGTGACGTTTGCAGTGCTTTAGTTTATGTATAATATAACGCTCTCCTCAAAGTGAAGTCTTTCCTGTTATTGCTATAGTCTGTGTACGAGTGATTATTGTGTCGAATATAAGTGGCTTGCGTCAGTGTGTATGTGTGTTGCGTCAGTGTAGATGTGTGTTGCGCCGATGTGCGTGTGTTGCCCAGGCGTGTGTGTTGCGCCGGCGTGTGCTTGTGTGTGTTACAGCAGCGATACAGCACATACAGGACATTGATGTTGCTTAAGTGTGAGAAGATTTTAGAAAATAAGTGCCTGAAATGATCAACGCGTTAGCATCTATGTAATCAATAATAATGTATGCATCGTAGGCGAGAGAACTTAGAAACGTTTCTTCCAGTGAGGAATGTACTTCTGTTCACCAGTCAGGTTTGTTATGGAGTTAAGAATACCAGAGCGTTTAGAAAAAAATTTCAATTCATAGAATTATTTAAGTTGAAACTAGGTGCAAAATACTGAAATTTTTACAATCATACAATTTTGTAACTTCCCGGAAAGGCCGGAAAAGTAGAAATTTAACCCAGCGTACGTAGATAGAGATTTCACCTTTTTCACTCGACCGGGTAAATCATTTTACTTGTTTGATAAATCATTCAACTGAATTAATTGAATTGTGTGTAAAAATCCAATATCTCAAATCTTAAATTTGTCATCTCTTTTTACGACCCAAAAATATCACATTACATTGTTTTTTTTCTAAATTAAGAGTTTTAAATGTATGAACATGTGCTTCAGGGTTGTCATCAATGCTATTTTTATTATAAAATATAATATAATAAAATTTATTATATCAAAACTATTATTATAAAATTTATATCTACATGAGCCATAATATTCATTGTATCATACTTAGGAATGACTTGCTATAAACTCTCCTTTGTTAACTCCAAAAACAAATTTGAATAAAAATCAGTCTACATCATTTTACTGGAAGTACATTAATGCTTTGATTTATGTGTTGGGTTTTCATCATCAAATTCAGGAATACGTAAATAAATTATTTTAATTCATTTCCAATGTCCCATTGCAGGAAGAGCCAACTGTTAGCCATGGAAGAGATGGCGTACCAGCAAATGATGGGTGGAGGGCAGGCGGGTGTGGAGGCCAGGCGTGTTGTCTTTTCTGACCAGTTAAATGCTATCAAAATCCGTGAACCTCTTGGTGGGTGTCATGGGACGGATCGAAAAACTTGGATGCTTCCCAATGCTAAAACTTTTTCTAATTTTAACATTTTTTAGACTTTTAACGATTTAAAGCATTGCACTTTTAAATACTTTTTAAGTTTTCTAACTTTTAACTTTTCATTTTTTTTCAAGTCCTAATTTATTTTAATTTTTTTTCCAGGCATCAATTTTTTCATTTACTTGACTGTAATCTAAATTAAGTAAGAATATTGCACAGTTTTAGATTTATCCCATTAGATCAGGCAGTTCTTACCAGTATCTACAATTAGGCAAGTTTTATATTGCAGCTTCATAAATAGGAATTTAAAAACCATTCCATCAAATACCACTCCATCAAATACCACTCGACCAAATACCACTCCATCAAATGCCAATCCACCAAATACCACTCAATCAAATAACAGTCGACCAAATACCACTCCATCAAATACCACTCCACCAAATACTACTCTATCAAATACCACTCGACCAAATACCACTCCATCAAAGATCTCTTCACCAAATACCACTCCATCAAATACCAGTCGACCAAATACCACTCCATCAAATACCACTCGACCAAATACCATTCCATCAAATACCACTCCACCAAATACCACTCCATCAAATACCACTCGACCAAATACCACTCCATCGAATACCACTCCACCGAATACTACTCCATCAAATACCACTCCACCAAATACCACTCCATCAAATACCACTCCATCAAATACCACTCGACCAAATACCACCACTCCATCAAATACCACTTCACCAAATACCACTTCATCAAATACCACTCCATAGTATAGTTTGTAAAAGGCGTAAGTACAGACACCGAGTTTAGTATCAGCTCAGCTTTCCCAAGTTTGAAAAAAGTGCGTTTCTTTTGCTGTAAATATGTTTTTCATTGGTAGGATACAAATAGTGCTGTACTGAAATGATTAGTTTTGAATTTTTTATCTGATATTAAACAGTATGAATAAAAAATTTTTCCTTTGAATTAATCGTAAGCTCAGATAAAATTGTTAGCATATCGCTGACGTTAATATTTTGAAATGAGTCCTGACACCTTGCGGCCTAGGATATGACGTTCTTGACATGTTTGTTCTATTTCAACTACTTAGTTGTAGCATCAACGCCACTACGGGCTGGTCTCATTTATGAGGCTACTCTGCGCAACGGTTCGCCATTAGGTTTCTCCCCACTAGTGGGAATATGATGCACAACTAGTTACAATCTTGTTACCTTCTTCTATAAGATTTTTGAAGCATACCTACTTTAGTCTCGTAAAGCATAGCGAACTTTTAAAAATTCACGACCAATCATTTTTGAGAACAGAAAAAATACTAATTAACATAAATGCCCTAAATAAATTAGAGTTATGTTAGATTTAATGATGGCACACGTGCGAGTAAATGTCCTACATTCGTCATTACTCTCCGGTTGGGAACTAAATAGTAAGTTACAACTAACAATGAAGTTGATGTACACAAGGAGTTCCGAGACTCGAACTCAGGACTTAGAAATTACCGCGCCGGCACGCTACCGAATGCGCTATCGATCACCCTAAAAGGTGACCGAAGCCTAACGATAGCAATGCTTGGCCCAGTGCAGGTACGTGCTGTCCCGACATATATTTTACTCCCTATTTTTATCGAGAGTTCACAGTCTAGTAAACTCCCAGAAACAGATAATGATTCTGGTACGAGAAGCTGCTGCTTCCACAAGTTGAAACGAAATAAATGTACACAAGGAGTTCCGAGACTCGAACTCAGGACTTAGAAATTACCGCGCCGGCACGCTACCGAATGCGCTATCGATCACCCTAAAAGGTGACCGAAGCCCAACGATAGCAATGCTTGGCCCAGTGCAGGACTGGGGTCGGGACAGCACGTACCTGCACTGGGCCAAGCATTGTTATCGTTGGGCTTCGGTCACCTTTTAGGGTGATCGATAGCGCATTCGGTAGCGTGCCGGCGCGGTAATTTCTAAGTCCTGAGTTCGAGTCTCGGAACTCCTTGTGTACATTTATTTCGTTTCAACTTGTGGAAGCAGCAGCTTCTCGTACCAGAATCATTATCTGTTTCTGGGAGTTTACTAGACTGTGAACTCTCGATAAAAATAGGGAGTAAAATATATGTCGGGACAGCACGTACCTGCACTGGGCCAAGCATTGCTATCGTTGGGCTTCGGTCACCTTTTAGGGTGATCGATAGCGCATTCGGTAGCGTGCCGGCGCGGTAATTTCTAAATCCTGAGTTCGAGTCTCGGAACTCCTTGTGTACATTTATTTCGTTTCAACTTGTGGAAGCAGCAGCTTCTCATACCAGAATCATTATCTGTTTCTGGGAGTTTACTAGACTGTGAACTCTCGATAAAAATAGGGAGTAAAATATATGTCGGGACAATGAAGTTATAACGGTCACCATATTGAGTTCCTTATTCATTTTCCCTGTTTTAATCTATAATTTTGTTTTAAATTTGTTTGACATTCAACACCCCACAGTTCTGACCAAGCTTTCTTAACCTAATCCAATCGAATTTTCCCTATGAAACTAATCTTCGCCTCCATTATATCGGTAACTTACATCGCTGCTCTCATCTCATCTGTATAATAAATAAATTTTCATTTCATTTTGAATTAGCTCAAATTGACCAACAATTTATGTAGCTTATTCTATCGAAACTTAACCACTCCCAACCTACCCACGGCCAAATCACCAACGACTAAAAATTTTGTCATTATGGAATGTTGTTATTTATTTTACATAATATATTACTTTTGCTATTTTATAATGTTTTTCTTAAGCGCCACTCTCAAAACACGAAGCTAATCATCGCACCCGGAAAATCTGAGATATTAATGCAAATAGCGGCTCTGAGATTGATTTGAACAATGCCTTCAAAGCTCAAACATTAATGGTCTGACGGCAGCCCTGCAGAACATGACCATCTTAGAGCTGCTGCGCGACCGCGAGCTGTGGTCCGATGCCGACACACGCGCCAGCTTCCAGGCAGCAACGAGCCGTGGTGACTTCTTGTTCAAGTGTACCGACGGTGCTGATACTTACATGGTGGTACGTAGATAGTACCGACGACGCTGGTACTTACCTTGTGGTACGTAGATAGCACCGACGGCGCTGGTACTTACCTGGTGGTACGTAGATAGTACCGACGGCGCTGGTACTTACCTGGTGGTACGTAGATAGTACCGACGATACCTGTGCATACCTGGAGGTATAGTACGTAAAGTGGCACAGTGCAGCGAGTCCATGCAGAGCAGGAAGGAGTCCAACTACCCATGTATTTTGCCTAGATCACGTTCAGGATAGAATACCGTATTCGCCAACTTGCTTGCGTACTTTCTGCGTGAAACATGTGCAGCCGTTAAAAATGCTAACATCTGATTTGAAATGTATGTGAAATATGCAGATGTTTTTGTGTAACTTTGTGTCAAAAGGAAAATAGTTTTTCGTTTTATATGTGAGTAATCCATATTAATACATAGGTTATGTACGGGTATTTACAAACAAATTTTGGTTTACAGGAGTCATCAGTGCAACAATACCCCGTGTTCGAACCTTACGTCGCAAAGGAGACGAACTGCACTCGATAAAATCAACGAGAACCTCTCCAGCACAAGGGCTGAAAATACTGCACCAGTTTCGACTTGCGTCTACCAGGCAGATGCTCTCACTGGTTTACCCGTATACCAGTACCTGCACGACCTAAATGCTACGTAGCAAGACTAAGCGGTTAAAGGAAAGTTATCAGTATTTTAGATTAGGCAATGGAATTCCAGATTTTTCAAAACTTTAACTGATATCTTTCTCCTATTTTAAGTTAACATTCTTTTCCTGCGGTGGGTCATCATGAGATTTTCTTCTGTGAATCTCTTTTTGACTGAATTTTATTTTTTGGAAACAAAATCGCTGAGTGCCCTTTTCCTCAGCGAACCAATTCTATTACTTAGATCTATCAATATACATTATGTTTTCTTTATGATTATCTTATCATATTTCTATAGCTATGTAACATATTTCTTCTCTATATTGTCATCAATTTGAATACCAATAGCATCACGAGTAGCGTTGATATTTCATACTATTGGTATAGTTACCATTAAAATGACCACACAAAAACTCATGTACGACCATTGAACGCGTCAGACCCGCAACACCACGTAAATGTCGTCATTGCGTAGGCACAACAGTCGCTAGTGCCTTCACAGTGCGTGTTGCAGTCAACGTGTGACATTTGAGCGTATTGGACAGCGTACGCGTGTGCGCATGTGCCGCATAGCCAGCTTGAAATATTGTGCGTTGCGCACCATGATCAGTACATGCTAACTCTTCGAAAAATTTTCCCCTATTTTCTAACATCGAGTTCAAAGTGGTCGTACTTGAGTAAAATTGCGTTTGTTTCAGTTGTCCTTGTGAGTTATTTCTGTCAGTTCTCCACTCAAATGTTTTGATAGTTTTAGAGATTAGCCTTAATTTTACAGCTGTGTTTATAACTGCTATTTCAAATACAGAGCTAGTAGTAGACTGTTGCAAGTGCTTCATACGGTATGTTATATTCATATACGTGTACTATTGCTGCTCTCCAAAGGAATGGGTAGAGTTTAAAACCTAGAGCGTAACAGCGATGAATTGCATGCTAGTTTTACGTTACCGGACACTTGAACAGTTGAATGTTGAACAAAGTCACTCCACTTGAAGCACTTATTACATATTTTGATATGTATCTCACTTTGTGATGTGCAGCTTCGAAATTATGGAGCGAAAATATTCACAATGATTGAACTAGGCTTGCGAATATGGCGGTAGAATTTACCGCACAAGTGCATATATGATATATGTGAAAAACACAGTTCATAGCAATATATTTATGGCATCTCTTTATGGTACATGGGTAGTAAACTTTTTGAATTCCAGGATTCACGGCACCAGTTGAAGGTATGCATGTTTCACCAAAAAGTCTCTCACACGCATAAATCATTATAACTGTTCAGTAAACTCACAAATAATAATAGTCCTAACGCTACCGGGACGCGCATAGAATTCTGTACAAGACGTAGCAAACAAATTTTCGAATCTCAGCCACCTGTTGTAACGCACGCGAAGGCCAAGTCGATCTCGAGAATTTTCCTCTTCATCCCGCGCCTTCATGGGAGTTTGCTTCAGAACGAGCTTTAGGATGAGCTTCAGAACAAAATTCAGAGCTAGCTTCTTAGCAAGCTTCAGAGCTAGTTTCAGTACGAGCTTCTGAGCTAGTTTTTGAGCTGGCTTCAGAGCTAGTTTCAGAGCAAGTTTCGCAGCTAGTGTCAGAGCTATTTTCAGAGCAAGGTTTAGAGCTAGCTTCAGAGCTAGTTTCAGAGCTAGTTTCAGAGCTAGTGTCAGAGCTAGTTTCAGAGCAAGGTTTAGAGCTAGTGTCAGAGCTAGTTTCAGAGCTAGTGTCAGAGCTAGTTTCAGAGCAAAGTTTAGAGCTAGTGTCAGAGCTAGTTTCAGAGCTAGTTTCAGAGTAAGGTTTAGAGCTAGCTTCAGAGCTAGTTTCAGAGCTAGTTTCAGAGCTAGTGTCAGAGCTAGTTTCAGAGCAAGGTTTAGAGCTAGTTTCAAAGCTAGTTTCAGAGCTAAAGTCAGAGCAAGGTTTAGAGCTAGTGTCAGAGCTAGTTTCAGAGCTAGTGTCAGAGCTAGTTTCAGAGCTAGTGTCAGAGCTAGTGTCAGAGCTAGTTTCAGAGCTAGCGTCAGAGCTAGTTTCAGAGCTAGCTTCAGAGCTAGTTTCAGAACTAGTTTCAAAGCTAGCTTCAGAGCTAGCTTCAGAGCTAGCTTCAGAGCTAGTGTCAGAGCAAGGTTTAGAGCTAGCGTCAGAGCTAGCTTCAGAGCTAGCTTCAGAGCTAGCTTCAGAACTAGTTTCAGAGCTAGCTTCAGAACTAGTTTCAGAGCTAGCTTCAGAGCTAGCTTCAGAGCTAGCTTCAGAACTAGCTTCAGAGCTAGCTTCAGAGCTAGCTTCAGAGGTAGCTTCAGAGCTAGTTTCAGAGTTAGCTTCAGAGCTAGCTTCAGAGCTAGTTTCAGAGCAAGGTTTAGAGCTAGCTTCAGAGCTAGCTTCAGAGCTAGTTTCAGAGCTAGCTTCAGAGCTAGCTTCAGAGCTAGTTTCAGAGCTAGCTTCAGAGCTAGCTTCAGAGCTAGTTTCAGAGCAAGGTTTAGAGCTAGTTTGAAAACACACTTCAGTGCCAGGCTTCAGAGCTCCGGTAAATGATGCGATTGACTCGTGCTGCCCTTCAATGCTGCCCTTCAGTGCTGCCCTTCAGTGCTGCTCTTCAGTGGTGCACTTCGGTGCTGCCCTCCAGTGCTGCACTTCAGTGCTGCCCTTCAGTGCTGCCCTTCAGTGCTGCCCTTCAGTACTGCGGTTCAGTGCTGCCCTTCAGTGCTGCCCTTCAGTGCTGCCCTTAAGTGCTGCCCTTCAGTGCTGCCCTTCAGTGCTGCCCTTCAGTGCTGCGGTTCAGTGCTGCCCTTCAGTGCTGCCTTTCAGTGCTGCGCTTCAGTGCTGCGCGTCAGTGCTGTCCTTCAGTGCTGCCCTTCAGTGCTGCCCTTCAGTGCTGCTCTTCAGTGCTGCCCTTCAGTGCTGCGCTTCAGTGCTGCCCTTCAGTGCTGCGCTTCAGTGCTGCCCTTCAGTGCTGCGCTTCACTGCTGCCCTTCAGTGCTGCCTTTCAGTGCTGCCCTTCAGTGCTGCACTTCACTCCTGCCCTTCAGTGCAGCCCTTCAGTGCTGCCTTTCAGTGCTGCCCTTCAGTGCTGCCTTTCAGTGCTGCCCTTCAGTGCTGCACTTCACTGTTGCCCTTCAGTGCTGCCCTTCAGTGCTGCCCTTCAGTGCTGCCTTTCAGTGCTGCCCTTCAGTGCTGCCTTTCAGTACTGCCCTTCAGTGCTGCCTTTCAGTGCTGCCCTTCAGTGCTGCCCTTCAGTGCTGCCCCTCAGTGCGGCACTACACAAGCGCCTCACCAAGATGCGAAATAAAAAACCGTGTGTGGTTCTACATTTGGGCTTTTAAAATATTTTAACCTCCAGACAGGGGTCTGTGGGGTCCACGCTGGTGGAGTGAGACTGTATATGAATGGCAAACATTTAGAACCACGGAGTTCAGTGCTCCACTATGTAGTATATTTGGCGAGTAAAGTTTATCAAACACAGAAGTAACAATACTAGTGTCTTGGGAGTCTAGAGAGTTGAGTTTATAAAACACTGAATTTACAACACTAATATTTGAAATATGTAGTAAGTCAAGGTAATGAAATATAGAATTTGCGACACCTGCTCATGAAATTTGCAAAGTTTACAGATACTCCGGTATTATTTGGGCATAACGAGCTACGCGATCAGATCGATGGAACTTGGTGATCTCATAAGTTGGTGAACTCTGTGGGTTTCTCTTGTTAATTTTAAATATACTAGTTATATATCTGTCATGTGCATAGTATTTTACTAAATATTTAATACACTCTGCACGCGCTGACGCTACATTTATTTATACCTTTTACATAAGAACACTACTAATGGACGACCGTTTTGAAGCGACACAAATAGCAGGTTTCCTTGTTTCTGAAATGCCGTTCTCACGATGGTCTCTGTCATTGTGCTTTATTAAGGTGGCACCTTTTGTGTAAAAAGTTATTGTAAATTTATTAATTCGTACAGAAGACTTAACAAGAAAGAAATACAAATATGTCACATAATTTCATCGGGTCCTATGATCTATGTTGATCATTGTCGTGCATAAAATCCTTCTGCGACAGTACTTATTGCGATTCTTCGCAGTCAACTCAACAGCTTAGCGATTTGATGTCACGGTCAGCCAGATACGATGAGGGCCGTAATCCAGAGAGGCAAGCTTGTCCTTGGCGCGCCTCATTACATTCTGGTTCTCCTAACGATCCATGGCGAGGGGCATATACAATTATCGTAAATCCTGCAATAACGTGTTATGCCTCTTGTAGAAAACGGTACGTTTTCTAAAGCGCTAAATACTACCAATGAAAACAGCAATAATATAATAATTCATCTCTTTGAGGTGCCCTGATCTTCGTCTTCAATCTGATCGATTGCAACACCAGGTCACAGAATTTCTGTGCGAGAAAGAATAATTGAGCAAAAAGGACGATGTTGTTCCTAAAAAAGTAAGTTAATTTTTCAATTATTAATCGATTTTGCTATAGGAAAGATCTTGGAAATTACTCCCGGAGAGAATGAACCCATTTCAAGGATTTTTCTTGAGTTTTGTCATCAAGTTGTCTTGATAGCAACACTCTCCTTTCGGATCTCATTCAGTTCTTTACCGGCAGTGTCAGAGTATTGATGTGTTCCAACGCTCGCAATATAGGTGAGTGAGGGTAGCGGAGCAGACCTGCATGAGGGTAGAAGGAATTCATGAAAATGACGAAACATAATTTGTCAACTTTAAGACACAGAAGATGGTAGGTTGTTCAGTGCATTTTTTATACTTAGCGGTTTATAGCACCAATTTGTTGAAAATAAAATCAGATGTTATACACGGAAGTGAAGTTTTTGAAATGTAATATTATACAAAGTTGAATTCACTTTCAATTCAAGTAGCCAAGCGTAGAATAAATGCTTTTCTAACTTATACATGCGTCTTGCTTTCAGAAATACTTACATTCAAAGAACCACGGCCGTAAAACACCCATTGTTACTGTGGCATGTACAGCTTTACGCCCCATTCAAACTTAGTGCCCAGTCTTGACCAAATTTAGACTCCCATTATGGTGCGATTCTGAAATCAGTTTTCATTCAGCATCTTGTAATTTTTTTACAATGGTATAATGAGATGACGCGTACCTGTGTTATATTTTTATAATTCATTCAACTTAAATGGTTTCATAGGGCGAATGTTACTGCAGTAAAGGTATCATAGCATCGTCATCAGTCATGGCACAAGCGTTACAAGAGAACGATTTCTAGGAAGTTTGATTTCCAGGTTGGAAAGAAGCGTCAATGCAGTCGCAAATATTGTAAAAAGTCAAACGTATCAAATCTATTGTGCTCATCATTAGTTCCTGAAAGAAGAAGGGTATGAATAAATAAATAAGTATTTTCCGGTAAACGTTGTGTGCAAAGTGAGCTATAAAAAGATCCAAATAATTCTAACAAAATTTTGTTAAGCCTCTCTCTACATTCAAATTCCTAGAAATGTCATTGCTGTACGACTGATAACTTGAAACGAGAATCCTATATTGTATACATTGGTTCACAGACAGCGTTAAAGGATTCTACAATCGACGGTTACCAGTGGTACGGACAGTACCCAAAATAGAGAAATTTATTCTTTTGAGTAGATGATATACAGTTATGTAATGGTCCCGGATTGATGGATGAATTAGAAGATTTTGTAAGAGTTAGCCTTTAAGGAAGGAGACTTCCTCATGCTGCGCGCATCGTTCAAATAAATGGAGTGCGGTGCTTCCTAAACAAGACTACTCGCTGCAAATTTACCTCTGCGCATCATAACATCAGGATACTCCACTCGCTTCCAAATGATCTTTGATACACACACGCTCTTGTTTATCCGTGGGAATTATCCGTCAGTAGCGAACAAAATGCCGTACTGTATTTCTTTAGTCTGGGAAAATGAAAACAACTAGGGTACAGATGGGGAAATCCATTTCATTACGTGTTCAAGATTTAGGAATTTTGGAATTTTTGAAGTATTTGATTAAGAAGTGAAGTGAAGTTATTCATTTGAAAATATCTTCGTAAAATTTAATCCTCTAGATACAAGCGCTGGTAATTAGCGGTGATCTCATTTTTTCTACGTAATAACGGAAGTAACGTAGAAATTTGCTGTATGTGTGGTTTGCCCAAAATCGACGAACCAAATATTCCCATTCGCTCAATTCTTTAATGGTGTAATATGCAGAAATTCAATTTAGGCAGTTTTCAAATAATGCGCCTTCATCATTTAGCTCACGATAAGTCCACCTGACTAATTGGCAGGATTTTGTTTTCATCTTAAGAATTTTCACCAATTTTTCTCAGTCGATTTCTCGATGATGCGCTCATCCTTTTACATAACGAATGACACTCCGATCGGTTTTGCCAAAATTTTATTAACAGCGAAACGAATACAAAATTTAACTACAAAATTTGAAATAAAAAACATGTTTTCTTCTTTATTGTTTGTGTATACACAAATTCAATGATCAATTCGTGATTTCAATTTTTGCGAGGAAACTTTTTACACATCTGAGAACCAATCATTTTAGCAACAAGTCAATATATTTTGTTAATTTTTCATGGGACATTGGTTCCGTGGAACTAAGTTAGGTTTGGATTAGAGAAAATTTTCATAGCTGTAAATTGAGACAAATTTAAAATTTCTAGGACCAAATATTAAAACTCCGACTTGGGTAAAGATTCGCGGTACTCGAAAAAATCGCCTGAATACCGGAAAAATAAGGGGAACTGTGCTCCACCCCTGGGATGAACGAAAAACTTGTGCGCTAAATTCGCAAACGAAGACTTTTCTTAGTTTTAAACTGAAATTAATTTCAGGTACCTAGATGCAATAGCTAAGAAATTTGAACTGAGTAAAGATGAGTACAGTTCTACGAGTGGTTCCTGCAGTAGTTTTAAAAACTGCGCTTTGGTCTCAGATCCCCAAGTTGGGTTCATATTCCTAACAACCATTTTAATGCAGAAATAAAATGACAGAAGTGATGAAGCAAAGCATTTTATCCGTTGTTTGCTGATATTTGCCACAAGGAAATTTATATTTTTAGCAAATTATTTAAAAATTGCTTCCTAGTTGAAGCGAGAGGGTCTCGTGATGTGCTGAGGTGTCGTGCACAAGCACACGTGAGACTGCTGCTCCAGTTGTTGTTCGAGGCGCTCAGCTCGGGCAGTCTTCTTCCGTGCAGGCGTAGGCCCTTGCGAAACAACCTAATTTATCAATCCGTGACAATTGGTGTACCGAATGTCAACTAAACGTTGCTACTTCTTTTCATCCTGAAAATTAACCTTGGATGTAGTTCATGTATATGAAGCCCCTTTTAGTAAAATGAATGAACAACCATCTATAATTTTTTTGGTGTAGCATGCTGCTGCTAAGCATATGTATCAAGTGAAATGAATGATAAAAAGGTCTGGTTCAGTTCTATCGTTTAGGTGACAATATTCGAGATTGTCAGATTATAGAAAGCAACAAAATTTACTGTCTATTGAGATCTACGTAGATTTGAAAACTTTGAACTGTTAGAAATCATCCTCAACATGGTCGCGCACAAACTATTTGTGCTCACAAGATTGTCAAAACCAACATACGTCACAGTCGTTGGAAAAAAGAGGTCAATGTAAAAGTTAACAGGGAAAAGAATATAGGTTAAAAAAAACTTGAAAAGCACCATCCAAAACTACTTGAAATTGACACAACTAAAAATGCTAAAGTGCTTGCATGTTAGAGACCTTCGTAAGCAGAACTGGTTGGTAAGGCGAAGGTTCTTCTGAACATGTTCAAGTAGGTACCCTTAGAGATGATGTAGTGTTCATTGATGAGAAGCGTTTCACTGTTGAGGCAAAGTTCAAATGTAAAAATGACAAGAGTATAAAGAAGTTTCTTGCACACAGTTTTTAAGCGTTTTACAGTTTCCTAGAAAAATCTTCTTTTAATTTTCGTTCTGTAAAATCTGAGATTGAGCACAAATGCGTTCAACAAACAAATTTGACTCGTGCTCATAATGAAGTATTTCGGAAACAAGCCGTTCACTTTCCAGCACAGTATTGCACTCTCCCGCATCACACTTCGAATAGAACACAACAGTGGCGTTTTTTTTAGCTCTGAGCATTTGGTGAGCCGGCAGGAATGTTAGATGAAGTGTGCTTAAATTTTGCTTCAATTCCCTAAGCTCGAGGATTTGATTTGAGAAGAAAAAAAGCAAGTAGAGTAGCCAAGTTTCAAGAGATGTTCAACAACTGGCTGTACCTACAGAATAAAATATTTAAAAATCTAAGCCCTCGTGGAGAGGTCTGCTCTGATAATTGTAAGTCCGGCTTCAGAACTGGTCATTGTATCAAAACAAGTGAGGAAGAAAGTATATGATTTGTGAGTAGCAAGGAAAACTAACGATTAAATGTAGCCAAGTAACCCGGTGAATGTATCAGTGCCCAAATAAAAAACATCTAAGTTGAAAGCAACTATAAAAGTCAAAATAAAAATAAACAAATTCACGAATGAAAAGGCGAGAAGATGGACATTCAACTCTTATTACGGTTATAAAGCTAAACATGAAGAGCTCCGTATTTTGTTATACATTCCGTACAGATCTAGGAAAAACAGAGTGAGATCTGTTCATTAGGAACCCAACAAAGTTTTTAAATAATGCTCAAAATACAAAATTCACTCGAGCTATTCCGAATGCAAGCGTAAAAAGATGGCACAGTGGCAGTCTTTCGTGCTACCGGAGATCTAAAGACTAGCGTGTAACAGTGTTCTTTTACGGCGTTACACTATTGCGATCCTATTTTTCTCTCTGAAGCTTTAATCGGATTAAAAAAGTAAGTAATAGCGTTACATTTTTTAAGCAACAGTGCAGTCATTAATGCCAGGAACTGCGTTAGCATTTATGCTCAGCATGAAGCTCTCGTTAGTTGAGATTTGTAAGAAGCGCTGCAGCTGCGCCTCCGTGCGAGGTTTTGCGGCCACTTGAGGTTTTGTGTAATGGATATTGAGGCAATCTGGCGTGATTGCCCTCGCTGCTCTGAACATCTCCTCTCTTTTTTTCGTTCTTAATACATCATCAAAATCAAGATTGAACTACCATGGTTCCAGGTCCAAGTACGGGTATTTCATCCTAAATATATTTCATCACGCACGCGAGTGTGTAGGTTCTGTACAATGTTTGTTTTTTGTATATTATCTTCTGACAACGCATATTGTATTGCTTGAATAATTTATGGCCCTTGTACCTCTGTACATTTTCACTGCATATTGTGGTTTCTACAAACTCATGTTTCTAATGACATAGTGCAAAAATATTTCTACTCCAAACTTTGAAGAATCGAACGGCGCTCTCAGCTTACTTTCTGTTCAACTACGATGCCAAAGTTGACTGGCTCAAATACTGAAAAAATTATTCTTATTAGGTCCAGTTCTCGTTGAAATAATATGAAATAATATACGATCCACAAAACTAATCTGGGTGGCAGTTTAAGGGTGCTTGATTCATTTTCTATGGCCTTGTTGTAAATACTCATTGTTTGAGTAAATTAAGAATGAAGAGTCAATTCAGCATTACGATATCACAATTAAAGTAATAATACATAACATCAAGATTTTCATCAGGTGAGCAATTGTGGCCCAATTTCTGCGTTGAAAAGCTAACAAAATTTAAATGTACGCACTCGTGAGTCGTGATACAACGAAAACAGCCCAGAATTTCGGTTATTTTTTGGCACAAATAATATATAATTGAAAACTTGAAGACACAGACACTTGGAAGCCCGGTTCTTACGGCAGTATTGCTGTAAGTTGAAATACTATGGAAGGAAATATGTAATTGTACGATGCATTGTACAGTATCTCCTTGTAAAAATTCGACCGTCGGAGTAATTGAGTAAAGAATCATTCGACGGGTCTTCATAAAAATTTCTGCATGTACAATAGCGCCCTTTGTACTGGATTGTTCATTAGTAATGTTTTTATCGTGTGTGTGAATCAGTTTATCCACAACTGGGTAGAAATTACGAGAAATTACTAGAAGAAATACCCTCTTGCACCTGCACTCTGTCTTCACTTGAAGTTCATTTGTCTTGCTATTAAGTTCTTAGAATCATGAATCATCATGCGTGCTTTCTCGGGAGCTACATAGTTAGCAGGTTTGAAATGGAACAGTTATTGATCAGTTCGTTCACTCTTATATAAAAAATGTTATTTTCTTGATTCTCGGAAAGTGGCTTCCTATTTATTTTATTATGGTAAAAAATATTAGTCGTTTTTCCTTCTTGTTTTTTGAAAAGCTTTCAATCATTTTACAGATATTTTTCAAAAAGTTTTCCAACGATCATTTTTCGCCTTGAGTCGCCGAAAATGTTCTCATAAGAACTGTACTTCACCCAGATTACAACATAACGACTAATTACACCCTCGTGCAGGCAGCAGATGGGTGGCAGTAGCGTGGTGGGTGCTGCTACTCAACCCCTCCACCGCGCAGGTCGGAGACCAACTGAGGCACTCCGCAAAGCTTGACCCCTTCGGCAAATTTGTGATGTCCTGGACACCGAATGAGGACGAAATAATCATAGAACTTCAGGTCTGTAAAGTGTAGCAGCTATGTTGGAACTTTGTACTGCATGAAGGTCGCTCTGAAGTTCCGTTAATTTTCACCTGGGAAATGTGCAGCAGCAGTTAAAGTGCTGGTTTTTGATGTTGTAAAATACAGTAAACATCGTTTGCAACTAACATTTTGCATTCATGAAGAAAACGGAACTTGATTACCAGAAACTTGTTTTTAATCATGAATAAGAACGGATTTGTTAAAAATTTTCATGTTATCAACCTACCTAATTTTTGTGTCTGAAAAGAATGTTTTGAAAAAATCTACAGATCAAAATCTTCGACCAGTTTCATGCAACCTATGTTTAACTTAACGAATCCGTATTTTCAAAGGTTTGTGTCGCAGGACGAGACTCAATTGAATATTCCTCGGTCAACTTTATTTATATTAAATAACATGATTATGATTGGTAGCTTACCACAGGTCACCTATCACGGAAAATAAAAACTTGGGTACAAATCTTTATTATATGAATTTATTCCCGTAACAAACTTGAAAAATAAGTGGACGGTTTGAATGACATGTTATCAAAAGATTGGGACAAAGAAAGATGTTAAAGGAGTTGCAGGGGGGCTATGAATTACATGCGCGTAGTCGCGAGCCAATGCTCGACCAGCTGCCGTGGTGCGTGTGCAACAGACACAAACTGTGTTGTGGCCTCCCGTACTTCGCTTCTCCTGAACATCATTTGACCGATAATATTTTCTTTGAGAGACTGGTGTTGGAATAGTTATTACATAGTTTTGAGACTCAGACCAACTTTGAATCACGAAATGGTTTTCAACTGAAGAGTGGTTTCGACCACTGAATAGTTATGAGTCAAAGGCTAGTTTGGAGTCAAGGATTAATTTTGCTCTAACAATTAGCTACGAATCATAAGCTGGTTTGAAGTCAAGGATTAGTTTTACACTAACAACTAGCTATGAATTAAAGGCTGGTTTTAAACGAGCAATTGGCTATGAGATATAGACCTCTTGAACCACAGATTGGTTTTGATCTCAACATGGGCTTGGGAACAAATTTGATTTTGAACCACTACATTATCGGATGGAAAACATGCTCTGGTTTGTAACAACAAATCGGATTCAATCCTAAAATTAGTTCTGGAAACAAACTAACCTTTGTTCTTGAGTATTGTTAAACGTTGAGACATTCTAGTTGACGTAAAATTTTGTTCTGAGTTGCTTCAAACTACGACGAAGGAGGAGTATCTTAGTCGTGTAATGCGAGAGTCCATTCGAGCGGCAGGTGAGGAAGTGCAGTGTCTGTCCTGGTCAGATCAAGACATATCGTTCCTCGTACGATGTTTCCATCATGACACCATAGACTTTTTCCACGTTTTAGACGTTATGATCTCGAGAAGATTTATCTATTTAAAAGATGGAAGTGATTTTCATGTGAGGCTGCAGGACACTCACCCTGCCCACAGCACTGCAAAGCTTACCATGTCACCCTGCAATGCAGGCTTTAGCAGTCACTACAGAGAATTCAACTTTCGAGCCTAACAACGCAAATTTTAACTTCTTCACCATTTAGGCGCTGTAATTATACGAGTAGTTATTACATCTCAGTGGCCATGATTTTTATAAATGCTTCATTAATGTTTTTTCGTGTGCTGAGCAGGTGGCCACGCGGGGGTACGTGGGGGTTGGGTTCTCCCCCACGGGGGGCATGCGGGGGGCGGACATCATCCTAGGCTGGGTGGACGAGGCGGGGGAGGTGCATGTGTCGGTAAGTACCTGTGTGTTGTGTGATGTGTGTGTGGTGTGTGGTGTGTGCGTGGTGTGTGGTGCTGGGTGGTATGTGGTGTGTGGTGTAAGGTGGGTGTTGTGGGCTGTGTGCTCTGTGGTGTGTGTTGTGTGGTATGTGTGTGGTGTGTGGTGTGTGTTGTGTGCTGTGTGGTGTGTGGTGTGTGTTGTGTGTAGTGTGGTGCGTGGTGTGTGTTATGCGGTGCGTGTGTTGTGTGTTGTGTGGTGTGTGTGTGTGCTGTGTGTTGTGCGGTGCGTGTGTTGTGTGTTGTGTATGTTGTGTGGTATGTGGTGTGCGGTGTGTGGTGTGTGGTGCTGTGTGATGTGTGTTGAGTGGTGCGTGGTGTGTTGTGTAGTGCGTGTGTTGTGTGTGTTGTGTGGTGCGTGGTGTGTGTTGAGTGGTGCGTGATGTGTGTATTGTGTGTTGTGTGGTGTGGTGTGTGTTGTGTGGTGCGTGGTGTGTGTGTTGTGTGTTGTGTGTGTTGTGTAAGGTGTTTGTGTTGTGTGCTGTGTGTTGTGTGGTGCTGTGTGGTGTGTGGTTGTGGTGTGTGTTGTGTAGTGTGTGGTGTGTGTTGTCTGGTGCGTGGTGTGTGTGGTGTATGTTGTGTGTTGTGTGGTGTGTGTGTTGTGTGTGTTGTGTGGTGTGTGTTGTGTAGTGTGTTGTGTGGTGTGTGTGTTGTGTTGTGTGGTGCTGTGTGTTGTGTTTTTGTGGTGCTGTGTGTTTTGTCTTTTGTGGTGTTGTGTGGTGCTGAGTGCTGTTTTGGTTGAGTTGCACGTTCTACTACGCTGTGGGGAACGGTGTGTTTGGTTTAGTTGTGTTTAGTGTTGAGGTGCGTAGAGCAGCGTTTGTTGATCTGTTTGGTGTTGTATATTGTGGTGGGTGTTTACGTGTGGTGGAGTTGTTCGTGTGTGTAGTGTAGTACTCTTTGTGCAGTGCTAAGTCGGTGCCGTTTTGTGTCTGTTGCTGTGTGAATGGTATTGAGTGAGTGTTGTTGTGTGAGTGGTGTTGTATGAGTGATGTTGTGAGTGGTGTTGTGTGTGAGTTGCTGTGTGTGTTTTGCTCTGTGTGTGTGTGTGTGTGTGGGGGGGGTGCTGTGAAGGGCTGTGTGCGTATTCACATTGCGGAAGCTGAAATTCGATGTCCATAATAATTTATTTGTAGCTTATGGATATTTTAGGCAGAGTCAAGCCAAACAGAGAATTCGAAACCAAGTTTGGGCAATACTTTACTTTAGGAATATTGTCGCCAGGCTACGATCATTTTATATAAAATTTAAAACACCGTATTTGTCCAGAAAGCGTTTTGGCAGTAAATGGGATAATCTTAATAGGAGGGAGAACTGAAGAATAATTACGTAACCAGAGCAGGGGGGTATCGACGGCTCGCGTCTCAGGTCGGCTGCACGGAACGCAGGACTTTTTACCAGCAAGTGAAAGACAGAAGAGCAATGGAACGTGCAGGCTTTCCTGACTAAGCTACATAGTTAAATTCCAGACAGCATCGGGCAACCAGCGTGGCTGTTAAACCGTGCATGGCTGGCTGGAGATGATCTAAGGAACGCTTACTTTCCTAGGTTCTTACACAGACGCAGACACTCACTTTCTTTTTTTCAGGAACCCTATTTACTCCATAGGAACAGTCAGTGCGTTAGATGGGCCGAATAGCTATGCCTTTTACTACACTCCATTAGTAAGAATCGTTTGCTAAATTCCATCAGTCAGAGATGGTTACTTCACTCCCTCAGTCAGAGACGGTTACTTCACTCCCTCAGTCAGAGATGGTTACTTCACTCCCTCAGTCAGAGATGGTTACTTCACTCCCTCAGTCAGAGATGGTTACTTCACTCCCTCAGTCAACGATGGTTACTTCACTCCCTCAGTCAGAGATGGTTACTTCACTCCCTCAGTCAGAGATGGTTACTTCACTCCCTCAGTCAGAGATGGTTACTTCACTCCCTCAGTCAGAGATGGTTACTTCACTCCCTCAGTCAGAGATGGTTACTTCACTCCCTCAGTCAGAGATGGTTACTTCACTCCCTCAGTCAGCGATGGTTACTTCACTCCCTCAGTCAGAGATGGTTACTTCACTCCCTCAGTCAGAGATGGTTACTTCACTCCCTCAGTCAACGATGGTTACTTCACTCCCTCAGTCAGAGATGGTTACTCCACTCCCTCAGTCAGAGATGGTTACTTCACTCCCTCATTCAACGATGGTTACTTCACTCCCTCAGTCAGAGATGGTTACTTCACTCCCTCAGTCAGAGATGGTTACTTCACTCCTTCAGTCAGAGATGGTTACTTCACTCCCTCAGTCAGAGATGGTTACTTCACTCCCTCAGTCAGAGATGGTTACTTCACTCCCTCAGTCAGCGATGGTTACTTCACTCCCTCAGTCAGAGATGGTTACTCCACTCCCTCAGTCAGAGATGGTTACTTCACTCCATCAGTCAACGATGGTTACTTCACTCCCTCAGTCAGAGATGGTTACTTCACTCCCTCAGTCAGAGATGGTTACTTCACTCCCTCAGTCAGAGATGGTTACTTCACTCCCTCAGTCAGAGACGGTTACTTCACTCCCTCAGTCAGAGATGGTTACTTCACTCCCTCAGTCAGAGATGGTAACTTCACTCCCTCAGTCAGAGATGGTTACTTCACTCCCTCAGTCAGAGATGGTAACTTCACTCCCTCAGTCAGAGATGGTTACTTCACTCCCTCAGTCAGAGATGGTTACTTCACTCCCTCAGTCAACGATGGTTACTTCACTCCCTCAGTCAGAGATGGTTACTTCACTCCCTCAGTCAGAGATGGTTACTTCACTCCCTCAGTCAGAGATGGTTACTTCACTCCCTCAGTCAGAGACGGTTACTTCACTCCCTCAGTCAGAGATGGTTACTTCACTCCCTCAGTCAGAGATGGTTACTTCACTCCCTCAGTCAGCGATGGTTACTTCACTCCCTCAGTCAGAGATGGTTACTTCACTCCCGCAGTCAGAGATGGTTACTTCACTCCCTCAGTCAACGATGGTTACTTCACTCCCTCAGTCAGAGATGGTTACTTCACTCCCTCAGTCAGAGATGGTTACTTCACTCCCTCAGTCAACGATGGTTACTTCACTCCCTCAGTCAGAGATGGTTACTTCACTCCCTCAGTCAGAGATGGTTACTTCACTCCCTCAGTCAGAGATGGTTACTTCACTCCCTCAGTCAGAGATGGTTACTTCACTCCCTCAGTCAGAGATGGTTACTTCACTCCCTCATTCAGAGATGGTTACTCCACTCCCTCAGTCAGAGATGGTTACTTCACTCCCTCAGTCAGAGATGGTTACTTCACTCCCTCAGTCAACGATGGTTACTTCACTCCCTCAGTCAGAGATGGTTACTTCACTCCCTCAGTCAGAGATGGTTACTTCACTCCCTCAGTCAGAGATGGTTACTTCACTCCCTCAGTCAGAGACGGTTACTTCACTCCATCAGTCAGAGATGGTTACTTCACTCCCTCAGTCAGAGATGGTAACTTCACTTCCTCAGTCAGAGATGGTTACTTCACTCCCTCAGTCAGAGATGGTTACTTTACTCCCTCAGTCAGAGACGGTTACTTCACTCCCTCAGTCAGAGATGGTTACTTCACTCCCTCAGTCAGAGATGGTAACTTCACTCCCTCAGTCAGAGATGGTTACTTCACTCCCTCAGTCAGAGATGGTTACTTCACTCCCTCAGTCAACGATGGTTACTTCACTCCCTCAGTCAGAGATGGTTACTTCACTCCCTCAGTCAGAGATGGTTACTTCACTCCCTCAGTCAGAGATGGTTACTTCACTCCCTCAGTCAGAGACGGTTACTTCACTCCCTCAGTCAGAGATGGTTACTTCACTCCCTCAGTCAGAGATGGTAACTTCACTCCCTCAGTCAGAGATGGTTACTTCACTCTCTCATTCGAAAATGGTTATAAAACTATTGAATTTTTTAGTACAACTTTTCTTTCTTATTTGTAACTTACAGTCGTGTGCATGCAGTGATCGGTGTATTTATTAACAGTATCCCAAAATTCAGACAAATGATTATTTGGATATCAATAAATATCTTTTTGTTTTCATGTTCATGCAAGACGTAGTGATGAGTAAAAATATGGGCAATGAACTCTCATGAATCATGAACTTAGAAGTTCCAATTAAGGTAATTGCCTAAATTTTCCAAGCATCATAACAATATGGAAGAATGTGTTGTGACAAAAATTTTGGCATGCTCACTCATTTTCTCTTCATCTTGTCAATTTAAAAATTCTTCTGGTTTCACTTGACAAGTGAACATATGCAAACACATTTCGCATCGTGTTCTGAGTTGATTTTAGATTGTTTTTAATACAATTTAAAGTGGACAATATTAATGACTGACCAGCAGTCAGCAGGTTAGCAGGACAAAACAACATGGCAAAGACAAAAAAAAGGAAGAGTAGGGGTCTTAAGTTGTAAATTTCTAAATTGGAACTGGAAAGTGAGGTAATATCATAAAATGATTTCGTCTTCCTAAGTCAGCCATGGAAGCAATTATTAAGTACAAAGCAGGAGTAGTTTATGTCTTCAACAATGAAGGAGGAGGGAAAAAGATTTTATCTGATTGCCCTGAGAGGAAAATAGTCAGAAAAAAATTCTCATGCCGCAGCCAAGAGCATTCAGTATGCGTTGGATGACCTCCGCATCACTGTGTCCCGCAGGACAGTTGGTGTTCTAAAGAGGGAACCTCAGAAGGTTCGCAAAATTTTCTAAGCACTAGAAGGAAGAGAAGTGATGCACCGCCCACACGGATTCCGTGATGTAGAACTTGACGACAAAGACACCGCCCTCAAGGATCTCCCTCTTGATTTGCGAAATACTACTACCTAGTTAAGAAATTGTAAAGTAAGAGAACTCGGGCTCCAGTGAGCTCAACCTTGATTGGTTTAAAGGAGATGAACCCAGGCCTCAGCCAGGCCCCTGTCGGCCCGATGGGCCATTTTTTTGTTGTTGAAAAAGGATCCTTAGGTGATGGACTGTTGTGTCCTAATATTTTATGGCGCTACGGGCATTAGATCCCTCCCCAAGGGAAGTCAAGACAAATAAGGATACCAAAGTAAGGAAGGATACCAAAGTAGTAAGGATACCAAAAATCATGAATTTTTGACCCCATATAAAAAGAAAACAAAACGGAAAACTTTTGAAATATCACTATAAATGAACCAAAAAACATATATTCAATTTTTTTTAAAACAAGGCCTGAATCGAAAAAATGAATGAAAAAATGTGTTTCTTTTTCAAAATTACATATAATGGTCAAATTGAAGAAGAATCAGACCACAAATTAAAAATTCAGCATTCCTAAACAATTGTATTTTATTTTTTATTTTTTTATTTTGTACTTGAGAATTAAAATTCACAGTGTTAATATGAAATTATGCACGGAGATTATACAAAACATAAAAACAGTATTCAAGTTCAAAAATTGTCCATTATATTAAACTTCAACAAAATATTTTGTTTTTGCCTTATACTGTAAACCCCTCACTTTTCAACAGTGAAAAGACTAGAAGTCAGTGAATTTTTATGCTCGGAAAAAAAGACAGTTTTAGAATCCTTGGAACATTTCTAACAAAGTTACAATCCCTGATTTACTAATTTGTACATGTATTTTTTTATCATCGCTCAAAATAAAAAATTTAGTATATATGAGTTAGTGATCAAATATCCGATATAAAAAATAAACGAAAAGTTTCCAATAGGAAATCCGAGTTTGTAACTTTATTTGCAATGCTTCAAGGATTCCAAAACTGTCTTTGGTTTTGTTCTAGCATAAAAACTCAATGACTTCTATTCTTTTGAAATATGCATAAAATGAACCCAAAAAACAAACATTTCTTGTTTATCCGAAAAATAAGACCTAAATCAAACAAGTTACGCTATTAAAATATGTTTTATTCAAACGCACATATACTGGCCAAGTTTCAGACGAATCGGATCAAAATTTAAAAGTCGATGGGTTGATCCCTTAAACTACCAAGGTTTTTGCAGAGTCCCTGAACCTCTGCAACGACCACCCTTACGGGCCACCGGTAGTGCCGGAGCTCCTCTCCACCACGTTAAAAGTCGGACTTCACTGCCAGTAACGGCTATGCTCACTCGAGAAGGAGGCTGGCGTAATCAAAGACAGATGATGAGGTTATGGAGAACGCTGTATTGGTTGAAACTAACAAGCTTTATATAACATCTTAAAACAAATTTATTCTTATTATGCGTCTGAATATTTTAGAAGTTCGGAAAAAATGCTATAATGAAAACAGATTTTGCGCTAAAGGCATGTCATCCAAGAAAAACGCTGTTTCTGAAGCCAACGCATCTGAGAGCGAGGACTTAATTTTCCAAATATCCCTTAGAAAAAGATCACATCACATATCATTATCACATTCCGGAAATATGTTACACGGTCGGATAATGCAAAAATGTAACTCTTTGGCCTTGATAACATCTGACACGATTTGACACGTGATTGGCGTGATTGGCCAAGTTTCATTAGTTTCAAGCATGATAGTTGGTGAAACCCATCTTCAAAAGAACACCATTCCAACAGTGAAGCATTGAGATAGGAGGACTATGTACTGACTATGATATACTGTGTCTGTCTGGACCTAGAAGACTTGTTAAAGCTGATGGAATTTTGGAAAGAAAGAATATGCTGATTTTATTAAAAACGACCTGAAGAATTCTGCAAGAGAGCTCAATTTGGGCCACCGTTGTAGCTTTGAATAAGACAATAACTTCAAACACAGTTCTAAATCAACGTGGAATTAACTTGAGAACGACAAAACTATCATATTGGAGTGGCCATCGCAAAGATCAGCCCTTGTACAGTACAGTAAATTGGAATTTATGGATAAGATGAAAGTTATATGTTCTGAAAAGAAAACAATCAAATCTCAAGCAATTAAAAGAGTTCTTTCTGGAAGAATGCAAGAATCATAAAAAATTGCATAAAGTTTGGTAATTAAAGAATACAATACAATCGACTGGTAACTAGTTATTGATAATCTATGTATTCGTATTTACGATTAATGAATAATTCGTTCAGTTTACAGGTGTATAAAATGTGGAAATTGTGTGTTAAAATAAACAAAAACATGTTTTTATAAGGCCTTGGTAATAAATATGATCATGTCGATCAGGTTAACTTTTAGAACGATGAAGGTTTATATTAGAATACAACTCATATTATAAATTACAAAATTACTCAATGACTTGTACAATAGCATACAATATCACTTACAGCATAAAATGCAATATAGCTTACAGCATAACTCACAGCACAAGTCACAACATAAACTATAGTATAAGACAGTATAAGTTACAATACAAGATTATAAATCACAGTGTGAGTTCGGAATTTTTGAAAATTGTCTAATTTGTAATTATAAAAAAGAAAGCGAGAAACATCGCATCAAATATTTGCTCGAAAAAAGAACATCTCGAGTTTTTGCTTATCATCAGCTAAAAAAGTAAGAAGGAAGTCATCTGTAAAACGGTGAAATGAACTACAATAACAAAGTAAAACACCCACAATTATACAAGAATAATCAAAAATTAGACTATCTGTTGGCGTCAGAAACTCTAAAGAACAAAGATGGCTATTCAAAACTGTTTTTGTTTTAAGAATAAGATATTCCAAAATCTGGAAATCTCTAAAGAAGTTTGTCCTGCCTATGTTCTTGAAATCACTGTTCTTATTTGGGATATTGCTCAAATGTGCATAATCCCGTGTAACTGAATGTTAAAGGGTTTTTATAATATTTGAGTGTAGGTAGGAGTTCCTGAGCATATACACACACTCAGGAGTTCCTGAGTGTATGTGCATGATTTCCCCTACTTTAGGTTGAAGAATCGCCGAATTTCGAGGAAGAAGTTATCGTACTGGAAATGTTATAGCAATTCCTTCACATTCAGCCATACGGGAGTATATAGATTTTTGTAGTACCCCACTAAGCTATAATGCTTTTAAAGGGATATGAAGGGAAAAATGTTTTAACGACTTACGGACTTTGGAACGCTTTTCGTTCTGAACCAGTTTCAAACCAGTTTTGAAATGTCATCGTAGTTCTTCTGAGTTGTCCCTAGCCAATAAACAGTATTCTTCATGAGTATTATTTTATATGTGTCTTATGTCATTATTTTTTGCTCTAGTTCACTCCATTGTTTAACAGATGATTTTTTCTATATTTTCTTAGCTGATGATGAACGAACACTGATGATGAGCGAAAGCTATTTTACAAGTAAATGTTTTATAGGATATTCTTCGTTCTCTCATTTATATTAAAGTTGCTGCATAAGTTACACTGCACATCACAGAATAACTCAAAATATAACTCTCTGCATAACTCACAGTATAGCTCAGAACATAACTCACTGTCCCCCATTCTAGCACAAGTGCTGCCCCCTCAACGAACAGCAGCCAACATTGCAGTAGTGGTGTATTGGCAGACTTGCGGTGTCGACTCACTTTTTCAACCACTTTTGCGTGTAGGCATTCGCTAATATATGCAGAGTCTTCTCCAATTTTCAATTCCTTTTTACCTCATTTTTCTGTATGCGTTGGATGAAATAATGTGTGTGATTTTCTAAAGTGCTCTTTGAAAGTAATATGTGTAGTGTCGGTGGTCCATAAAACGGGAATTGAATCAAAAATTTAAATTTCTACTGTTTAGGCTCGGTATGGAAGAAATTTAAATTCGCTACTCTGGTAAATGAAGTTAAACATTTTGACATGTTGTGTCGATCAAATGGATGAGACATGAACGTTGATTGGTGTTCAATTAGAGAAGCAAGCATGAGGCGATTACGTAAGGTTTATTTTCCTTTTCATCTTCTTTCATAAGTTGTTACCTTTCTAAACTCGAGATTAGAAACTGCCGTCATCTTAACAACAGCGCTTATACGAGAATTTGCACATTATCTTACATGTGTTCTCCAAATTCCATAATAATATTGTTTATTCGCTTTGCGTCCGAGAAGCCATAGTTGGCTTTCGTTATCTATTTATTTTCAGTGCAGAGTATCTCAATATCACTGGTCCAGTCGGCATGTCGAGCTCAGTGCCCATTACGTGCGTATAACGCTCCCAATACGTGCGCCTATTCGCACCCATTACGTGCCTATTACTTACCCATTACGTGCCCATTAGCCGACGCTGCTAAGCTGCGTTCACGTTCTCTCTTAACGCTGCAAGAAAGTGCCTGCTTGTACTGGCAGGGCTAAAAGCTCTCATATATATTGACGCTTACTTTATTGGTAAATCAATGGAATCAATCACGATCATCACTGAGTGCAGATGTCGTGTCTCTCCAAACGTCACGCTCTCGTTCTCATTATGATCAAAGTCCATATAATTTGGCGTCATATTGTATGTTTTCAGTGGAGAACTATGAAAGGAAAATCCAATATTGTACAGTTGTATCAATTTAAATGAAAATAACAATAATAAAAACTAAAAATATGTGTTAGAAGACTCTTAACATAACCAAAACAGTATAAAACAATCATTGGAAACAGTAACCGTATTTTTGTGTCGAACGCAAAGGATTTAATTCAACTAGCGCTCAAATTTAGCTCTAGTTCATTTTTTTCATGGAGCCAGATCCCATCAAAATTTTTAGCTTTAAATAAAAACTTAACCAATACAAATTTAAGGTTCCTTAGATTCACAGTAGCTATTTCAGGACCTTGAAATTGTACCTAATCCACACTTGACTCCTGTGCCGACGTAAATATACTTTCAAAGCGTCCAGTCCCAGGACATCGTTGTAGTACTTACTTCAATATCCAATCTTCTCTGTTCATTAAACCAGCCCCTTCTCGCGTCATTAATTCCGTGTCGATTGGCTTCAGAATAATTTGTTTTATGGAGTCATTATTCGATTCATCTATTTTATAGAAGCATTACTCCAAAATCAATGGTCTGAAGTTCCGCATTAAAGGGTCGTGATTGGCCAAGTTTCATTAGTCGAATTTTCATTCTGTGCATGTGAAGTGGTATTTATGGTAGTGTCGTTCTCGGTAGAGCGGCATGTTTGGTAGTGTAACGGGCAGTAAAGTGGCATTTGTGGTAGAGTAGCTCACTGGAGAGTACCTTACGTGGTAAGTCTCGCTTGCGGTAGAATGACATTTGAGTTAAAGTAGCTCACGGTGAAAGGACGTTTGTGGTACTGTCCCACAAGACACATATCCATCTGGAGAATAATGCATTTTATAGTCAAGATCAGTTGGTGCCGATATCACCCATCAGACGTACAAAGCTTCCACGTGTCATCCATCAGAAAAATAGGTAAGAAATGACCATCGCCGTAAATATGACTGCAGTATAATTAGGCGAGCGTGCGCCGGCCAGAGCGCGGGAAGGCCACAGGTGGCAGCCGTCGTCACCACCGCGGTGGAGCCATAGATTGCACTACTTAATCGGAGTGCGATCAAGGTGTTTTTTTTTGTAGTTCACGATAAAAACGCTAATTCTGATGTTTCTTTTCACCGAAAACGCAGTCATTGATGTTGGCCTTTTCGTACCTATAGATGTTGGGTCAGGGTTTGAGTTAAGTTTTTTGACTGATTTTTTTTAATGAGGCTAGTTTGATTTCAATATTCTTAAAGCTCGTTATTATGCAATGAAATGGCTATTCTGTCTTCAAATGAAATTTGGTTACGTAACCATCAGAATTTTTCCATATCAATATCTCGAAGGAAACGCGCTAGTTTTGGGCTATACGTGGCTTCTTATGCAAATGGTGAGAGGAAAAATTACAGAATTTTGGACGCACAATCCCACATAACTCGGTTCAAATTGTGCAGTTAGAAATATTGAAAGCGTTTGAAAGAATTTTAATTCAAGGGCTGGTCACGTATGATATATATTACTGAGTGCATTGGGATTTAACTTGAAACTAGCCGCAAAAATCGCTATAATAATTTCAGTATTGGAACAAGCATAAATGCTAATAATTGAGAATGCTTCCCTTTATCTAGAAATTGAAGTATCATAAAAGGTTCATGTTTTCCACAGCATCTTACGACCAACTGAATACAGCATTATTCCCTGCTCGAATCAATTACAAGTATTTAGAAGTGTTTTGATGTTTACTAATGATCATATAGACGTGTATTGGTACTTAATTTGCAATATCCAGTAGTGTATCTAGTAGTGCAATTAGCAGTATCCAGTAGTGTAATTAGCAGTATCCAGTAGTGCAATTAGCAGTATCCAGTAGTGTAATTAGCCGTATCCAGTAGTGCAATTAGCAGTATCCAGTAGTGTAATTAGCAGTATCCAGTAGTGTAATTAGCAGTATCCAGTAGTGTAATTAGCAGTATCCAGCAGTGTAATTACCAGTATCCAGTAGTGTAATTAGCAGTATCCAGCAGTGTATCTAGTAGTGTAATTAGCAGCATTCACTAGCGTATCCAATTGTGTAACTAGAAGTATACAGTAGTGTAAGTAGTGTAATTAAAACTGTGCGAAAGCGCGTGAAACAACGACGTCGTTTTGGGAGAAGGGGAGTATTCTTGTGCCTCACGAGGGGAGAGTAGCGTGCTTGGGGGTGAAACAAAGGGGGATGCTGCTTTTGGGGGGTAAAATGGGAGAAAGGTTCCCTAAACAGACTTTGTGGATATAACTGAATTTGGAAGCAGGATTGATGTAAATTCAAAGATTAATTGAAGGTTATACAATAGTAAGAAATAAGGGTAAGAGATGAGTTATAAGATTTAGATTATTGTGCGAAGGAATCTTGAGGTTAGTTGTGAGGGCTGTCAATCAGAGCGCGGGGTTAAGTGGCGAGCTTTCGGGAAGGATCCGGAAAAAAGGACACGAGAGGACACGAAACAGAGCTCTCAACGGCAGAGGGGCGTCTTTGTGAAGAGAGTGTTGGGAGTGCTGCACGTCGCTGGGAAGTGCGTAGACGTCGGCAAAGCACGCCGGCTTGCTGGACACATGCGCATCGTGACTCCAGTACCCGCACCCACGTACCTCAGCGCATCAATGTACTACGGAACCAACGTACCAGAGCATAATACTCAACAGCATCAAAGAACTAGTCAATCCAGGACGAGGTAGCCAGTGTACCAAGCGCATCAGAACACCAGCGTCCTGAGCATCGCGACAACAGAAGTCCGCACCAAACGCCCTCAGCGTACCAGCGAACTACGGAACCAACTTAATATACGCAACAGCATAAGAGAGCTAGTCGACCCAGCACCTCGGAACAGTGTACCATGTACAACTCAGTACCCAGGACCAGCGCACCACGGTACACCAGTGTAACACCGCACCAGCGTCCTACGAGGCACCAGTGTACTACGGAATCAACGGACCAGGGCGCAAGGCGCCACACAGCACCATGGCAGGACACCTGAGTACCCTACCGTAGGAGCCCACAGCACGCATCACAGCACCAGCACGCCCCCAGCGTGACAGCGCACAAGAGGTACCGGCGTGCCAGAAGAATGGCAAAGTGGCACCAACGCCCGACAACCAACTGAGAAGAGAAGCACCGACGGTGCAAGTAAGAAGTGTAAGGAAACATACGTTGAAGGGTGAGGTTTTTATTAGTAAATCAAGATGCGAAAAAATTAGAGTTCTTCGTGTATTCATCATGCTTATGGCGTGGCTCGTAATGAAATATAATACAATTATCTAGATAGTACGTCTCTCTTTCTATGATGGGCCATGTTCATCTTTGTTTCTTAGGTATTACAATTATCAGTGGGTTGTCCTATGTTGCGCGCAACTGTAGAACAATGCTGTCATTACTCACGTGCTTGTTTTAAATAAAATAAGTAATCTTTCAGTTTGCTGTCATTATCCCATTGTTGATGAAGCAAATGCTGAGTAGGAAGAACACTCTCTATTTCTCATTTCTCTGTATCATTTATTACTCTCTTTCTGTGTACCTATCCTCTCTAAATTTTCCACTTCTTTCTCTCTCCCTCTCGAGGGCTTAAATCCCCTCTTCATCACCTCGCGTTCTCTTTACATCAGCAAGGAGGGCACTTAAGGCTCCGTGACCTGATGAGCGGTATCCAGTAGTGTAATGAGCAGCATCCAGTAGTGTAATGAGCAGTATCCAGTAGTGTAATAAGCAGTATCCAGTAGTGTAATGAGCAGTATCCAGTAGTGCAATGAGCAGTATCCAGTAGTGTAATGAGCAGTATCCAGTAGTGTAATAAGCAGTATCCAGTAGTGCAATGAGCAGTATCCAGTAGTGTAATGAGCAGTATCCAGTAGTGTAATAAGCAGTATCCAGTAGTGCAATGAGCAGTATCCAGTAGTGCAATGAGCAGTATCCAGTAGTGTAATCAGCAGCATCCGGTAGTGTATTCATGTTTAGATCTCATGTCACACAACAATTGAAGTTTCGATCTCAAAGACGAAATTATTCTACTGCACTAATTTAACTAGTTTATAAAATTTGAAGTATCATGTGAAGCTGGATAGATTTCTTTTTCATTATTATATTCCGGAGTCAAATACCGTAGACTGATTGGTTGAATTAGGATTCTTGTGCTCATTCCAAATTTGACCGATTTCATTGGCCTGGAATATCATATGCTTAAAGAGAATCTGTTATTTCCGTTCTTTGCGATGTGCGTGCGTTGAAGCCGAAAGCTCGCAAAGGCACACAAGATGGGTCTTATCATGATTTTTCACACGGTTTGAAGGCGTTATAGATTCGCACTTCTATAATATTCATGGGTAATCAATGCTAAATTAAGTCTTCGACAGGGGTCAATAAGGGTCAAGATCCTTTTTACGCCTTAGCGTGAGGAAAAGACGAGGCTTTCGAGAAATCTAATCGTTCCGGAACTTCATTCCCGTGTCTCAAATGTTGGTTTTAAAATGTTTATAATGTAAAATGTGATGAATTAGCAGGGTATACGCGATGAATAGTTGAAAATTGTAGGGTGGGGTAGTATGCATCGCGCATCGTTTTTCTTGATGAACATTATGAGTATTTACAGTGCTTCATGCGTCATATGTGTTATGTTTGCTAAAAAGAGATATTATTTACTGCATCGGAGACCTATGATTAATTTATGAAATTTCAAAAAAGTGTGGGATTATCACTCAACAACATAATGAGTTACTTCCTTTGTGTCTAAGTAAAAAATATATCCGATATTTGAAATAGCAAACATGGATTGTAAAGAACAATATAGTCAACAGGTATGTAGATTTTCATTCAAACACGTCTAATGATAACTGCATAAATGCAATAAGTTGGTTCATTAACTCACGTAGTCAGCAGCAAATCTGCTGAAACGGAGAGTCAACACAAGACCAGTCATCAGGCTGTCACCAATGATTGAGTTTTTGTGCCTCCATTTGTTCCATGAAAATCTATGAATTCCCACTGCGCATTTCGAGTATTTTTCGTTTTCATGAACTCAACTGTGAAATTTGAATGGTTTTCTCATCAAATATCCCAACCATGGTCAGTACATGTTCATCAACTGAAGCGTTATTGACATTAATTACGAATGGCATACCTTCCTGTTCGGATGCCTGAATGTGCAACTGTGTGGTGCGCCAACTGATGCAGCAGCATTTCGTTGCGTGCGGCGCCTGAATTCATTTTGTTTTCTGCCCTGCGAAGGTCTGATGCCGTCTTATAGATCCCGACTTGACGATAAAATTGAGTTAATGATGCGCTGGAGATTCATGGCTTTTGAAACGACATTTTTTGTGATGTTTATTTTTCATGCACAAATTTTCTTCAATTAATTCACTATCTCACTCGAATGATGAGAGCTCTCCATATAAGATTTTATGAATTTTATATTTATTAAGAGCTTCTCCTTCAACAAGTATATCCAAGGACGTATTAGTTTTAAAACATTATATTATTTTTTAATCCCTAACACGTGGATCGATAGTGTTTTACTTTGTCAGTCTTCTGATCCCCGTTTGGTAACTTCCCTTTTTTTGACTTAAGAAGTTTCTCTAGATAGTATTGCCTCTGAGATCTTCAGTTTCCTTCGTCAACCTACTCATGATGAAAACGTATTATGATTCAGCTTCCTCAATATGAATAATTACCGCCTTTCTTTGTTAAACACTCCTCAACCTGCTTCTTAATGTTCGAGTTAAAAAAATGGACTCTCCTAACACATTTTAAAGCCGTTTCTGGCTCAAATGTTCTTGAATAGCTCTCTCGATACATTTGTCTTCAGGGTGTTTTCCACACCCGGACTTAATCTTCACAAATTTCTTTGCATAAACTAGTACTCATTGATGTGGTCTACGAGCTTCTTTCTTCGGTGGAATACACGTGCAAAAAGTATAGGTGATCATGTCTACCCTGCTGCTAAGCGCTGCAGTGTCGACGTTCAGAAATATTTCCCATTAAGTCTTTCGTTGACACTTTTCTAACTGAATTACCAATTTATCTATTATTCATTTAAACACGAGCAATTCAATAACCTACTGAATCCAATGTTCGTTTTCCCGTACTTAATCATAGCATGCTCCTTATTAGAATCGGAGAATCTAAATTTTATGCCTTTGTTGCCCTAACTTATCTGCGTGTTAGCGTTACCATTTCAGTAATATTACCATCTTGCTAACCATGTAGATGAGCACTAAATGCTCCCACCACCGCCGCAGGACCGCTACGGGACGGGCAACAGGACGCCGATGGCAGACGCTTCGCAGGACGTACGGCCGCTCGGCGGCGGTCGCAACGGCTCGCACGTGACCGTGCGCTTCAGCCGTCCCTGGGACACGTGCGACCACGTGCACGACGTGCCTCTCACGGTCAGACGTGTGGACAACAGACCCTATTTCCCACGTCCTATCATGCATGACAGTTCAGATATTATAGCCGCACCTGCTGGCTCGTGAAGCCATGTACATATGAGGAAGGTGCGAGCTCCATGCTGGAGGAGAGGCTGGAGAGCTCTTAAATTTTCATGCTTGACTTTTACATGCTAGAGGCAGCTAGTATCTGTTATTTTTTTGCATTTTGTCGTTGCAGTTGTGCTTGTTTTGACGTTTTAATTACTCTTAGAACAAGAAGTTGTACGCGGGGTATTTATGGGAGCTGTTGATTTAGTATTGTTTGATCTGTTTTTGCTGCATCATTTACAGAATTATCGCCCTTCACCTTTGTGCTCGTACTGTTTCTTTTATTTTAAATGCATAGCTATACTATGCTTTAATAAAAATATCAACAGAAGCCTATGTCACGAGAGATAGTTCCGCCTCCTTATCAATTTACATCAATAAAGGAGATCAGATTCTCGGAATAGAGGGATTGGCGTACCTCCAAGAAAAAAAAAAGACATAATACACAAGAAATATAAGGAGGGACATAAGAACACAGTCAATAGAGAATAACAAACAACATGTACATATACTAAAATTAGAACGGTACTCCCCTATGATTAGAGACCGACTTACCAGCGCGTTTCTATGCGCTAGCTGCCTCAGTGTGATGTGTTACTGGCGAAGGCAGGTTATCAAACTCCATATGGAAGGGCTAATAGTATTTTCCGGCAAAAATGCATCCTACTACAATCATCTTACAAGAAATTACTGAAATGGTGAATCCAACAATCGTTGCCTACCTAATCGGTCGACCGATTTTATCTACCTCACTACGCATTTAAACACATAACAAAATTGTGCTTAGCCTAGCGCACATCAACGGGGTAGGAAGTTGTGCCAGCCTCAAATCACAGAATCATTCTATGCCACATTCTGATTCAGTTCACAATTCCGAGACACACACAGATTAGCAATGTTCATTGTCGTTGGGTTTGACGTTGTGGCGTAATTTCTTCATGTAGAGCATGATCAGCAACAAATGTAAAACCCTCCACCTGTGCGACAAACATTTGCAACCCATTACTTTTAACTGAACTGATTATATTCCCTCAAATATTCCAAATTTTTCTTGAACAAATGACATTAAATTCATCATTATATCAAACATTTCAAGTTTTCACTCCAATAATTGACTCCAACTTATTATTATATTTATTTCAAAATGATGTGCCTTCACGGAAAACGGCTTCTTACCCGCCGACAAGGTTGACATTTAATTTTCCATCAATGAATACCACAATCTGATTGGGTTTGAATTTAACCCTTCTGAAACAAACAAAGAAAATTTACTGTGCTTTACAAAGAATTTTGATGGGGTTCAACAATATATGTATATATGTATCTTTCGACGCACACCATATTCAAGCACTTCCACGGGATATTTTTCAACATAACACTTCGTTCTGCGCACTTCTTTCTATAACGAAGTGCTGCGTTATACTGATTGCCTCCTATAAGCTCTTACCCTCTGTTCTAGAAAGCTGTGCTCCACCTTGCCGTGAGACCAATCGCGTTCTCCGGGGCTTCGTGAGCGTCCTCCTACACTTCCCTCTAACGTTGTCATTGGTTTTCCATGAGGTTGTCCTTTTCCTATTTGCTGTTGACATGTTTTGCCCAGCTCGCTGTAATCTCCGCCCTTTTCCTGAGGTTGTTCACTTTTTCGCTGCGATTGCTCGTCTTCTTTCGGTCTCCCATAGCCTATCCATGGTGTGCCATAAATCAGTCAACCACTTCGGCTAGCGTCCTCAGCCCTAACGCTTTTAAGTGCTTCTCATTAAATTTCGCCCCATGTGGTTTGGCCGAAACTTCTCAAGTTTCTCAAGCCTTCGTCTCCCCCTATGTTGTTTTAACAGAAACTTATCTACAAACACTTTTGTGGACAGATTTTTCTGCCCATGTAAGAGATCTTTGTGGCCAACTTCCCTCACAACACACACATTGTTCTCACAACACACACTCGATATTCTCAGACACCCAAGCAATTCTTCTGCCCTGTTATTACAACAATTCTTACAATAAGGAATTTGACAATTTTAATTATTTGCCAAAAAATTTTAATATTTCCTAACACCTAAATAATTTAATAAATTCATATTGTTCTTGGGTATGACCCCAAAACTATGTGTTCTGTTCTTACCAACACGTTGCCCTGTTGAAGAACTAGTGAAACTAGTGCAAAATTTACGCTTTAGAACCACGCTAAAATGACGTTAGGCAGCATTCTCTCCTGCCAACAAACTTATGGTACTACTCGCAATTACTACTCTACTGCTTCTTCTTTACCTGCTGTATTTAGATTTTTCGGTTGTTCGTTACAGTTTGCCTTGTGTGCTGGATGTAAATAAAGAATGAGCTTGGTCACAAAAAGTTTCTGGATTTACACGTGTTTACACGTGTACAGAGCTAAAATTTTTTAATTGATGAACAAATGGTAAACACTGATGCTTCAGACGTACATCAAAAAACCTCTGAAAGAAACTATGCTAACTGTTACGTAAATACTCTCGCCAAAATTTTTCAATTTATCCATCCCAAGCGGCTTCTCCGTGATCATGATTTTCAAAATGGTGCTGAAGAAAATCAGCATAACTTTTTCATGGCCTCCGTTTTGCCTGTAAAATGCCGTCAAAGCAAAAATAAATAAAAGCAGAGACAAGTAATGACAGAAAAAATCAGAATCCCATTTCACTGATCGCGTCATGTTCCGTCTTATATCAACAGCTGAAGCAGACGTAGTACAGGCAAGCCTGGTTTGAGCGCTCATCAGTCCCAGTCCTCTTTGCATTTACGTAAATTTCCTGTAATTAACATTGATGTGACGTGAAAGTTAATTTATGAGTTGCAGGGTCATTATCGATCAAAACTCAAGACAAAAACGTTGTTTCACGTAAAACGTTAATGAAATAAAATATCAAAATTGAACTGACTGGCACATTGTATCGAAGCCACATGCCGTCAGTCACAATCCAGCGTAGGCGCCAGAGTCGGAGTAGAGAATACGTAACAAAATTACCATTGGATTTTCACATGACAGTAGTTTTTTGTGCGGTGACGTTTATATTGGAGGTGCGCGTGGTTGTGCGCAGACGGACACGGTGCGCGTGATATACGCGTACGACGACCAGACGCCCGCCCCCGGCTTCCTGACGCTGCCCTACCACGACAGCCGCGGTGTCAGGAGCCTGCTGCTCAGGGCCCCCTCGCAGGGCTCCCTCGACTCCAACGTGACGGCGGACGCGCTCGTGTGGGACGTGCGGGCCCCCAATGTGAGTGTGCTTAATTGTTACGGGATCTGCGAGATTCTTTTGTTTCTGGAAGTGTCATGTCCACTGGTGGCTCTCAAGGCGTCTTCGTTTCTAATGTATTATCACGGGGACATGTGAACAGGTCTTTGTTTCTGTTTGGTTATTGCACAGCTCTGAGTGGGTTTTTGCTTCGGCTTAATTATTGAGCAGCCCTGAATGGGTCTTGACTTCATTTATTTATTCTATTGTTTTGAATGAGTGTTAGCTACTTTTGGGCTTATATTAGCCCAGTAAGGACAGCAATTCATGAAAAATACTAACATCATTACTGTGATTCTGATACTCCAAAAAAACTTGGTTGATAAATTCACGTTCTATTTCATATCATTTGGGATTATTTATATGAAATTCGGTCCGTAAGAAAACAACTGGGTTCTAAAAGAGTGGAATTAATTAAGAGAAACTTTTTTACCTTATGTGAGAACAGCGTCTGGGTTTAGTTTTCCGTGCCGTGACTGAGGAAACAGCCAATGTTGAGCTTTATTTCATTTCAAATATTGAGCGAGCGTTGACTGAAAGCATACGTATATAAATACGGTAGGTGCCCTGGCATGGGGCTCCAGGTCTACTTACTGTCTTAGGAGAATTACGCAGGTTTCAAAGAGTGAATTTAAACTCTTATCAAGAACGGTAGGAAACGGAACAAATTGTCCTGGGAGGTGAAAGATGAGATGCACAGGGGAAGTTAAAGTGCAGCCCCTAATCAACAAGAGGGCGATAACGGAAAACTTCATGGAAAATTCCTACTATTTATGTTCAAAAGAAAACATGAGTTATCTATGACCTGGTAATGGCATACGTGAATGCATCAAAAAATTCACACCTGAGTCCTTAATTAAGAAATGTTGCAGCCCAGAATGACAAGGAAAGCACTTTACAAAATGAAAGAGAGTAGCAAGACATCTGGATGTGTTATCTTCAGGAGCCTTGCCAATCAAATCATCACCCAAAAAAAAAAAACGCATACAATACATGAGCAAAACGCCACAAAATATGTATGTAGCAACCCTATAGATATAACGCTGATGATTCCAATCCGAACATTCGGGGTGCAGTTAATTTTAGTTTTTTCTCAACGTTGCGCCTCATTTTCTTGCCGATCCTTCGTATTAACATAAGTTTTCAGAATGACCGAACACATTTGACTTATAGTCAGGAATTTATTTATTTGGTGGAATTTTGCTCCTGACTTCTTTTAGGATAGCTCGTATTCAGCTTCAGAACGTGGCGTCATCGCAATTTCAATTTTATCATTATGGATTTTTCTATCCTTTTCATCACTGATCATTCTCTTGTTTCGAGAGAATATATTATGGAAAATCGCAATGTTTTGTATGTACTTTAAGCCACTCAGGAGAATACATCAATTGCACTTAAAACAATTAGTTTTCTCAGGGATTTAGTGATACCCCGAGTTGTAGGTTAAATAGTTGTTTGTTCTTGAAATGGAAAAGTTTTTTTTTTCATTACCGTTCATTTATTTCGGTTCACAGCTGTACTTTTTCATCTCCTATTACTTTCTTCTTCAAATTTTACCTTGCTGCATAATCTTCTTTCAACTTTGCAATTTCGATGTCCAGGGTGTACGCACATATTGCGCATTGATTGATTGAGTAATTCCATACTACATGGAGCTTTCATCGTTTTTTTTGCAGTTCACATTTCTTTGCGGTCAGAGAGGCTTGAACTAACTTGTCATCTAACCTTCAAGTTTCAAACCCTACACACCACAGATCTTCGTCGTGTTCTCCATGGAAGCCTTAAATAATGTGTCGCAGGGTCCCGCCGGGATGGCCGTCTGACATGACACTCACACACCCATGAACATCTTTCTTGTGCCGTAATTGCTGTCTCCGACGGTCATATCTGCACACATGGGTTGTTCTAACGTGACCAAGAACTACCTTCTTTGAAGTTACCTTTATTCTTTGGTAACGGAAATGTTCATCAGTTTTGGGTTATGGTATAAATTGGAAACTATTCGGATATAGTGACAGAAAAATGTACGGATTTGTTTCGCATACTGTGCATGGGAGCCTGCACAAATTTGTGGCACTGAATAAAGTATAAGTTGAAAAATTCCGAGCTTAATGTAGAACGTGGATCGTAATTGCACATCGTGCAACTGGATAACTCATATGGAGCACAAATGAGCCAGTCTACATCCTCACAATATCCCCAGATGATGGCCGCCGTAAGCCAGCGACATTGAACACATTTCACTGCACGATGCAACTCAATGCAACATGGCCGAACAAATAAACAACTGGCGGAATATTAGAGCGAACACGTGGAAGAAAATAATAGGCCACTTTCCCGTGTCACTCCAAGGTGTGTGAACTCCATGAATTATTTCCTTGTATTGATTGTTTGATTGATGAGCTTGTCACCCACCTCGATGCTGCCATACTGGGTACGACATCTAGAGAAGGATCTGCAGCTGAGGGCAATTCTTAGAAAAAAATCATGACAGCATGAAATCTGTCAAAATTTATGGTTCGCAAGTTAATATTTAATTTTTACGATGAAATATAGAGCAAAGAGAATTTACGTTGGTATCTTTTTATACCCTGAGAGCGACTTCGGTCGCAATCATCTTGGGCCTGCATGATATTAAGTGAATTTCTACTTTTAAAATTTTCGGTGTCGTTGCATTTACAGTTTGACGGAATGAAGCGAAGTTTGAGTTTCCATTGTATTGGCTCAAGTCCTCTTGGTGCACGGGCTCAGTTTAGTTAAGGAGAAATTAGTGTTCAGTTATTGTTCCTTTGGATCAATCGTCAGGTTTTCGTTGCTCAGGATTTGCTAACTGAAGTGAACTCTCAGCTTCCACACAAATCTGCCATGGATGTACAAAACTATTCCCTTCGGGTTGAACCGTTCGAAGCGACCTAACTTTTAGGTCGTGTGTATTTTAATTCAATCAAAGTCTGAGCTTAGAGAACTACAGAATATGTTCGATGCACTGAGTGTTTTTAACTGGAGTTGAAAATAAGGATCTTTCCCAGATATGCCCCGCCATTAATGCAACATATAAGTTCATCCACTTGTAACTTTCGAAATAATGCACCTATCGACTCCAAATTACTCGCTAACGAAAGAATATTTTTATCTTTCGTTTCAATTACAATTTGAAGTTGATAGGTGCGTTATTTCGAAGGTAACAATTGGGTGAACTTATTTGTTGTATTAGTGGCGGGGCTTATCTGAAAAAGTTCCGAAAATAATTGAAAATTTACATTTAACGCTTTCAGTTGTGTTCAGAAAGTAAATGCAATTGATACAAAATGATGACAAATGCTGTGAAAAAATAATTTTGGAATTGTTCCGCATATGATTAGTGTTATTTTTCAATGAACAGCAATCAATCGAAAATAATTAATTTCACAGTTAATAGCAATCTTCATCTTAAGTACTAATATTCATAATTTCACCATCAACTTTCGTTCAAATTTTGTTCATTCATTCACTTCACTGTGTTCACGCTATGTTTTCGGGGAACATCAAACGAAATCTATTTTTAGAACGACATACGATGATCCATTATTTAGTGAAACAAGTTCAAAATGCAGTGGAATCGACTACCAACTCTTAAAAGGGCCCATTGCATGACAAAATTCACACTGCACGAAAATACGCTGTACTGCTACATACTATGCACCGTGAGTGTTCCGGACCTCTTCTTTCTTCAAAGAAGTGCAGAAAATCAATGCGTCACGTCTGCCATTTACTCGTTTTCCTTATGATTTCTTGCACATTCAGAGCCCGGGACATGTCGATTGCCTTCGATACGCTCGTACAGTCTGAAATTGCTCGACAGATTTGATGTGTACTGCACGAAACGAAGCCTTGCTCTTTTATATTTCTTGCAGTGTAATCCGAAAATATTAGACCACATTCACGGCGTTGCTATTATCAATTATAGGTTTATTACTAAAAGAAATAAAACTCGCTTCGAAATAGTGATTCTAGACTGGCATTGCATACTACATATTTTTTTGGTTGCAAAGACAAATCAAGGGTCGATAGGAAGCAAACTTCGTGAACGTGAATAGGAAACATTTAAAGCACTTACTAAAGTTAGATTTTTGCTCGCACGTGAGATTAGACCTGCACATTTAATTTAAACATTATTCCTGTTTAAATGTTTAGTTTATGTTCTCCATTTCATCATTATTTCTCACTTCTACAAGAACAGTGAGCACCGTTCTCTTCACGTAAATCCGATGCGTAAAATCCACAGGTAAAAATCCAACAAAATGAGGTCAATTATCCTCGCATGCAGTTAGACGGTCGGGCTAGCCGTAAGTTTTTCTTTCTAAAAAGTGAAGTACTATTAAGCTGACCGATAGCAGGTGGTACTACACGGAGTTTAGTGTAAGCCTAAGGCTTTTCACGCAGTTTTTAGGTTCAAATTCCAAGTTCTTCGTGATATTTGGTGGCATAATTTTTTCTTTTTGATCAGCGTATAGAATGTGAACAGTTGCCAAGGTGAAATTGTTGTTCTAATCACGTATGTTTCTCCGAGGGATAATGTGAAGTCACCCGCAGAAGGATAGAAAGTTTTTGTTTTCCTTGAATTAGAATATACTCTTTGTCTTGCTCAGACTTTTTTGGGTCTACTGCTGTTATTTTTTCAACCCTTTTTATTTTCTCTTAACTTGTTTATCTTCTTCCATAAACTTCTTTCAATCTTGTTGTTTCTTAGCGCAAGGTGTGGGGACATATCTTATGAGTAGATGCCATGCTCCCTTAATTCCATACTACATAAATATTGCCTTCTTTAATTTCTCTTAGGAACACTTTTCTTATGGTAAGGGAGGCTCAAAATAATTTATAATTATAATTTTTATTAATTCGTTCAGGCTTAGAGCACGCAAGCACGCTACGTTATGTTCTGTTTACACTTTCATTATATTTTCTGAGCCTTGTTTTACTCGATTCGCATTTCCAGATACTTCCTTTTACCTATGTTTTAAATTACTTGCACCCTGCTAATGCTTCATTTCCCTCGTTTCAATTAACTTAAGTTCTATCATAATTACCTTTCATTTCAGAACCTCCCATACCCTCTTTTACTATTATTGCCCCATAAAAAAATATGTGTCATCTAACGTAGGTCAGTTTAAATCGATCTTTAATTTCGTAGACTAGCATTCAGTGCAATTCCATCTAACATTCTGTACATTCTACGGGAGCTGTAATCGAATTTACATCTTGGATGAAAAGTGCTCTAATTTTCCGATTCTATGTTAATCTTACTCCATACAAACCATATTTACCTCGTATCCTGTACCATTTGTGTCGAATTGTAAATAATCCCCAATGTATGTTCTTCTGGTATATGCTCATGTCCTTTTTGAGCGTAATATTTTACCTTGTGCTTTTCTACAACCACTTCTTAACACTCTTCATTACATCTATTTCACTCATAGCGCATAAAATTTTTACGAGCTTCCAACTTCAAGAGTTCTGTATTGTACGCACCCTGTCTTTCGTGCACTGCCTTTTATGCCCTCTGCTCTGCTTGCATGAGAAAATTTCTAAGATGCGCTGCATTTGATAAATCAAGACACTGAGATACAGAGGCATACACCAATCCTGACACCGTGCAGGCTCCTCCTTCTTGTATTCAGTTCGAGCCCACAACGCGCTGCGACGGCAGCGTGACGATTAAGTCTCGTGACAGCAGCGATGTGGTAGAAAAAAGTCGCGCTCTGATCGGTAGCGACCGGTGTTGGGGCGGTCTTTGTCTTCCGGGCTGCTATTCGATACCTGCTCTCTTTTGTGCCGTATTTCTATTGATGACTTCGACACACGCGAGGATGTGCAACGCGAGCCGAGTGAACGTGCCAACACTGATAAAATTGGCGGCACTCAGCTACACTAGGGTTCTTGAATCATTAATCGTCCCTCTTTTGAGGGGTTGTAAGGTTCGCGTAGAGGGACGCAAAAGATGGCAAATTGTCGATGAATAAGGATTCAAAAGTAAATACCGTTCCTTACGACAGCGTTATTTGTATGTTTCGCTTGCACTAATCGAAAATACTGCATAGGTAACTACACCGAGTTCACTTCAAATTAATCTAAGTCGAGTTCAATTTAATCCAAGTCAAGTTCAAATTAATCCGAGTCAAGTTCAAATTAATCCTAGTCAAGTTCAAATTAATCCAAGTCAAGTTCAAATTAATCCGAGTCAAGTTCAAATTAATCCTAGTCAAGTTCAAATTAATCCAAGTCAAGTTCAATTTAATCCAAGTCAAGTTAAATTTAATCCAAGTCAAGTTCAAATTAATCCAAGTCAAGTTCAATTTAATCCAAGTCAAGTTAAATTTAATCCAAGTCAAGTTCAAATTAATCCAAGTCAAGTTCAATTTAATCCAAGTCAAGTTTAATTTAATCCAAGTCAAGTTCAAATTAATCCGAGTCAAGTTCAAATTAATACAACCCTCAGTTGAGTTATCAAATGACATAATAATTTGTTAATTTGAGTTTTTTGTTTTAAATGTATATCTATTGGATATTATAAACAAGAATGGCTTCGAGGATTTATTTACACTCATAGATATTTATTTACGTGAAATTTCACTTTATCACATATATGAAATCAAATACATGTAAATACAAAAGGTTATCATTGAACGATATTTAGATTTAATCTTAAAAAAATATACAAGTGCAATTCACTGAGTACTAACGTACGATTCCGTTTGATTACAATTTATGTATCTACATTTCTACCAAGATACATTCTTGCATTAGCAATATAAATGTTGCCATCCATTCTAATTCCGTGTTGGTCAATGTTAAGAAATGTAGGATCCGCTTACAATACACAATTATAATACCAGAAACAATATTTCTAATTCACTACTGATTTTATTTGTGTGTATTTACAATTTAATATATAATGCTTTTAAGACTTTAATAACTTTTATAATAATCATTTTTTGAGTATTTAGGTCTTCAACGTATTATATATATTGAATTGTGAACACACACAGATAAAATCAGTATTAAGTTAGAAACATTGTTTCTTGTATTATTATTGTGTATCGTAAGTGAATCCTACATTTCTTCACATTGATTATAACACGGAATTAGAATGGACGGCAACATTTATATTGCTAATGCAAGAATGTATCTGGGTAGAAATGTAGATATATAAATTGTAATCAAACGGAATCGTACATTAGAGCTCAGTGAATTGCACTTGTATATTTCTTTAAAACATTAAATCTACACATCGTTCAATGAAAACCTTTTGTATTTACATGTATATCATTTCATAAATGTGATGAAGTGAAATTTCACGTATATAAATATCTATGAGCGTAAATAAATCCTCGAAACCATTCTTGCTTATAATATCCAATAGATACATATTGAACACAAAAAAACTCAAATTACCAAATTTTTTTGTCATTTTATAACTTAACTGAGGGTTGGATTAATTTGAACTTGACTCAGATTAATTTGAACTTGACTTGGATTAATTTGAACTTGACTTGGATTAATTTGAACTTGACTTGGATTAATTTGAACTTGACTTGGATTAATTTGAACTTGACTTGGATTAAATTGAACTTGACTTAATTTGAACTTGACTTGGATTAATTTGAACTTGACTCGGATTAAATTGAACTTGACAGATTAATTTGAAGTGAAAAAGGTGTAGTAGCATTGAGCGCCCCAAAATTAAACTTTTAGTTTCTGAAAGCAGTAACACCCTTCCCGTTGATGTAAGTTAATGTTAACAAATCCTTGGTTTGCTGAATGTAATTTAATTTCCTTTCGTATTTAAATGGAGTGCGGGTTTTGTAGGTACCTTCCAAAGAGAAATGGTAAGAGCCCCTTCTCTGGGAGATGTAGGTGAAAGCGAGCGATATTCTCCATAGACGATGTAGTGAACAAGTGAGGTTGACACGTGAATTGTAGATGGTACATAAGGTATTCAGCACGTTACTTATTTAGAATGAAACATAATTACCAGCTGACTTAAAATACAAAATAGAAATAAGCACTTTTTTGTAATCTTTAAAGTATGATATTTGAATGAGATTTAAAATGGTAACCAATTTAAATCTCAAGCAATATTTTTACTTGATAGAATGCGTTCGCCTTCTCAATTGCTTCATTTCTTATAGACCCTTTATTTTTCGATCCACGTATCAGGTGTTGCTGCCTTCTAACTTCAGCACACTGTACTGGTGCCAGCTTTATCAGCTGCCGCAACTGCAGCAGAAGCATCATTACATTGGGGTGAGTTGCGCAGTTCCTCAGTTTGATTTCCCGCTGAGAGGACAGGCGGAATGGTGCTGCTATTTCATTAGTAATTTTGTCTAGTTTTGTTTGCATGAACTTCATTGCTAGCACATTGGGGTCATAAAAACATGCATTAAGACAAATCGTACGTCGATGTTTTATGACGAACTCTTTGAGCCATGGTACGACCAAGTAGACATGCAAGAGATGGACGTTAGAAACTTGTTAGTTTGAAGGGTTTTTGTTTACATCTTCTGTTATTTCATGACACTGAAATGTTATTTTACTGAAGTAACTCGCAGAAATCTGAAGATTGTTCACTCCCTGAATAATTTCGGGTAGACAACTTCTAGAAATCTGGGATAAAATGTCATTACACGCTCGTTTCGTGCGCAACAAGCGAAGGGGACAATCCGGGTTGTTGAACTAATTTCGTCCGATTCGTTTGAAAATTGGCCAGTATATGTATTTGTTGGAAGTAAACCTTTTTTACTCGTCACTTTTTCGATTTAGGCCTCATTTTTTTTTACGAAAAATTCGTTTTTTGGGGCATATTTAGGTACCATTCAAATCCTATCAGGGCATTGAGTTTTGATGCTAGAACAAAACCAAAGACAGTTTTAGAATCCTTGGAACATTTTTAACAAAAGAACATTGATTTTTTTTTAGAATTCGAATTTTTTCTATTTTTTTCAAATTTCTAAACCCTTTAAAAAATTTTTGGGTTAAGAACAATATATTTTTTCGAAATATTTGAATTTGAAAAAAAAGAGAATGTACTTTTGTTAGAAATGTTCCAAGGATTCTAAAACTGTCTTTGGTTTTGTTCTAGCATCAAAAATCAATGCCCTGATACGATTTGAATGGTAAAAACGGTAATTTTTCACTAGAGCCCAAAAACAAAGTATGTCCATTGAATTGGAATATCATGAAAATTTTAGTACATGAATGCAGTTTCCATGATTTATTTCTATGTATGAATTATGAGCAACGTTTTCCCTCTTGAATTTCAATGAAACACAAGAAATATAGTGCATAAAATTATAGAGAAATATTACAGTTCTTTTGAGTACTCAGTCATATTGAGGTCTCACCAACTTTTTTCGTCCGATTCGTTTGAAAATTGGCCAGTATATGTATTTGTTGAAAGTAAACCTTTTTTAATCATGTCACTTTTTCGATTCAGGCCTTAGTTTTTTATTATTTTTCGAAAAATTCGTGTTTTGGTACATTTTTCGTTCATTTCAAACCGTATCAACTCTCAGAGTTTTGATGCTAGAACGAAACCAAAGACAGTTTTAGAATCCTTGAACCATTTCTAACAAACTAGAATAGTCTTTTTATTCAATTCAATTATTTTCAAAAATTTTTCAATTTTTGAAAAAGAAAAATAATTTTTTGAGTTTAGAGCAATACATTTTTTCCAACAATTTGAATTTGAAAAAGAGACAATATTCGTTTGTTAGAAATATTCCAAGGATTCTAAAACTGTGTTTGGTTTTGTTCTAGCAACAAAACTCAATGAGTTGATACGGCTTGAATGGTAAAAATGCTAATTTTTCACTAGAGCCCCTTTGGACCCCCCGGGGGGACCCCTTTGGACCCCCCGGGGGGACAACTTTGGACCCCCGGGGGGTCCCCTTTGGACCTCCCGTGGGGGGTTTCTAGCGTCCGTAGCGCCATAAAATTTCATGGCACAATAACCCAACCCCTAAGGATCCTTTTTCAACAAGAAAAAAATTGGGTCCAAAAATGATGTTTATCGGTCCCCTTTGGACCCCCCGTGGGGGGGTTTCTAGCGTCCGTAGCGCCATAAAATTTCATGGCACGATAACCCACCCCCTAAGGATCCTTTTTCAACAAAAACACGAATTTCCATTCGGGGACTCAATTTGGCCCTGGATGGTCTCCTTAACAGCCTAAAATCTGCTACAGAACCGTCAATTTTTCACCCATCATAAAGGAATTGCTTTAAATCTGCACCAACGCTGTTTGTTAACTACACAACATGGAGGTGTTGCCCAGGTGCGGCCCGTTCTAAAGGAACGCGCCCCACTCCGTTGCAGTACCAGTCGCTGGTGGAGGAGGCCTCAGCAGGCCTGGTGCACCACATGCTGCTGTATGAGTGCCACCTGCCCGCCTCCGCCGCCCTCCAGCGCTGGGTGGGCGCCAGTGGGGCGCAGTGCTACACCCCCAACATGCCCCTGTCGTGGCGGGCCTGCAACACGCCCTTGCTCTCCTGGGCCGTCGGATCTCTAGGTATTTACTCGCTTTTTGCGCCTGTGGTGAAGTACATTCCATAAATGTTTTATCCGCAGGACGCATCTAAATTTTTGCTGTCAATTTCAAGGTTCTTAATTAAGGACCACGTACGCCTCTGATAAAGTCTAATCTTTGATTGTTTTATCCGTAAGATGCATTTGAATTATTACTGTGAGTTTCAAGGTTTTTATCGACTGTCTGCACAACGCATAAGTTTCCTTTCACTGTGTAAATCTTTCTCTCGTAAAATATACCACAGCTTTTTAACTTTAATTTAAAAAAGCTCAAGTTCAACTTAATAAAAGCTAAAGTTTAATTTAAAATAGGTCAAGTTCAATTTAAAAAAGCTCAAGTTCAATTTAAAAAAGCTCAAGTTTAATTCAAAAAAGCTCAAGTTTAATTTAAAAAAGCTCAAGTTTAATTTAAAAAAGATCAAGTTTATTTTAAAAAAGATCAAGTTTAATTTAAAAAGTCTCAAGCAGACTATATTTAAAAAAAGATCAAGTTCAATTTTGAAAAGCTTATATTTCTAAAATTGCATACCTATGTAATAATAAGATAATTGAAGTTTATTCATGAAAATGCATATTTATTCAAAAGTACTGGCACTGAAAATAGAGTAAATCGAATATCAGACAAGGCAAGCTGCTGTGGTGTACTCAATTTGACATTCTTTACCTATGAATCATTTGCTATACAGATCATCGGTACTTTTATCTATTGACAAAAATGATGCGAATAAACTTCATGTAATAAGTAACTGTAGGACAATTAGTAAATTGCACTGACTGAAAAAATGAACATTACTGAGCTTCAACTTTTCAGTCAGTGCAGAATGCTAATTGTCCCACAGTTACTTATGACACAAAGTTTATTTGCATCATTTTTATCAATAGATATAAGTACCGATGACCTGTTTAGCAAATGATTCATAGGTAAAACTTAACGAATGCCAAATTAAGTACAACACCACAGCAGCTTGCCTTGCCTGATAATTGATTTACTCTATTTTCAGGGCCAGTACTTTTAAATAAATATGCCTTCTGACAAATAAACTTTCCTTACATTATTATACCATAAGTATGAAATTTTATAAACATAAGCTTTTCAAAATTGAAATTCATCTTTTTTAAATATAGCTTGATTTAGACTTTTCAAATTAAAAAGCAAGGCGAAAATCGCTACATGTAAAGTCATTTTTATTAAAAATGATCAAATAAAACTGAACGTTTCGGACTAACTGTCCATCTACAGCAAAAAAATTTCTGTAAACCGAAACCAAATAAGAGAAATTAAAGCACTAAAGTAGTATATAAACAAAATCTAAACTTTAAAATAACACAAACAACGGTAAAAAATATGTAAAAGATAAAGGAAAAACTGAATTACGTATTGCCAACATGAAGACGGAAATCACTTCGGCTGTCATTGAGAGTAGATTTCATTTTGTAAATATACAAAGATTCGAGAAGGTGCAGATCTTTCCTGTCGGAGGTACTGTTCTGTAAGAGGTGTTCTGTAAGAGGTTTTATTCTCAAGCTGAGAAGCATCAATGATGGACTTTTTAAATTAAACTTGATCTTTTTTAAATTAAACTTGAGCTTTTTTAAACTAAACTTTAGCTTTTTTAAATTGACCTTGAACTTTTTTAAATTAAACTTGAGCTTTTTTAAATTGAACTTGACCTTTTTTAAATTAAACTTGAGCTTTTTTAAATTGAACTTGACCTTTTTTTAATTAAACTTGAGCATTTTTAAATTGAACTTGAGCTTTTTTAAATTAAGGTAAAAAAGCTGTAGAATTACTAGCGTGTGTCTCGAGGATTTTACGCACCGTCTTCACCTCCCATAAACTCGATTTGATTAATTTTCGATTGATAAAATGTTTTTGAATTTTTGAGCTGTTTGAAGTCATAGAAGCAAGACTTGTTTTAGATAAAAGAACAAGCGTTTAGTCCTTTGGTGTAATAGGTTGTTTTGAATTATCGGATCATACGAACATAAGCGCTTATTAAGTTTCTGTTGGCGCAGGACTGATGTGGAGTTGAGTCAAAACAAAAATATGTTGCAGTTTACTCGAAATGATCACTTAACCTTATAATCCCTAAGGCAATTACTGCGTAACTTGATTCTTATGAGATATTGATGTGCTTCTATACATAGATCCAATTGTGTAAAGATGGATTTAGCAAGAGCAATTAAAAACTATGGAGTGCTATATCCCCCGTTCTCGTCAGCTCCAAGTCTGGAGAGCAACACGAGCTCGAGAGGAAAAGCAAACATCAATTTATCTTTTTCAAACAACCTGCAGGAATGTCGTGTACTGACACCGAGCCGCTGTTTGCTGGTTGCTTTCCCTCGGCCATAGCTTGTGTCGTGGTAAACTCTGGACTAAATGAATGAGTGCAGATTTTGCTGACCAGAAATATGACGCCGACAATACATTATTACGCCTGAGAATAGACACTTACAGCGTAAAGCCATTCTGGAAACTGTTTTTTTTTTTGTTGAGGATTCGACGCATTATGATGGCACTCTGGATATTCTTATAACTTATTTATTGCAATATTTTTTACTCTGATCCCAGGACATAGCTCTTTTACCAAGGAACATTTCTTATTTGCGGACATCTGGTCAACTGGGCTTGTTAAAGAGTGCGTGCCGAACAAGGTGTATGCATTAGACAAAATGCATTAAATTGCGCAAATTAAAATTTATTGGATACTATTTCAAGCCATTTATATAGTGTATGAGTCGGTTTTTTCGTCCACTCTTTCTTGCCTTATGGCCTTAAAGTTCATTTAATCCGCGTCAATCATGAAGTATCTGATGGGTTTTATTGAAGATCAATCTGCCAATACTATGTAATTCGGGTTATTTTCTGCCCGCTCTCGATATGATTTCTGTTATTTGAGTTCTCCGATGGTTTTGAATAAATCATGAATCATTTAAGGCGAATTAATGACGATAGCTAGCTGCCACCACGAGGCTTAGATAGCCTCGACTAAAATTAGATATGAAAGGAACGTGCGTATTTCTTGGTAGCAATGGCGGCGGTAGGCGCGTGTTTCTGGCGCTAGTTTACGAGAGAGATGAGAGGTAAGGGGCGACGACTGACGATTTAATCATTTATTAGGTCAATGCTAGCCGGTTGAACACATTCCTCGAGTTGAGATTGACGCCAAGATCTAGCGGTAATTAACCTGATCCGCGAGTACGTTACCAAGACTTTACAATCAGCTTGTTCCAACAACACGCGAAACGGGAGCAAGTCTCGACACTTATCACGGACAGTTTAACAGGTATTTGAACACAACTCGACTCTTCCTATGAACGTCTGCATACGTCGACAACAATCCACGGAAAACGATCCAAAGGTGACGTATCACAAACGCCCGACAACAATCCAAGGGACACGATCCAAAAGTGAACGTCGCGCATACGCTTTGCCACAATCACAGTATTGAAAATACACTAATGGAAACGCCGCTCTTAAGTTATGAACTGCAATTACGGGAGCCTCTACTGCCCGAACTCCGCTCGACGTGTTTTATTTACTTTACTCTACCCGTCTCTGGTCCCTCCCGACTCGAGCCCTTGACTGCTCACACTCACGACCGGCGACCGAATGTCCTTTCTCTGAGCCCGCTCTCCCCTGGTCTCGCGCCTCCTTCCCAAAAGGGGGTAGGTTTTGTGGGGAGAAGGGATGCAGGGGTGAGCTCTCGTGGGGGCCCCGCTTTCTCCGACCATGACGTATTCAGCCCTTATTGCCCTCCCGCTCTGCCCGTCGTCCCGCGACCGAAGCTGGCCGTCGTTTTTATATATTTCCAATAACTTATAGTGCCCTTGACCAATCTACGTGGTCGCGCTCTACGAGTCCTGCGTCGTCTTTATGACGGTGTGACCGCCGCAGCCCAAGCACATCCAATTATTAAATTTACTATGGCAGTGTTTCGTAATGAGAACGTCTCTCTTATATCTTTCCCAAGACCATAGCACGAAAGCTGGTACAAACTTTACGACCCGTGTCATTTAAGATCCAGTCTTAACATTAAATATATTCTTTTCGCTCGGCAATGCCAACGATAAAGATGGGATGAATCTGGCTTCATACCCTGACTTTATACACCCTTCCCCCACTAACGCAAAAAGAAATTAAGTAATAATTTCTTTTTCTATGTCTTGGCCTCAATGCATTTCTTACCCGACTAGCGAACACTGATACAAAGCACCCCGAAACGACACCGAACAACAAGACGACAGACAATGAAGATATGACTCGCGAGTGCCCCTAATATTTCACGAAGACATCAATAAATTGCAATGACCCTACTTTAACATGAGACACGTATTTCAGTATTTCGCCTAGCTCGCGGAGACATTACTACAGCCGTGGGTGACGCCCAGCGACTCGCAACTACTACAACCATGAATCTTGCATTCCAGTGTTCCGCGCTATAACCGTTGTTAGCGACTGATCATCAGTCGGAATTCCTGATGTCGCAGTTGTTCTGTCCAAAGGTAGTAGGGGAACACCCATGCGGATGAGATCCGCGTGCCTGACGTCCTTGCTTCGATTTCTCCATCATCGCGGGGCACGACCAGGTGTCTGATGACTTCGTTGAGGGTCGTCCCCGCTAGGTGTACTCCCGGCCTCGGGACGAAGTGGACGATGAGCGGGTGCCCCGCCAGGGTCGCAGCCGCTCGCGCCCAGTCCGTATCGGCCGAGACGGTCTCCAGACTCCCGTCTGGAAGCCACAATGACGTCTCGTAGTTGCGCGCTGCGACGTATGTCCCGAGCTGGCGCACCACCTCGCTCGGCCTCCGTCTCCGCCCTCGATGCATGTACGTCGCCGTTTCCTACGGCACACGGTCGGGCATTAATTTTGTTACATGGGTTAGATATCAATATAGAGCCTATTTTCAAAAATTTTCCTTTCTTCGCCTCATAATGAGCGCGTATGTTACATGATGAATGATATATGATTTTGGGATTCATGAACCTAACAAGTCCTAGCAGACTTGAATGACTAAGTCCCCACACTCCTGCACACTATACAGCACATACTCCTGCACACGTTACCGCACATACTCTGACAACACACACACCTCCTGTTCATTTGTCTTTCACTCGTGGTGCAGGTCCTTATGATTAAATGATGAGAATTGTTCCTACTTCCTATTCTTTCCGTGTCAGCTGACTGTTTTTTTTTGTTACTGAATGGCATTTGCTAATCTCTCGTGAGAAGCAAGCATCAATTTCGTATGGGGGCAATACGGAGGCGTCCCTCGTTTGCATATATATTTTATGTACCAGTCGCACACGGCTTATCTTTTTAATCTTCAAATCTCATGGTATCGGTAACCGCTGCGATGCCTCAAGCATTGCGCACATATCTCTGGACATGCTTAAAAATCCCTCGGTCATGCTTCCCGTAATCTCCTTTATCCGCTCGTCGGCAGACCAGATATTCATAACACCCTCCACAGTTCACGCACGTGTTTCCTACGCGCAGGGGTATTCCCGATCTTACCATTGCCGAATGCCTCTCCGTCTCTCTTACGTCGACCGCAGTTCCGGTCCGTCTCCGTTGGAGGCCGCTGTGGTGCTGGTTTAGCACCGCGCACACGCCCGCACCTCGCTCGCTGTCGCCTTCCTGAAAATCTTCAAAATAACCTTAGTACATTTATCATTAAATATTTCAGCTCTAGCGTCGGTTCGGTGCTGTTCACGCTCTGATTTCTCAGCACAGGAGCCGTCCATCTCTGTTATCTATATTCTTTTGCTCATCTCTATTTATTTTGTTCTCCCATCTATCTCGTAATTAGCATCGCACACGAATCGCTGTGCGCTTCTCTCTGCTCAGACTGCCTTCTCTAATCTCCGGCGTGTCGCCGCTCATATTACATGAGTTCCAGCGTGGAACGCATCTCAAGTTTTATGGTCCCTCTGTGGCTGCCTTGTCTCGTGGGCTTACGCCTCGAGTCTCTGCCTCGCAAGTGCTCGTCCAGCCTGCCTTTCCACACTAAGCTACGTTATTATTAAAGAGCCGTATTTGCTAAACTTTATACTATGTCCGTACTGGGACTTAATTATTAGATGTCTCGGTAGAAGTTCTGCTCAACTCTCAGGGGTTCTGCTATTCGAGCCGTTATTATCGGTCTCTAATCAGTTCCGGCTCAGGTTTCCTTCTTCGAAATGGAGCAAGACTCATCCCCAGATAATTTCAACTCGCCGTCTCTCTTCTGAGCGACTGCATTGTGCCTATTGGTCTTTGTCTTAAACATCCTTTGAAGCAATAAAATTTTTAAATTTTTCCTCCCCCCCGACGATACAGGAAAATTCCTTTACCAGGAATTTTTTTTTTTTTTTTTTTTTTACCCCAAACAGCACAATGCACAGTAAGGATAACTCTACTTCCCATCCAAGTTGCGGACTTTTCAAATCTACACCTGAAAGGCAATTTTTATTAGTAAGACTGTACTTATCAATACTACCAAAAAAATGAAAATTTCGTCAAGTACGCCACTATAATATGTATGCCGAGTCTCTACTAGCCTCTTTTCTGCGCGTCGCACTCGCTTCAGGCGGTTGAGCTCATCTTGTCCGGGCTCGGCTTGAGATCCTTTATGCCTCTCGATTTTATGACTCGTCCTGTGCCGGCTCTAAAGCTCTGCGCACAGTCGCTCGTGCTGGCTGCTGGCATTCCTAAAAGTTATTTGCCTAGCAGTCGACTACTCAGAAATTTTCCTGCCAACCTAGTTGTTGCTAAGCTATTCTGTAAAGGAATTAGATTAGTGCTTATCTACTACTTATTTGCTGGTAAATCTGAAAAGGAACATTAAATTAGTAGGCCTATCTACTATTTACTTGCTAGTTTATTCTGTAAAGGAAATTAGATTAGCAAGCGTATTTACTCTCCACTTGTTACATAGGCTTTTGCTTATGTCGTCTTCTCCTCTACTCCTCTACTGGACCTGCAGATCGGAGGGCGTAAGGACGCCTCGCTGCCGGGGTGGGTAGGGGTGAGGGAGCTTCGGGTCTTGTTACATAGATTTCGTCGTCGCTGCTGTCCGAATCGCTTTCTTCGTGACGCACTTTTGTGACGTGCTCGACGTTCCTCTCCCTGCCGCTGGGACGCTCGTCTTGTATTACTATTGTCTCCTCTGGCTGAAATGTCGCGGGCTTAAGTCTATTTCTGTGGACCGTTATCTCATGCCGGCGGCCGTGGACTTGTCGTATTACGACGTTCATCGGTGTTGGAAGGGCCTGAATTCTGTACGGGCCTAACCAATTGGGTCGGAATTTACCCATCGCCTTGTTTCTTCCTGCTGTATTTCGTAGGAATACGCAGTCGCCGACTCTGAGTTCCTTATCTCTCACGCGTTGATATCTCACATTTTTGTCATGTGCATTTCGGCTTGCTGACATCGCGTTTTCGAACGCAATTTGCAATCTGGCATAAGCGGCGTGAGGAAAGTTCTCCTCCAAAGCATAGTTTAGTATCCTGGGCTGCAGAATATCAGACAGTGGCAAAGGAGCGTCGCGTCCATGGAACAAAAAGTACGGTGTGTTGTCTACCGAGGCATGATACGAACAGTTTAGGGCGAGCGTGGCGAAAGGTAGCTGCTCGTCCCACGATGTGAGATCCTTTTCTACTGTTGCGGCCAACGTTGTCTTTATCAACTTGTTGAAGGCTTCCGTCATACCGTTACTGGCTGGGTGGAAGGCCGTGGTGAAATGCAACTTGGACTTCAAAATGCGGCACATTTCTTGGAAATTTTGGGCGGTAAACTCCGTACCTCGATCTGACACGATGTGTTCCGGACAGCCATACCTGCATACATAGTCCATGAACGCTCGCGCTACTGTTTCGCTCTTCTTATCGCGCAGTGGGTATGCCTGCACGTGTCTAGAGAAGTGGCACACGATCGTCAGAATATATCTATGTCCGGCCTGGGACTGTGTCAGCTCTCCAATGAGATCAATTCCCACCCTTTCTAATGATCGTGAGACTGGCGGTAATTCGCCTATTTTTGCTTTGAGGCCCCCGTGGGGACTTCGTTTCTGACACGTCGTGCAATTTTTCACGTGCTCTTGCACGTGTCGTGTCATATTTGGCCAAAAGAATAATTCTCTAGCACGGTGGAGGGTTTTTCTTGCTCCAAAATGTCCGGAAATTCGCGTATCGTGCGACATTATTAACGCGGGCTTTATTAGGGATTCAGGAATCACTGCACGTTTGCGAATGTCTCCATTGTCTTTAACTTCTAGGTAAAATAGGCAGTCATTGTCTAGCACGAAATCCTTATACTGGCTCGGATCTGTCACCATTTCGCCCTTTCCTTCCAATGCGTTGATGACCTTGGCCCAGTGCTGTGCTTTGCGCTGCTCCATACTTACCTTTTCCGCACAGAAAACTTCGTACGGGTCCAGCGCTTCCGTCACGGTCGGGCGGACGGCTGCCACTCCGCGTGAGAGCGTGTCTGGAATCACGTTCTCCTTGCCGGGTCTATACGAAATTTCATATTCGAACTGTGACAGTAGCACTGCCCAGCGGGCGATCCGTGGAACGGTAGCTTTGTATTGGAACAAATATCGCAGCGGCTGATGGTCTGTTAGGATCTGAAACTTCCGACCGTAGAGGTATCGAGCAAAATGGCGGACGTTTTCCACAATAGCTAAAGCTTCTCTTTCGGTGGTAGAGTACCGGGTCTCTGCCGGTGTAAATTTCCGTGAATAGTATGCTATCGGGTGATCCAGGCCGTCCTTTTCTTGCGTCAGTACTCCTCCCAGAGCGACATCACTGGCGTCGGTATGCAGCCTGAACGGTCGCTCGAAATCTGGGTAACCCAACACCGGCGCTTCAGCTAGAGCCGCTTTGAGCGCGTCGAATGCAGCCTGATGTTCGTTCGTCCACACAAACTTGGCACACTTCTTAGTCAATGCCGTCAAAAGTGCGACTCGCTCCGAGAAATTTGGTATGTGTCTTCGATAGTAGCCTGCCATTCCCAAAATTCTTCGTACATCTTTCGGTTTTTTCGGTGGTAACAACTCGCGAATGGCCGTGATTTTCCTTTGGTCAACTTGAATTCCGTCCTTCGAGACAACATGACCTAAATATTCGATGGAGGGTTTTGCAAAGCTACACTTTTTCAGTGACATTTTTAAACCGGACTTCTGAAGGAGAGCGAGAACTTCTTCCAAATGAGCGATGTGATCCTTAAACGTCTTCGAAAATACCACTACGTCGTCTATGAAAACGTAGCTCGTTTTTCCAATCACTGGCTCTAACACTCGATTGACCAAACGCTGGAATGTGGCCGGAGCTGTAGTCAATCCGAAGGGCATCCTCTTGAATCGGTACTGAGCCGACTCAGTAGCAAATGCTGTCTTGTCGCGGTCTGCTTCCGCGACAGGAATCTGCCAGTAGCCTGACTTCAAGTCTATTGCTGAGAAGTAGCATGCGCCTCCGAGGGACTCCAAAATTTGCTCGATGCGTGGCATTGGATATTTGTCTGCGAGCGTGACTTCATTATTTCGTCGAAAATCAACACAGAACCTATGCGTGCCGTCCTTCTTTTTGATGAGGAGCACTGGAGATGCCCACGCGCTTGCTGATTGCTCAATTACATCCATTTTTAACATATTCTGCACTTGTTCTTCGTTTGCTGCGCGTGTTGCTTGGGGTAGCGGCCACTGTTTCGTAGCAATCGGCGCCGCGTTCCTGGTGTCAATTCGATGTGGGAGCAAGTCACATCGTCCTAAATCTTGCTCATGCTGAGAAATGGCTGGCGCATACTTACCGATGAGCGCTAACAACCTCTCACGCTGCTGCGTGTGCAGATGCTCTAGGCTTGGTACTTCCGCCTCGGGTAGCTCGTCGGTTATACCATACTCACCATCGTCACTGCTCACTGTTGGTAGCACCGCCGCGACCTCAGACTGTCGCATACTTACCCTTTTTCTTTGTCTGATCAAATTGATCGACTCTCCGGCATACTTACCGTCCTTAAATGCATACGAATGACCGTTCACGATCACTCTACTACCATACCTACCGGTCATGTCCAGCGTCACCTTACCTATGCGCTGGAGTAAATCGAGCCCTACTAGTATGTCTCCTGGATAATTTCCGACCTGCGCTACAACCGTGTCGTGCACATACGTTTTACCTCCTATCTTAATGTTCAGCGCGATTCTGCCCCGCACATCTATTTCTGCGCCACTTACTGTACTTAACTTTAGCTTGGCCGTCTTTATTCTTACTGTACCTGATCCTGCCGACACAATTTGTTCAGCCGTTTCCGGCCTTATTAGACAGCACACCGATCCGGTGTCCAGGAATGCTTCGCAGTCTTGTTCATTCACTTTTATTTTTATGATCGGCTTTGTCTCGTGTGCATCGGCAGGCGGGGCTAGTTTTTTATATTAGGCGGGCCTTGTGCGTATCGCCACGGTGTGTTGTTATCCCCGTTGAAACTCCGATGGGCTGCGTGGTTCGGGCCTTGTGCCTCGCCTAACTGTCGGTTCGGCTGGGCTGGGTTTTGTGACCGCCACTGTGCCCTACATTGTCTGGCCATATGGCCGGCTTGGCCACAGTTGAAGCAGTTTATGGTTCTTCGCTGTACGTTCTGGGCAAATGTATTTTGTCTCGGAATCACCGCTGGGTTGCGACACTCTCGAGAAAAATGGCCTACTTGGTTGCACGACCAGCACCTAGGTGGTGGCCGGGGTGGGGCGGCTTCTACTGCATCTATCGTGCAGATCGGCCGGCGTGGTTTCTCGTCCTCCAGCATCCTTTCGCATTTCTGTGCCGTCTTGACACAATCTGCGAGCCTTTCTGGTTCGTATGTTGCCATTGTCTTCTTCAATGCCGGGTCGAGACCATTGATAAACACGCTCGCCAAGAGCTTGTCGCGAGATGCTGTTTTTTGCAGCTCCACGATAACATGCGCCAAGGCAGCCGAGGCGGTCTCCAGTCGCTAAGCAAACTCTTCGATTGTGCCCCGGTTCATTTTTATTGCGGCCAGTTCCATATGTGCATCCGTCAGCGAAATGCTTTTAAGGAAACGATCCTCAAGGCGTTTGGTCAGCTCCGTCAGATCGCATTCTTCGAGCTCGGGGTTTGAATCCAGGAAGTTTTCCGCGGTGTCGGTGCAGAGATATCTGATGACGTCAGCGCTTCGGGCGTCTGACCAGTTTTCTAGGAGTGCCCTTTTTTTCACTGTGTTGAGAAACTTCACCACGTTCGACTTTCCGTCGAATTTTGGCAGTTTGCCAAGCACTGGCCCGCTTGCCGCTGTTTGATCGGTTCCTGCGTCCTGTTTATTTGCAGCAGCACTTCCCGAGTTGCTATCTTCGTTCTTTCCCATTTTGAAGCTTGAACTCAGCGATGATCAGCACGAATTTTATTTTATATATTTTTTCCAAGTCTATCTATTTGCAGTTGCAACGCACACGCACTACACTGAACCTCTAATTTTTACGATAAATACTGGTATCCAAGCATAAAAACACAAAAAAAAATTTTCGGGTGTATCCAAGAGAGGAAATATGAGGGCCCCACTGGCAAAAATTATCGAAATGCGGACTCTCGTGCGTAGGGCATCAAATCATAAGTCAGGAGGGAATCTCCTTACCAAATACCGTTAATTAAACGAGTCCTATACCAGCACCACGTTGCGTAAATATTTACGTTAATCGTTCCCTCAATTTGCAATGTTATTCTTGCATAATCATCTCACTGATCCTAGTTCAGCCCACGACACACAAAAATATTATATATTTTCTTTGGACAACAGAATAACTTTTATGTGGAGTGTTGATCTCTTCCCCAAACACCGATAAGGAGCGACCGACAAAATGCGGACTTGCTACGTATTATTTCTTTCCTAGGGAACACACGAACATTTAAATGGATGTTTATACAGACGAATCGTTGGTTTACCCCCAATAACAGAGTAGAATGCCACAATAATATCTATTTGCAAACTAGATTTGCACGAACAATCCCTAAATTTGCAATCCTGCTCACAACACAATATTCACCCAATATGTACCTAATTTACAACACAGAGAGCACGAGAATCAAATGTCTCTTCCGAAGACATAAAAAAATACTATTCTTAAAGAATCTTCGATGCTTCTACTTCTCAGGTGCAGCAATCCCTACCAAATTGAAATACACTTTCTTTTGGCTTTCTCGCGCTCAAGGACTGGCTGTAAGGTTTTATGGCTGGGTCCGCTTCTAATCTCACATAAAATGACACTTCCTGGCTGCACCGCGATATGCGCAATATCTGTTAGGGGCTACACTCACACGACACACATCGAACAGAAAACAATAAATAAGTAAAAATTTGCAGTTGAAGACATACGCAGAAATGAAATGAAATGGTGTTTACTTACAGTTTTTTTTTGTTGATCTTGGACGCCGCTGCCCGCTTGCAGCTCTGGATTGATTGCTTCAGGTTCTTCTCTTCCTCTCACTGTTATTTTCAATCTTTCACCACCTAATAGTTCTATTTCCTCCTCTCTCTCTCAGCGACTAGTTTCCTCCACCGCAAATTGCCACCAGTGTATGAGTCGGTTTTTTTCGTCCACTCTTTCTTGCCTTATGGCCTTAAAGTTCATTTAATCCGCGTCAATCATGAAGTATCTGATGGGTTTTATTGAAGATCAATCTGCCAATACTATGTAATTCGGGTTATTTTCTGCCCGCTCTCGATATGATTTCTGTTATTTGAGTTCTCCGATGGTTTTGAATAAATCATGAATCATTTAAGGCGAATTAATGACGATAGCTAGCTGCCACCACGAGGCTTAGATAGCCTCGACTAAAATTAGATATGAAAGGAACGTGCGTATTTCTTGGTAGCAATGGCGGCGGTAGGCGCGTGTTTCTGGCGCTAGTTTACGAGAGAGATGAGAGGTAAGGGGCGACGACTGACGATTTAATCATTTATTAGGTCAATGCTAGCCGGTTGAACACATTCACGAGTTGAGATTGACGCCAAGATCTAGCGGTAATTAACCTGATCCGCGAGTACGTTACCAAGACTTTACAATCAGCTTGTTCCAACAACACGCTAAACGGGAGCAAGTCTCGACACTTATCACGGACAGTTTAACAGGTATTTGAACACAACTCGACTCTTCCTATGAACGTCTGCATACGTCGACAACAATCCACGGAAAACGATCCAAAGGTGACGTATCACAAACGCCCGACAACAATCCAAGGGACACGATCCAAAAGTGAACGTCGCGCATACGCTTTGCCACAATCACAGTATTGAAAATACACTAATGGAAACGCCGCTCTTAAGTTATGAACTGCAATTACGGGAGCCTCTACTGCCCGAACTCCGCTCGACGTGTTTTATTTACTTTACTCTACCCGTCTCTGGTCCCTCCCGACTCGAGCCCTTGACTGCTCACACTCACGACCGGCGACCGAATGTCCTTTCTCTGAGCCCGCTCTCCCCTGGTCTCGCGCCTCCTTCCCAAAAGGGGGTAGGTTTTGTGGGGAGAAGGGATGCAGGGGTGAGCTCTCGTGGGGGCCCCGCTTTCTCCGACCATGACGTATTCAGCCCTTATTGCCCTCCCGCTCTGCCCGTCGTCCCGCGACCGAAGCTGGCCGTCGTTTTTATATATTTCCAATAACTTATAGTGCCCTTGACCAATCTACGTGGTCGCGCTCTACGAGTCCTGCGTCGTCTTTATGACGGTGTGACCGCCGCAGCCCAAGCACATCCAATTATTAAATTTACTATGGCAGTGTTTCGTAATGAGAACGTCTCTCTTATATCTTTCCCAAGACCATAGCACGAAAGCTGGTACAAACTTTACGACCCGTGTCATTTAAGATCCAGTCTTAACATTAAATATATTCTTTTCGCTCGGCAATGCCAACGATAAAGATGGGATGAATCTGACTTCATACCCTGACTTTATACAATAGTGTTACTCAGCACGGCACTCAGCATGACAATTTTTAGGGCCCTCAGCACGCTGAGCAGCGCGAAACTCAGCAGGCATTCAGCGCGACACTCAATACAAAACTCAATCCGATGCTCAGCACGACACTATGTATGCCACTGAGCACAACATTCTGTACGACACTATAGGCTCGGTTGATTTAATCATAACCATTTACCATTACCGTGAAGTTTGAAGTAACAAAATCCGATGTAAGGACTTGGTCACTTGCCATTAAAGCGTAGCCTAGAGCTTCCCGTATCAATACCACTCGTGACTTGATCAATAACTTCGCGCTAGGACTCCAGCTCGGTACTTCTAATACAGCTTGCGCAACGAATTGAGTGCGAGCTGTTTGTTCGAGCACCGTACACCAAGTTAGCGTTTTGGGCAGACCAATTGCGGGCTTCTAAAGCTACCAGATCGAGTTGCTCGATGCTTTCGGAGCGAGGTCTAGAAAAGAAGTGATATCTGCCGAGCAGCAGCACCTTTCCTGCAAAGGCTAACCGTCACTATTTCTCTCTGCACTCTCAAAAGTTTACGTTTCAACCTCGGCCTTAGACCAAGTAGTATTCGTCACCGCTTCTTGATGAGGCCAGCAGCTTGCTTCTCTCACGGAGCAGGGCAGGTACTTCTACGCGCCATCACTGACCGCTCCTTCGTCAAGCGCTAGTCCACCAGCGCTCGATCACTAGCACCCTTCACAGCGACCTCCTGGGGCTGACAGCTCATGCTTACGCTCTCCGCACTTCTACCCGCTGTGTATAGCTCTTTCGATGCATGATTTGTGCCACAGTACACTCCTGCTAACGCTCTCCTGCGAGGTTCTGAGTTACTAAAGAAGCCGGCGTAGACAACATTGCTAGTTCGCACAAAACGATTGTTGTTCATAAACCGAGGTCTGGCCACCGACTGCATTTGAGTGCCCTTTCTGCTGTTTCCAAGTACGGGGAATATTATGTTTCGGACGTTTCAGCCAGATTTTCAAGAAAACTCGGCGACGCATAATCACTGAGCTTGACTACTATACAACTTACAGTTTCGAATCAAAATAAACCATCCTAATATTCCGTCCCTTCTTGTCGCTATTGACTTGTCGGGACTTGTCCCTCACCAACTCTAACTCAATCGATAAATTCCGACAACAAATCTCATATGCACAACAATGCCCCCAAGTTTGCTTTTTATGTGTGCATAGTTGGTGGGAAGCTCATAAAAATCACGAAGTCATCTAATGATAAGCATCAAATTGTAACTTATTACATCCGTTTGATTGGAAACATTGGAGCTTTCCATAATTAATCAGCACCTTAAATTGCTTATTCGAATTGAACGAGGCACAGAGGTTCATCAGATCAAACATCGACTCGCTCCTATCTAAACTGTTCAGTTCGTCAAGACTGGATATCAATGATTATTTTCATGGCCATATTTCATGGCCATGTGATGTATGGACGCTGGTCTGGACGCCCAGCACAATTGTAGGTGTAAGTAAGCTCGCTTCATTGCAGGATTAGCGGAACTTACCCGCATTTTAATAAATCCTTGCGGCTCACTATGTAATTTGCGTTCATTATCTTCAATTTAGCATCTAACTCAAGATGGAGATTACCTGCCACGCGCGTTTATGCTCAAGTCACTAATTTTACTGACCAACTGGTGGTCGGCTGCTGCTCTGAGCTAATTGACAGCAGTTTTTAGGCACCTCGATTTATTGCCTTTCCATTGAATCGTGTCGTTCCAGATTTGTAATGTTGCTCATCTCAAAAATGAATTACTGTGGCTGATTGATTTCATCATGGGCTTGGAATGTCCACGTATCCCTAGGCAATTATCTTCCCCGTTCAATTGTGACTCTTCCTACGGTACTTCGAATTTTCGCGTGCCTCCGAACTAAATGATTAAAATCAAATGATGCTTTTGCGGAACTGAAATCTCTTTGCGTCACATATGCGTGCCGTGTTGTTTTAATGAAACATCGTCTTGCCTGATATGTTTTTTTAAACTTTCCACGGTATTTTACTTGAGTGTTACGTCTCGAACTTTGGTTCCAGTGTGTGTTCGGCTTTGAGGTCGGTCATCATTATAGCCTGGATTTCTATTCCTGAAAATGTGGTCAAAATAGTTCAAAAAATAATGTCAAAATAGCACTTCAAAAAAGTTGATATTGTTATGACGGTCGTATTTTTTCGTTAGAGTAAGTTGATTTTAGTATTTTCCAGGATAATTTCAATGATCGAATAATTTTCTTTTCTTAATCTCTGTATAATTTCATGATCGACATTCAAATTAAGGCATGTCTATAGCAGGTTTTAAAACACTCATTATATATGGCCATACATTTACTGTCTTAAGTTTGATAACACCAATATGACAAGAGATAATTGAAACCAGCAAACAAATATATGATAAATGGGTCACAGTCTTACGCAACTTTGGAAGAAGTGTCGGTGTTGATGTCGATATATACGAAGAGGTCTCGTTTACGTTATGTTTAATTCGTCGTTCTAAAGTATGAAGTCACAAAATTTAGTTATACAATGGCAAATCTCAGTGTGCCTGGCTGAGTTCTAATTCAGAGTTACAAGCAAAGGCGACACATACGAGACCCTTCTATGATGACTACACGTACGGGAATGATTCCTCCTAATCCTAAGTACCATCTTAAGTAGAACATGTTGCCGCAGCTTATGCAAGATCGTTAGGCAGAAACCAACCGTCATAAGGCCCTTTTTGTGCCTTTTTTTCTAATGCCGCCGCTGCGCAGACGTCGTCCCCTCTCTGATGATATGGCTTTTCCACTGAGGTTCTGCTGACTTTGCAACGGTCGTTTCTCGGAGATCATGCGAGTCAGGAAATGGAGAACGTCACTCATGCTAGGCGATGTAACCGTCATCCATGGTGTGCAGTAATGTAGCAAAGTACATAACATATTTCACGTGTAATAGCAAAATAGTATTTTATTTTTAGGAAAAAAGTTCTTATTTGTAGCAAAATAGCACGTAAAACTTTGCAAGTTTTGAATACAACTTAGCAGTTTTCCTACATGTGCAGCTATAAAAAACGAATAACATTTTTCACAGGCCGGATTTCCGAATACAAATGCCAAGGTAACAAAAGAGAAAGCGCATCAGGCACCAACTGCAAAGGATCAGTAAAAATTGAGGCCATTTTTACCGCCATGAAAAATTTCCATTGGCATGAATTATTCTCTTCTTCATCTACTACTATTTTATGAAGGGTTTATAGTAATTTACTGCATAAAGACTAGTTTTTACCTTTGTGCCTGGTCAAAATAGCATTCATAGTGAAATAGCATTTTTGCGATAAATGCAATTTTTTATTTGCATTTATAGTCGTTATAGCATATAATAAAATAAGTGAAACCCAGCCCTAGTCATCATGTATACACCCACATCTCGGATTTCACTATTTGTTTATATGTTACTGCATTAGTGATTGCTTACTTTTATCAACTCTTAAGATAAGTGTGACATTCAATAGACAACAGTGGAATATTTCAAAGAAGTATCAGCTCGCAGAAGTGAGGCTTATATAAGGGCTCATGTGCGCTCGTTGTTGTAAGACGCATTCAGCGCCTTATGAGTACAATGTCAGGGCAAACTCTAGCCCTTAGTTCGAATTGCCTACAAGGGCGAAGGATTGTTGAAGAACCGTATTTGAGGGCTTTCATGAACAAATTTTAATTAATTTATAACACGAGGATTAACAATCTCAGAAGTTAATGACATTTAATTGAACGAAAGTAATAGTTTAATACGAGACAAAATTAAAGATTTGGGGAAAAACATAATGGAGGGATATCACGAAGGAATAGCATAATCTTAACCTCTACTGAACACATAGGAAGGACACTAAATGAACATGAACTACACTGATTAAGAGATTACACTGAGACTGATAAACTGAGACTGCGCTGTACTAGACTGTCCAGAAATACTACTCTAACTGTTTTCTGGGAACTACAGAAATTCATCAATAAGCCTTTCCGACTCCGCTCAGTAAAAACTTGAGTTGACCCGGTTTTAACTTTTGAAAGAATGCACCCAACGACTTCAAATTACTCTCAAATGAAAGAATGAAACATTTCACTTTCCATATTGTACACACGACTCTAACTGTTTTCTGGGAACTACAGAAATTCATCAAAAAGCCTTTCCGACTCCGCTCAGTAAAAACTTAAGTTGACCCGGTTTTAACTTTTGAAAGAATGCACCCAACGACTTCAAATTACTCTCAAATGAAAGAATGAAACATTTCACTTTCCATATTGTACACACGACTCTAACTGTATTGTCCAGAGATACTACTCTCATATTAAGATTTTTGGGAATTAGTAAGATTTTGGGAAAATGCTTCACTTTAGGAAAAGTCAAAAACCTGCAGTGAAATGTCTTATATACTAGTAGCGAAATATTTTATATCTTATATAATACGATGTATTGCGAGGCCAGTTATAGGTAAAAGCGCGAAAAACTGCGATAGACGTTGGAATGTATAAGCCGTTAAGCCGGCCGTCGCTTGGGCATGGGAACAGGCCTCGCACGAAGGCGCGATACGAGGGTTGGCCTTAAACAAAAGCCGCGACATCTACACCAATGAACGCTTGCCAAGCGATCACGCGAGAAGGTGTGGCACAAGAAAGCGGGCACCTAGCCAATGAAATTTCGAGACGTCAGGACAAGGAAGAATTCCTCCAATCAGCTGTAAAATGCTGTCATTGTAACTGCGAATATTCGTGAACATTCGAGAAGGATCCGAGACGCGCATATATAAGGAGGGTAGATGAAGACTCGTGAGGGATTTTTCGGCTCGGTGACGCTACGAGAGAGACGCATAATCAAAGAGGTGTTTTGCAGCCGGAATACCGGCACATGCCGGTATTACCCGGCATAATACCAAGTCCGGTGTTGACTGCAAACTTTCGACATGAGCAGCTAAAATCCAACATCCAAAGTGAAAGTTACCCATCGAAGTTTCGAGAGGAGGCGTCCAGTGTATCAGCAAACTTCAAAGTACTAACGTGCACCCGGAGTCGTTCGAAGCACCTCAGCTGCGCGGTATTAATCGACAAGCGTCAAGGTGTCAACAATTCTACAGAAAGCATTCCATTTGCTCCTATATCAACTCCAAATTCGCAACAACTCCACCTTCTCCAGCAAGACAATTGTCCACGTTTATCTTCAAGCCAGCAGTAATGTCGGGCGCTGAGAGCTCTGCAGTGGCAGGCAGGCGTTGCGTCGCATTTCTCAACCCGAGCGCAAGCACAGCCAGGCCGGCCGGCCGCAGCATCGCCGAACGAGAAGAGACGACTTAGTCCGCGTATAGGCTTCAGAATTGAAGAGGAATCCAGCATCCATGGAATGGAATTAGGTCAGCTGCAGCCGCACGTTACAGCAGAGGGGAAAGTGTATAGTTGTCGGCAGGGAGAATTCGGAAAACGAGAGCTCTTAAGTGCAAATTGAAAATGGAGAGTTACACACAGAAAAGTGTTAGCACTTGGCGAGTGTTTATAGTAGTGAGAGCTCTTTTGGGTGGTGATTGAAGTTCAATTTCGGATGTAGATCAGCACACAGAAAAGTGCTTTTCAAAGTATCGTGAAGAATCATCTAATTTATAGGCAATCGAGTACAGGTGTTTATTGAGTCAAGAATCGACTTCCCGTTGTATGATTCGACACCGTGTCACAATTCCAGGTTAAATCGTGATATGTTATTCTCGCAAATATTATGATTTGTGTTACTGTGGAGCCGGCTGTTTGTGTGCGCGTAAATCGTTGTCAGCGAAGGAGTATGTGTAACTCGAATTTTCGGTAAGCATCACATTTATGTCAGTGCCCTTTCAAATCATTTCGTTCCCATGCCTTGTATGTTTATAAAAGTGTTTCCCAATAAATTAATGTAAATCTTAATAACTCTTTTATTCTCCATGTCTGGTATGCAGGGGTACGCAAGCATAAAGGATAATACTATAACATGTGTGGGGGTTGCAATTCCCTCAGCGTATGGGCAAGGGGGGGGGTCCTAAACCCGCCCCTCGTCTCCGTATCGCAACAGGAAAAATATTAATTAACCTATGCAAGCGTACTGTCTGTATATCAACATGGAGATTTTTTTTAATTATTTTCAGTTGTCTAAAAATATCTGTTTCTTCTTTTTTTAATTCAGTCAAATAGTCGCTCGATAATTAAGCAGAATTTTCTGCAAGTACAATTCATCCGTGTCATTTCGTGGGCATTCCAACTTGGAGTAAAATTTCTAACGTAGAGAGCGGTGCCGTGGGCGTGCTGTACCGACGCCTAACGCCGGTCGCGCGGTTGGAGGACGGAGTAATAAAAATTGAGATTCTGGCAGCTGCAGTCGGACCAAATCTGAGCGCCTAATTTGAAGCGTACTTGACTAAGTGTTATCCATGGCCATTAATTTCGAAATGCTATGAGGAATTGATATGTTCCGAGATCTTTGCTCATTTTTTTGTGCCGCTGAGTTGATCTAGTTAATATTGTCTGAGTGTATATTGCATCAAATACTTGCTCTATTTTCTTGACAATGTGTTCGATAAAATTTTCCTTGAGTGCTGAATTTTTGGTTGAATTTTTCTATGATCTGTACGATTATCAGGTTTAACTGAATTGAGGTGTGAAGCATTGTCTGGGGAAATAACGCCTTAACCCCAGCAAACGCCGCCTTATCTCAAGTGAATCTTTGAAACAAGTTTACATTTTCTGGGCTTTGAGGCATTTAGTAATTAATCTAGTTGGAATTTTTTTTAATGATACCTCGCTTATAAATGATTTGCAAAAATTTTTTTTGACCTCGTGTGTGTCAAGCTTCTCCAATCAGCTTCAGCAACATAATTCATATTTTCATTCGTTGATATTTGAGAGCTTCAAGTATTTAAATTGACATCTGCTGAGAAGCAGTAATGGGAATTTTGAGAATCAATTTCCTTGCTATCAAAGGGGTGGTAAATTCTTGTTGCAAAACTGTTGAATGAATTAAGTGGCGGTGCTTAGGATAAAAGTTAAATGTAGTGTTTTAAATTAAGTGATGGCTTCCAACGATGCTGCACATTTAGTTCGTGGTCTAATTTTATTCACTTAGATATAAATGACGCCGCTGCTCGTGTGTTAAGTAAAGTAAATTCGTCCTCTGTTTCTATTCACAAGATCATTGTGCTAAGCTCCAGTACATCAGAGTGAGAATTTAAATAATTGCTTCAATAATAATGCACTAAATCATTGAATATTTTGGGTAATTTTCCCATGTGCCAATTATACAATCCATTTCGACACTGACATGAGTCAATCTATACCTTTATATCAAATTCACTGAGCATAAAAATTTTTCTTCCTTAACTTTTATAGATTCATGATGTTTAAAAATTTCCTTTTGATGTGAATTCGACGGTAGAGCGTGGTAATTTAAGATTATTCAATCCTAGCTGCCTTCAGGTAGGAAGGAATTTTTATTATATTAAGCATCTGTAGATTTTAAAGGGAACACGTGGATTAAATGCAATTTTGTGTAGTCTAAACAGTTACATGTCACCGATGAATGAATTTTCATTTTTAAGTGTGCGTTAATTGGAAGATTGTGTAGTTTTCTTCAAATCGTTCGTCGTCTAAGGGAATGTTCAAGTTATACTCATGTGAGAGGTGCAAATTATATCTTACTGAAACTGAATTCTACTACAGCGAAAGAGATAGAGGTGTGTAGATTTTGAAGAAATACTACGCCATTTCTCGAGTGGGATTCGACCTCGAATTTTATCGCAGAGTAAAGTATTGCCTCGTGTGAGAGATGAATATTCCTTGCGTACGTCTGGGAGTATCGTCTCGCTAAACAGAGAAATTTACTTGTACTGAAAGCGAAAATGACCTAACATTCGGTATTGAATTAAATCGGTGGAACGGAAGATCCATGAGAATTCTTCAGAATAATTTTTGGATTTTATAATGCATTCCTCGTATTTGTCTACGCATTCTCTCTCGTTCGTGCGCGGATTTTGGACAGGTTCGTTGGGGTCGGTTTTGCCTGATCAACAAAAGTAGCTCTGGCGTGCCTTCTAATGTTTGAGCGTAAGATGGGAGGAGCAGAAACATTCGACAATGCTTTGAATTTGACATGGTTTAGTTGTAACTTTAATCAAATTGTGTGAACCGTTTCGTCAATAATTGAAATTCTAGCGTTAATTGATGGCAATAGAGTGTTTGCATAATAACGATGTACTTATCAACTTCATTAGGATATGTTTATTTTCTAGTACGAAAATGCTCAATCTTCAAGATGGAGTGTAATTTCTGCAAAGGAATTGATTTATGGCGTTAAAAAAATTGAAAATGCATAGCGACTGGATTGTACAAGGGAAATCTTCATCGAGAATGTATGTGAGAGAGATGGACCGCGCAGCAGAGAGCCTTTGCCGGAATTTTATTGCTTAGTGGATAGCACTCGCAATTAAGAAATTTGTCGGTACGTTCAAGCTGATGTGGTTAAAACTCTAGTGTGGTAGTACGGAACGCAAGAATGTAGGATGTTGTGAGAACAAGAAAAGAATGTATATTAAATGATATCAGTAGCATTGAATCAAATGCGTTGAAATTGAAGGACGACGAAGAAAATGACATAATTGAATAACAATTGTGCAATTTCTCAAAGGCTGAGAATTAGGTTAATAATCATGTTTTTTTCATTTTGTGTGTGTTATCAGGATGTTAGATCATCAGAACGGCTGTTCTCAGCAAAAGTATGATGTAAAGTCTAACAGTGTGATGACACACTGTGTATTCATGAGTACATTAAGTGCGTTAGGGATTTCAGCCTGTTTGGCAAATCTCCCGATTTGGTGTACAATATTTGTGTGAATGTTTATACATTCTTGCGGCAACGTGGAATCATTTAAATGTGCTGCACTGTCTCTGGGGCTGAGAATCGGATAAAATTTTGTGTCGTATCTGTTTTTGCATTTTTGTGTCAGTGTTATCACAATGTCAAATCGTCTGTAGAGCCTTTCGGCGTAGTAAGATGTAAAGTTTGACGGGTTGGTAACACTACATTTTGTCTATTTTTGCATTTCTTTGTATGTCGGTATTGTTAGAATGTCGGATCGCTAGAAAAGCCTTCGCGGCCGAGTATAACGTAAAGTCCGATGAGCTGATAGTACCCAATTCACGTGTAATTTTTCTCTTGTATGTCGGTATTGTTAGAATGTCGGATCGCTAGAAAAGCCTTCACGGCCGAGTATAACGCAAAGTCCGATAACCTGATAGTACCCAATGTATGTGTAATTTTTTTTCTGGTGTGTCGGTGTTGGCATAATGTCTGATCGTTAGAAAAGCCTTCGCGGCAGAGTATAATGTAAAGTTGGACGCCTTGACAATACCCAATGTATATGTGTTTTTTTTTTGTGCGGATGCGGGAATTCGACCTGCCTGGTGATTTTCCTGCTCTTTCGTACCTTATGTGTAAGAATGTTCATATAGTCTTGTGCCAAGGTAATCGACGCCTACGATTGAAAAATGGGGCTGGTCGTAAGTTACTGGAATGAGATGTATTATTTTCTTCGAAATATTTAGGTGACTTTACCGATTAGTAACACCGTCGAACGAATTTCGGCTTTGTCTAGAGTTGGTTGAGGATACCGGAAAGTAACTATTTTATGTTTGTATGTAGGAATTTTTCGCGTAGCTCACGTCCGCCTCACTCAAGGCAGATTTGAAGGAAACCGAGGAATAATTCTTACGTTGATCGACCATGTAATGCGCTGTCTCTCGAGTACAAATGGACCAGGTTAGACAATTTAACGCGTATTTTACGGAAGGAGATCATTAGCAATTAAACGCGAAACTCAGGGGTCTAAGTCATGCTGGTCGACAAGCGGACTGAGAATCAAAACCTGAAGATCTTCGCAAATAAATGTGCTTCATTTTCTACAATTATGATGAAAGAGCTGATGAGCTCCAACGTGGGAGTCCAACGCGTATTGACGCCGTAATCTACAGGATTTGTCCGCGATTTGACGCAACGAGGATCTACGGAATTTTCCACGAATTCACGTGACGCCAAGGATGAATTTTTTAATGGAAAAGCTTCAGTAACTTCGATTCTCAGCAGGGGGCCCTCCCCAGGATCAGTAGCAAGCCCAGGATCAGTAGCAAGCCCAGGATCAGTAGCAAGCCCAGGATCAGGAGCAAGCCGAGGATCAGTAGCAAGCCGAGGAGTAGCACGTCACAGGAACAACAACAACAAGCTGTACCTAGGCTCGCACGAGGAGCAACAGCGAGTTTTGTTGGAAGAAAAACGTCTACTTTGAATCACAGGATTAAATGATAATCATGAGGAAGAAAACTTGAGGTTGGAAAATCACCTCCACTTTGAGATTGTGTTTTCAGGTGGATTGCAACCGAGAAAGCTGAAAGGATGTCTCTGCTTGTAACAAATTCGCCGATTTTTCGATCTCTAATTCATATGTTTATCTATGTTGATGAATTTGCCGAGAGTAAGTCGAGAATAATATGTCGTGTGTGTTTTATTTATGCGTTCAAGTTGTTGGATATGTGCGGTATCTTTACTGTGTTCTTTGCTATTTGCGTACTACAATAATGTGTGTAAGAGATGCGTTTCAATTATTTAGTGTGTGTCAGGTATTAATGAATATTTTATAAATGCGTCAACATCGGCGTGTTGCAAGAAGGTAAATGATGAGGTGATATGTAGGGATATGTTGATGTCGGGAAAAGCTAAGAAATTGAAAAAGGGGGTGAATATTTTCTAACTCTTTAACGTAAGGGGTATGTAAAGGTCATAATGAAAATTACCGGGGGAAAATTTGAACCCACTTTGCAAGTTGGCTCAAATTTTTCTGGGGCGAAGAGGGTATTGTCCAGAAATACTACTCTAACTGTTTTCTGGGAACTACAGAAATTCATCAATAAGCCTTTCCGACTCCGCTCAGAAAAAACTTGAGTTGACCCGGTTTTAAATTTTGAAAGAATGCACCCAACGACTTCAAATTACTCTCAAATGAAAGAATGAAACATTTCACTTTCCATATTGTACACACGACTCTAACTGTTTTCTGGGAACTACAGAAATTCATCAAAAAGCCTTTCCGACTCCGCTCAGTAAAAACTTAAGTTGACCCGGTTTTAACTTTTGAAAGAATGCACCCAACGACTTCAAATTACTCTCAAATGGAAGAATGAAACATTTCACTTTCCATATTGTACACACGACTCTAACTGTATTGTCCAGAGATACTACTCTCATATTAAGATTTTTGGGAATTAGTAAGATTTTGGGAAAATGCTTCACTTTAGGAAAAGTCAAAAACCTGCAGTGAAATATCTTATATACTAGTAGCGAAATATTTTATATCTTATATAATACGATGTGTTGCGAGGCCAGTTATAGGTAAAAGCGCGAAAAACTGCGATAGACGTTGGAATGTATAAGCCGTTAAGCCGGCCGTCGCTTGGGCATGGGAACAGGCCTCGCACGAAGGCGCGATACGAGGGTTGGCCTTAAACAAAAGCCGCAACATCTACACCAATGAACGCTTGCCAAGCGATCACGCGAGAAGGTGTGGCACAAGAAAGCGGGCACCTAGCCAATGAAATTTCGAGACGTCAGGACAAGGAAGAATTCCTCCAATCAGCTGTAAAATGCTGTCATTGTAACTGCGAATATTCGTGAACATTCGAGAAGGATCCGAGACGCGCATATATAAGGAGGGTAGATGAAGACTCGTGAGGGATTTTTCGGCTCGGTGACGCTACGAGAGAGACGCATAATCAAAGAGGTGTTTTGCAGCCGGAATACCGGCACATGCCGGTATTACCCGGCATAATACCAAGTCCGGTGTTGACTGCAAACTTTCGACATGAGCAGCTAAAATCCAACATCCAAAGTGAAAGTTACCCATCGAAGTTTCGAGAGGAGGCGTCCAGTGTATCAGCAAACTTCAAAGTACTAACGTGCACCCGGAGTCGTTCGAAGCACCTCAGCTGCGCGGTATTAATCGACAAGCGTCAAGGTGTCAACAATTCTACAGAAAGCATTCCATTTGCTCCTATATCAACTCCAAATTCGCAACAACTCCACCTTCTCCAGCAAGACAATTGTCCACGTTTATCTTCAAGCCAGCAGTAATGTCGGGCGCTGAGAGCTCTGCAGTGGCGGGCAGGCGTTGCGTCGCATTTCTCAACCCGAGCGCAAGCACAGCCAGGCCGGCCGGCCGCAGCATCGCCGAACGAGAAGAGACGACTTAGTCCGCGTATAGGCTTCAGAATTGAAGAGGAATCCAGCATCCATGGAATGGAATTAGGTCAGCTGCAGCCGCACGTCACAGCAGAGGGGAAAGTGTATAGTTGTCGGCAGGGAGAATTCGGAAAACGAGAGCTCTTAAGTGCAAATTGAAAATGGAGAGTTACACACAGAAAAGTGTTAGCACTTGGCGAGTGTTTATAGTAGTGAGAGCTCTTTTGGGTGGTGATTGAAGTTCAATTTCGGATGTAGATCAGCACACAGAAAAGTGCTTTTCAAAGTATCGTGAAGAATCATCTAATTTATAGGCAATCGATTACAGGTGTTTATTGAGTCAAGAATCGACTTCCCGTTGTATGATTCGACACCGTGTCACAATTCCAGGTTAAATCGTGATATGTTATTCTCGCAAATATTATGATTTGTGTTACTGTGGAGCCGGCTGTTTGTGTGCGCGTAAATCGTTGTCAGCGAAGGAGTATGTGTAACTCGAATTTTCGGTAAGCATCACATTTATGTCAGTGCCCTTTCAAATCATTTCGTTCCCATGCCTTGTGTGTTTATAAAAGTGTTTCCCAATAAATTAATGTAAATCTTAATAACTCTTTTATTCTCCATGTCTGGTATGCAGGGGTACGCAAGCATAAAGGATAATACTATAACATGTGTGGGGGTTGCAATTCCCTCAGCGTATGGGCAAGGGGGGGGTCCTAAACCCGCCCCTCGTCTCCGTATCGCAACAAGACTGACACGGGTAGTTGGTGCTCGCAAGACCTGTAAGGAAACAAAACTGACATTGAAACCGGTGACAAGACTATAGCAATTGGTATAATTCAAAGTATGCGCAAGTAAATTAAGATTATCGACATCACTTGAAACTCAATGACGGGGCAGGAGGATAGCGCAATACTAGAATTGGCCTAGCGGTTGAACCAAGAAACAAAGTCAGAAAAAGGAATCGTATTTAAGAAGACCGGATCTATCTACCGACATACACGTAGTAGCGAGGCTCATGCAGGGATTTGGAACTATTCAGCGGCTCAAAATTGATTCATTAATTTTCATACGAGTTTCGATAGGTATGTCTATTCCAACGCTCTAATGATGACCCATGATGAGCGTAAGAACATCTAATGTAACTATCTAAGCTCCTTGTGCGACAGAGGTGAGAAGCGTTTCGATCTGCACACAATGCACCACACAAGCGTTAATTATTAGCTTCGTGGTGGCCTAGAGGTGAAGTGGCTTCCCAAGAAAAAGTCCCGGTTATTGCAAATACCAGCACCTGCAACTTGCTAAGTTGACTTTATGGAGAACTTCCCTTAGTAAAGGGGATCAAGTGCGATTCCTCACTCGACCCATGCACGCCATTAGGTTTTGTTTTGGCTGGCGGTGTCTGTCATTGCGTCCTGTTTTGAATTTCATGACATTCGAAAATGTGATGTTGAGTGTGACTTGTATCTATTTAAAAAAAATGTTGAACGTGTCATGTTTCAAATTGATCGGAAACGTCTGTTCGATTTGAATTTTGAATACTAATTTGAAAAATGTAATGTACTTGAATGTAATTATTGTAATTGAATGTACTAATATACATGATTTGCTCGATATGTTATGAGTCAACTTAATTGCAACGTTGAATGCATCAAGTTGATTGAGACAAACACCATTTTCACAAATAAGATATAAACACCTAGAGGGGTCATAATTTACCAGCCTAGGAAAGCAATTTTTTTTAGAACACTATGCTATTTCTCCGTCATAAATTTCGTAAAATTTGATATATTGACCTGAAATCAGTGTAATCTTCTGTAGAATAATGTTCGCTCTACTTGCCCAGGGATGATGCTTCCCCCCCACGTCGGGACTCCCCTCGGGGAGTCGTCCAAAGGCACCACCTACTACATGCTCGAGATACACTACAATAATCCTCAGAAGGTCCCCAGTGAGTCATTATTGCGGTGAACATGCAGAAATGATGCGTGCTCTCATGCAGGGCTGCTGTGAGTGATGCGTGTCCTTCCGAATTTCCTATTTTTTTACATTTGTCTGTCTTAATTTTCGTCTTAAAAATACACTAATTTGTAGCAGCAAATCAATAAGAATTTTAGGGTCTAATTTAATCCCGTTTATTTTATTTTAGTTAATACCGCGATATGATTTACAGTCAATTTTCTTTCTTCAGGATCATTATTTTCTTTTAAATTATTTGGTGCCTCAATTTTCTATAATCTAGCACGAGTGCGATGAATGATGTCATTATGAGCCACAGTCACAAAAAATTCTAATCATACAGCCTTGATAAATGTGTTAATTCTGTTATTTCTTCTGATATGCGTACTGTCCCTGCCCGAGGGTAAATTTGCTAGAGCTGCTTGTGGAAAATTTTTTGAGTTTATTACTGAACATAAATGAGGTACATTTAGTGGTGAGTTATCATTTTGAATATTTCGGGCTGTGTCCACCCCAGGGCTATTTTTTCGTCATGCTGGTAGTAATTTCCAGCGCTTGTAGTAAAGCCCGTACTTATTTCTGAATAGTCTCAGCAAATTATAACGTTGGGCTACATTCGTAATACAGTTTTCGATTCTCCATCATTTGTGTGTCAGGTGATTAATTTAGAAGGTTACTTTCAAATCAACTCAAAATAAAAATTTCCTAAATGAAAAATCTTATAGCCCTGTGAACAAATATGCTACTTCATGTGCAATTCAGTTTTTCAGCAAAACAGCAGAACAACCCACGCATTTTTAAATATAGCGTAAAGGATTGGGAGTGTAATTATCAAAGAACCACTAACGCCAAAATTTGCTCAAATGGAAACACGAAAAGCCAAAATAGAGCAGATGTGTGACGCACGACCCCAGCAGCAATGTTGTCTGTCTGCCACAAAGACCTGCGCGACAGCTCCGGCGTGCGCGTGTTCTACACGCCGAGACTGCGGCCACACGACGCGGGCACGCTGGTGGTGGGGCACGGTGTCGACCCCACCCAGGTCATCGCGCCCAGGCGGCCCAGCTGGACCTCACTGGGCCACTGCTCGGCCCAGTGCACTGCTCAGGTAAGATCGGAGATGGGATATATTAAAGTGATCGTTTTATCTAAAGCTGCAGGCAGTCCGCGGCGATAGCTTTACCGTCGGCCTTACATGATCTGTCTCACTTTAGACTTAGTGGCAGAAATACTGTGTCTTCTTTAAACATCTTTTTGAATTAATTTTTAATCTTTCTCGTTCTCTTACTGAAGCTATGGTGTTATATGTTACCTTAGGGCAATTTTCATTATTGATTTGAAACTTTGTTGTCTCCAGAAGTTCTGCTTTTTTCAAAGGAGAGAAATAGGCATGCGCTTTTATGTTAGGAATAAAGAAAATGAAGACAGGTGGCCTATATCATAATCTATCGGGTATCGTTCAGAACTCGTCAGTTTTTACGCGCCACGAATTCCAACTTCTTCATAAACTGCTACGTAACAAACCCACGAGGAACTGCGTTGCATAGACTCAACTATATATGATACACACAACAAGTGAATTTGTTCAGTAACTTCCCTGAGTTCAAATCTTTCTCACGTGAACAAATTTCTTCACTCTACACTGAGCAGAGCTCGGGAGAATTTGCTGTCAGTGAACCATGAGTGGTATGTTTAATATATTTAACAAATGGTTCATGATTCCCTGGGCTTTGTGGACCTCTATGTTTTTTTTTACGAATGTGCAATAGTGTCTGTTTAGAAACATTGGATTCCAGAAAATTTTAAATATTTTTGCAATATTTAGGTAACGCATGTGCTCGTAACATCTCAGGCTGGAATCTGTACATGTAATATGTTTATTTTGGCAATCTCAAAGCATTTAAAGATACTTGCTAGCGTATCATATGTGTTCTCAGAAAAACCTTTCGTAAAATGTTTGTTGTTACTGGTATACAAGTCTAATAATTGATTAATATCTTTAATTTGAGCGCCCTGTATTTCCTACAAATGCAGGATGCAAATAAGTGACTATGCAGAAAGACGAGGAAATTAATTTTAGGTAAAATTTTTAAGACCAATAATTAATGGGAATTCTCGAGCTATTTATTGTTTGAGCTCTCACACAGAACCGCACGTTGGGAATAAATGTAACATATTAAGGATCTTGGTTCACAGATGTCCCACACTAGGAATTCCCCCTTTAAGATGCTACATTTTAGAAGAGCCCCCTATCTATAAGCCATTCTATCTAAACGTTGATGTTCATTTTGTACCCAGAAAACTTTCAGTTTCAATTCTACATAGTAGTGTGTTAAATAATTAATTTTATTGAAAATTTCTGTGCTGATATTAACCAGTGTCTAAAGTTCCCTTGCTCCAACGTTTGGATTATATTAAACTTTTCTCAACTTCGAATCCGAGTATGTGTGCAGTAGAGGTCAAAAGTCGTGTCACATGTTGAAGTCTCGTGCATTGTAAATAATAAATAAAGCTAAGTCTCGGAAATTGCCGTGAATTAGTTAAAGAAAAATATCATCCATCATCTCTGAAGGCCGATTTATTTAATGTCAATAAAATGAAGTACCTCCGTTGTAGCAGGCATTTTCTAAATAAATTTATATCATGCTAAAACTTTCGATTCATTCGCAGTTTAAGGTCACTTCTTCATTAGTGGAGTATATTCAATGACTAAAGAGTTTGAAAACGTTAAGTTGGACGACAGGCACGAAACCTCGATGGCGAGTTCATCAAATTCAAACTCATGTGGACTTGCTTAATTGAGTAAATTATAGAAACCGAATGAAATAACGTTTCTTTATCAGAAAGAAATAATATTTATTGCTATTAGATGAACGAATTTTGTGCATACGACGTGGCATTGCACATTGGGGAATAAGTACGTAATTTATTCATCATTGAGAACTTTGTTTGAATGAAGCGTTTAGTGAATGCATGATATATTGTCACAATCAGCCCTCTTTTACATCCGAACTTGGAAGATCATATCGCAACTTTGAATAAGACTGTGCAAGTTAGGAAATAAGTTTTGCTGCCTCACTCCAAAGATTGGTTTATGCTAACAAGTTATCACAAAATCTTTGTGTCAACGCGCAAATTGCGCCATGAAGAGTGTAAACTTCTCGCATTCCTCATCGAGCTGTCTGATACACCTTCTTATTCCGAGAAAATCACTTTGCTTATCGCTTCATTTTCTGTTCTGGATTTTTTCTCATATTGACCGGCACGCAATCTTAGAATGACATGATTGCCAGGACTAAACTAATCGAACAATTTCGTGACCACGCGATTGTGTACGGGTGTTTCCTTGATATTGGCGATAACTTTTCTAAATAATAAAGTTTCAGAATATTTTTTTTCATGTAGTTGAAGCTTTGGTTATTACCATATGGTACTAGTTGAATAAAGCCACAACTCGACCTAATTAGAAAAAAATCCATCGAAGTTGCGTTAAAGTTCCGTCGAATCACATTTCGCCTAAGCACTACGAACGCATAAACGAAATAGCTCTTCTCCACTGAGCAATCAAGCTTCAAACCAAACGCATTCATGCACGTATACCAGAAACAGGTCATTTACAGCAGCAGGTTCATTGACAGAGGGTCATCAGACAATAATGGTGTTTTGTGACGTTGTTAGCAGAGAAATCAATCCCGCTTAGCACCACGCTGTGGAACTGTGCATTTCGAAGCGCCGTCGGGGTCTTGTGAGAGCACAGCTGAGCGCCCGGTGCGGTTGTGGTGTGGTTCCCGAAGCGCTGTGTGTTGTTGGTGGAGGGGTATGGGAAGAAAAATGTGGGGCATGAATGGAGATGTGAAGGGCAATGTGGAGGGGATGGGGTATAGGACGGGAAGGGGCTGTACATGGGATGGGAAGGAGATGTGAAGGGGAAGGGAGAAGAAAAAAGTGATGGAAAATGTGAAGGGAAATGTGAAGGGTACGTGAAGTGGGGGTGCACAGGAGAATGGAGTTGGGAACTTGATCGGGATGAGAAGGGGATGTGAAGGGGATGTAAAGAGGGATGCGGATGGGATGTGAGGAGTGAGAGGATATGCCGGAAGTTCTGGATTTGGAAGGGAGATAAGCAGGTTTGTAAATCTCAAGGAAGTCCAAATTCTTAAACAATGCACCCTGATCACCCCCGAACGTAACTAATGTACAAAACAAAATCAAATTAAACATTGCGGATGTAATCTACTTCTTTTGTTATAGCTTGGTTCAAGCTCGAGCTCGAGCTTTATTGAAAGTCTGATGCGTACAAATATGACTGCTGTTACTTAGTGCGCATCATTTTGGCATGTGTGATGTTTGCGAGCACAATGACGAGACGAAAGCGCATGGGACTTGCCAATTTCGATGGGTCGATTCGAAGACAAACTCAGTTCATTACCTCTGTCTACAAAAAGCCGACATTTACTGGTCTTGGATGAATATACGTATTTAAGTTGTGTTTGTAAGGGACATGTCTGATAAATAGTTTACTTCATCGCATATATCGTGTAACTAGTACTTTTGAAATATTCCAAAGTGAAATTGAATTTAACCCCAAAGTGAAATTGAATTGGGAATTGTTGGTTAAAATGTGTATTCTAAATTTTTCAATGATACTTCTATCCGAAAATATTTCGATAAAAATACTGTCCCTCTCTTTTCACCTTGAGCGTAACAAAGCAGACTTTGTACGCAGAATTACCATTCATTGGTTATTTGAACACGGAACTCAAAGGTAAATCTTAGCTTTGTTCCGTAGGTTTTTTCCTACAGTTGAGGTCTGAGTTTTTTAGGAATAGTTTTAAAATAGGTTTATTTTTAGGAGAAAGGAACGTTTGGAGGAGTGCCTCTGGAGTGGATGTGTCTATTTCTATAAGTGGAACTGCTACTCGTAGACTTGTGTTGGTAGTACCAAACTTCAACGATTTGTTAGACACAGCCAACACTCACGAATTTCCCATATAGAGCCGGTGGCAAACTCTCCTCTTTTTCTTATCCAGCAACTCGATGTTACGGAACGTAGCTCGGTCAGAGCACGTAACGCAGGAGGAATTGAAACCCCCGAAAGCAAAAGAAATAAAATAAAGATATGAAATACACAGTCTGAGAGTTGGACAGAAAGGTAGGAAATTAACAGTGTTTAATTGGTGTGTACTCCGCAAATACCGAGTTGACAAGCATGGGGAGAATAACAAACTTTGAAAGATTAAAACACATTTATTTTTGAGATGAACACGTGGGTATAGGCACAAGGCATTTAGACAGAATTGACATGAGAGAGCACAACTGTGTTAATGAAAGGTACGCACATTTCTGCCGCCATAAAACTTTAAACACGACATGATATAAATGTGATGTTTACCGAAAAATTCAAGTTACCAATACTCAAGAGCTGACAACGATTCACGAAAGAATATACAAAGTTATAGAAACCCCTACGCAACACAAATTGCAGAACAATGATGACAAACATACCGTTTTCCTGGACTCACAAGGCGTCCGAAAATGCCTCAATGCTTCGCATTCTGTCGCATAAACATAAGACACAAATTCATTACACAGCGCGTCCTTTTTACTGCAGCGTACCACTTTGACTTCCACTAATACACTTTAAAGCACTGTTTCAAAATACTCGATGCCACAAATTTTCAATTCCTCTGGGATGCGTTGCAGGGGTCACCTAGTTTAGGGCCCTGTTCAACTCTTGAAGGGCGCTCGTAATGTTTCTTCGCTGCGGCCGCTCCAATCGCCGGCGTCGGCCGGTTGCTGGACATCGAAGACGCTGCGCCTAGAGCGCTCGTTCGTTGCGCTCATGGCTTCATTGCCCGAGCAGCTCAACCACTGTGCAGCTGTGCGAGTTCAAAATAAAATGCAGGCTGGAGTTCATGCTGTCTTGAAGACGACGTAGATCTGACTTTTGTGTTCTCTCAGGAGAACGATTGACACATTTTTTTCTTCGTATCGGTGGTCCTCGACGTTGTTGCGTATCAAGCGGAATTTGATGTCGGTGGTACTTCAGTGTCTGCTGAGTCCGTTTCTAACTTTGGAGATTCGAAGAAGCACTGTATATGGGCACTTTCGCGATGTTTTTTCTCGAGTAGCAGATCCAAGGGGATCTCGGCGGCGGCCGGATCCCCGAAAACGTGCACCAAAAAGACCGTCTCTCGTCGTGTAACCAAGTCAAAATCCCTCCCTAATTTCGCTTCTCAGCTCCTTATAAGTCTTCCGCTTGTTTCCTTCTCGAACATTCCCGATTCATCTCCGTCCCTCGCCGTCTCCAAGTCCGTCCTCCTCTTTGATTGGTGAAGTTTTTCCTTGTCCCTGACGATTCCGCTTCTAATTGGTGCGTTATCTGACACACCTCCTTGCCTACTCTACTTCTTGATTCTCATTGGTATAGCAGCCGCGGTCACCCCAAGAGCCAGCCCCTACCTCCTCGAAGCTAACCCTCGCTTGTTTGAAGTGGGCTCGCTCACGCCTACCCGTGTGTTGTGTGTGTGACTTGTGTTGTGTTGCCTGGATGTGTTTTGTGTTCAAGATTGTGTGTTTGTGTTTTGTGGACGCCTGAACCGTAGAAGTTTGGACGAAGCGCCAACCGCCGAGTGACTTTGATTTATGACATCCCGTTTCAAGCACTTGAGAGCTTGCCCAAAGAGCCGACCCTCGCCGCTACGACACACAACACATTCCAATGTTTGTAGCCCCGCAGAATGTTTACCCTTCTTTAAAATGTTATAGCTTCACGGAATTTAGCCCAAAAATAAAATTTGATGTGATTTTGCCAAATATGTATGCCTAGTTTATTCTATTTCCGCACATCGAGATTATTGTTAGCGTTTCAATCATCCTTTCAACAAACAGATTCATATACTCTGCGTACAACACATAATATTTGAACGAGATCTTCGGATTTTTGAGTCGTTATTCATATCCACCCATAATCCTAACCTAAATAAAGACTCAGCTATACTGTCAAATTGTACATTACTTCAACCTACTGACATATTTCTGTGTGTGGATGCATGTGTGTGCACACGTTTGTGTATGTGAGGATATTTGAAGGAGTAAATACGGTTGTATGTGCTTGAGTGTGTGTTTGTGTAAGTGAGTGAATTAGGTTTCGTGTCAGTCATATTTGTGTTTGCATGATCGAGGATTAGGATCTATATTTTTACAGATGAATGCTTATTTATTTTACTGTCTTCTTCTATTCTAAGTTTGACTTTTTTCTCCATGTTTCAGTTATGAAGATAATTTTCTAATATCCCTAATAGTTTGCAATAAACAATGTACATTTTAATATTAATTCTCCTTTTCATCTTAGAAAAATTCTAATGAGACCGTGCACGTGGATTTTTCTGTGGGAGCGTCAGTGGCGAAAAATTTCTTCGAGCGATAGTCGGGCAATGAAATCTCAACATGATGAATATGTAGAGGTACATATGACTACCTCTCGATTTATTGCATATCTACGTAAGGGTATAAATGTAAAGCATTTCAATTATTTCCTATTTTAGAAGAGATTTTAGCTGATTGGTCAAGCAAAAATATTATCATGCAATTTTGTGTTTCACGCTTATTTCAAAGGATCAAATTGTTTTCGAGCTTTGGAGTCGGTTTCCAGAGCTTCTACTCACAATCTAACCCGACGAGCCGCAGCAACCGCGTAAACGTAGCCAACGTGTTAAAAAGACAATGGGTATCGTCAGCGAAGAGGAATAATGAGAGAAAATCAGAGTCAAAAGAGCAGAGTGGCCACGTCTTATAATGAATTATGGTCTGCGGATATTACTAGTATTCATGGCAAGATTGTAATTTCAGTACAACATGCAACTGAGCACGGTACTAAAAGAAGACAGACGTGATGAGTAAAAGACAGAAATTAGACAACTGATGAATGGAAAACGTTAGATCACCCGCTGAGATAGCGTTGAGAACGCCTTGCAAACGGTCGATTTTGCCCTAAAAACCCCAAGAAATTCCTGAGACTCTATAAAAGCATGCTCCAGTAAATAAGCTCCATCCTAATTTAGACGCCTAATCCGTTCTATTGAACTGCTTTTACAATTACTTCTGATGCATGAATCAGAGCGGCTTGACACCTGCTATCTCAATGATGAAAGCAATTGATTGTTGAGAAACTGTTAGAACTCTGAAGCTGGTTGGGACCTTGAGGACTAATTTGCAGATAATTCATTATGATATAATGATGGAAAAACAGTTGATTGAGCTATTCGTACTTTTTATTCTCATTTACTTATACTTCTCCCAATTATGTCATTACTTCATCAAAGAAGACGTGTTGTTACTCGATGTATCGACTGCGCCAAGTGAGCGATAGTTCAGAATAAATGCGACGTTGTAACGCCGGCACGCGTAGCCTAAAGCAATGGCTTTTGGACCTATTAGTGTCTAAAGTGATGGAAATAATGGAGAGACACCGTAAAAATTTATTTATAAGTTCATTCACATATATTTAAAGTTTTTGAAATTTTGGCAGAAGGAAACATGTAAATCTCAAAATCAGTATTTAACCAACAATTTTATTTTGGATTTCTATTCGCGAAATAATTTCAACAAATTTTTTTGCGGAAAACTTGAGTGGGAATAAAGACGTTATCCCAACAAAGTCACAATTATTTGCTATACCGAATAAATACCAAATCAACATTACCAATTTTTACTAATTGAAAAACCTTTACCACTAGAAAAAAGAGCAAAACAAAACATCGGTATTATATTGAGTTCTTCAATCTGGAGAGGTCTAAAATCCTAACATCTAATTTTATCAACTCGGACGAGAATGTGAGCTCTCAAAAGTTGAGAAGAGTCAAAAGAAAGCCTTAAGTGAAATAAATATAAATATGAGTCATAAAACGTAAGCGGTTTGGAACAGTTATACGAAATGCAAAATGCAGGCGAGTCCTTATCTAAAAAAAATCCACCGAACTTTATTGAAATTATCACCAACCATCATAGGATGCTACGAGAAGTTTTTGTATCTGAATGGCTCAAGAAATCTTCAATAGATTGCAGATTTAAACTTAACTCGCATGAGAGTGCGTACAGAATTTACAATGGTCATATATTTTTGTGCATCACCAGGGAGCAGCAGCAAGAGCAGTTACGAAGTTGCACAAGAAATAACGAGAGCAGAGGGTGCAGAAAATAATAGTGATATTCCTGACACTAGTCTACAGTAGTTTCTCGAATGAAAAAATTTCAACTTGGTTAACCCGGACAGTTTTCAACACTTTTTGCACTTTTACGAAAAAAAAGAACATAACTTTCGCTAGCGGCTGCTTGGTGTTGGCTGACCAACTGCATCACTCTCATGCAGTTTTCAGGCTGTTGGTAAGGTGAAAAACCTAGAAAAACGGGTACAGCACAAGCTCAATGAATATCAAAAAGTTTGTCGATTTAGAGCCTACGTATGGCGAATAAGTCTTTTTGACCGACATTGGTCACTTTAACAAAAAGTAGACTCATGATAATATCACTGGGTTACAAAAAATACTTTTTGGAAGTTGTCAAGGTTTTTTAACTGCACCGATGAATTAAAAAATGGCATCCATTTCTCTGTATCAGGTAGGGTTTTTATGCTAATTTGATTTAGAGAAATCTGAACTTCTGATTAAAGAGATTACATTTTAGGGCATTATCAGTCCATTTCCATTCATATTTTCAGACATGTTTTAGGAAAAAATGTTTTCAGACAGACAGTATTAATTGTTACACACTTGGACTTCTGTAAAATAAATAGTAGATATAGATGAAAGTAAGTATACGTAAATTTACATTGCATCTTCATTGTGCAACATTCTGGGCATGAACATCCGTTTCTTCGAATTCCTCGTATGCTCAGCAGCAAGGATATCTCTCTTCAGATTTAAACAATAATCAGCAATCATGACTGCACATCAGCGTCCCTGATACCTGATCTCCTTCTTTTTTATGTCCTGATAAAATCCTTCTCCTTGCTTATCATTCATCGATCCCAGATTCTCAGGTAACTGATCGATATATGAGAACAAGTAATACAGTTTGATGCTTATGTTGCACCCAAGGTTTCTGAGAACAGTCAGCATATTGGTGATTAGTTTTCCATAGTTCCTGGCCTTGTTATTGCAAAGAAAGTTCTTCACGACCAGAACAAAAGCCTTCCATGATTCCCGTTCTACTTCGTACATTGAGTTTTTAAACTCAGTATCTCTGATGAGCTGACGGATTTGAGGACCATCAAAGATGCCAGCTTTCAACTTCTCTATGGTTAAATCTGGAAAAGCATGGCACAAGGGAGTGAAGCAAGCATCATCCCTGCCTAGAACTTTGGTGAACTGTTTAATCAAGCCGAGCTTGATGTGCAGCGGTGGGAGGAGTTCTTGTCCCTGTCTTCCAGAGGATTGTTGGTGACGTTCCATGCTCTGCAAGGCCCCAATTCCACCCGCACAGACCAGTTCTTCTTTGTGTAATGCTGAACAGTGTTCCTACTATCCCACATGCATAGAAAGCATGCATGGGTACTTCGTGAAGCCAAACTGTTGTCTCAACAAATTGTTCATTATTTTCACGTCAATACAAATAAACCACTAATGCCGATCATAGACAATTTTCTCCAGCACATACTTTACGGCTTCATAATGCTCTTTCACTGTAGTCGACTGAGCAAGGGTTACAGAGGCAAACTGGTTACCACTGTGAAGCAGAAGACATTTCAGTGTCCGGTTTCTGCTGTTGATGAATACTCTCCAATCTTTAGAGTGTTACTGTGGCACTGTAAGATTACGCAAAAGCTGAACAATACCTGTACAGTACGCCAAGTCCTTCTCTTCAATGAAAAAACGGAGGAATTCTTGATGTCTGTTGCAGTAAAAGGTAATGCGAGCACTGTCAGAAAGTAGGTTCTTTGCCTTCAATCTGGATACCAATAGCTCGGCTGAGGACTTTTCCTCGTGTGAGATGCCAATAGCTCTGCACTGACAGTTGCACAACACCGCCGCAACTCGTGACACAGCACACCCCGCCACAACACACACACACACACACGCCGCGTGTGGCACCAACAGCTGCACAACACTGCCACAACATACAGCACACCCTGCCACAACACACACACACGCCGCGTGTGGCACCAATAGCTGCACAACTCCACCACAACATACAGCACACCCCGCCACAACACACACACACGCCGCGTGTGGCACCAATAGCTGCACAACTCCACCACAACATACAGCACACCCCGCCACAACACACACACGCCGCGTGTGGCACTAATAGCTGCACAACACCACCACAACATACAGCACACCCCGCCACAACACACACACACGCCGCGTGTGGCACCAATAGCTGCACAACTCCACCACAACATACAGCACACCCCGCCACAACACACACACACGCCGCGTGTGGCACCAATAGCTGCACAACTCCACCACAACATACAGCACACCCCGCCACAACACACACACGCCGCGTGTGGCACTAATAGCTGCACAACACCACCACAACATACAGCACACCCCGCCACAACGCACACACACGCTGCGTGTGGCACTAATAGCTGCACAACTCCACCACAACATACAGCACACCCCGCCACAACACACACACGCCGCGTGTGGCACTAATAGCTGCACAACACCACCACAACATACAGCACACCCCGCCACAACGCACACACACGCTGCGTGTGGCACTAATAGCTGCACAACTCCACCACAACATACAGCACACCCCGCCACAACACACACACGCCGCGTGTGGCACTAATAGCTGCACAACACCACCACAACATACAGCACACCCCGCCACAACGCACACACACGCCGCGTGTGGCACTAATAGCTGCACAACTCCACCACAACATACAGCACACCCCGCCACAACGCACACACACGCTGCGTGTGGCACCAATAGCTGCACAACACCACCACAACATACAGCACACCCCGCCACAACACACACACGCCGCGTGTGGCACTAATAGTTGCACAAATCCGCCACAACATACCGCACACCCCGCCACAACACACAGCACAACCCGCCACCACAGCCGCTGCGTTACAGGGCGTGCCGGCGGCCGGCGTGCGGGTCATCGCGGGGTCCCTGCACGCCCACACCATCGCCTCCCAGCTGGCGCTGCTGCACATCAGGGGCACGCGGCAGCTCCCCACTTACCTCAAAGGTGCGTGTGCTCGCCTGTGCCAGCTACTCTCTGCAGCCAGGGTGTAGGCTTGTGTTTGAGGCATGAACGAGAATAGTTGTAAATATGCGTTGCGGAGTGTGTGAGAGAATGGTTGTACATTTGCATAGTGGAGTGTGTGAGAGAATGGTTGTACATTTGCATACTGGAGTGTGTGAGAGAATTTTTGAACTATATATTTGTGAAAAATAGCATGTGCATGTAGAAAATTAGAACTCATTGAAAATGGGAGTGAGTACATGTGAGAAATTAGTACACGTGTTGCCTGGAAGTGTGCATAGACGGGATAGTTGGTGCACCTGTTTGCTCTGGTGAGCGTGTTAGCCTGCAGCAGTGTTGTTACTGTACACATGTTTGAATGTGTGTGTGTGTGTTTGTATACTTTGAAGTATTTGTGTATGAGTGTGTGCATTTAAAATAGCCTGCGAGGACACATGCCTGTTTTTACATGCACGTACAGGATTGGATTTCAATCAATTCACATTTTTATCAAATTTCTGTTTGCTAAGCCAGGCTTTTGTGAAGTTTCTGAGAGTTTGTACAATTTACTCTGTTGGAATCGAGCCATGTCATTGAGAACAAACTATCACGGTAATATTTCGTAAATTATCACTCGTGAAATGCAACAAATTGCCACCTTTCCAACAGAGCGTTCAGAATATAAGAACATTATAAATCATTCCAAATGGCCATCAGAAATGCCGATAAACTTTTTAGGGTTCAAAAACTTTAACACTTTGATTCTCATCAGATCTATGAAAATCGACAACATTTTGGTTTAGATGTATACAGCGCTTAAAGTTGCGAATAAGATCGTCGTGTTATCGTACACAGACAGCGACACATTTTACACTACGTCTATTTAATAAATCGTGAACGCTCGATGCCACTATTATCAGTAAATTTCATTCTGTGTTTCAGTGTGATTCCAAATCTTACGTTTGTGTTATTTTCACCAGTTATGAGACCCATCAAAATACCTCTCGTGTACCTCAGAGCTTTCTTTCAGATTCACCTTTATATCTCCTATAAGAGTTCAGAACTCTTGTCTCCCTTGCCTCATTCCCAACTTCCATTATGGCTTGGAGTTTTGGGCACTTCGTTCATTACATTTACCGATGCATTCATGACGAAATGTCTGGTTCGATTTTCACACATTCACGCCCATTTCTGTTAGAGGAAAGTGTTCTTGCATCAATTTTCTATTCCTGTTGAGCGAGAGCCTTCAAGTGCTTTGTGAACTTACTTATTTGTCTGCCACCTCACACGATCCACTGTCACCAGTACACACAGCCTCCTCACTGCCACCTCATATGATCCACTACCACCAGTACACACAGCCTCCTCGCTGCCACCTCACACGATCCACTGTCACCAGTACACACAGCCTCCTCACTGCCACCTCATATGATCCACTGCCACCAGTACACACAGCCTCCTCGCTGCCACCTCACACGATCCACTGTCACCAGTACACACAGCCTCCTCACTGCCACCTCATATGATCCACTGCCACCAATACACACAGCCTCCTCGCTGCCACCTCATATGATCCACTGCCACCAGTACACACAGCCTCCTCGCTGCCACCTCACACGATCCACTGTCATCAGTACACACAGCCTCCTTGCTGCCACCTCATATGATCCACTGCCACCAGTACACACAGCCTCCTCGCTGCCACCTCATATGATCCACTGCCACCAGTACACACAGCCTCCTCGCTGCCACCTCACACGATCCACTGTCACCAGTACACACAGCCTCCTCACTGCCACCTCATATGATCCACTGCCACCAGTACACACAGCCTCCTCGCTGCCACCTCATATGATCCACTGTCACCAGTACACACAGCCTCCTCACTGCCACCTTATATGATCCACTGCCACCAGTACACACAGCCTCCTCGCTGCCACCTCACATGATCCACTGTCACCAGTACACACAGCCTCCTCACTGCCACCTCATATGATCCACTGCCACCAGTACACACAGCCTCCTCGCTGCCCCCTCACACGATCCACTGTCACCAGTACACACAGCCGCCTCCTCACTGCCACCTCACATGATCCACTGCCACCAGTACACACAACCTCCTCGCTGCCACCTCACACGATCCACTGCCACCAGTACACACAGCCTCCTCACTGCCACCTCATATGATCCACTGCCACCAGTACACACAACCTCCTCGCTGCCACCTCATATGATCCACTGTCACCAGTACACACAGCCTCCTCACTGCCACCTCATATGATCCACTGCCACCAGTACACACAGCCTCCTCGCTGCCACCTCACACGATCTACTGTCACCAGTACACACAGCCTCCTCACTGCCACCTCATATGATCCACTGCCACCAGTACACACAGCCTCCTCGCTGCCACCTCACACGATCCACTGTCACCAGTACACACAGCCTCCTCACTGCCACCTCATATGATCCACTGCCACCAGTACACACAGCCTCCTCGCTGCCACCTCACACGATCCACTGTCACCAGTACACACAGCCTCCTCACTGCCACCTCATATGATCCACTGCCACCAGTACACACAGCCTCCTCGCTGCCACCTCACATGATCCACTGCCACCAGTACTCACAGCCTCCTTGCTGCCACCTCACATGATCTACTGCCACCAGTACACAGAGCCTCCTTGCTGCTACCTCACATGATCCACTGCCACCAGTACACACAGCCTCCTTGCTGCCACCTCACATGATCCACTGCCACCAGTACACACAGCCTCCTTGCTGCAACCTCACATGATCCACTGCCACCAGTACACACAGCCTCCTTGCTACCACCTCACATGATCCACTGCCACCAGTACACACAGTCTCCTTGCTACCGCCTCACATGATCTACTGCCACCAGTACACAGAGCCTCCTTGCTGCTACCTCACATGATCCACTGCCACCAGTACACACAGCCTCCTTGCTGCCACCTCACATGATCCACTGCCACCAGAACACACAGCCTCTTTGCTGCCACCTCACATGATCCACTACCAGCAGTACACACAGCCTCCTTGCTGCCACCTCACATGATCCGCTGCCACCAGTACACACAGCCTCCTTACTACCACCTCACGTGACCCACTGCCACCAGTACACACAGCCTCCTTGCTACCACTTCACGTGATCCACTGCCACCAGTACACACAGCCTCCTTGCTACCACCTCACATGATCCACTGCCACCAGTACACACAGCCTCCTTGCTGCCACCTCACATGATCCACTGCCACCAGTACACACAGCCTCCTTGCTACCACCTCACGATCCACTGCCACCAGTACACACAGCCTCCTCGCTGCCACCTCACATGATCCACTGCCACCAGTACACACAGCCTCCTTACTGCCACCTCACGTGACCCACTGCCACCAGTACACACATCCTCCTTGCTGCCACCTCACATGATCCACTGCCACCAGTACACACAGCCTCCTTGCTACCACTTCACGTGATCCACTGCCACCAGTACACATAGCCTCCTTGCTGCCACCTCACATGATCCACTGCCACCAGTACACACAGCCTCCTTGCTGCCACCTCACATGATCCACTGCCACCAATACACACAGCCTCCTTGCTACCACCAGTACACTTTTGTTTGTAATGCTCACAAATTTTCCAGCACACACGGCGTCATTCTTCAGAGGACACACGGCAAACAGATTCAGGGCTGCTCCATCGATTGCCTGGTGTTTGTCTGTGTGCTTCTTTGACGGCATGATTGCAGGACTAAGCGGCTCTGGCAGCTGTTGACTTTGTTATAATGTGTCTGACGTCTTTCCTCTACCCACAACCGCGACTTATAATTCGTCTAATTACACCTTCCGTAGTGAACTATGAAATGTTTTCTTTCGAGGAAATCGTTTTCATTGCTTCATCGAATGATGGCTAATTTCCACTCTGAATTTTTACTTGGTAGACAATAGATTTGTACGCTTTATAATGAAAAAACTAGATGCACTCGAGATGATTTCACTCAAGGAAATACATGCATAGTATTTAGCAATTATTTATACCTAGGGTACAAAGTCATGAAAAATTGTGGTTCAAGTACTTGCTCGCGGTTAAACTGTTCTTCTGACAGTGATAAACGTTGATGTAAAATACGGAGGCATCGTATAACTCACGAGTCTCATGTGCAACTGAGCGGCAGATACAAATTTATATGGTTACTACGGACAGAATTTGATTCTTAAATGCCTCCAAAATCGAATTTCAAGTTGTGTTACGCTGCATCCTGACCTGACTACCGCAGGATGCGACATGACTTTCAACATATACGCAATTATCTTCTATTGTGATATTACTTGCGTAAATTTGCAATGACAAGTGTATATTGCAACTCAACCAGTAGAAATTACGACTTAACCATCATAAATTACAACATAGCTGACATAAAGTGCAACATAATCAGCGCGAACTAGAACACAAACAGCAAAAATTCCGACCTAATGAGAGTAAATTGCCACACAACCAGCGAAAATTGCAACATAACGCACATCAATTGCGCTGTGATGAGCATAAAATACACCTCATTAACCAGCATAAATGACAACCTTACCAGAATAAATTACAACATAGTAAGTACAACCAAATCAACTGCAATACAATTTCTCATCAAGGCAGACCATTGATAGAATCAACCATAATTATGATACGGATTTCGATCAACAATGCTATCGTATCAATCCAGATTCAATCACGAATTGAACGTTGAACTAATTGCTATTCACTTACATGTACATAGTAGTTATTTAATTAACTAGACAGCTTCGGCCATAATCAATTTCTGAGTGTGCAGAATCTTGTGAGCGTAATTGGTCGACGAGCGATCGTTCAAGTTCTATTTTAATGGACAGATTTCAAGTGGATCAAGAATATAAATTTCAAGAATATGTCATGGAATTCCTTTTATTTTCCATACAAGAAGGTAAATATGTATTAAAATTTTTGAACAGGACATAACAAGACATCAACGAATTAGAGAGACTTCGATGTTCTGAAATGTTCCTGGTAGTATTTAGCAACGGATAAATTCTTAACTTTTGTTGAGAAGCAGCTTGAGTAGCGAAATTATATTTTTAATTTTTTTTCCGGGAAGATGCTCAAATTCTGACGTATCGCAATTCCTTTGATCATCCGTTTATTTAATACGGCAAGAAACAAATGAAGTTTCGATTTTATTTTGCATATTAATTTAATGTTCAGATATTCTTACTTGGAGATGGCAACCAATTTCAACTATGTACACTCCTGCACATCCACGGTAATGAGTCTCGTCAGAGACTCCGTAGGCATCTTCTTTTTTTGGTTGAAAATTTGTTTCAACCATTAAAGGTTTTTAACACCCGTGCGCTTGTTTAAATCTAGGATGATGTTTCAACACTAGAATCGAAGTAAAGACGTATATTTATGCTACACGAGAATTATTTGAAACCAAACGTTATCGACGAAGCTTAAAAGAAACAAATGCTACAATACAAGGCTGTTGACACTCGTGCAGACGGGCAGTACGACTTCAACTTGCAGCAGGAGCGCGTGCTGCAGGAGGAGCAGCTGCTGCTGCCCGGAGATCACCTCATCGCCTCCTGCACTTACGATAGCTCCAGCCGCCCCAACCCCACTTTTGTGAGTTAATTTATAATGAAATGATATGGCATGCCACAGCTCCAGCTGCCCCAACCCCACTTTTGTGAGCTAATTTATAGTGAAATGATACGGCATGCCACAGCTCCAGCTGCCCCAACCCCACTTTTATGAGCTAATTTATAATGAAATGATACGGCATGCCACAGCTCCAGCCGCCCCAAACCCACTTTTGTGAGCTAATTTATAATGAAATGATACGGCATGTCACAGCTCCAGCTGCCCTAACCCCACTTTTGTGAGCTAATTTATAATGAAATGATACGGCATGTCACAGCTCCAGCTGCCCTAACCCCACTTTTGTGAGCTAATTTATAATGAAATGATATGGTATGCCACAGCTACAGCTGCCCCAACCCCACTTCACTAGCAAGCAGGCTTAAAACATCTCAAAAGTCTTTAGCATGCGTGCGAAATTGTTGCCAGAATATAATTGAAAAACAAATTTCATGGTTTCATTAATTTTTTCGCACTCACTGAGAATCAATAATTAAATAAAGAAACGATATTGGGGGCATGCATCTAATTTCACATTCTAAGTGAGATATTTTAATTTTATATTTATTGATTTATGTTCCAGTCATTCAGGTACCCTAAAGATGTTCAAAAGTTTTTTTAGGAGGACCATTACATAACTTCACGTAAGTCAGAAATTTTTGATGAACATGAATGTTGTCTTAAGGGAGAGGTTCATAACTAAGAGTCTGAACAACTTCCAGCCTATGGGTCAATGCACTGCGGCTATTTGTTACATGTGAGGTGTTTTGAGGCCTTCACCGCCTGGTAGATCTCGAGGACTGATGACTGCCTCTAAGTCACCACCGCCCACTTTAACGTGGTTTTCACATTCTTCAGTACATATCGAACTTTCATGAAACTTAAACAATGACCGGTGCGTACTATTATGTTGACATTATATTTCCTTAGTTTTTTCTTGTTTTTAAGATTTTTTCGCTTTCAAGCATTTGTAGGTAATTAATAGTTACTAAACGATATCATTTTAAACCCTGTAGGTTTCCTTCTTAGCTTATCCTTCATAGGGATTCTCACGAGAATTTTTGTATAAAATTATATCCTTTAGTTTTGGATTCCCGGTTACAGAATCTAACAGCATTACCAATTTTTTTCTAGTCAGGTACTTTTCTTTTCCGGAATATTACCTCACTTTAACAATCAGAATTCAGAGCGTGAAATTTCTTCTTAGCTCAAATGACAATTAAGTACTGCTAAACCATTAACTTGCTACATACCATACCAAAATTTTCTTACCCAAAATATTTGTTGACGTTTTTATCGCTCGTTTTATTTTTGACCGACTCCCTTTCTACGATAGGCTTTAGGTTAAGATTCGTTAGGTTTATTTATTCCATGCCACGTGGACTAGCGCCCCCACGGGAGATACTGTTAGGTTACCTGAGCTATAGAAAGGCTTCCGGGACTCCAATTTTCCGTTTCCACATAGCTTCAATTTTTTTCATACCTTTTTTGACATTTTTTTAGCTTTCAATTGTCCATTTCCGAACTTGCTGTTTCTACTCACTGGGTTATCCTGTCAAGTAACTCATTTTGTGGGTAGACTCGATAGTTCCTACAGTTAATACCAAATGGCCTCTTTTTTAGCCCGCTTGAAATAACCTTTTGTTGTGGTAAGAGAGTCTCAAATTAACTATTATGAAAAGGATTTCAGCTGTGTGTGCATACTGTCAAGTCATTTAACTTATGAGTTCTATTATGTTTTCCCTTTTTGCATTTCGATTCGATATTTCGGTTTACTGTTTCAGTTTTTCTTTCAGTTCTCTCAACTTTCCAGTAATCCCCCTGTTACTCATAATCACCCATGGTCTAGGATCGTAGAGCTGCGGCAGTGTGCCCGTTGACAGCAGCGCGTGAGTCGCGCCAATCGAAGGCCGCCGACCTACATTTGGCGGCTGAAACCATCAAATTTGCACCCGAGCAAAACGCTGCACCGATAACCGAAGCTCCTTTCTCTTCTTTGTGCGTTCCTCGGAGGTGATTTTGCGCGCCCCTGGAAAACTTATGTAGCTTTCATGGAGGAGAAACATTTTCTTTTGTCAAGTGTTCTGACGATAGTTACATTCATTCACGTTGAATTTTGCACCCTGCAATATTTATGTGAATGATAGGAAATCACATGCCTACCGTACTAATACATCAGATGCTCATGATCAGTGATTATAGGATGATTAAAGCCAGGCGTGTTATTCAGTTGTGATATCACCGAGGATATTGGCAGCGTAAACTGAAAAATGTATGCAGGCTGATCGATGTGTTGCGTCGGATCCTTGTAACTTGACTGACCTACTGAGCTGCTCAATGAGTGCAGCGAGTGCAGCAAGGTCAATGAACTCTAAGGGGACCGAGACGGTGTAACTCTCAATGTCGAACTTGAATAATATTTCGTGGGATTAAATCGTAATTAAAATGTCATGTGAGCTGGGTTGAGTGCACAACGGATTTTGCGTGAATGTATGTTACAAAACATGTTTCGTTAATTTCCCCTATACTGTTTACATTTGCCTTTTGTGTAGGATTTTACTGACAGCACTGTTAAATTTCAAACGTGAATGATACCGGTATATATATATATATATACATATATATATATATATATATATATATATATATATATATATATATATATATATATATATATATATATATATATATATTATACATTGCTTTATATATATATATATATATATATATATATATATATATATATATATTATTTAAATGTTTGAGTCATCAGCTTTTCTAAATTTCAATTTCACGCATCATTAGCTGTTTACCCTTAGTGTTTATGCATAGATTTTCATTTGAAGGCTTGTAGCTATGGGCAATGCGGAAATGAATAAAAGTAGAACCTTGGTATTTATGAACGGTTAATCTTTATTTCATGGTCATCCTAGTCAAGCCACTGTAATATTTATTAAGAAAATTTCATTCTCTACCGTCACATATAAACTGGTATGTTACACTGGCTCTGTCTAGATCATTAACCATAGATGCAAACATGATGTTGTCAGTGTTTATTTTCCCTACCATTAGCACCCTTAGTTGAACATTTCCAGACCCATCGCTGTGAGTTCTAAATGAGCTCTGCATGTTATTAATGCAACAATTTCAACACTACTTTTTATCTCTCCTATGTCATCTCTTGCTATTATGTGAACACATAATTTATTGTGCCTGTTAATATTCCCGATCATCCTGCGAGTGATCTGGTTGCGCCTGCTGACAAAAATTGTTTCCATACTTCTGAGTGTTTGATGGTATCTAATAGTATTGATGCGTGCAAAAACCCACATTAAATCTTTTTATTTTCTGCAGGATCATGTATGAAAAAGTTTATGGACATGCACCAAATTTTCATGTTGCATTAATTAAGGGTAATGTTGTCAGAATTTAAAAAGCTCTCAGTTGAACTGTTTGTGTCTCTCCCTCCTGTGAATTATACTTGGAAAACAACCTCGCAGCTAAATTACCTGTCAGTAAATTGTTTTTTGGTACAATGAGCTATCTACTGGCGAGGTCGTGAACGGGTGAGGTGCTGTATCGATAGTACTTGATAGAGATATTTTTGAGGCATGAAGGGCTACCGAAATATGTAGAATTAAGCGCTGCAGCAAATGAATGTGGTGGCGTGATGAATGGGTAAGGAGTAGAAGAGACGTAAATATACTGAGTGTCCCACAAAAATGTCTCCTATTTTTGTATAAATTATACCTGTAGTTTAAATTTAGGTATTTTGAGTCTGTTTCTTTAATTTTATTAAAAATTTTGTTTTTATTCAGATAAGATAAAATTGTTAATATCTTCAGCATATCTAGCGCACAGTAGAAAGTTGAATGAGCAGGGTAAAACATGCTTTATAATAAGAAAATGCCCAACCCTAAATACGTTATTTCCATGTTTATTAAAAATATTCAAAAATTTTATCCTACACACGCTCGAGTACTTATAATATTTGTGTGTTAGAATTTTTTTTAAACAGTCGAAGGCCCTTAAAATGCAGCTGATTGGAGATTAAAAAAATTTCATTGTCACCAAATTTAAAGCATATTAAAGCTGTGAACGAGTTCGAAGATCTTTTAACGAAAAGTTTCTTGAAAGAAACTCCCCGAGAAGAAAACGGTAACGAACAGTGGAGAAAATTAGTGAACATGGAGGTATTGTGAACACAAACAAAGGAAATTCAGGAAGAAGAGTAATACAAAGAACTGTAGACAATACCCCAACATGACATACAGCATGACACTCAATATCAATAATGTTATTTCAATGATTCCTTGTCACGAAGCATGTTGTACCCTGTTCATTTAACTTTCTATCATATAGTAGATATTCTGAAGATATTAAAAATCTTATTTTACGTGAATAAAAAAAATGAAATAGCATGCACCAGACTTGAAATAACTCAATTTAAACTGGCGATATAATTAAAACAAAAACAGGTGGCATTTTTGTAAGACACCCTATTCATGGATGGAGTGCTACAATGAATGAAATTTTGCAGCGGATGAATGTCATGTGAATGAAGTGCTACAATAAATGAAGTGTTGTAGTAGACGAATGTCGCAAAGAATTATGTTTTTAAGGTGTCCGAGAACTATGCCAACATGAATCACAGAACACACCTGACGCAGAATGCTCCACAGGGGGGGTTCAGCGCAGCGGACGAGATGTGCCTGGTGTACCTGACGTACTACCCGCGCATGGAGCTCTCGGACTGCTACTCCAAGCCTCGTCTCACCGCCTTTCTGCGCGCGCTCGGCGTGGAGCGGCTCTACGACGAGGAGGAGTTCGAGAGGTGGGATGTCCTGCTGCGGCGGAGGTTTATTTTGTACGTGAGGGGAGCTCTGCTTAGTCCAACGCTGTCTCGGTGAACTGAGGGGGCATATCTCTTGTAAAGGAATTGTGTTTCTCTGAGAGTATTTTTAAACTTGATGGGAAAGGTACAGAACTTGAAGATGAACCTATAGCTGCTAATTTTGCAGTTTTGAAGATGCGTCTAATGACGTGCGATGTTATAATGAATTTTTGGTGTCCGTCAATTAAAACGTATTTGATGTTGAATTTGAGTATTGTGTAAATATACAAGCAAAATTATATAACAAGAGCTGCTTTTCAAATGTAATTAACAGCATTTTTACTAATTAGCATTACTAATAAATATCGATTTTAATTGCTGAATTTTGGGGTAAAGAAGGAACATAAGTGTCGACCCAATGCTTGCCCTGCTTGTCACTAATTAATTGATGTTCAATAGAATGAAGATTAAATAGATTTATTTTAATAGTTTTGAAGCGCCGACGAAAGGAGTTTTCAAAAGCGTCATTGTCCAAACTTGTAATGTTCATGAACAAATTAATAAAATTATATTGCTACACTACATATGTCATATTTTCATGTCGTGAAATATTGGTGTTGTGAAGTTTTTTTAACTCATTTTTTCTCTGATAATTTCGCGTGATTTAATATGACCTCCAGTCCCTGCTGAATGCGTTCACGACGTAGCATTTTATTCTCAATCTTTGACGGAGAATGACTGACTAACTAATTAAAATCAGTCAAAATTAGAAGTTATTTGCTAATATCAAATTCCGTGCATTTGGTGCTCACACAAACCTGGACTCATGGTGAAGTTATGCATTAGGGTGTTGCTTTAGGCTGTTTTAGAGCGTTGTTTTAGGCTGTTGTTTTAGGGTGCTATAGGGCTTTGTTTTAAGGTGTTTTTTAGGGTGATGTTTTCTTTTTCTTACTGGCTGAACACAATTTCAGTGGGCGTGTGTATCAACGATCAACTGTTAGTTACTGGAAAATTATTCCGTTTGTCTAACGTTCCGCTTTTTCGTTACAGGGCTCCATTCGGTGACGCTTTTTCGTGAGTAAAGTTACTGTGTTAAAGAAATTGGGTCGTTACAATATGTTTTTATCTCAGAGTCAACTTCCCTATAGTTCTGTTTTTCTTGTGAACTCACGAGGGCTTTAGGAAACTAGAGGACTGTGGAATACATCACTCTTGCGAAATAAATAAGGAAGATGAAAAATATGGATAATTTTACCCACTTCAATTTTTTTAACGAAATCCAGACCAAAATTCGACGGTAGTTTTTGGGACGCATGAGAAAGTTCTGGTAAGAACATAAATACGACATGTATAATTTACCCTCCTTGTAGACCTTTAGGCAGACACATCACACCAAAAACCTTAACTAAGCTTTCCAGGCCGTCGATATACACTAACGCTGAGGTTATTAGTTAACTTCTTCACGGCATATCAAAATAAGGCCACATGATAGAAAAGCTTTTTGGTCACATAAAGTTCGGATATTTTGAAGTGCCTTTACTTTCAGGATATCGATGGCAGAGAAAATTAGTTAACTACTTTACATCTCATTAAAACGAAATTTTCCGATTAATCGAGCTTATTGGGCATATAGCGATCGGATATTTTAGAGGACTTTTCTTGACTCATTTTATCTCTTATTCATTATCATGCAGTCCCGACATGATCGACCACGAGCTAGAGGAGAGACTGGGCAAGGTGATGGAAGAGAGTCCGGGCGCCGGGCTCCCCAGCATGGACGTCAGCATGTCCTGGTATCTGCACAAAATGAAGATAGAGCTGCCTCACAGTGAGTCTCATGTTTACGTTCCTATCACACACTAAGTCATATTAACTGTGAGGTTTTGACTCGAACAAGGTAACAGAATCGTTTCAATATGCGTTATTCCTCTTTTGGATTTCCCAAACGTAATTTGACGTTTTACACAGACTTTTGCAGTTCAGGAAGATATTCCATCAGTACGATATTTCACATTTTTTTAAGCTCTCTAGAGTAGACCATTGTGTAAAGTGCCAGTATTTGTTTACGAAACATTATGGTCTCTGAATTTTTTTCAGGAAAATTGAATATTAAATTTCTGTTTGTTGAAAATTTTACAAATAAACTCACTTACATGATTGTGGTTTGGAGCGTAGTTCCATATCAGTTCATAATTAAGAAATCAGTACCAATGAAAAGGACTTAAATATGGCCAGTTTTCTCCTCCATTAGTAGCGTCCGAACTTCGAATAAGGAAAGAGAGTTGTCAAGTATTCCATTTTATAAGCATTTGAATATTGAGTTACATTATTATTTAGTACTTATATTTTGAGGAAAAGTGTACTCTCCAAGGTTATGCTTTTCTTCATCAACACAAAATTTTTATTCTCCACAGTGGAAAACTTGGGTTCATAAGAAAGCATATTTGAAATGAGTTATACCTTCCTCTTTTTCATATATAATTCATTCACGTGAATTGTAACGCAAGGAACGGATGGTAGTCTGAAGAAGCAAAATCAGAGATTCTTGAACTCATATATAGTGTATTTTTTTCAAGTAACGCCTGCAATAGCGAATAAATGTTATTGTTATTTATTGGAATAAATAATAACGAATAAATGTTATTGAGCGGCAACTTATGTAACCATAAGCTAATTGGAAAGCACATTAATCTTAAAATCTGATTAATTTTGGTGAATAACCATTAATTTAAGGCAGGACGCTTCAGTTTTGAATGTTATGTCCGAGGATATTTCTAACCCTCCTTAAAATAAACTTGCTTCGCCTCCTCTCAACAGTTTTTCAGTGTTCATTGGTGCCTTGTAATGTTTTTACGTACTAAGGCACATCTGTTAATTTTTAAAGATCTTGTATACAAAATTTCACCAATTTTCACTTCTCAAATATTGCAGTGTATAGGAAACTATTTTTTTATGTTATCTAATTGAAGTAAATGTGTTCCGTAAATACTATAGAGCATGAAGGGAAAAGTAATTAAAATTTTATGAGCATGATGCTGCCAAAAGAGCAACTCTAATATGTAAAAATATAGTGATATGCTATTGATCACTCCAAAGTAATTCATACTTGGAAGAATGTAAAGCTCGATTGTTTACAGGAGGGCTCAATATGTCATTAGTAGTTAGTTTCCTTGTAAATATAAAAATTGTACACATATGCAATTCAAAATTTTAAGGATCGACTGAAGAAATGGAAGATTTACTAAATTGCTACTGAAGAAGCGCATAGGTGAAACACATCGTAAAATAGGAAATAGCTTATGATATGAGTATTTTTGCGGCGAAAAAATATTAGGTCCACACAACTATGATTGGAAAGTGGTTAATATAAAGAAATTTCCATTTTTTCATCAGGGTGACAACTGATTGAAAATGCTCGCTTGGCAGATCAGTTTTATAAGATCCAGTATTTCTAGCAGACTGTCGCAGGCCCAGCAACACCTAATGTAAAAATATGCCGTGGATTTGGGTTTTTGATTTTGAAGAGTTCCAATGCTGTATTACTTTCCATTTTATTTATTGTTTTTTTTTTAGAAAAGGAGTTCAATGATCCACTAGCGCATTTATTAGCTTGTTTCTCTTTGTGTTTCGTATTTTACCTGGCGAGCATAGAATGTTCCCGGTGCTGTTGCTTCTCGTGCGAGCTGTAACTGAAGCACAAAAGATCGTGAGATGGCACTGATTGGTTCGTTTTTAGTTGTTTGTGAATTTTAATTGGTTGAACCGAAATGATAATTTCAAGGGCATGTAAATTGAGATGTTACATTTGACACATTATTCGGAATGATTTCGAGTTAATTTGTACAGCGCGTAGGATTACTGTAAAATATTCAGCACAATTAGCAAATCAATCAAGTAGAATTTCACTCAAGAACATAACCTTAGCATAAAAAGCATATTTAATTCCGCTGATTTTGACAAGACAATCGTGTTAAAAAAGGATTATTTTAATTGAAAGTAGAAGCAAATTTTCACTGAGGTACATTGCGGCCTCGCCCTGCCAGGCCTGCAGAACAAGTCGGTGCTGGAGCGCCTGTACGATGAGGCGCTGTGGGAGGACGCCGCCGTCACGCAGGCGCTGCAGGAGGTGTACACGCAGGGAGGCTTCTTCGTGGGCTGTCTGACGTCAGGACGGCAGTCGCTCGGCCAGGTGCGGTGGCAGGCCTCGCCTTTTGCAGTACATTGGGATTGGGTCGTTCTGCACATTGTGGAAGTTATCCAGCAGCTTATATGAATTGCATGCCTGCTGGTTGTAGAAGTTATCCAGTGGGTTATATGAATTGCTTACCTACGGGTTATAGAAGTTTTCCAGCAGCTGATATAAATTGCATGCATGCTTGTTGTAGAAATTAACCAGCAGGTTGTTGGAATAGCATACCTGCAGGTTGTTGAAATTATCCAGCAGATTGTTCGAATAGCATACCTGAAGGTTGTTGAAATTATCCAGCAAATTGTTCGAATAGCATACCTGAAGGTTGTTGAAATTATCCAGCAAATTGTTCGAATTGCTCACCTGTAGGTTGTAGAAATTATCCAGCAGCTTATTAGAATTGCTTACATGCAGGTTGTAGAAATTATCCAGCAGATTGAATGAATTACTAACCTGCAGGTTGTATAAATTAACCAGCAGATTGTTCGAATAGCATAACCGTAGGCTGTTGAAATTATCCAGCAGAATGTTTGATTTGCTGACTTGCTGGTTGTTGAAATTATCCAGTAGATTGTTCGAATAGCATACCAGCAGGTTGTATAAATTTCCTTATTGCAGATTGTAGGCATTGTCCAACAGTAAAACTTGAAGGGATTGCGAGGATCCTTCTGGAGATTGAATTGATTCTCTCTTAGCAAATCCTGCAGATTGAGAGAATTGTCCTTGTGTTGATTAGAGGAATTATCGTTTGCTGATTGTAGGCTTAGTCTTTCGACATATGGTATTCATTCACTATCGGCAAACAGCAAATTTAAAGAAGTGTTCTACGAGTGAGAGAAATGGTATTTCTGTAGATAGTGGAATGTCTTCTTGCGGACTCTATACGCTAACTGATCACATGTAGTTCTCTCTCGAGCATTCTCTTCTCTCTCCGGTATTGTGTGCTCGCACGTGGTCTAGTTTCCAGCTTTTTCACTACGTAATTTTCTGCCACCTATAAAAACTGCCACTATCGATTCAATTAAGTTGCCTAGGGGTGAAAGCCTTTGCGATTGAAGTGCAAAAATTTTGTTTACGAATGATATAACTTCATGCCTTTTGACTGATGAAAGAATTTCTTCCACACATCCTACGTCACAAGTCCTGCCACATGAAATGTATATGAAGGTCGATCACACAATCACACAACTCCCATGTAATACTTTTTTCCATCCTCACCTGATATCCTCCCACATTTTGCATTTGATATCTGCTATCAATCCTTTTTTGATATCCGGCCGCATTACATGTGAGCAAATCCTGACACAGAGGGTGAGGCAACGAGCCTTCAAGCATTTCGAATTATTTTAATTTTAATATAAAATATACAAATTCTCCAGCACTTAACCCCCTTCCCTCACCAGGTGCCGACACAAGACGAGTTCCCCTCCTACGTGCCCTACCAGCCCGACCCGCACGTCTGCATCACCAACGACGTGGACGATGAGCACAACGTGCGTCTCGCCGGTAGCGGTGAGCAGCGCAGGGAGACATGCGGGGGTGGGGGCAGCATTGGGCCTGGCTGGGGTGTTTGTTTAGGTGACGGGTGGGCCTGGTCACCTGAACTTTGTGGTCGTGTACATGGTAGGTGGGCCTGGTCACCTGACCTTTGTGGTTGTGTACATGGTAGGTGTGCCTGGTCACCTGACCTTTGTGGTTGTGTACATGGTATGGTAATTTTAAGGAGGAAATCAAAATCGAACAACTAACAACAGATGTATTGTAGTTTCTGAAGTTTCAAGACGACATCGTTGTCCATTTGAGTAGGTTATAATTTATAAACCGTCTAAATTAACTTCTTCCGCTATAGGACCCACGTATCCTGCAACGGAAAGACAAGAAAACTAAGTACAAATTAACCAAGCTAATAGAAAGTTACTATGTTTCAGTTATAGGCACGTTGTTTTGTTCATGAACAGGAATCTCCCTCTGCTCACATAAAAGATAAAGCAGGCTTTTTCATAGTATAACCAGGCGACACGCCGACGATGGGCCTCCACTATAACCACAAGGAAAGTTTAACCAAGCGCCACCGAAGAAGTAGAGATGCGCCGCGTATTCTTATCTGAACAATGTTCAGGTTCAAAGTTACGTTTACTAGGACACGATAATATAAAGTCTTCGATTAATTCAAGAGAGTATGACAATATGATCAATATAATGGTTTCATTACAAAAACCTAGTTTACGTACCTATTTGTCGCCTTCAAAAGGGACCATAAACAAGAGCCTCTGTGAAGCTTTTAGAAAGAGGAAAATAGAGGAAGAATAGTTCCACTCTATTACACCAAGAAGGTTAATTGGTTAGGAATCATGCAAATAAGCATGGCTTAATTTTAATTAGTTAATTTAAGGACATCGCCTCAAGTAAGTTAAGTTAATTCTGCTCTCACGCAGCCAATACATTAGTTAAAGGTTTAATTCTGCGTATCGCAGCCGATAAAGTAATCCGACACACGGGCAGCCAGAGGGTCACAGACAACTCCTCTACTTCTAGTTTAAGGTCGTTTAGTTTAATTTATTAATTCGTCTTAATATGAAAGATTAAAACTGGCATTAAGCCAAACTCACGAACAAACTAAAGAGTGGAACGAAAGGGGCGCAAACATGCTAAATTATAACTCAATAAAACGAAATCACAGTCACACAAACTAAACATTAAGCGGAAAAGAAGAAACTTAACGAAATGAACTTAATGTGCGAACAAAACGGCTCTCAAATCGAATCTCCCTCAGCCTGCGCAATACCAGCCTATCACACCTCCAATCGCAGGTGTCCAACAATTGACTGCAGTCAAGCGCACGCTAAGTTTTCTAATTCAACTCTGAAGGTCACGGTTTAAGAATAAAATTTTCAATAATGGTAGGTGTGCCTGGTTACCTGACCTTTGTGGTTGTATACATGGTAGGTGTGCCTGGTCACCTGACGTTTGTGGTTGTTTTCATGACAGGTGTGCTTGTTCACAGGATATTTGTTCTTGTTTACGAGACAGGTGAGCCTGTTCTCAGTACTGCAGTATTTTCTATTCGATCATAGCAGTCAATGATCGTTAAGATTTTAGTGACAGAGGAAGAGTCTTCACCGTTCATCCATGTCTAAGGTAAAACTCATGCTCCAGCAAGCATCTTTTACGTATTCGCTAGTATCGTCCATGGTCATTCCGTGCAAAATCAGTTCTCTTCCTATGCTGGATTGTCACTAAAGAGCCCGGGTTGAACGAAGGATCAAGTTTAACTTCACTTCACCAACCAAAATGTTAATTGTCGATTAATTAATACTCAGTTATTGACGTTAAGTCTCATTCCAGGTTACTTCTCGCAGCAGAAAAACATCGGAGTTTCTTCAGAGAAGTTTCCTCTCACGGCCAGGGTGCTCACACTACTGTGCATGGCAGTGTATCAGGCCGTGACTGCGTCGTTACCGTGGTGAATGTGTATCCCTTTATTTTTTATGAAAGGTAATGTTGAAGCTTTAAAGTGTGTTTGTTTTCACTCGATTTCCCTGAAATAGATGTTAAAAGGTCAATGCGTGACAAGAAACGGTGTAGTATTTACTCTAGTGTGAAAATAGATTATATGAAATCGTTTTATGATCAGTATTTAGACTTGTATGTTTAGAATGTGTTTCATTCAGAGAAATTGAACGAATTAAGCATGATTAAGTTAAATTAGGGAGTAAGAAGAAAGCAAGGTTTTGGCACATTTGAATGGCCTCGCATCCGCTTCAGTGTTAGCTTCGAACCCTAGATGGTGATCGAAGTGCTGGGGGTGCATAAGGAGAAAATCCTTCTTGAAATGTTTAAGGCAATAAAAAAAGTAAAGTAAACTTTTATTTATCTGAATTTGAAAACGACTGCTGGTTTTAAATACGATTTCGTCTTTTAATCATTCTAAATTTTGCTTTATATTAAAAAAATTATATTACATCCTATGAAAATAATAGTACGCTTAATTAAGCATATGTGCATGTAGGTAGTGTCCAAATTCTTGAAAGGTTTCATACAGAGCTGCTTGGCGTGCAGCACTTAATTTCGTAAAAGAGAAAAATAAAAAAAAACATTTCCCTTAACTGAGAGAGATGAACTGTGGAAATATAACGCCTGGCAGTACGGCCCAAACGAGTGTGATGTTATAAACGTAGTGCATGAAATTGTACGGAAAAATATATAAGTAAATTCCATCGTGCAGTTTATTTATGAATAATTCCTTGTTCGCCAGTCAAGCGACACACGTTAACTCTTGAGCGCGCATGCGCGCACAGTTACAGTTTTCTCGTGACTTTTTTTATTTTCAGTGCAATCTTATCACGGTCATTAGAGTGTGTCTCATGTGGGTATACATATTACAGAGTCTTGACTTTGCCTTCATCCAGAATGTCTGTTTATGGTGACTAATTCCTCGTCAACAAATCTACGGGATCATGTTTCCTCGGCAGTATGTGCAAAAATCATAACAAATTCAGCGATATATGTTCAGAATCTACTGTGTGTTTAGTTTGGTACCCTCTGCCCATTTTCTGTCGCTCATGTAGTGATCTTTCAATCGAATCTTTATTTTGGAAATTTTCATTCTTCTTCCTTTCTATTCATCTAGCATTTTTTATTCAGAGCCTTACTTAATCCCTGTGCTGCCGGTATCGGGCTGTGCCTACAGACAAAGAAAACCAGAAAAATTTGTGCTCTTGTTGCGCAAATTTAAAAAAAAATACTCAGCTTGTTTTTCAATTGGCAAATTCGTGCTTATTTCCTCACTGAATAAATTAAATTGCTAAAGCAACGTACCTGTATCCTTATCACAACAGTCGCGCAAAGATGTACGCAATTTTGAGGCTTTTCCCGAACTCTCCCACGGATTTTAATTTTACCTTCGGTAGACCATATCTTCCCGTTCATGTGGCTCAGAGTAACAAAAATATTCTCATGCCATCTCATTTTGTAGCGAAACCTTTAACACTGAGGGGTATTCTCGTAAGAGAAGGTGCTATGTGTATATAAGTATTAGGTAAGTACAAGCCTGCTTAGCCCAATTTTAGCTTTAGTTTTAGGGCTGAAGATGAGAACTGCCTAGTTTGTTCCTTTGCTGGTACTCACCTCACCATCGTATGCTAGCCTCACCCTCACCATCATATCACCATCATGTGCTGCCTTCAGTATCGTATGGGGCCCTCACCATCATTTGCTGTCCTCACCATCATGTGTTGCCCTCACCATCATGTGCTGCTCTCACCATCATGTGTTTCCCTCACCATCATGTGTTGTCCTCACCATCATGTGTTCCCCTCACCATCATGTGCTGCTCTCACCATCATGTGTTGCCCTCACCATCATGTGTTGTCCTCACCATAATGTGTTGCCCTCACCTTCATGTGTTGCCCTCACCATCATGTGCTGCCCTCACCATCATGTGTTGCCCTCACCATCATGTGTTGCCCTCACCATTATGTGTTGCTTTCACCATCATGTGTTGCCCACACCATCATGTGTTGCCCACTCTATCATGTGTTTCCCTCACCATCATGTGTTGCCCTCACCATCATATGCTCCCCTCACCATCATGTGTTGCTCTCACCATTATGTGTTGCCCTTACCATCATGTGTTGCCCACTCCATCATGTGTTGCTCTCACCATCATGTGTTGCATACTCCATCATGTGTTGCTCTCACCATCATGTGTTGCCCTCACCATCATATGCTCCCCTCACCATCATGTGCTGCTCTCACCATCATGTGTTGCCCACACCATCATGTGCTGCCCTCACCATCATGTGTTCTGGCTGTTAGCTAGTTTGGTTGCATCTCCCCCAGCCCACACTCACATAATAGAGTAGAAAGCAATTAAAGTTCAATGTAGAGAAATTTTGTAGTTTATTATTTGCATATAAGTGTATTGTTTGAGATTAAACAGTGTTTCTGTGCAGCAGAAATTAATTATACTCATTTTGTTTCAACCCAATTATTTGTGTTTCTACATATACGTACGTAATAATAATTATCGATCAACTTGTAATAATGTATTCGATGTAAATTAAAGTGTTATTGATAATTCCACGGATTGTACAATGCTTTCCTCCTCCCTTGATGTCCTGGGATGGCAAGAAGAGAGAAGTATTCTCTTATATAAACGAGACGGTCCTATAACCCCTGTGCTCTCATTTTCTTTAAATACATAAAAAACTGATTTGATGGGCATACTTCTCTAGTATGTCACTTGCGTTGCAAATGAAAAATAATTCGTGATATTCATTCTCTAATGTTACACCGGCACTATCGACGAATAATCAACCGAGCAGAATCGGGAATTCATGATTAACTGCAGTGCCATTTTTATATTATGTCTGACTAGAACAACCTGAAGACATGCAGTTAGCAAGTACATGACAGTAAATCAGTACCATCAGGGAATAGTACAGAGCGTCGATATATTGGTTTATCTACGCAAAGGCTCATTTCATCGATCCATTCGTGTTGAAAAACATTCTGGTGCTACAATCCTGATTTCTTACTCCCGAGGATATTTTGTGCCTGCATCACATATGTAGGAAATACCCAAAATTATTGTTTGATAGAGCACGTTCTCTGAATCTTCGAACTAATTCCTTGTTGATATGTACACAATACACGAGCCATATGTAATATAGTTTCAAATTTCTGTCATGTCGACTTTTTATTTCAAGACACAGAATTACACACTTCCACCTATTAGGCTTTCATGATTATTTCGGATGCTCAATACCCTACACTCATACAGCAATGAAAGTGGAAATTGGCATAAGCGTTTCTCATCAATGTGTTAATGTCGTTCTTATTTCTTGTATTTATAAGTAGTATCAAACTCTAATAACCAATAGAATATATTTACTCGTTTTTCTGTCCTCTGTTCAACTAACGACGCGGTGGAATTATGATACCACGTATGTTTATCAACAAATAATTTTTTTGTGAAGACACTTCAGGAACTTATGTAGATGATTTTTATTCAGCTTTATTGAACACGAACCATTTTTTTCCCCTCTTCATTAGATATGAAATATTCATGCAGCTTGGGAAAATTTTTGCGTTTTTTCAACCCTATACCAATTCTCTGCAAATTTTATGAGTACGACACATCATGAGCTCTGCAAAGCTTTTTAATGCAGTCAGTGAGGGGCTGTACCGGCAGAACTGAACTTCCCCAATCTGCTTTGCCACAAGCGCACTAGCGAAAGAGAGCTACAAAAATGTATGCATTTCGTAGCCAAAGTGGCATGCAGAAGAGGGATCATGCAACCCCACTCCTAAATAAACTCGGCTGGTCCTATTCAAAAGAGATTACCCACTCATGACGTCCAATACGTATTTTCCTCTTCATATCTCCCTCAGAGCAATGCTGATCATGGCACAGTGGTTAAGGGATCGGCCTTGTATGTTGGAGACGAGGGTTCGTGTCCCGGCGCTGGCGCGGCGATTTTCCCCGTTGGGTATAAGGGAAAGCTCAAGCACAATACCCCACTCAACCCAGGTGTCGGAAATGGGTACCGGCTTTACGGGGGAACCGTCATGGTGTCCTATATATATATATATATATATATATATATATATATAGTGTTAGTTATAAGACATTTGAAAAAACAATGCTCAAGATCATATGAATCAGGCTTGATTGGAAATAAAGCATCCCGAAGATGCCGATGTTTGTTGTTGTTGTTGTAACCAGCCAAAAACCGAATTGGAGGAATAATGTACGTCAACCAGCGTTCATCTGAAAAATTGGGCAGAAAGCTCTGTCAATATCAGGCACCTAACTGTGGAACAAACTTCCACAGAGTATAAAAATCCCTCAAACAATGAAAGAATTTAAGACCAAATAGCACGTCCATTTGCGTCTCAACGATTATTGCATGCCTCAGTACACACTTAAAGAAGTAGTTATGAATTTATTTCGCTCACTACCTTACATTTCTAAAATTTCGTTCCAAGGATTGTGCATGTAGTGTGCATATGCATTGTGATTGCTTGTATGCTAGTATTCATTTACCTACGCACAGCAGTGACTGCAAAATTGCTAAACCAGCGATTTATGATTTATGGCTGGAAATGAAGTATTTTTTCTTTTAACAATTACCTTGTCACGTAACCTAACACAAAACTTCCTTTATTATTATCCCGAATTTGTATAGGAAACATTATACATTTGTTGCGGGGCTTAAAGGATGTATTTTGAGGCAGGTAACCTCGTTCAACTTTGTTCGTTTCACAAAAACATATTTTCAAATTTCTGTCATTTCAACTCTTTAGTTCTACATGTAAATTCATCTTCTTCAAACCATTACACTTTCAGAATTTTTTCCTGATATCTCGAGAGCCAAAGCTCATATATCGATGTACGTGGAGACTGTCAAAAACGTTTCCCTCCACTGTGTTCATCGCTATATTTCTTTTATTACATTTATTTATAAACATTATCAAACTGAGAATAGCTTGTCATGGGAATGAATTTTCATGTTTTCTCTCAGTCTCTTGTACATGCATTAAAACAGGCTATCATGACACCCCTGTATATTTATCAACCAAGGACCTTTATATAAATACATCATAAAAAAAATGTAATTCATATTATGTATTAAATTTATAGAACATTGTCTTTCTTTTGATATTCATGTCGTATAATGTTATTGTTAGCCTCGTGTGGCAATTTCTCGTTTTTACGCTCATGAGTATATCAAGAAAACATTATTTAAATAGTTAATTTCACGAATTGCTCTATTATGCTGTAAATGTTTTGGTTAACTTAGTACAATAATTCTTTTTCAAGTTTCTGACTCCGGCTAACTCTTTTGTGTGAACATTATTTGTGTAGAAAATATCTTAAATTTGCGTAGTGGTAAAATACTTTGTTTTCTTTGAACTCGTAAATTGGCATACTAGTTGATACGTAGGAGTTAGATAGATCCGAATATCGACCTCATAGTTCTAGACGCAAAATTATTTAAATCGGCCCATTTTACTTTCAACATTAATTCCTCAAACGGCGAGTTCCTATTCTCGTATTTTAATGTATTCGTATGTCCGAACGAACAAGAGCATAATTTTTTTTTTTTAATACTTGTATTTACATGCATTATCAAACTTAGAATAACGTAAAAAGGGAATGCTAATTCTCATGCTTTTCTCAATCTCAATTATTTTTCATCGACATTACGATATTCATGTGTATATGTCAACTGAGGATCCTAATGTAAAGACATTTTAAAAACCTGTGTTATGCATTTGATGTATCAAACTTTTTTAGAATTAAACTTTTTATTTTATTTATTTATTTAATTTGAATTTTTAGTTTACTTCTTGTCCGGCTTTAAAAACTTTCAAACGCTAATTTTGAAGATATTGGTAATTCTATTTTCATTTCAGTTTCATAAAGAATATCATTCCTTATTTCGTTATGAATTTGTATGAGTACCTTGCTTACTGATCAGTTGACAAGGATTGAGGTGGAGAGGAAACTTACTCACCACGGCTCGCTCTCAACTAATGACCACTTGTGTTGGTATGTGTGTGTGTTGGGGTGCTGGGTAGGACATTCTAGATGGAAAGTGTAGTTTATCTTTAACTCTTTGAAATTGAAACGTGCATTAATCATTTCTGAAAATTCTATTGAAACTTGTAACCAAAATAATGAGAAAAAATTTCGTTAAAATGTCCATCCTGTTTTTACCTTTCTTTACTGGCTTTAATCTTTCCTTAATATATAACGTACGTCTAATAAAAGCTCACTGAGGAGGGTAGGACTCGACAAAAAGCCATATGTTTGATTAAATGACAGATGCTGACTTGTCAACATTCCTGAACTAGACTATGATCAAATAGCTACACGAATGTTAGAGACGTTGGAATGAGAGAAACTTGGGAAGACTCGCGACAGGACCAAAAACTGTCGCTTTCTGTAAACGATATTGAGTCGTTTTTTAATCTGAATATGTTATTTCTGACCGTCGACTTTAAGTCGTTTGTAGTTCTGCGTTGAACATGAACACAGGATGGTCAGCACTTTGTTGAACAAACTTTAACATAAGGTTGGGAGCGTTGAAATTAACACTTTTTACCCATTTACCGTGAGGCCGAAAATGCTTCGTTACAGAGTTACAAGGACTTCAAACTTGAAACGTGTTGGAGAAAAATTTGATACATTGAGAGATTAGATGTTAAGTCAAGCCTCCCTAACAAAGGCATTTCAAAGAAATGAAGGACGAAGGCACTATTTAGCAAGGAGTTAAGGGAACACGGAATCTATGCTCTTATGTGCATAGAAACGGTAAGTTGAGAAAAACGTACATGAAACAAGATGAGAGTTCAAGAAAAAGTAATAGGTGTGGAAAAATAGGACAGCAGTGAACCGAAAAAAGATGTCCGTAAAAAAGCCTATCATAATTCAATATATGGAAGACCTGCCTAATGTTTAGATTGGGACCTCAAGTATTTCCTCTGGGTTTGCGGATTACCGTAAATACAATATATGTATCCGCCGAGGGCTCGCGCATTGAGAGTGGCAGGGTAATGGAACGTAGAAGCTAAGAAAGCATTTGTATCACGAACACAAAAAAATAGCAGCCATTATCACTATGACCACAAAGAGATGATTTTAAATTTAAGTTAGTTATTTACAAAAAGAGTTCAACATAACGCCTATCTGTTCCGACGCAGGCGTTCAAACGCCGGTGATCGTCGGGCGCGATCGAATATACCAGCAGTTTCACGAAACTTTACGAAGGCTTTAGCAATTCTACCGATGAGGTCATCTTCGAAGTGAATCTGTGTTTTGTTCGCCAAACTGTTCAAACGTTGTCAGAGGTAGAAATTTGGGGCGAAGCAACAGGAGACCTTGGTGGCCATGTGATGAGGCTGCCACGGCCAATCTAACGATTTGGATACCGAGTATCCCATAATCGCCTCACAGCCAGCGTGAAGTGTTCAGGAACAACATCGTGCTGGAATCACATTCCTCCGATGGCGGTTTAAATGAACATTTTCTAACCACTAAGGCAATATTTCGTTAAGAAAAATCCAATAATTACGTCCATTTACTGTTTCCGGCATTATGCACGGCCTGATCAGATGTTCACCTATAATAACCGCCCAAACATTTACGGAAAACTAACCTGATGTTTACCTTTTCACGTAACATGCGGATTAAGTCGGTCATCCGCGGCATTTCGGCCCGATGGGCTTTTTTTCTGAAAAAGGATCCTTAGGTGATGGGCTATTGTGCCCTAAAATTTTATGGGGCTACGGGCATTAGATCCCCAGGGTGTGAGGGGACCAAAAATCATTAATTTTGACCACATATGAAAATAAAACAAAACGGAAAATGAAAATTCTAGAACTGTCAGTTTGTTTGCAATGATACGAGGATTTGAAAACTGTCTTTGAATTTGTTATAGCATAAAATTTCGTTGATTTTTTTTAAATACCCAGAAAAATGAACCAAAAAACAAGTTTTTCCAATTTTTTTCAAAAAACTAAGGCCTAAATCGAAAAAGTTTCCTGAGTAAAATACGTTTAATATTTAAACTTATATATACTGGCCAAATTTTAGACGAATCGGATCAAAATTTAAAAATCGCCGGATGACCCCCTTAACGTCAGACCACGAGTGCAGATAATGGACGTTAATTATTCCTACCTGCTTGAATGATGCTTCGTCTGTGAATACGATCTTTGATGAAAACTAAGGTTCTTTAACCGTTTTGTGTAGAAACCACCTCGCAAATTGAATACGATGTGAAAAATCTGCAACGTTAAATTTCTGCATAAGCTGAGCGCGAAATAGATGCTGATCATTATCGTGAAGCACTTCTCACACGTAGTTTGACTTACGCGTAAAACACGGAACCAGAACGAGTACTTGCGGTTGGATTATTTATAAAATGCTCCAATATTCTACCCTCCCTGTCTGGGCCTTTAAATCTTCTACGATGTCCTTCAGGTGGTGCCCTGTGAAACTGATGAATAAAATGTTTGTTGCAGTCTTCAAACAATCTCCGGTGTATGGCTACGAATGTTTGATGCGATGAAACATGTCTGTTGGGAAATCTTGCAGCGTATACTCAGACAGCCTCCCTAGAATTACCATTCGCTGCACCGTAAGCTAGGTACGTGTATTATAATTCAGTATTGGATAATAAACTCAGTTAACGACAACTTCAGCCAGAGAATATTTAGTTGTCACTTTGGTATTTCTACCAAAGTTGCTTTTCACAGTAACGAGATGACACCCTAACTGAACATTCCAGTTGTAGTTTCCTTCCTCTATACTGCTTCTAAACCACATTCGCTTTCTAAATTACGTTTCTCAGTAAGGATGAGGCGTTCTCACGCATGGGTCGGGTATCAGTGGTAAAAAGTAGGTTTGCTTGTGCTACGGCGGTTCAGACTACATCGTGCCGGAGCCCTCACATACTCAAACACAAATCTCACTATATGGCCTCATAGCAATTATTACATGGATATCAGCGGGTTATTACCAATATCAATACTAAAAAGATCGGAGCAATTACAAAGGAAGGTTCGGTGGATATTCACATATATCAAGGTCTCTTCCGGTCACTCTGATCTATAAAATTACTATTCAACCACCATAGTTACATGGATATCAGCGGGTTATTACCAATATTAATACTGAAAGATCGGAGCAATTACAAAGGGAGGTTCGGTGGATATTCACATATATCAAGGTCTCATCCGGTCACTCTGATCTACAAAATCACTATTCAACCACCATAGTTGCTTCGAAAGCGTCGTACTTGTGAAACCACGAATGATCCGCCTCAAAGAACAGGGACTCTTGATTAGCGAGAAAATCACTTATCACACCAATGAAAGTTGACAGAGTAATACCGTCTAATATTGTGAAAGGTATAGTAGTAGGGACCCTCAAAATAGGAGTAAAAAGCGTTCATTTCAACGGTTCCGACCTTATGTTGAAATTTGTTCAACAGAGTACCGGTCACCCTGTATATCTACTTACTGTGATTGACCCGTCAATATTTACCTACTGCAGCAGTCTATATTCATAAGCTGGCACTGTACACTATGACGGGATCTCAGAAACGACAAAACCTAGGCTCCTCTCCGTCTATGAGTCATGTGCGCATTCTATTGAAGGATAATAATGCGAGGTCAGCTTAGGTCACTTATTTTTCTCTCTCTCTGTGGACACGGAACAGTCTCCGTTGGAAAGGTGCTGAAGCTCGCACCGCTCACTTCACACAAAAGGTAAACATAAATGAAAGAAAAACTTATGTACGAAGAAGCTCGTGCCAACGGAAGCAGAAACGAGACTCTTCCTGCCCCAGCGAATAGTTCACGTTGAGCAAATGTAAATTAAGAATTTTCGTCGAGAGAGCGCCAGTCGTACGCGTGCAGCGGCTCACAGTGACATGCGTGGTGCTGAGCATCCCTGTTTGCTCGGTGGACCTGATCGTCGCAGGAATATCCACTGTGAAACAAAGCGGCGTCGCGAAGTCTAAGCTTGTGTAGGTATATCGCGCTCCTGCCAAATGCGCATTAAAAAAGGCGAAAAGGTAGGGGCGAGCTTCAGAAATAAACCCATAGCAGACTGCACAACAAGTGCAGTGCAGCTGAAAATGTGGTTTGGAGCGTGAATATAGTGTGATTGGGAACATGAATAAAACGTTGTTGGGAGCAGAAATAACATGCATTTGAGACCATAAATAAAATGCAGTTGGGAGCATAAATAAAATGCGTTCGGGAGCATAAATTAAACGTGGCTGGGAATATACATAAAATGTGGCTGGGAGCGCAGGTCAGTTTTGAGAAACTCGATGTCCCCATGACCGCTTGGAGGGGGAGGGGAGGGAATGTAACAAGTGGCCTCACGAGGGAGAATTTAGCACACACGCACACCCTGCGATGTGTGAGACGTCCCTTGACTGTATTGTTATACGCCATTTTCAAAGGGCCTACGCTGGAATGGCTGACACACTGTAATATTGGGCACACACAGTAGGGTCAAACTGGTCTCTCAAAAAGGGAGATATTTGCAAAAAAATATGCAAACCTTACGCATTAAACCGAATCATTTTACAGCGACTTACATCTATGTAATTAATTCTACCTGTTCTCCTCCGTTACCGTATTTTACATGCACGAAATAGTAAAGAAAAATAACATATGTACACGCGCGTCGCTTGATCAGTGCACGGCTCTTTGGCGTTGTGTTAGTGCGTTGCGTTGAGGTTGTGAAGAGGAGTGCAAGTGAAGGAATAAACTATCGCGCCCTCTGTCGGTGAGCGAGCTGCATTCATGAGTCCACCACAAAAGTACGTTTCTCTGATCACCTGAATATAATTGACAATGTTACCAAAGCATCTTATCAGTTGCTGAGTCTTGCGTCACTTGAGCTAAATGGACGATTGAAATTACGGGCGATCATTGTTTTTTTTGGGAAGTTGGATTAAAATTTCTCATGTTCCATCATTTTTTGTCTCAAGAATTTTGCACCCAGATGTGTACCGTTAATTTCACTCTACGAAAGCAACATTGACTTTGTAGCTGTAATTCTAGAAGAAAAAAAAAATAATACACAGCGTAGACGGATGAAGAACTGAAATAGCTTGGGTGGAAAATCGGTCGTACGTAACACCATCCTTTCCTAAAATAAAGAAATACGAACAACAATGAAATTCACTGCCTGAAAAGTACACGAAAATCCACGACAAATTCTGGCAAAAATTTTCTCAGACTCAGTTTTGGGCAGATGAGGTTATTCAGAAGTGCACTAGCGATGAAAACATTGTTAGGATTTTCTCGGGCATATCTTAAGAAACACACATGTCAAAACGAGCGCTGAAAAATACGAAAAAGAACAATAATTTCAGCAGCTTCTTGGGAGGTAACACAACAAGAATAGAGATAAAAAGATCTGATGACAAAATTCCCTTGAGACCCATGCGAAAGTTCTGCTGATGACCCTGAGGGGCAGTAAAAATATCACTAAAAAGTTTCCAATCCTTGAGAAGCTCCAATGAAAACAGATATTAACATTCCTACATCAGTAAAGATTTAGAAACCTACTCATCACTCATGGCACGAAAAGTCATGAAGAAACGCGGAAGGATATTGTTCTTGTTTTCAATGCTTGAGCTCGCCGGAATACTTCAACGCTCGCTGGAACAAAGCTACGGCGATAATTGAAGCGTCGTGCCTCAGCCTTCACGCTACGCAGGAAGCGAGGTCCCGCTATGCAAGATGGGTTCTTTCATCCTCATTGCTTGGGAGGTTAACATTACTTTAATGCATACAGATATGAGCATAAATACATACATGTTGAAGTTCAAAATACTTCTAACATACAGCGGAAAACAGCAATTAAATGAGTTGAACTAAGCAAGGACTTTAACAGATAAAAAACACATACAAAAACTACTGCTGACTATTGAAACCTCAGAGTAAATAGCATTAGCATCTAAATTTTGCAAAGCGATATTTGTGAATCTTACTTGTTATCGAACATGCAATTAAAAGCGAGTGAATTTTTTATATTCGTAATGACTTCACGCATGAAATATTTGTAACAACTATTTAAAGCATTCGAAACGACTGTTGATTTAAAACATTTGTATCGACCGTTTACTTAAAACATTTGTAACGACAATTCACGTGAATCATTCGTAACGACCGCTTGCTTCAAGCATTCGTTAACGACGGTTTGCGCAATGCTGTCAAAACGAGAACCCATTACGCAATGCTGTCAAACGAGAACCCATTACGCAATGCTGTCAAAACGAGAACACACAACTCAATGCTGTCAAAACGAGAACCCATTACGCAATGCTGCCAAAACTAGAACACACAACTCAATGCTGTCAAAACGAGAACCCACAATGCAATGCTGTCAAAACGAGAACCCATTACGCAATGCTGCCAAAACTAGAACACACAGCTCAATGCTGTCAAAACGAGAACCCATTACGCAATGCTGCCAAAACTAGAACACACAACTCAATGCTGTCAAAACGAGAACCCACAATGCACTGCTGTCAAAACGAGAACCCATTACGCAATGCTGCCAAAACTAGAACACACAACTCAATGCTGTCAAAACGAGAACACACAACTCAATGCTGTCAAAACGAGAACCCATTACGCAATGCTGCCAAAACCAGAACACACAACTCAATGCTGTCAAAACGAGAACCCACAATGCACTGCTGTCAAAACCAGAACCCACAACGCAATGCTGTCAAAACCAGAACCCACAACGCAATGCTGCCAAAACGAGAACCCCTTTACTGTTGCAAATAACACAGCTACGACTTGCAAAAATTTTCAAATTGTCAGCAAAAATTGAAACAAAACTTACGACGCGTAACCATTACACGGAGCTCATTATGATGCGTCCAAATCACAGAGACATAACTTAATTTCAAGGAAATTTGAAATGCTGAGCTTGCGAGGATTGGTTTAGGTTTTTTTTTCATGCTAGGATTAGATTAGACTTTTATACGAGGTAGTTACCAGAGTACGGAATTCGGTGGGCTTAACAAAAAAAAAGATGATGTTATCAAACACATTAGCCGTTAATTTTAATTATGAAAATCAGAAATAGAATTTTCAGTTCTTAAAAGTTCATCGGAAATTTTTTCAAAGTTATTATTGCGTTTATTCCCGAGGAGCTTTACTAAGTTGGACACACGGGCAGTGAATACCGAAAACTCTACCAAATAATTTCACAACTGGTTGCATTTAATTATTTTTTGGTGATAATTTATTAAAGCGGTACGAATAATCTGATAAATCAATGTTCTTGTGAAGTGATTGCCAAATTTTTAGAAGCCTACAGAGTTGTGAAATTTCAGACTTCATACCTACAATGCGTGAACGATCTTCTTGCTTCTTAAAGAATTGTACGTAAAAACTATTATTAAATCAAAAGACAATAGTGCTGCAATTTGATCCAAGCGCCACTTTTATCAATGGTTGCCTCAAAATGTAACAACATTCAACAATTACGGGCACACAATCACACAATATACACAGTTATGTTCATGCTCTCAATATTTACAAAAACTGTACCTGGGCATCTATTCATCTTTCACATATGGTTTGAAAGTAAAAGAGCAAACTGGAAATTTTTGTGTTCAATTTGTCAAAAAAACGCAATTGTACGCAACACCATGAGGGTGCCGGCTAAGCAGGATGGCGCTCTTTAAAAGAGACCATTTCTTACCTACGGATTTTGTGAACGTGTTGAAATTCGACTCTGGAAAGTTTTGTACGTATCAAAAGTCATGCTGAAAATTTCATTTCAGATTTAAGGCCTTAGCGTTGGGTTTGGAGGAGGTGTTCTTAGTTTTCTGTCCTTGCCTATGTTCATATATGGTGGTCGACATTGAGTTTCAAGTGTTTTACAATCGAGGATGAGCGCAATATTAATACCTCCGGTCAAGCCGGTACCCGTTTGTACACCTGGATCGAGTATGTAATTGGATGTAGACTTCCTCTACCTCAGAGAAAGACATGACGTACACAGCCAGTAATGTTCTCCCAGTATCTCACGGTGGGCATTAATCTCATTCTCATCGAAAAAGAGATCAGTGTGAAATAAGTTCTAGAATATAAAACTACTCGAAGGAAGAACAAAAAATGCACTATAGCATGGAAAGAAAGGTTTAATTACCCGTTAAACATTACTACAGGAGTGAGAAATTTTTACTTATTTAATGAAACGAATCTCAAAACAGTAGATAGTTTTAAACATTCTGAACAAATTTCTGGAGCGGAAGTAAAATTATTTTTTTATGGATTTAAAATATGTTCAAATAAATGTGTGTCTGACTCACTGAGTGGCGGGAAATGTAGGATTTAAAATAGACAAAATTAAGAAAGCACGAAGAAATATTTCATTCCAGTACAAGTTGAGTTAAAGTTAGAGCTTTCGAATAAAACGAAAATCATCTTCAGTGTCTGAAAACTAGTTAAGAAACAATAATTTTAGTGCATACGTTACAAAAATTTTGTACGCACAATAAAAACCAGAGGCGACGTAGGGATGGGATAACTCAATATTTCTAGAGGGGTCATACATGCAGCGGCATTCGAAAGATGTTTGAGTTCATGGATGAAAATATCTTCCTATGTTTTCATGTTTTCAGACCTCTGTAGGGAGCATATCCGAAACACTCAAAATTTTGGGTTAAGATAGGATGGTCAGAAGTTGCAGCATGGCCACAAATGTTGCTGTCAGAGAGAGACGCTGGGCCGGGGAGCACGAGGGAGATCTCTCCTGTTCACATGCGACCGCACCAACATTGCAGCGCACAACGCTGCTGGGAACACTGTCGGGGATACATTAGGTTCTTTGAAAGTTCGTGAAGTTGCTGTAGAAAATAACATATCTTTTTGTGGGTCTCTTCTGAGTGATGAAATTTTCTAACCGAAGTGATTTTTGATTCACTTATGGTGTTAAAGAAGGATCTGATGAAGAAAGTGAGCCAAACAAAATTTTCTTATTAAGAGTGGTAGAAGAAGAAGTGCTTGCTAGATTGAAAATTTAGGAGTTTATCCTTGCAGCTCTAAATGAAAACCAGCGGTGGCTAAAATCTTCATATAAGGTATTCAATTCATATTTAATATTCGTTCAATTGGAATACACTCAATTGAATATACTCAATTATTATTATTATTATTATATAAGAAAGTTTTAGCCGCCCTTAACCACGACAAAGGTGTTCCAAGAGAGGAAAGAGGAAGGCACCATTTAGTATGGAGTTGAGGGAACGCGGAATCTATGCACAAGGTGCACAGAAACAGTAAGCTGGGAAAGAAGTTCATGAAACAAGAAAAAAGTTGAAGAAGAAAGTAGTAGGTGCTGAAAAACAGGACAGCAGTGAACCGAAAAAAGATGGTCCGTAACGAAACAAAAACCTATTTTATTACAACAAAAAGGAAGCCTACCTAACCTTTAGCTCGGGCCCTCACATGGTTCCCTGGGAGCGCTAATTCCCATAGATACAATACCTGTATCCCCCTGAGGGGATTGGATATACTCAAAAAAATTGGAATACACTCTTCTCAATTTCTAAAAATTTCAATAAAAGTTAGTTACGTGGAGATTTTTGTGCCAATCGTTTCTTCTTAGTTTTAATTGAGAGCTAGTACGAAATAATTTCAAACTAAAAGTTTACTAGTCAAGTTTCTTGTGTCACTGTTCTGTAAACAATTCTGTATTGCTCAATACCTTTTACCAACTTCGACTCTAATAACGTGATTAGAGCGAATGTAGTTTCAGAAGACAAGAAAATTTAGCGTTCAAAAAGATACTAGGTTTAGTGTTTACAATAACTACACAATTGGCAAGATTTAAGTCTGAAAGAGTTTCCCGTACACTGTGCGCCCAGCTGCGTTGTGTGCTGGTGTTGGTGCGTCCAGTGCCCGCGTCACCTACACTCGCGCTCCTGAGCGCAAGGGAATCTTTCCCTTGTAATGCCCGTCTTCAACATCTACCCCTAATTTGCACCAAGACCAATTGACCATACTATTACTATACTATAACTATAACTTCTAACCATCCTATCTTAAGCCGAAATTTTAAAAATCTCATAGCTACTACCTTGAGTGACCTGAAAATACAACATATTTTTATCCATGTGAACAGAACTATTTTGAACGCTTTTGTATGTTTAACCACTCTAGAAACATTACGTTATCCAGTCTCTACTTTGCCTGTTATTCTTATGTGTGCAAGATTTTCGGTGCATTGCATGATCTGCAATCATAGTTTTTTGGTTGTTTTTCTGATAGTGTAAACAAGAGTCTCTTCACGCAAGCCCTCTAATTTTTATTAATGAGAACACTAATGGAGTTGAATTTTAATATGAAAGGATATTTCTTTTCCAACTTTTCAGCCCTGCAAAATAGTTCTAATTCGACACGTGTTAAAATACAAAGATAGTCACTTATTTTTACTAAAAGACCACTCGATAGTTACATTTCTATAACTGTTAGTCTCTAAAAGGCAATGTTTCGATCGCGACATCGAAACGTTGCCTGTTAGAGACTGACAGTTATAGAATTCTAACAATTATTGAGCGTTCCTTTAGTAAAAATGATAAGTGAAAGGGATATCAATAAAACAAGAGTTTAATTAAGAGTATTAACAAAACGAGACATTACCAACTGCCTTCTTAATTTTGTTTATTCGACAAAATGTTATACACCGTAATATAGATATTGAGGACAACTTGTTGAATTTCGATGAACACAGTTACCTCGAAACCTTCGATGAACACAGTTATCTCGAAACCTTCGATGAACACAGTTACCTCGAAACCTTCGATGAACACAGTTACCTCGAAACCTTCGATGAACACAGTTACCTCGAAAACTTCGATGAACACAGTTACCTCGAAACCTTCGATGAACACAGTTACCTCGAAAACTTCGATGAACACAGTTACCTCGAAAACTTCGATGAACACAGTTACCTCGAAAACTTCGATGAACACAGTTACCTCGAAACCTTCGATGAACACAGTTACCTCGAAACCTTCGATGAACACAGTTACCTCGAAAACTTCGATGAACACAGTTACCTCGAAAACTTCGATGAACACAGTTACCTCGAAAACTTCGATGAACACAGTTACCTCGAAACCTTCGATGAACACAGTTACCTCGAAACCTTCGATGAACACAGTTACCTCGAAACCTTCGATGAACACAGTTACCTCGAAACCTTCAGAATAACACTGGTGGTAAAGCCATAAGAGAATAAAAATCAACTATATTAAAACTTATTTAATTTATTCAAGGAAGCTTATTGGAAACATATATATTTCCCATCTTTTTGTGCGTCGGCAGTCCTGACTTGCCGATGCAGATTACTTTAATTTTTTTTGGATATTTTTAGGTTACAGATTTCATTCCAGTTGTGGATGACTTGGAAAAATAGGGGGCTGAAAATACCTTCGAAAGTTAAAATCAAACTCCAACATCGAATAACTAAAACCAACCATTGGCAGAAATTTGGTGACAGAAACTGAACTATTTTTTTGCGCAATCATTCTTCTATCACCGACGAAAATCTCCCCATTGCTAAGTACTCTTCGTCAAGCTAAGGAGATCCTTATCGGAAGGTCAAGAAAGCAGCATCAAAATGAAATGAATCCAGGGCATCTGGAGCTAGAGCCCAGAAATAACGCTGTTAATGAATAAGCGACGTACGACGCGCAGTGCGATGTGACGCTCCGTCTTGCTGAACCATGCGTTTTGTCGTAAACCACTTTTGGTCGAAAAGTCCAAATTGAAATTTTGCTAAATTTTCAAACATTCATTGCAACTAAAGATGGGACGCAGAAGTAACAAGAAAGCTGTTCATTCTCTTAGATAATTCTTTCGACCTCTGACAGGGCTTTTCTGCTTTATGCATGCTTAATGGTTCCCGGTCAATGTGTACAGGCCGGGGAGAACATGGAGAATAAGTAGAGTCGCAGTTTCCCTTTTTAGAATTTAGAAAAAACTCCGTGCCATTTAGAGAAAGGCAAGTATAGTCTCCAAACACAGCGCAAATGTTGGTGACACCTGACTTTGATTAAACGCGAAGAAAGCATGTAAAAATGCACTTTTGTTAACATGATATTCTGGCATTAAGAGATGCAAACTCCAAATTCAATAGCAACAACTACGTGTAATATCTTATTAGTTTACTTACGCTATGATGAAGCAAATCACGCCATGAAAGATTCTCCTTCAAGATCACCAGCAGGAAATCAAAAAAGCGAGGGAACATAAGTAACAACCTAATAAATAATTTTTCACGTTAGCGAAGTATTCAGAAAGCCTCACGCATGGCATGGATTGCAAATAATGCAACGTTTGATATTGATAAAAATTATACACTGCGCGGTCAGAATGTTGTCGAACCCTGGAAAAAGTGGAAATTGTGTAAACAGTTTTTCAAAGGTTTTCTCAAATTTTAAGATATTAGAAGACAAAAATATAACTATAATTACGTTCAGTGTCACTAACCGTCAGTACTGCACTTTTTCTGCGACAACAATGATGAATAATTCCACAGGAAAAAAATAAAAATACTGAAGAAAACTCTGTCTTCAACAAAAACAGGTTATAGGTTTGTACCAGGTGGGAAAATCCACCACAGTTGGTCTCAAATGATAGATATTTAGAACATAGGACTGTGCAAAGAACATGGCTCAGTGGAAAAAAGATGATGTAAGGCAATTTTCCTTCGTTTGGCAATAGTGACAGAACTAAAATTCTGAATACTCCTAAGAGGCGTTTCCATCACATCCACATTTCTCCACGGTTCGGTGTATTTTTCGGCGTGATCGTGTATTTTATCTCGATGGTGAGCATAAAATATCAAGATTGTGGTACAATCGGTAAAGTTTAAAAAATAAATTACATTATTCAACGATGCTTCATGTTTAAAAGTCAACTTAAACTGGAGTTTCTCGCGCAGAAACCTCAGCGTGTAAATGCACTGAGTGGCCTAAAAGAACACCGTATAACAAAAGGCAACAAAATCAGCTTCACTAACAGTTGACAGTCGCTCTGACAGTAAGTCAGAATGGCATATTGACAATGTACAGGACAATGTTCACTAAACATAAATATACACACCAATCCAACTCACACGAACTTGAACAAACACTTTGAACACATGAAGGAAAACAACCTCTACCAACGAAGATAAGTATTAACAATAAAATTAAGGTGAATATTCGGACTTTACATTCGGACTAGATTCCCTTTTAGTCTTTTCTACAGGATTAACTGTGGCAGGAATTGGTACACTGTCCACCCCAGATTCGGGTGCGTGCTGCTCCACTGCGGAAGAAACATTCGACTGCTGGTGTTGGTGCTGCTGGTGTTGCAGCTGTTGATGGAGCTGGAGCTGCTGGTGTTGCTGCATATGGGGCGCTTGATGTTGATGATGGTACGGGTTAGAATTATGGAACGGATCAAAGTAAGGGATGTTCGCCATTTGATGCTGGAAACGAATATCGGAGGAGACGTCATGGTGGAACGGGCCCCCTGCGGGCAGGAACGGGTTGTGAGGGTTCACGAAAGAAGAAGACGCCGCATATTCTGACGAAGTTAAATGATACAGATTGGGGGAGTGTTGCTGGGCGCCGAACTGCTGGTGCTGCTGCTGCTGCCGTTGATGATGATGTTGATGGTGGTCCTGCTGATGGTGGAGGTGCATCAGCTGCAACGTATCGGGAGGGGGATGGTCTTGAACGCCTTGCT